>JASPKZ010003838.1:0-1200000 GCA_030220185.1 Diploptera punctata | reverse complement strand
TTCTTAATAGGATAAAATAGGGGCCTTTTAGAATAAAATCAAGATGGATAGGTTCAGAAGTAAATTCAAGTAGCATGACGTAATATGGGTTGAATAGCCTGGTATGGGGCGAAGTTTCAACATACCGCGGTTTAACCTCTCTCTCTTTCCCTCCCCCATGAATATGTATTAGAATAAGTTAGGCTAATTTATTTATTTGTAATTAATTGTTCTTATAATTGTTAAATATAGATGGTTAGTTAATTAGTTATTTATTTGTCTCAAATACCCTCTATAAGTCATCCGCCATACCGCTCGGCTAACGTAATCCGTAGGTAAATCACACGATCTTACCGATCACTAGTAATCCATGGTCCAAAGGTCCTTTACGCCCAAAAATAGCTACCCCTAACTGTAACAATGGTCCTGGTGAAACTTGCATAGAAATCAACAATGGACTTCGACAAGGTTGCCCTCTTTCGCCAATACTTTTTAATATATATTTAGATGATGATATCATTAGTACATGACAAACTTTTTTAGATGAACGTTTTATGATAAACGGTACGAAAATGAACTGTCTTTTATTCGCAAATGATCAGATCATTGTAGCTTGATCAGAAAATCAACTACAAAGATCAGTTTATAAATTATGGAAACTAATAAACGATTATAATTTAAAGATATCAACAGAGAAAACAAAGTCAATGGTATTTATTGGAACTCAGCATAAAAGCACAAACATTGTAATTGGAGCAAACATAATTGAACAAGTAACTTATTTCGATTATCTGGGATGCATGATATCGTACCAGCAAAATTTGGACATGGAGAAGAAATTATGGAAATTTCAACAGATATGTAGTTCAATAAGAAGATATTTGAGAAATAAGACCACAAGGGAAACTTAATTAAAAATTTACAAAACAGTAGCCGTTCAACGTTAGCATACGGTTCTGAGACTTGGTCTTTAACGATCTCTGATAAACATTAAATTGAGACAATAGAAATGAGATTTCTCAGATCAGTTGCAGGTGAATCTCTAAGAGATCAAAAGAGAAGTCAAGATATCAGAGATAAATTACAAATATATAATATGAACGAGAGAATACACAGAAATAAACGTAATTGGTTTGAACATATACAAATAATGCCAAAAAATCGTTTATCAAAACAGCTGCTACATTATAGGCCTCTAGGCCGAAGAAATGTAGGAAGACCAAAACGTCGTTGGAAAGACGACCTGCACCTGCAGCATAAAGTGCACCGGGGAGCGGAACGTGCCAACAGGCCCATACCTTGAAGACGCTGATGATGAATATTGAATTGTATGTGATATTATTGGAGATTTTCTTTTATAAACAAATCGTAATAAGAGAAAATTTATAATTATTTATGAAAGAAGTTGTTTTTAAGGAACACATTTTACTTAAATGGACGTAATGTTTTCATTTACGGTGTACAGTATATTTTTATTTTAGGCATCAAATAAAATTGCATGAAGTGGGAATAGAATATTAACGGAATATTAAATTGATTCACTTTACATATTTTGAAACACATTTTATTTCTATAGATAATTTTACGATACAACTTCATACTAATAATTTTTTGCTGAATAATAATATCCCCGTCTTTTATTAATAAAGGTATTTAGTAACTCCGGAACTATTCGACATAAAAACACGGGGCGTTCACAGTTACGAAGATAATAAATAATAGTTTAAAAAAACTAAAACAACACGCTATATTAGAAAACCGAACTAAAAAATGAAAAATAATTTTAATTTACAACACGCTTGGGATAAAATGAAAGTGGTCAACAAAAAAATCATCTCCATCACATCAAGAAAAAAGCTAGAGTTATCTACAAAAACAATAATTTTACCATCAAAATCGTGGGGTGCTCTATATCAATGAATATATTCGATAATAAGCAGATATTGGTAAAAGTAAAGTCTCTAAGAAGAAAACGCAAAAACCATACAAAAACACCTCAAGCTTTACTTACTTACTCACTGGCACTATCGAACCCGTAGGTTCATGCCCGCGCGGACATAAGCCCTCCATACATCCCTACCCTGAGCTAATGCTTTCTAATCATTTCCTGTATAATCTACTTCCCTCAAATCAGAGGTAATGTTATTCTCCCACCTCATTCTTGGTCTACCAAATGGGCGTTTTCCATCTGGCTTTCCTACAAGAAGCTTCCATGCAAGACTTTCATTTCCCATACGTGCAACATGTCCTGCCCATCGCAGTCTCCGAGACTTAACTGTTCTTATTATATCTGGTTTCCTATAAAGACCATGTAGTTCATTGTTATGTAGTCTTCTCCATTCACATGTCTGTTCATCTCTCTTTGGTCCAAAAATCTTCCTAAGTACTTTATTCTCAAATACTTGTAATATCCTTTCCTCCCTTAAAGTAAGAGTCCATGTTTCGCACCCACATAATATGTAGAATAATAATTTTATATATTTTCACTTTAACGTTTTTTGAAAGGAGTTGGGACATCAAGAGTCTCTGCAATGCATAATAGCACGCATTTCCAGAATTGAGCCTATGTTTAATTTCTTTGTGCATCTCATTCCTATTTGTGATTATTGTTCCTATGTATTTGAATTCAGCCACTTCCTCAAAATTTCCCTCATTTGTCATTAGCTGTCCATTTCCGTTATATAATGTATTTCTACGTGTGACCATATATTTGGATTTATTGTTATTTACTTCCAGTCCTAATTCCTTAGTGTTACTCAATAGTGTGTGCGTGTTGTCCTTTGGTATCTCCTCGCTATCGGCCAATAGTACTACATCATCAACATAAACTAACAGCTTATTAATACAATTGAGTTGTAAGCCTTCCTCGTTCTCTAAAGATTTAATGACATGCTCTAGTACAAAATTAAATAGTAAAGGAGATAGTGCATCTCCTTGCTTCAACCCATTCTGGATTTCAAAAGTGCCCGAAAACGGTTTACCTACACGCACCCAACTCTTTGTGCCATTTAGACACATTCGTATAAGTCTAACTAACTTTTCAGGAATTCCGAACTCCAACAGGATACTATATAACTTGAATCATATGCTTTTTTTGAAGTCTACGTATAGTTGATGTACAGTACCATTATATTCCCATTTATTTTCTAAAATTTGTCTTATACTAAAAATCTGATCTGTTGTAACCTGTTTCTTCTAAACCCACACTGATGATCTCCTAGAATGTCATCAGTATAGGGAGTAAGTCTGCTGACTAATAAATTTGTTAGAATTTTGCACGAAGTTGAAAGTAATGAGATGCCCCTGTAGTTGTTGCAATCAGTTTTATCTCCTTTCTTGTAAATTGGTACGATAATTGATTTTTCCATTTATCTGGAAGAGCTTCCTTTTCCCAAATCATACTAAGCAACCAGCGTATTTTGTCCATCAATTTTTCTCCCCCTGATTTTATCAGTTCTGCTGGGATCTCATCTGAACCTGATGCTTTATACATCTTCAATTATATGTTCTAGTAAACAAGTCATTGCCGACAGCGGCGTTTTAAGTTATTTGAGGGTGTCTGAAGTAATATAAATAACTTAAGTTTATTGTCTGGTCATGTGTTACGTATTTTGGAGGATAAGTTTTATTGCGGCCTTAGACTTTACGCAAATTCTCAAGGTTGATACGGTTAGGGAGGGATGAGAGATAGATTTATTGCTTTTAAGAAACTTCAAACTGAAAAAAAAAAAAAAAAAAAATATATAGCCTCCAAAAACATAGAGGGCAGCTAGAGAGATTATTGACCTCGAATTACTTGGAAATGAAAATAGTCATGTAAAAGGCCACGCCCTAAATCTAGTAGGTCTATAACGACTTGCACATGTAGCCTATAGAGGTGTGTCAAAATATTTATTTTATCCAATGAAAATTTTGTCAAAAGATTTATTTTATCCAATGAAAATTTTGTATAAAAATTGTAATGGCGACGGAAAAATAAGTCAAATCAACGACTTTATTAAAAATTTAATATAAAATGTTATGTAAGTTAAAAAATCAAGTGAGTGGAGCGAGTGCTCCCCGATAGTCAAGCAAGTGGAGCGAGTGCTCCCCGATAGTCAAAGCAAATGTGCTCCCATATAGTCAAAGTAAGTAAGGCGAGTGTTCCCATTAGGAGAACGTACAAAAGAAAGATCCGCGATAAGCATTATTAAATTTGAGTCGTGATTTTGACCTTTTCTGAGCCAAGTTATAAGGGAAAAGTGTATAATTTACTATTGAGAGAAAAGAAAAATAATAAAATCCTTCTATCACGTCGCCTAAAATTTGTTTGATCACTATTTGCCTTAAATAGTTCCTTATCTATCACCGGTTAAAATCATAAGTTCAGCCCGACCCTGAAGAAGTAATAATAATTCCCGGTACAACCTCTAATGCACTTGGTTCTGCGACTAGCATTTCTGCTGTCTGTAAATTATCCTCCTCAATGTCCTGTTCTCTATGTACATTTAATAGCTGATTAAAGTAACTTTTTCATCTATTTAATATACTCCTGGAATCTGCAATCATATCCCCGTTTTCATTCCGAATTATGTTTGTTCTAGCCTGAAACCCTTTCTTCTCTATACTAACTCCCTGATATAATTCTCTAATGTTCCTATTTTTTGCGTTCAATTCAAGATCATTAATCTTCTGTCTCAAATATTCCCTCTTTTTGCTCTTTAGTAACTTGGTGGTTTCGCGTCTAATACTATTCAATTGCTCTAAATTTACCTCATTTGGCTCATGTAACCATATCATTTTTGCTAGATTTCTTTTCTTTACAATGCCGGCATATTCCTCATCAAACCATTTCTTGTTTTTACCTCTTTTTTAAACAACCAATGCTTTCTAATGCTGACTATTTAACTCATGCCCCAAATGGGAGTCAATGACCAATCATGTTTCAATGATTTCTGTTTTACAACCAATCAGAGTCGTGTTTCACCAAATATTTATCAGTGTTATGATTACCATATTAAAGAAAGCTCCTCCTTACAATATTGCGTTCCTTTGGCAATAAATAGTATGATCTGGTTGCAGTGATAAACAAATGAAGCAGTAGAAGCGTACCTATCGTTTCTCATTCGTTTTCAAACATCGCCGTTTACATTAAATATATAAATATTTTAAAATAACTATAGTTAAATAATGATTTGTGAGTAAACAGCTTAATTTTATTCGTTAAATAGTCCTAACAAATGCCACTCTTGATTTCCAAATTCTCTAGATAAATTCACTCCTCACTTCGTGAGTCGTGAATTTATCGATAATTTGGAAATCACTCGTGGCATTACTTATGACAATTTAATAGTCTCTCTTATAGCCTCCCATTCTTTATTTATATCAGTTTCTTCTTCGTTTGCCACATTGTCATCTGAAGATTCCAGTACTTCAAATCTATTAGCAATTTTGATTTGGTATTCTTGCCGCATTTCATCATTTTTCAAGTTTGTTAATTCAAATTTTACAGAATCATCTTTAGCGTTTGTTCCTCTCATAAGCGATAGCCGTTGTCTGATTTTCACCCTGAGCAGATGATTATCCGAATTGCCGTCTGTCCCTCTAACTGATCTAACATCGATGATGCTACTGTCCCAGCGTTTATCCACTACTTCAGTATCTATCTGGTTCCGAGTTTCTCCATCTGGGGACGTCCAGGTGTATTTATGAATATCCTTATGCTGAAATGTTGTGCTCTTAACAATGAGATTCTTTGATGTGGCAAATGTGACTAATCTAACCCCGTTGTCGTTACTATCTTCGTGGAGACTGAATATGCCTATTGTTGGTTTGAATATATCTTCCCGCCCCACTTTTGCATTAAAATCTCCTAAGACAATTTTCATATGATATCGTGAAAGGCTATCAAATAAGCATTCTAATTCTTCATAGAACTCATCCTTGATCTTGTCATCTTTATCTTCTGTGGGGGCATGTACATTTACAATTATAAAATCATGTTTGTTTACCCTTTAGAATTATCTATGATATCCTATCACTAACAAACTTAATATCTCGGATAGAGGATAGGATCCTCCTTCTGACTAAAAAACCCGTTCCAAATGCAGGTCTTTCTGCACCCCCGTAGTATAACGCAAAGCTTCCTGATTCCTGACTACCTTCTCCTGGCCACCTAACTTCCTGTAAAGCGACTACATCCAAGGGCGATTTATCTAAATCCCGCGTTAATATCTCTAGTGCCCCGCTATTGTATAAAGTCCTAACATTCCATGTTCCTAGGAACATGTCCCTGTGTTTGAGCAGCTTTTGATGGTATAATAATTATTTTTTTGTAGATAACTCTAGTTTTATTCTAGGTGTGTTGGAGATGATTATTTTGTTGACCACTTTATCCCATGCGTGTTGGAAATTAATATTATTTTTAATTTTTTAGTTCGAATTTCTAATAAAGCGTGTTGTTATAGTTTTTAAAACTATTATTTATTATTTATTTATTATTTTTTAGTTTGGTTTTCTAATGAAGCCTGTTGTTTTAGTTTTTTTAAACTATTATTTATTTTTTAAATGTTTAGTTTGATTGTCATAAACCGGAATCCCATGAAAAGTTAATTGCTTAATACTCTTCAAAAAAAAATCCTCCGGCCCGGATTTGAACCAGCAACCTATGGATTGCTGAAATGATATACCACTACAGTCCACCGCTCTACCAACTGAGCTCTTAAAACGACTGACTAAAAAGTCGGTAAGTCCGCAACCTATTATACCGGTTTATATATATATATATATATATACATATATTATTTTCTGATGATTCTGGCCAGGATTTTAGAAAAAATATGAAATTATTGTACTGTCGTTGGTCCTTTACAAGTATTCAAAGTTTCAAGTCGATCCAATGTATTGAAGTGGGTGAAAATCGTGTTCAAAGATTTTGTTACATAGATAGATGGACAGATACAGGTCAAGCTAATATAAAGCGTGTAAAAAATTAGATCTTTCTCTGGAACTTGTTTACGACAATTGAACTATTATAGACTTTCCGAGCGTAAGGAAATGAATGATCACTGTCGTGTTGCGACATCTTTACTGGGTGATGCTGCGGGTCGGAAAATCCAAGCGATTTGCTTATCCCGCCTTATCTGTCGTTAAATAATTTTCTATCTTTACTTTAGCGGGCGTTACCGTAGCAAGACTTGGAGTGGAGGCAGTCGCGTAGTAACATTCTAAACCTTTGCCGGCGTGTTCAATAATCACACCTGCTCTGAACGAATGAATCATTATAGGGTGTACAAAATATGTGATATTTTTACTTGTAAACATTACTTTCCTATTATTTACATCACACATATAGCATACAATTTTAGTTTGGGTAACCTGTTAGTCTTAGATACTCCCTCAGCTTCGTCCCTGAAGGTAATATACTACTATAGTAAAACATAAATCGAACTTTATCGGAGTAAAACTTCAAGAAAATGACCAAAATTATTTACTTTTAATTATTCAGTTACACATTAGTATGTTTACATATTTAAAATGCAATTATCAAACATGTAAAGTAGAAATATTCTTGTTGGGACACAGTTAAGTTCATTATACCGTATCCCGTTCAATACTGTTTATTTGTTACTTTAACAGTATAAATAACAACATAATAAGTAACTAAATTTAAACTTTAATTCATTCACTAGAAGTTTCTTTTTTATTTTCCGAACTACGGAAGAAGTAGTACGCCGATCCACTATCGTAAATTTAGTACCATTATTGTGTGTTATATTTATTTTGTACTGTCAATCATACAACTAATCTGCCCTGGACATTGGAGAAGTTAAGGGTGGTGTTTACTGGATTGGGAGGTTAAAGGAACTTGTGGGGTGAGTGCACTCTACTGCATATAACAAATACTTGGTTTCATTTGAACGCGGAAGTTTTATGACAAATTGGTTTTCCTTTTCTGCTCGCACTTCCTAACTACCAGCCAGTTCTTATAACTGTAGCCGTCTTGATGTGTGACAGGAGGGAACATTGCCGAGTGGGGGAGGAAATAAGCGGCTAAACACGCCAGAACAGCACAGTAATATTACTGTACCGTTAACAGTGTAAATATCTAATTTACTCATTCCGAATTAAGCCACATTAGGCTAGCATAGTTTCCTCCAAATAAATTTAAATTTAGGGTTTAATAGTAATAGTGAAACATTTGTTGTGTCGAAAAATATTGGACCGATAATTCCACGCACACTTATTACGCGCGATGAAGAACTTCATGAATGGTAAGGGGAGTTTCGGTACACCAGTATCTACTGTTTTGAGTAGAAACGTGATCGTGAAGATGAAACCATGCTTCATCAGTGAAGAAGGTTAAAAGCAACGGACCGCAAAAACCAATTGCAAAAATTAACCCTACTTACAGGATCTTGTGCTTGTAAAGCATGAACTACAGGTAACCTGTACGACTTTAGTATCAGAAGTTTCGTTGCCTCAAAAGCTGACGTCATTGAAATGTTAACCTCTTGTGCTAAAGGTCCCATGATTATTGGGGTGAGTGCTCTAACCGGGGCCCCTACTTCATCAAGCTTCCCTTCTGTCAGCACACGGCGTTGTTGAACAGATTTCTTCTTCAAAAAGGCTCCTGAACGCCTGACTTTATTGACAACGTAATGAATAGTTGACCTGCTAGGAAATCGAACACTTGCAAAGCGATGTTGAAATTCTGTACGACACTTTATTGCAGACGAAAATTTCACATACGCATCATACAGAAAAAATAAGTTGTTCTAAAATGTACTCAACCATTATTAATAGACAATTTATCACCAAGAGACAGTGCAATTTACACTAAACACGCGCACAGACATCTTTACTCACGACAGATCCAACTTGACTGACGCGTCGTGTACGTGTAACTCTGGCGAAAGGCTCGTTAATCCTCACCCAGTCCAAGGCCGCAGCGGAACGGTCCGACCGAACTATGAACGCAGTTTATATATCGTACAGATGAAGTGTTTCGCTATGATTATATTTTTGATGGCGAATGTAATATATATAGTTTCTCTAAACCTATATTCCTTTGTATTCACAATAAAATCATATATCTACGTAAAGTGGTCGGCCGAAGTTGTGTGTAAAAGTAAAAGGATATCGCATTAACGCAAACTAACCGCCTAGCACGGAAAACAAAGCAGGAAAACCCAATGGGGTCCCATTGGAACATACATATTACAGTTAATGGAAAATTGATTCCTAAAGAGGAACATTTTTTTACAACTGACTGGTATGTTTGTTATATTTAGTGTCTTTGTATCCTGTTACGTTTCATTCGATAATTGTAATCTTATCGCCATATCCCTAACTCATAACGATGTACTGCAAACTAGGTTGGAAATGTTCCAGTGCATAACATTTTCTACTAGAAGTTCTTTTCCCCTTTTCTAATCAAATTTGAAATACGATACTTTGCTTTGTTATACTTACTGAAACATTAATTATTTAAATATGACAACTTTTTAGTAGATCAAAGTCTAATATTATTAAATTATTAAAGTATAATGTGTAGTATACATATAACTTGACCCAAAATACAATTTTATTACTCTATGATGTTGGCACCACTAGTTTTAAACGGCAATAGCTTTCTAGGACCTAAGTTCCTTTTTTTTTTAATTAATATATGCGATATTTTCCTCCCTGTCGTCGGACTTAACTTCTGTAACGTGCTGACATTCTCATCGAAGTTAGGTGTGTGAAAACCTCTAGTTGGTAACAGTGCGAAAAATGCAGAACGTTTTAAACTTTAAACTGTTACAAGAATCGCATAGGCCTGCTCCGGCGGCTCCCTCGCGGGTGAAAGTCTAGCCAGACGGTCAATGACCCGGCTACGTCAGGGGGAGGCTGCAACTAATCAATATCCTATGGCTGGCGAAACTAGGCCCGTCTACACCTGGACAAATCAACAGTTTGCCCCATGGGGGATAATACATAGGTTTTTACTGGTCCCCTTGCAAAGTAATGGTTTCATAACACATTTCTAGAAATAAAGGGAATTCTTCCAGTCAAAATCTCATTAATCCTTTACCGCCCTGACAATGTTTCATAACTTTATATATATATATATATATATATATAACTTTACTGCAGATATTCCTCAGAACATGATTTATGGAAAGAGCTGTTAGTATTAATTGATACATTACATTAGTGGAAATTTGAGTACAATATGATATGCAACGGAGTATGTTGAGAGATATAACAACAATGTCGCTGATGGCAGATGGTTTAAAAACATAGAATTGCTACAGGTTATGGAGTCTCAAGGAAGTGCCTCTGGACCCGAATTAACAAATTTTACCTCGACTTGATATCGATGGATTTTTTGTGGATGAGGAATATTCGATGCTTCTTTGGAGCGAAATTAAAAAGCTATGTTCTTGTATTGCGGAGATTTGTGGCACAACGAAGAATCTTCGGACATAAGACGCATTCCTGCCAAATTTTCGCCTCTCAAGGCAATTATCTTCCTCAATCATTACTATTGTACAATAGAGATGTACAGAAAACATTGGCGTATTTAGATATAAAAGCTCAATTTCCCGTTCAGAAAGTTGGAATCTGTGCCACAATAATGCATGGGCGTAAATAGCAAACGGTACTCTTATTAGTTATTACTCTTCATCATCCATGAAAGTATTAGGCCGTGTGGCCTGTTACGGTCTCAAAGAGGAATTTTCCATCCAGCGCTTTTTTGGACGTCCCAGCGATCTTTTGCCTTGGGGCAGTAACAAAGCATGGCTTTTGGAATTAAATGAGACGGCATTCGTTGAAGATGGGCTTTGCAGTTGTACTGGTAGTTTTGTGTATGGTGAAGAATGGGTTCTACATCCAACTCTTCCATAATTTCCTTCCTCATTTTGCTTTTACTGTTCCTACTTTAGTTATAGGGCCTTCTGGAACTGCTCTTCTTACTTCATGTTAAACAAGCGTATAGTTAATGGGTGGGTGGAAACGTGCACCTATATTTGCAAGCGAGCCTCGAGGCGTGAGCTTCTATCACTTGTAAAGTATAGTTTGTGTGTTGATTCTATCTGTTCCTAACGTTTTTTAAGATGACCATTTAAAAACTCATTGCCCGCAAATGGCAGTTAATGGCCAATCACATTCAAATGGGTTTTAATTTATCAAACCGATTAGATCTTTTTCATCCTCTATTTTATCACTTTTCATTTGAATTTGTGGGCAAGATTGTTGCAAGTAGTTCTGCCAGAATGTATATATACTGGCACGAAAGTAACCCAGATTCTGCTTGTGAGATGTAATATAAAAATTATTCGTAACCATTGATATAGACGCACAAAAAAGAAGAAGACCACCACTGTTTGGCAACTTTCGGTTTCCATAACCAGTATTATTTTCCCAGGAAGGAACGTTGGTCAGTAAAAATATAATTGGCAGATTTAGCAACCACAGGACATGAGAAATTAATTAATAACCCGTACTGATACGTTTTATTTTTTTCCAAGCGGCAATCGGTGCATTCCTTACAATATTTTGTGGATTCTGTTGGGGCAATAAATAGGATCCTGGTTGCACAGTGATGAACAAATTACACACAAATAACGTTTCTCATTCATGTTGTTTTCAATATCTGCCGTTTTCATTAAATATATAAATATTTAGGATCCACCGCGTGTGTTCTCCAGGTAGGCGTGCTGCCTTGTCACGCAGCTGGGCCGGGTTCGATCCCCGGCGGGCGGTTCGATCCCCGTTCGGGGCTAGTTTTTCTTGGGGTGTAGGTTTATTAATCGGGGGTTTTTCCTCACCTGTAAGACAAATGTGAGGAAAACTTTAAGGGCCAAACGGTCGCGCAGAAATCATAAATGGCCATCATCCATCCTTATCATTATCATCATTCAATCACCATCCTTCACCGGCGTGGAAAGCAACGGAAGCTACCATACTCACAATTCCCAGTAAAAAGCCTTGCAAGCATAGCATCTGAAAAGACTATTCTTGTAGTGAATAGACCTGCCTTCGGGCAGAATTACTATGGATGGATGGATATAAATATTTTAAAATAACTGTATTTAAATAATGATTTGTGAGTAAACATTTTAATTTATTCGTTAAATAGTCCTAACAAATGTCACTCTTGATTTCCAAATTCTCTAGATAAATTCATTCCTCACTTCGTGAGTCGTGAATTTACCGGTAATTTGGAAATCACTCGTTTCATTACTTATGATTAATTTATCTAATAGGAAACCGACGGAATTTACTGAGCCTCATATCCAGATGAGAACGTGCTAATGCGAGGCCACTATCCCGACGAGTATACTGATGTCAAATGTGCCCATAATCTCTCATATTCCACACGTAACTATCATCCCTATCCTGAACTAATAGTTTACAAGTCATTCCGTATATAACTCACCTTCCTCAAGTTCTGTTTATTGTTATTCTCCCACCCCTCCATGGTAACTTTACCCTGTCGTGGTGTATTGGCTTACATGTTTAAATTACCCATAGAGTTATGCGGGCGATAGCATGCCTGCCGAAAGGATTACCCATGCCGGTATGGTCGAAGATGATAAGCCAGACGAAAAAAAGTACCTTGATTGAAAGAATGACGATCCTTCACCGTAAAAATAAAACCGTTAAGATGCGCTAACATGGGTCTCACCGAGGTAAAATTTTCCGGAGCTAAAAAGTCCCCCCATTCGGTTCTCCGGGCGAGGACAACTTCAGGGAATCCACGCCAAAGACTGAAACACAGGGACATGTTTCTAGGAACATGGAATGTTAGAACATTGCATAGTAGTGGGGCGCTAGAGGCATTAAGGCAGGAATTACATACATCACCCGTGGATATAGTCGCTTTACAGGAAGTTAGATGGTCTGGAGAAAGTAATCAGGATTCAGGATGCTTTGCCTTATACGTACTATGGGGGTGCAGCAAGATCTAAATTTAGAACGGATTTTTGAGTACGAAGTAGGATAATTTCCACTATCTTAGATATCACGTTTGTCAACGATAGACTAGTATACATATTCCTGAAGAGTAAACGACATGATTTTGTAATCGTAAATGTCCCACAGAAGATAAGAATGACAATATAAAGGATGCGTTCTATCAATAATTAGAATGCGTATTTTATAGTCCTTAACGATTACATATGAAAATTGTATCAAGAGATTTTAACACAAAAGTGGGATGAGAAGATATATTCAGGCCAACAATTGGCATTTCAGTAACGAGAATAGGGTTAGATTAGTCGCCTTTCCCTCATAGAAGAACCTCATCGTTAAGAGTATAATGAAATTTATAAATATATCTACATTTATAAAGATGGTGAAATTTGAAACCAGTTAGGTCATATATTAGTGAACAAACGATGACACACTGCAATTCGAACCATCATCCCTTCAGGGTGAAAATCAGAGAACGGTATTCGTTTATGAGAGGGGAAAAATTATATTGCAATGTCTTAACATTTATATAATCATTCGGTTAGTTATAAATTCATTATTAATTATTATTCATTAATATGAATCGGTTCATCGGACCATCATCATCATCCTTCACCGGTGTGGAAGGCAACGGGAAGCTACCACACCTATAATTCCCTAGTAAAGCTGCAAAGCATTGCATGAAAATGCTATGATTGCAGTGAAAGACCTGCACTCGGGCAGAATTACTATGGATGGAATGTGAAACGGTACCAAGCAAAAATATAGTCAATTAAACATATCCATCGCATAGGAAAAGCACAAACTAAGCTAATTTCTCAGCAAGTCGAAGTTATGGTCGGATCTAGCGGATTTACGGAATATAAATATGTTTATTTTGTTAGCGCTTAAAATGAATAAACAATTAACATGTGAGGTATTCCAGTATAAAAAAACGCATTACCATAACTAGAGTATCCTAAGCATACTGTTAAATAATTTGATACAAATTTAATGTCATTACTTTATTAAAAAATATAAAATCAATATATTTCATAGCATTCATTGGCAATTTAAAGATCATTTATATTGTATGAACTACGATGGTATCGTTAACTTGTCGTAGTGGAGTGTCTTGTATGCTTAAATGACCCAGAGAGCTATGCCGGTTTTAGCATTGCTCCCGAAAGGGTTACCCCATGCCACACAAGTAAAAGGTACTATTCCAGACGATAGTACCTTGGTCGAAAGACTGACAGCCTTTCACCGTAAAAATACAACAATCAAGTAACGGGGGTGTGGGTTCCGCAAGGGTAAAATTTTCTAGAGGTGAAACAATCCTCATTCGGTTTTCACATGGGGATTAATTCAGGGAATTTTATGGCAAAGGTTCAAACACAGAAACATAGAATGTTAGGACATTATATAATAGAGGGGAAGTAGAAATATTAACGCGGTAATTATATAAACCACTTTTGGATATAGACGCTTTGCAAGAAGCTAGGTGTCCAGGAGGGTGTAGTCAGGAATTAGGAACCTTTGCATTATACTATTGGGATGCAACAAGACCTGAATTCGGAATTGGTTTTTAGTCTGAAGGAAGATCCTTTACGCTGTACGAGATGTAAATTTTGTCAGCGACGGATATCATACATAATTGTAAAGGGCAAACAGCATGATTTTATAATCCTAAATGTACATGGTCCCACAGAAAATAAGGATAAAGGATGAGTTATATCAAGAATTAGAAAACAATTTGGTAGTTTTTCACGATAAATTTGAAAATTGTCTTAAGAGATTTTAATGCAAAAGTAGAACGGGAAGATATATTCAGGCAAATCAATAGGCAAATTCAGTCTTCATGAAGATAGTAATTACAATGGGGTTAATAACCTATGCAACATCAAAGAATCGTATCGTTAATAGCACAACATCCCAGCATAAGCATATTCGTAAATACACCTAGACGTCTCCAGATGGTGAAACGCGAAACCTGATAAATTATGAAGAAACGCTGGCACAGTAGCATCATCAGTGTTTAAGCAGTTAGAGGGACAGACTGCAATTCGGATCATCTAGTCAGGGTGAAAATCAGAGAATGGTTATTGCTTATGAGAGGGAAAAATGCTGAAGATTATTCCCAAAAACAATTGAATTTAAAACATTTACAAATCACACTAGTTAACAAAGTTATTGTCACATGCTTGAAACTATATGTATCAGATCAAGTTTTATGTGGTATTTAAGAATATGAATATGAAAACGTTCCATCATCCTCAAATTTTTAGGAAATCGCTAAAATGTATCTAAAAATATGAAAAAAAAATTGAAGTTAGTATACACAAATTATTATAATTACTAATGAATTACGTAGCTTTATTACCTTCCTTAACGCCAGTTTGCACAACAATTTGTCCATTCTTACATGCCTGAAGATCCATAAGAACGTGTGGTACTTTTAGAGGAAGGGAGTAGTGAAATTTATTACTTTATTGCTGAAGTTCTCGGCCGACAGGAAATGGCTGAGTATGGGGTAAGGTGGGGGTTCAACATGAATAGTTTAGATTTTTAGCTTTAGTTTGAGTTTGGCTATGTCTCTGAAAAATGTTTTAAGTGATTTTTGCTTCCTACATTTTTAACATTCACTGCAATGAAAAAATTACGCAGTGCTTGTATTAATTCGCCAAATAATTTCTGTTACGTGTGTGGACAGTTTACTATTAAAAATCAAAGTCGATTTTTAACAGAAACACATTAAAGGAGCCGTATTACAGTTATTTTGGATGTCGTGTTGGTGATGAAAACAAAGTGTAGGCTTTGAACGTGTGTTGTATAACGTGTTATTCAAATCCAATTAAGTGGAAAAATATTGACAAAACCCGTACAATGCCTTTCGCGGTCCCAATGGTCTGGCGTGAACCAACTAGCCACGCACAAGATTGTTATTTTTGCTTAAAAAAATTGAAGGACATTTTAAAAAGACAAGCTCTAATACTGAGTAGCCCAATGTTCCATCTGCTGTAAAACTTGTTCCACATGAATCTTAACTCCCAATCCCTAGTCCACTTCCACAGTTAGAAGAGTCATCTCCAGGAGAAGAACAAACAGATGAGTTACCGAAACCATCCACATCCTCTGATCTAAAATATAGCCCAGAACATGAAAAGAAACCCCTCCTGCTTAATCAAGTAATGAGATGCCCCTGTAGTTGTTGCAATCAGTTTTATCTCCTTTCTTATAAATTAGAACGCTAATCGATTCTTTCCATTCATCTGGAAGAACTTTATTTTTTCCCAAATCATACTAAGGAACTGGCGTAACTTGTCGATAAATTTTTCTCCCCTGATTTTATCAGTTCTGCTGGGACCTCATGTGAACCTGATGCTTTATATAGGCCACGGACGAAGTGAATTAAAGGAGTAGGCGTTTCATTCTCAACACATATATTGAAGG
Source organism: Diploptera punctata (assembly GCA_030220185.1). Classification (NCBI taxonomy): domain Eukaryota; kingdom Metazoa; phylum Arthropoda; class Insecta; order Blattodea; family Blaberidae; genus Diploptera; species Diploptera punctata. The sequence continues at coordinate 1,183,647 of JASPKZ010003838.1, read as the reverse complement.
ATTGAACTACACATTACCTCCATTTAAACGCTGAGCGGGCGTGTTAGCTCCGTGTCTGACAGACAATCCACACTTATCTACTAATACAGTAAAACTTGCTTAATCCGGAACGTGAATAATGCGGAAATCTCTCCAATGTGAACAAATTTTATTGGTCCCGGCGAAATAATAATAATATTACTTATATTTATTTTGTATAAAACGAAATTTGTCCAACGCGGAAACGGAAGGATATTTCTACACAATTTATGGAAAGAAATGTTTATAAGGCGGAAAGACAGAAAAAATTATAAATTCGTTTTGTCTTCATTGAATTCCCGTTAGGCGAAATAACAAAAAGGGATGATTTCTGCCCAGGGTGAAGTAGATTATTTACCTGTATCTGAAATTTTCTCTCGGCCTCACTGCACACACATTATGCGATATACAGTTTCTTTTTAATAAATACTTGGCGTGTGACGTCTGTCTTACAAATAACCAGTGCACTGTAAAATCTTAAATTAATTTTTAAGATCTGAGACCAATTGTGTACGTATCTTTCACAGGTAGTGTTCTGAATTTCCGGAATAAAGATGGCTAAATCGTATGTATCATTATCATTAAACGAAAAAGTGAAAGTGATTAAAGATACAGAAAAACAAACTCTCAGTACGCGAAATAATGACTAAATTTAAATGTGGAAACCCCAAAGTTTGAGATTTTAAAACACAAAGAAAAAATAATCAGTGAATGGTGCAAGGAAATGATTAAACGAAGAAGAAAGCAATATAAATAAATAAATGATAAATAATATAAATGAAGAAATCAAGGAAGTAGTGTGGGATTGTTTTACAAGTGCACGATCAAAAAATCTCCAAATTTTGGGACCTATGCTCCAAAGTCAAGCTCTAACTCTTGCTACATCCCAAGAAAATAACGATTTAAAGGCATCTTCAGGTTGGCTGTACAGTTTTAAAAGACGACACAATGTAGTGTGGAATGAAATTTGCGGGAAATCAAAGGATGTGGACGAAAGTATAGTTAGTGAGTGGAAACCGAAACTGCATACTTCCATTTCAGGATACGGATCTAAGAGACATTTTTAACTCTGACGAAACGGACTGTTTTTTTTTTTTTTTTTTCCGTGTTACCGTCGAAATCGTTCGTACATACTTCACTTATCAATGGCAACGCAACTACAATATTAATCCAAGGTACGTAAAAAGACATATTCGGTACTCTATAATCTAAGATTGGTTAATAATATTTTTGTTTATTCTTATAATGCGGAATTTCGTCTAATGTGGGAAAAAAAAATTGGTCACATGCGATTTCTCTTTGAACAAGTTTTACTGTATGACAAAACTGCCCATCGCATCTTCCATTCCAGGAAACTTCCTTAATATGTCTACGTGTCAGGGAAGTCTATTTTCTTTATTTCCTCATGGAGTTTTGTAGCTGTAGGAAATATTTTTTATAAAAAGTCCCTAATTTGTCCCGAATTACCCTCCTATCAAAATCGTCACAGTTTCTTAGCCCGAGGTCTCTTTCTGCACATAGAAATTCACCGGCTTCAACGCCTTCCTTTCTTATTTTGAACATACTGTGTTCTGATACACCACAATAATTAGCAACGCGTTTATTTATTTATTTTTGAGTAATTAAATACTTCATTTCTCCTGATCTCCATTCTTCATCACACATTTGAAACTCACTGGCACTATCGAACCCATAGGTTCATGGCTGGGCGGAAAAGCTATCCTTAGCTAATGTTTTCCAATTCTCCCGTATAATCTACTTCCCTCAAATAATACTTAATGCTATTCTCTCGCCTCATTCTTTCCTAACTGGAAGCTTCCCCACTGGTTTTCTTACAAGGGAGATTCCATGCTCCTCTTCCATTCCCCGTTCGCGCCACATATCACATATCCAGCCAATCGCAGCCTGCGAGACTTTACATTTCTTATTATAACTAGTCTCCCATGAATATCATGTAGCTGTTATGTAGTTTACTTCATTCGCATGTTCTCTTTGGTCAAAAAATTTCCACAAAATAACTTTTTCTCAAATTCTCAAGTCCATTTCCGCGTCCATATAATATAACTTCGAGAGTAATAGTTTTATATATTTTTCAGTTTCATCATCATCATCCGGTATCATGGCAGCTGCCGCCGTCTTCCGGAAACCAAACGCAATTCCTCTCTGTCCATCCATTGATCTTCCTCCGTTCCTCTGATATTCATAGCTGCTTGTACCCCTTCTATCCAAGTTTTCTTCGGTCTTCCTCTCTTCCTCCTTTCCATTGGGATCCATTCCATAACAATTTTAGGCAATCTTTGTTCTGGCATTCTTTTGACATGGCCATGCCACTGTAATCTTTTCTTTTTTCAGTTTAATGTTTTTTAAGAAAAGTTGGGACAATGATTCCCACTAATGCATAATGGCATATTTTGAGCATGTGTTTAATTTCTTTGTGCATCTCATTCCTATTTGTGATTATTGTATATAGGTATTTAAATTCTGCCACTTCCTCAAAATTTCCCTCATTTGTCATTAGCGTTCCATTTCCATTATATAATGTACTAGCTAATACCCGGCATGCGCTGCTACGCATAAATAAATGAAAATTAATGTACTTTTATGTTTAGTTGAATAAATATAAGGAAAAATAATTATAAATGTATATCGTAATTATTTTAAGATTGCCCGTACTGATTACCCGGTGTTGCCCGTGAATCTACTTATCTCGATCTTCTTGGCATAAATGAGCTAAAAGACAGAATTCATTATTGTGAGTTATCCGTAAAAGAATACCCGCCATGTGCTGCCATGCTTGCACAGGAATCCACGTACTTGTCTCGATCTTCTTGGCATCAATGAAAGACAAAAATGGTTATTGTGAGTTATCCGTAAGAGATAAACATTTGCTGTCGCTTTTTGAGATATTCAATTCTGTGTACATTAATTTTGTGTATTTGTTATGGTTTAGGCAGCGTAAGCCATTTAAGCGTCCAAAAATCTACTTTTTTCACGTTTTCAACTACAAAGGGCGGTTTTTAAGGGTGTAGGAGTTGAGTATCACATCTCTTATAGCCTACGTTCATCTAGGGAATGTCCTGAACATTTTGCAACAAGCACCATCACAATCGGATCAACGGTATGGCCGCGCATAAAGTACGAACAAACAAACACACATTCATTTTTATATATTGGATTTCTATGTGACTTTTTTATGGTATAATCAATTGCTACGAATGTTCTTCTATAATATCTCGAAAGCAGAATCTGGTTACATTCGTGCATTATTAGACTAAAAATAATATAATTAAAATAATCTCAAAATATCACTTCCTAAAATTAAATATTAATTGTTTTTTCTTGTTAATGGATGTGTGTACAATGAATGTTCAACATAAGAGGGTATTACATTAAAAAAAATAGTCATGGATAGATAGACCTAGAAGGCACCTGGACTATCAGGTGCAGCTGGCATCACATCTACATGTATTAACTCCGAGGGAACAATCAAAATAAAGCTAACACAATCTGGGAGCCACTTGATAAAATGAAAGTGATGAAATCGAGGTTAAAAAAACTGTGATAAAATGTAAAATAAAATTCATTGAAATATGACTGGTCATTGATTGCCATTTGGAGCATGAGTTAAATAGTCAACAAAAATGAGTTGCACAAAGAAATTAGACATATGCTTAATTTTGGAAATGCATGCTATTATGCATTACAGGGATTCTTGTCATCCCAACTCCTGTCAAAAAACGTTAAACTGAAAATATATAAAATTATTCTCTCAGTTATATTATATGGAAGAGACACACGGACTCTTTACTTTAAGACAGGAGAGAAGATTACTAGTATTTGAGAATAAAGATCTTAGAAACAATTTTGGACCAAACAGAGATGATCAAACAGGTGAATGGAGAAGACTAAAAAACATTGAGCTACTTGATCTTTACAATAAATCAGCTATGATAAGAAAAGTTAATTCACGTAGACTGCGATGGGCAGGGCATGTGCACGAATGGGAAAAGAAAGAGGAGCGTGGCAAACCAGAGGGAAAACGCTCAGTTGGTAGACCAAGATTGAGGGGGGAGAATGACAACCATGATTTGAGGGAAGTAGATTATACAGGGGATGATTGGAAAACATTTGGTCAGAATAGGTATGTGTGGAGAGCTTTTATGTCGGCGCGGCTTTGAACCTACGGATTCGATAGTTCCAGTGAGTGAGTGAGTTAGTTGGCTAGTTATTCTTCCATCTCATTCTCGGTCTACCTGCTGGGAATACTTCCGACTTACTTATCCGAGTAAATTATTTTGGTTCCTCAATTTCATAAAGAAATAGAAGTGTACGCGATGGGCATTTCCCAACACCTCAAGCGTGGTAATGATTGTCAGTGACCTTTAAGAAATAGCTTACAGCAAAGCTTTCGAAAACTTCAAAATTTGTTGGGAGAAGGTCATTGCGCTAATAGAGAATAATTTAAGGAATAAATACTGCCAAAATTATGAGGATAAGCAATAACACCTGGAAGAAAACAAAATATACAAATTTCTACTAAACTTACCCTGTATAATGGATATAGCGTATTTTCTAATCAGGTATTAGAAAAGTAATGTAATTATTCATTCTGGTGGTATTTTATCTCCATCAATAAGCTGTAACACTTGCTCTTTTGTAGTTGGTAATAAAACATTTTGTTTAAATTCACAGTGATATCACGATTTTATATTCCAAATCATAATACTACAGCACACAATAGAAAATGGTACCCAGTATCAGCTGATAAAATTACGTTGCTTTCTGAATAATCTAATATATCTTCGATTTTCTTATTATCTTTCTAGGTTGCAGTCTTCAAATACATAAGAAAAAATGTACGCGGGCAAACTTGAGTGTAACCGCCACTTAGAACAGTCTCTCTTTATCTCGTTATTTTTTTTTTTCAGAAGCCAATTTCCAAATCGAGCGCGTCAACATCTAGAATACCATCACAAACTGTAATTGTTCTTCATTTCAAGGAAAGAAGCCTCAAAAGAGCGAAAACTGCAAAATCACTTAGGCCTATCAATTAAAAAAAAGTCAGCAGGACAATTAAATGCGGAAAAGAGGAGATGAAGCCTTAGAAATTCTTAACGCAAATTGGGGGTGTTCGTAGTTAATTAGTAGTATCTTGGCGAAGCAATATAACTTATTTTTCAAGTGGATTGATACATTGGCATCGGCATTGGAAAAAGTTGTTTCTCGTAATCTCCCAAAAACTGGGAATGAATTTAACAAAATGTTTCCTCTTGAAAACATAAACATTGCAGTACTCCATTCATTTAGTGTACAACAATTCCTCGCCGAATGTTAAAAAATAGTACTTGGCCCTCTTTTACTCACACTTCGTACTATAAAGCCACTTAAAATTCCTCTGTAAGTAGCTTAAGATTTAAAATTAACCAGGTTTACACTTGGGTCCCGTGATTTTTCAAAAGTTCGAGTTCAGCAGGAGCATTTGCTAACATATTGCTCATATAAAGAACATTATTTTTAGGGAACTGAATTGTTGGGCAATAGTTATAATAATGCAACTTATTCTTATTACATAGCTAGTTCGAATTTAAATATCCACATCATAACCTCAATAAAGTGCATAGAAGTCAGCGCATTTCAGTATTGAGGTTAGAACATGAAAAAACTGAAAAAAAAAATCATCACTTTTTTTTTACATAGGTGGGAGTTTGGTGACTCCCGAAACAAAATACGGGAAGGAAACATATCCACTTAACAATAGGCACATCATCCTAAGACTACTCAAATTAAAACATATGCTTTTTCCACTACACACTGAAGTTTTTGTCTTTTACATATATTTTTAAGAGGAAGATACGGTATTTCTATTTGAAAAAATTTGGTAGCAAGAATATATTTTACTATTCATCTTGGTGAATCAATTCGCACTCAAAGAGTTTTGATTACTAGCAAAAACACTTTGAACATGCAAATGGTCACAAATGTAATCACTCCTAAAGTCCAGTAGGTCTCACCTAACAGGATTAATAAGAAAACGTATCTCACAATACACCAAAATCTTAACAGACTTTGCCACTTATTTCGTTCGCATTTTCTGTAATGAAAATATCGAAATCCCAATTTTAATTCGACCCTTTAAATTAATATTAGTGCTGTTAATAAGCTAATTAAATCGAGAAAAAAAAAGTCCATTGATCTTACGATACGTGCTTTAAGTCAGTCTTTTCAATGTAGAAAGGTATATTTTGTGTCTTTTTTTTATGAAACGGCGAGTTACGGCATTTCGGTATCCTGATCCACACAGCCAGATCGAACCCAGGTGATTATAATAACCATTTCACATCATTGAAAGAAAATAACCAACAAAGGAAACACCGTCTACAGTATACGCCTTAAGGTCTTAAACGAGATGAGTTTAGATCTTAAAGCGCTTCAAAATACGAATAAAATCAGCAGATAAGTTGTCCAAAATATGCGATAATTAAACTTCTCATAACATAAGCCTAAACTACTTACTATAAATTAAAATAACTAAATAAGTTACAGAATATTAATTGATCACATGGCATAAGAGCGCAATAAAATTAACCTATGATATACAAATAGAGTAGGTCACGCTGAAGTTGCACAAACTAAGCGAAGTTTTCAGCAAGTCGAATATATGGTCCGATTTTACCCTACACAAAATATATCTTATTTTCCTGATTAAGTCATACGTGCTCACTTACGTTGCGAGAAAAGAAACATGGAGACAGCTAGAGTGATTTTTTAAATACGGCTTTCCAATAAACCCCAGTCCTAATAGTCTGATTTTGTTGAAAATTTTAGAGTGCCTTTCTACTTTCATTTCAGTGTTATATCGAGTTTTGTTGCGAAAATTCAAAATTACGGCCACTAGAGCAAATTAAAAATTTTCGCTTCAGGTGAACTCTCGCTCCTAATGGTCCACTTTTTCTGGTTAACGAACTCGACAAATTTCACAAAACTTCAACCAAATATGAATAGCAATTCGGAAAAGTACCGCCAAATGGGGCAACAGTGGCTCTTTAGGTATAAGTTTGGCCCAAACAAAAAAGATTTGAATTTTTTTATCCGCCACCTGAGTAGTGATATCACAGTATTTCTATCATTCGCCGATAGGGAGAAACATTATGCACATACAGAGTGCACTGCAAGTTTATTTAATTCGATGTAAGAGTATGCTATAGTCATTACCACATAGCTGATAAATCGCGAAAATTTGTCTAAAACTTCTTCGTGTCCAGAACACACATTGGGCGATACAAATAACGTAAGTGTCGTAACTTATATTTGCATATCTGTGGAAAATGTAGAAATTTTCTTGGTTGTGGAATGCAGGCTTTCACGGCCGGTAATCATAATACTAAAAGATTCCGGGCTCTGTGGCCATGGCCAATAACTGGTGTTTCTTCCAGACGTTTCTCTCTCAACTGCGGAGGGCACCTTCAGTGGTGAGTGGTTCTAGGTGGTGTTCCATTGTCGCAGAATCGACTGTGAATGAGCGTCAGCCAGAGTGCAATCATTGGAGGTTCTCCAGAATATCGGTTATAGGCTTATAAAAACCTTGATTCTGTCAATGTATGTGGTGAGAAAAATACTTATCAAAAAACACTGCCTACGCAGATATATAACTTTGATGCTGGAGTGTATGCTCCAGGCATCACAAATTGTTAAACAGCTATTTCCCTTATAATCTCATTGTTACTAAATTTTGCTCTTATTAATAATTTTTTTCGTATTTTTCTCAACATATCCAGAACGGTGTCAATTTTTAGTTGTTTATGAATTTTAACAATTCTCGTTCTCTAGTATTATCTACCTATCATACGCAAACATCTATTCTGGAGAACTTGCAATGTTCTTAATTTTGATTTGCACATCAAATCCCATGCGGGAGATGCATACAACATAGCAGACCTCAATATCCATTCCATAGTAATTCTGCCCGAAGGCAGGCCCTTCACTGCAATCATAGCATTTTCATGCTATGCTTGCAGCTTTACTAGGGAATTGTAGGTGTGGTAGCTTCCCGTTGCTTTTCACACCGGTGAAGGATGATGATGATGATGGCCATACAATTTCGGGGACCGTTTGGGCCTTGAAGTTTTCCTGACATTTGTCTTACAGGTGAGGAAAAACCTCTATAAAAACCTGACCCAGGAAAACTGCCCCGACCGGGGATCGAACCCAGGCCTACAATATTTTTTACGTATAAGCTTAAACTGAGGAGCGCAAGTCAATCTCCTTTCTAATATTGATCCAAGATATTAAATCCTGGTTGATATCTTAACCTATTGTCACCATATTCTAGTTTGTCAACTTTGAGAGGCAGAATGTTGGAGGCTGTTATTTATACTCGTGCTAACCTCTGAATAGCTGGAAGAAGTCGCAGCTGATTGGCTAGATGTCATCAAACTTCTGATTGGTTCGGAACTGCCTCCATGTTATTAATTAGTTTTAACCGTCCATTGTCTAATGTGTGATACTAGGCTTTGGCCAGTTTTATTCCCACATATTTTCTATTGAAATTGTCCTTGTGTTTATAGATGTCTATGGCCTCCCTGTATAATCTAGGGAAATATTATGGCGTTGTGGCTAAAACCTGTATTTTATTGTAGAGAATCTGATGTCCGTTTTCCGTAATAACGTGTTCTGATACGGCCGATTTTTCTATTTGTCCTAGTCTGCAGTTTGTTCTGGGTGGCTATGCTACTTTTTGTGGTTCCTGTGTATGACCTTCCATAAGAACATGGAAGCCGGTATACGCCGCAAGTGTAGAGTGGTGGTCGAAGATCCTTTGCTGAGCGTAATTTTCTATTTTCTTTGTAGGTCAAATGGTTTTAAAATTGTGTTTTGTAGTACTTTTCTGATACGATCCGTGACCCGTTGTATACATGGCAACAAAATGTGTGCTGACTGTGGATGTATTGTCCATTCTGCGTTGTTGTTGTATACGTAGATTTATGGATTTTTTATTTCTCTAGATGTTATAACAATTTTTCCTGAAACAGTTGAAAAGATGGTGTTGCTCTTAGTTAAGATGTTGTGGTGGCATAACTTCTTCGCTCTGTCAAACAGTGTCTTTATGACCCCTCGTTTTTGTCTAGGGTCGTGACTAGAATTCTGATGTAGATACTGGTCTGTATGTGCGGGACCTCACCAAAGGATCATCTTAACTAGTGAGTAGAGTTCTCAGATACCTTTATAAATTTCAGGAATTAAGAAATAAAACATTATAAGGATTTTGTTTCATAGGTAAATCGTGTCTACAAGCATGATTTGTCTCTATTTAAGTACATCAGGTTAAAATGTATAGGATTGTTGCTCTATATTCGGCTATCGAGTTGTTGATATAATGTTGTAAGAAGATTGAGTTTATGTACAAATAGGCACCCTGGATTTCATATACGAGACAGAATAACACCGTTTAAAATATGTAATTGATGTTTTAGTTCTTAATTATGTTCTTACAATACGTGAGATCTTTAATTGGGGTTTCTGTTCTCATCTTGTACGAAGCTGTCGGTGACCCAAATCATACCCCTTTCATATTTTCACTATCGGTGATAACTTGATAGCATGTACACTAGGGTGTCCCAACAAACCTAAGTTTTTTTTTTTAATTTTTAACTCATACTCTTTAAATTTATTTGTATAATGTTGGAACAATTGTAAGTACAATTTGGTGTACGTAGGCCCATGACAACCCGAGCGGACTTGTTTCGAAAAGAAAATTTAAACAATATTTTTATTTATTTAATATAGTAGATGGTTATACGTTTTAGGCATATTGATGTTTTATTTCGCTAAATAAACTTTTAGTTCTAGAATCCTTCCATACTAACCCAGTACAAATTTGCATGTCTTATGTTTGGCATGAAGTCGGCACGGGTTGTCACGATCCAATCGCAATAATATTTGTTACCTAAGTTATTAAACAGAAGTTACAAACGAAAAAAAAAAAAAAAAACGAGAGAGAGAGTATGCGTATCTGATTTTACGTAAAAATCTATATTACTCGTATGTCTTGAGTGTGTCCCAAAAAATCTAGGTGTGTTTGTTTTTTCTTTTTATTTTCAACGTATACCCCCTAATTTATTTGTATAATGTTAAAACACAACAATATATTACTAATATCTTCAACATCTATAAAGATAATGAAATCTCTGTTAAACAAGATGGCAAATTATCTTCTTGGGAAAAGATCAACACTGGAGTAAGACAGGGATGTGGACTTTCACCGGTGCTTTTCATTATATACATGAATAATTAATAAATGAATGGAGGAAAACACAACGAGGATATATACCCATCAATAGGAACCTCAAACTCGATGCTATTCTTTTTGCAGACGATTTAGCTCTTCTGGCACTTTCCGAAAATGATTTGCAACGATCAATTTATAATTTACAAAAAATAGGTGCCAAATTTAATATGGAAATATCAATTAACAAAACTAAAATTATGGCATTTCATGGGAAGGACCCCATACAAAGTAAAATCTGTCTCCAGAATAAAATTTTAGAGAGATCTAATCAATTTAAATATCTTGGATATTATCTCTCTATCTGGGATGAAAAGGATATCCCTGAAAAAGTTACTAGTTATAATAAAAGTTTAGGAATTATTAATCAAGTTATGAAACCATCCCTTGTACAAAAAAACACCAGATTACGTTTATATAACACTTTGGCTAGACCAGTGTTGACCTATGGTAGTGAAGCATGGACAACACGAAAGCAGAATAACGGCTTGTGAAATGAGATTCATGCGCAGAACAGCGGGTTACACCAGATGAGATCGGAAAAGGAACACCGATATCTTAAAAGAATTGAAGACTACGCCAATTTTGGAATATATTAAACAGTACCAACTAAATTGGAAACACCATCTTGAAAGGATGAGTTCAAATCGGATCCCCAAAGCTGTTTATAATTATATACCAAGAGGACGAAGATCACTGGGCCGTCCTATGAAACGCTGGAGGGAAAATTTTCTATAGGATCGTAACAGGCCTTGGCCTAATACTTGGAAGGAAGAAGAAGAATATTAAAACAATTGTAAACACAATTTGGTGTACATAGGTCCAGGCAACCCGCGCGGATTTGCTTCGAAACATGTCAGTACTTGCAAACTTTGAAAAGAAAATATAAACAATAATTTTTATGATGATCTTTAAGAAGATTTCCGGGTTATAGGCCGTGGTCTTGAGGCTTGAAGTTCCCCTACGTTTCGCCAGAGACTGCGTCTGGCATCCTCAAGGCTTGAAGTTCTCCCACGTTTCGCCAGAGACTGCGCCTGGCATCCTGAAGGGTTGTCTTGAGACTTGAGGATCCCAGACGCAGTCTATGGCAAAACGTCGGGGAATTTCAAGCCTCAAGACCACGGCATACAACCCGGAAATCTTCTTCAAAATCATCTTAGCAACTCCGGCCATGAAAGCCTAAGTCAATACAATATTCCTTAGTTGTAAAATAGTAAATAGTTACACTTTTTGGGCATATTGATGTGTATTTACTAAATAAACTTTTAGTTCTAGAATCCTTCTATACTAACCCAGAACAAATGTTCATTTCTTATGTTTGGCATTAAGTCGGCACGGGTTGTCATGATCCGATCGCAATACTATTCGTTATTTAAGTTATTACGGTAAAAGAGAGAAAAAAAAAAAAAAGAGAGAGAGAGAGAGAGAGAGAGAGAGAGAGAGAATGTGTATTTGATTTTACGGAAAAAAACCACTCTTTTACTCGTATGTCTTGAGAATATTTTTTTTAATGCATACCCTCTTAATTTATTTGTATAATGTTAAAACAAGTGTAAGTACAATTTGGTGTACGTACGCCCACGGCAACCCGAGCCGACAAACTTTGAAAAGAAAATTTGAACAATAATGTTTTTTTTTATTTTAAAATAGTAAATTGTTATACTTTTTGGGCAAACTGACGTCTTATTTACTAAATAAACAATTATTTCTAGAATCTTTCTATACTAACCCAGTACAAATTTCCATGTCTTACGTTTGGCATGAAATCGGCACGGGTTGTCATGATCCATTCGTAATAGTACTTGTTATCTGTGTTATTAAGGTCAAACAGAAAAAAAATAGAGGGTATGCGTATTTGATTTTGCGAAAAGAAAACTTACTTCATGTCTTCGGACACCCCATTGTACACCACACCAATTACATTTGAAATCTGTAATCTGACACGAATTAAAACTTTTGTTACGATTAACATGACAGTTTCAGTTTCACAACACAAGCACAATACAGGAAATGTGTCAACATGGGACTGCGGATCCCCGAAATCTTATGATATACAGTTAGTGCAGAAAAGTATTTGTACACTTAAAAATAACAGACAAAAATAAATAATTCCATCATTTCTTCACTACATAAAAAAACAAAAATATACACCTTTAAATTGAACTCTAAGAAGTTAAATACACGCAGTTTCAACATGACAATTAACGAGCAAAAAACATAATTTGTACATAAACAACAAAAATTAACCAATAAAAAGTATTTGTACAGTATTAAGTTTTGGTCAACAAAATGTTCACATGAAGTCGAGTGGGGGTGGGTCTGGTAGTGTTGTTATTCACTCTAGCCTTGAGTACTTTGCCGTGTAGTTGCATGGTGTTCTGGTTGCAGATTAAGCTGGAATGGGGCGCAAAGGTAGAAATACTACAGTAGAAGAAAAGGAATTAATTATTGGTTTGCATAATCAGTGTAAATCGCAAAATGGAATTAGTGAAATAATTGGAAGGCCAAAACCAAACATTCATCATATAATTGAGAGTTGGCGAACGAAAATCTTTCGAAATAGCCACAGATCAGGACGCCCTAGAAAACTATGTTAATGTTGAAAAAAGCATTAATGAGAAAAGTAAGGCAAAAACCCACAAGTAGTGCCGCTAAATTAGCAGCTAGTATCAAGAATGACTTCAATATTTGTATTTATGCTAGCAATGTTCGTAACAGTCTATGGGCTAACGAACTGCATGGGAAAACAGCCTGTAGAAAATATTTAGTAAGTGAAGAAAAGAAAATTTGAAGTTCGCTAAAACACACATAAACAGCCCCAAAGAATTTTGTAAAAAAAGTAATTTATACTGACTAGCCTAAAATCAATATTTTCCGTTCAGATTGAAGAACAAGTCTGGAGGAATTAAAATACAGAGCTACAAAAGCAAAATCTCCAACCCACTGTGAAACATAATGGTGGTTCTTTATTAGTATAGGGATACATGAGTAACTCTCGAGTCCGGGACCTTGCATTTTATCGATGGTGTGATAGATCACAAACTGTATATGAAGATACTGAAGGCCAATCTTGATATCTCTGCAGAGGAAATGTGGATTAAACAAGGTTTTGTATTTATGCAAGATAATGATCCCAAACACATTGGTTTCAATACGCGTTTATGGATTTTGTATAACACACCGAAGTACATGGAAACGCCTCCCTAATCTCCGGACATCTGAAATGGAGAATTCGTTCAAGGCAGGTTTCCAACAAGTATGACCTGAGAAATGATTTGGTCGGGTCGATGCTACGTCGCCCTCAAGTCATCTTGGAATCAAAGGAGCTCCCAACCAAGCATCGAACTCAAAAAGTAAAGACTCAAAACAGTCATACTATGAGACTGTGCCAATACTTTTTGTTAGTTAATTTCTGTTGTTCATGTAAAAATTTTGTATTTAACTCCATAGAGTCCAATTTAAAGGTGTATATGTTTGTTTTTGTATGTAGTGAAGAAATAATGGATTTATTTATTTCTGTGTTATTTTAAGTGCACTAATGCTTTCTGCACTAACTATATATGGATTGTGATTTAGCAAAAATAAGGCGAGTCCCATCAGATGCAAGATCGCACACGTGCTGTCAATCGCTTTCTAAATATCTCACGCACTTTATGCCTGAACTTAAAATAGTTTTGTGCAGTCTCAATTTCGCGACGACCTAAATTCAGTGTTCTTTTATTGAATTAAGTAATTTTTCTTGCAATAATGTGCCAAGTCACACAACTGAAAATTGGGAATCGATTCAAATACAGAAAGGACAAAATCCTCTAAACATTTTGTAAATACCGGTATTCTACAATCTTTCAGATTCATTATAAAAAACCATGTTACACCATAATATAGCATTCAATCACATTATGGAAATGAATGTTAACAGAGAAGAGTCTGGCAATGGTTACATAACTAGAGAGAAACATATGTTACTGAGCCTGCGCGTAAAGCTGCAGTTCTTGGGTTCAACTCTCGGCTCGGGTGCACAATTCTGTCTCTAGTTGTTATTCGCGCTATTCGTAACAAAATAGTTCTAAAGACGACGCGATTTACATCTATGTAATTTTGGGAGAAATAGAAGCTCTTTCACACGATTCAGAAATCAGTAACTTTCGTAAGACCTCCAGTAAAGATCATAGCTACTTGGAATAATGTGAACATCAACATATTTGTGAATGGGCATGTTTTGGTAATATTGGACTCAATATGTAACAAAAAATGTTTTCATTATGCATTACAACAGTATATATTTTATATGTATATACACATATTGGACTGTGTGTGTGTGTGTGTGTGTGTGCATGATTATATATATATTTCGTCCTTATGGCGATCGATATTTCGAACACCTGCTTTAAGGTAAAAAACAGTACATATAGCGTTGAAGAGTTTACACCGTACAGCACTATAATTTTCAACAAACAAGTATGCATTTTGGCCTTGGGTAAGTTCATTAAGCAGTGATTTTTGCATTGTTTGCATTGCTCCTTATGATTTTTACAATACCTACTTCAGGTGATGATCAGTTGTTTGTGTTTTGTAATCCATCGAACTATACAAAGAAAGAAATTCTGAGACTAATAAAAGCACTTCAATATATTAAAACCTCATGGTATGTTCATATATTAAGCGATTCATCATATTAGTGCAACGTGCTATTTAATTCGACAGAATTAATGGAATGCGCTGTATGAATACAGAAAATGTAGGATGTGAAAAAAATTCCATATACTAATATCGAGAGTTTGTAGAGGAGGCAAAACAAAACTCATGTTATGTGAAAAAAAATTGACATGTCCTCCGTTTCCCCGCTAGTGATTCTTGAAGGGTTTGACGCTCGAGTTCACTCAGGCCACTGTTCACTGTGGTTTTAACTGTTTCGTATGCAAAACGGTGACATTGTCGTTTTGTCTGCTTCGTATGGAACAAGTTTACATTGGTTGTCATTGGAATAGTAAGTTTTCATTACTGCTAGTAGTGGCCACGTCTCTGGATAAACACAGTAATTATTGTTTATATGTATTGTGTTTACAATACAAAGTTTCTGTATGGCAATGATGTCTATAGGTTCTTGATGGCAGATTACACAATGCAGGAGTATTGTTCACGACCATATGACTGGGCCGTATCTTCTGCCTAACCGACTTGGTGGAGGAAATTACCTATCTTTCTTCGTGACGTACTAGCGAACTGTTTGAGAATGTCCCGCTACCAGTTAGAAAACGATTATGGTTCCATCGTGACCGGGCCCCACCACACTTTACCTCTGATGCCAGATAATATCTAAACAACATGTTCCCCAATCGTTGGATTGGGAGGGATGGGCCTGTACGTGGCCACCATATTCTCCCGATCTCACTATGTATTTCTTTTTGTGGGGGGAGATGATGCGTTTGGTGTACAAGACACCGATAGACACTCCAGAAGGGCTGGTTGCTCGTGTTGCTGAAGCTGCAGCAATTATTTGTAATACACCTGGTTGTTTTGAACGTGTGAGACGATCACTTAAACGCAGATGCCAGCTGTGCACTAAAGTAAACGGACGACAGTTTCAACTAACTCACTGGCACTATCGAAACTAGGTTCACGGTAGCGCGGACATAAGCTCTCCATACATCCCTATCCTGAGCTAATGTTTTCCATTCATTCCCTGTCCTCCCCACAGCAGTCTGCGAGACTTAACTGTTATTATATCTGGCTTCCTATAAATATCATGTAGTTCACTGTTATGTAGTCTTCTGCATTCGCCTGCCTGTTCATCTCTCTTGAGTCCAAAACTTTTATTCTCAAATACTCCTAATCTCATTTCCTCCCTTAAAGTAAGAGTCCATGTTTCACACCCATATAATACAACTGATAGAATAACAGTTTTACATATTTTCAGTTTAACGTTTTCTGAAAGGAGTTGGGATGACAAGAGTGCATGTAAAGCGCAATAGCACGCATTTCCAGAATTGAGCCTATGTTTAATTTCATTATGCATCTCATTCCTATTTGTGATTATTTTACCTAGGTATTTGAATTCAGCCACTTCTTTATTTTTTATATCATTAGCTATCCATTTCCATTATGTAATGTATTTCTATGTGTTACCATATATTAGTCCACCGCTGTGGTCTCGAGGTAGCGTGCTGCCTTGTCACGCAGCGGGCCCGGGTTCGATCCCCGGTCGGGGCAGTTTTTCTGGGTGAGGTTTTTATCGGGGTTTTTCCTCACCTGTAAGACAAATGTCAGGAAAACTTTAAGGCCCAAACGGTCCCCGAAATCTTATGGCCACCATCCTTATCATTATCATCCTTACCATTATCATCATCATCTTTCACCGGTGTGGAAAGCAACGGGAAGCTACCACACCTACACAATTCCCTAATAAAGCTGGAAGCATAGCTGCCTTCGGGCAGAATTACTATGGATGGATGGACCCTGTATTAAGTCTTATTGATATTTATTTCCAGTCCCAGTTTAATAGTGTTACTGAATATTGTGTGCGTGTTGGTCCTTAGCATCTCCTCGCTATCGCATAGTAGTATTACGTCATCAGCATAAACTAACATCTTATTAATACCATTGAGTTGTGGGCATGCTCTAGTACAAAATTGAGATAGTGCACCTCCTTGCTTCAACCCATTGTGAATTTCAAAAGTATCAAAAACGGTTTGCCTACAGGCACCCTACTCTTTGTGTCATTTAGACACATTCGTATAAGTCTAACTAACCTTTCAGGAATTCCGAACTCCAGAATAATACTATATGACTTCAGCCTCTTAATTAAATCGTATGCCTTTTTGAAGTCTAGATATAGCTTATGTACAGTACCATAATATTCCCAACAACATCTATAAAAACATTCATCACACGACAGTAAAAAAAATCCAGCGTCAAACCCTTCAAGGACTCCTAGCGGAGAAACGGAGAAGCTGTCTTTTGTTTTTACGTAAACACGTTTGTGTTATCTCCTCTACGAACTCTGAAAGATTGTGTAAGAAATTGTTTTACACCCTGCATATTACTTTATAAAATACCTTCCGTTTAGTCATGGAAGTTGGCCGAGTATTTTAATACAAGGAAGTCACCATTTCTAATGCTTTATATCAGAGTAATTTATTAATTGTGTGTCATATTAAACACGTATTTGGAAACTGTAAACTCTAAGTACAACGTAATAGGGAATTATTTATTCTGACGATTTTCATTCTTTACAGAAACATTTTTTTTTTCAGTATCGGGGCGGTTACTGAGAGGCCTAAGCATTAAGCCATGGCGCTAAGCTATGGGATAAGCACTGCTTCCAGTCCCCACGGAATAAGGCATTTTCTCATGGAATTTTGGGGACATGTGCCTATTGAGGAATATCGACAGTAGCTCTAGGTTGAGATAATCAATTATAACGGCTGGGTGACCTGATATGCAGAACATTTTATCCTTGTAATGGTTAACATATCAATAACCATTTTAACCGATATATCAGGATGTGAGGCCAGCAGGCAGCTGGTAGGGTAACATACTACTAGGCCTGTCGCGTCATTAGGTTTACGTACTTCGCCATATTGAATAGTTGTCTTGTTATTGTACTTATGCCTGTATCCAGGTTTTAGTGTGAAATTCTGTGTATAGATGTGCAATTATCAGGAACCTAGAAACATTCTAGAGTATAAGGTTTCGAGTGAGGGAGCGATACAATCCAAGGAATGGCAGTGAAAACAAAGTAATAGCTATCTGATAAAATACCAAATGTTACAGACGACCAATGATTACTTATATTCAACGACCTGTAAGTACTTACTATATAAGTATAACCCTATATTGCATTATGTTGTCTCAGGGCAAGAAATTAACTTTTATTTTATTTTCACAATTTCTCTCTACTATGTGTGCATGGTGTTGCTCTTCGGGCAATCAATGTCGTTTTACGACAACAATCGTACTGGGAAAAAATGAAAAGTATATTTTCTTCGACGTCACAAAAGTGATTATATATTGCTGTATATATATTTATGGAAGCAATAAACACGTTGCTACTTATTATCTTCTTAAAAATATATTATTTGTAAATTATAAAACTATACCACATTGACTGATATTTTGTCATTAATTTTACATGTGAAACATGGTTACTGGGAAATTACATTCTCAGTAATAATTGGAAGTATGCTTGTGTTCTACAAGCAACACTATATCAAACATTGTTATTATGATTTACCTTTCATAGTTTGTTTAGAAGTATGATCTTACCAACACGGAAATTGTATGGTAGGCCCAAAGAACTAGTAAGTATCCGAATATCACCTTATGAAAGTGATGATTCTGCCCTTGCAACGATGAAGAGTGTGTGTTAACAATGACAAGCATATCAACATTATACCAGAAACTGACGATGACGAGAACGATATATCTCCCACAAAAAGTCAAGGGTGAAAAAGGCAAACAAAAAAGAATAGTAAGATTAATGAGAAAACTTGAAAGCTCCGAGGAAGATAGACGTAATAGTCATGAAGAAATGAACTCGAATAAGGAAGTTGTCGGTAAACTAGAAGCACGCAAATGGAAAGAAAAATGACTGAATTCAGATCCCCTTCCCCTCTCCAATTGACTATTTCAAAATGGTTGTTGGAAACGAATTGATTTCGCACATACTGATTGAATCCAACAGACATGCTTACTACGCAATCTCAATAAACATTTACAGTTTACAGATAAAGAATTCGAAATATGGCTGTGAATTGTACTTTGTATATCCGTGGTCAAACTGCCAAAACCATGGTTGTACTGGAATAAACTATTTCGTGTAGCATTAGTGGGTGATCCCATGACCTTCAACATATTTGAAGCAATAAACCCTAATCTGCATTTCTGTGACAATATTTCAGATGGTAATAATGCAGCTGTGGTTCCTCTCTTCGATGTTAAGTAGTTTATTAGACCATACTGTGCACGGTGCTGCCTAAATGTGAGAAGCACAGTGGAGATGACAGATCAAATATTTCAAAGGACGGAATTGACCAAAAACGTAAAATCTGAAAAATCCCAAGAATGGGACTATAATATGTATGTCTTTTGTGATGAGAATGGGCTTATAATGATTTTGAAACGTATACTGGGAAGGAAACTCACCCATCTGAACTACAGAAAGTTGGAGTTAGTTGAAATGTAGTTCTTCGTCTCTCATTTTTCACTCCTGCCTCAAACTGTTTGTTGAACTTAAATGTAAAACCATTATTGCAATTAATACACAGTTCATGTAGTTGCCTGAGAGCAACGCCCAAAAAAGTAAAGTCTTACAGCTTTGTAAAACGATTTCAATAAAAGGACTGGTTCATGTGAATACGGTTTGTATTTGTCACCCCCTATTTTTTACAGTAAAGCAATAAAAAAGCTTGCATTAGAAAAATAATTTCGAGTTGAACATTGTTGCATTCAACGGATTAAACCAGGGCGAGTAATCTATTGAATCTCTTCAGTAGGCCCTATATGTAATTAAAACTTACTTTTAGTTGCACAACATCCAGACTTCATTACCTGTATTCCAAAATTTGGAGGTAAATAAATCCACGAAAAAATTATACATTTTAAGGTTTCACACTTCTAAATGCTAATATTATCAAGGAGAATCTAATGGCACCTGAAACTCCATTAAAAAAAGTGACTTACCCGGTTCTTTCCCTGTACCCTTAAGTCACAAGTTCAAATAACGTTCTTGTAAAAGGTCACTAAGAAAAATTCCGGATTCGGCTCTCTTACTAAAATTATTTTCAAACTGACGATCTCTGCTTCTCAAGGAACTTCCCATCAGCTTCTGCTGTACAATTTTCCATCATCCTGAGCCTCGATTGGAAGAATTCGACGCCGTTCTGTTTCTCCATTCGTGCTTACCTTCTGGTATGCAGAGATCCCAATATCTGGGCTTGGAGACCGGTTCCCCGCATTCGATTTTTCACCGAAGTAGGTAACAGGATGAAGCTTAAGAAGCCAGGTAGGGGCTGCAGATTTGGGCGACAAGTTTCGCTGATGTTCCCTCTAGAATATTCTGAGTGGCATAGGTTGTGCCGGCAGATGTATTGCGATGATGCAGTCTTATGTCTCCCGACGCAATTCTTTGCACTTTTTGGAAGACTTCTGGGAGGCTGTGATATAGTAATTATCATGCCCTCAACAGGAATTGTTGTCAGATGAAAAGTCCTGAAGAATGTCGCCAGCAATTTTTTCCTCTACATTTTTATCCTTTCATTTTGATTCTGGGTCATAGTGATCAACGCACGTTTCATCACTTGCATTGATATCAGAAACACGGAAGTTCCCATTTAAAAAAAAAATTGAACAATTTCTAGGCACCATTCCACTTGAGCAGCCTTTTGATTTTCGATGGACCTATGAGGCACGCAGAAGGATGAAATTTCCCCATATTGTGTTAATTTTCAAAATATGAGATCAAAATTTGAAGATAACACGTGAGTTTTTCCATGATTACCTAATTTTTATTTACTAAAAGCCCAAAGTTTTCAAAGTAGAACAAATTGACCCGAAAAAATCTATATTAGTTGTCAAATATTGTATAGGCCTATATGAAAGGGGCCAATATTTGAATATGACAACCCTGCTCCTCAACGTGAATTAAACTTAATTAGCCTTGAAGATGTAAATAAACGCAACCATAAGATAAAATGATCGCAACAACGCTAACATCGCGTCAATTACGTCTAGCTAGAAAGTCGTCGTGAATTGAAGGCTTATATTAATGATTTTCAATTATTTAAGACACATCACGCTAAAATCAACAAACTTTTACCGGTATATTAAAATAGCAAATTGGAATACAGATATAAAGCTCCCATCTGTAAATTGGACGGCGTTGTGCATCAACCGGCTAAGATACATTTTTAAATGAGATTTTGATGCCATCTGTTGCACTGACTCATGAGTTAAATGTACCAAATCTTTATAGCCTTATTGTTAAAGAAACATGTAAACGCCATCAGTTATATCAGAGATCCTGGGTTCTGCAACAAACGGCTATGAAACTAAATCTTCATAAATATTAATCTAAATTCTGCATCATGCAGCTTAGCGCCAAATGTTCCCGCTCTTGTATTGTTGATGCGTAACTGAGCATTGTTGGTTTGGAGCTGCAATAAATAGTGATATTGTCAAGTCAATGTGATTTTAATGTTATAATGACATCCAGAGTTCAGAAAATTTTAAATATGGTATATAAGAACTGCCCTGAAAATGGAAATGCATTTTCTGTCTCACCGCAGGTATGTAAGTTTTATTTATTATGTTAATCATATAGAATGACTGGCCCTATCATGGAATACGTTCCTAATATGAAATACCGATGTAAAATCGTGCCTATAAGCTACATAGTTATGAACTGGAATAAACTTTGGGGAACCGACCTAGATACACCAGTCTCAGATAGTTGAGTAAAAATGTGCTTGTGACCTGATACCACGTGTTTAATTACTGAGAATCTAGAAGAATATTCAGAAGTCTGTATTGAAATATTTCCTACAGTCATAGTGTAAATAATACAGAGTTGATTTATTATTACATAATATCTATATACTATGTACTAATAGTGTAGTCAATACAGTAAACATACAGTCAGTGGTTTTTACTCAGACATCCTGTAATTAAAGAGCCGCGATGTGTCTAATATGAAATACCAGTGTGTTCCCAATATGAAATATTCCATTTTAAGTTTCTGATTATAATGGACACCCCACATTACTTTTTTTTCGAACGAACATGAAAAATGAATTCATGGATGGCGCTCCACATGGATCTATTTTTGATTGCTACAAATCTGAATGGATTCAAATGGTCATGTTCACTTAGTGGTTGAAGAACTTTGCTGCAATAGCTAAATCAACAGATGACGATGCTGCCGTTTTGTTGCTAGATGGGCATTACTCTCATGCATGAAATTTACAAGTCATTTTGCAAGCTGGAGAAAATAATGTGATCGTGAGTCTACCTCCTCACAGCCCCATGATGTAGAATTCATGCATCCACTGAAAATATAATAGAATAGATTTATTTAGCCTAGGCTATGGTCAAGAGATTTTAGAATATGTCTGGTGATCACAAGAATCCTGTAAGATCTGTCACTCACTATCAAGTGCCTATGCCAAAGCGGTCATGGCGAAATCAACAATCAATGACTTTATGGACAGGAATTTATCGGTTTGGTATCCGTGTCTTTGATTTTCCAAACTAACTTGCGGATGTATTCACGTACTTTCACGGCCGGGAGTTACCAGATAACAAACAACTGTGGTCCAAAGCCAGAAACTGCTGTAGTAATAACGAGTTCCTTTATAAAATATTGACTACAAACGAAGAAACAAACGGATATTTGTGTGTACGAGAAGTCGAATTCAAACTCACTTGAAAGAAGTGTCAGGCGAGGTCACTGGGAGAAAAGGAGAATATCAAAGTCAAACAGAGCCTCACATGAAATAACTTCATATGATGAAGATGATGACGACGCTGACGATGATGCAATGGATTGTGGTGAACTAGTAAAACTGATTGAATTCGGTACCAGAAATGTAGAAACTGGTCACATGTAACCTGTGCTGGAAACCCGGAAAAATATTTCATGTTTGTGAAATGTAAAAAAATAAACCGTTTGATTTACTTTGTGCGCAAATTGAAAAATGTAACTCTGAGGGAAACTCCATATATTGTTGCAGTTTGTTTAGTCTTATATTTTGAAAATTAAAAGATCAGTGCCAATAAAATCCATTATTTATATGTTTTTATCGTTATATGTTTCTGTCCATGAAATATTTTGGGTTTCTTATGAAATAAAGGTAAATATATTCTACTATTTGATAATAGAAAAAGCGAGCCCATTATGGAATAATATTCCATGTAATGAACAGAGTGAGCTTAATATGGAATACTACGAGCGATTTACAAATATCTAATTTAATAAATATGGTATAGTTATAAAACAAATGTATGAATTCCGAACAGTTTATTAAAGACTAATTAATATAATGGAAAATTTACACTCGGAAATAATTTATATTTGTGACGTAATGTAGGAAAATTGAAAAAGTATTCCATAATAGGGCATCTTGCTCTATATTTTATGAACATAACGATAAAAAAACAGGCGCTTGTAAATTCAGAGGTCAATGTACTCGTAATAGACAACGGAGTCAGTTAGGAGATTCACTGTTCATCAGTTTAAAATTAGTTCTCTTATTATTTTTGTGAAATGAATATATATATATATATATATATATATATATATATATATATATATATATATATATATTTCTAAAGTTGTTCTATAATAATTTTGATATACTATATAAATTTCCAAAACGAATAATTAATATTAAAAATATGAGATACGCTATTTGTATTTAGTGTTGTTCCACTTATTTTAAATATTGTGTATAGTTAACCAAGTGAATTATTAGCCATGTATATGCCCTTTAAAAAAGTAACGTAGTTCAAAATAAAAATGTAGTATGCAAGTTGATGAATGTTTATCGATATGTTTTACTCTAAGGAATTAAAAAAAAATGATTTCACAAAATTGTTACAGCATGCCGGTTTTTCTTCATTTTTTTTTTCGTATGTACTGTAACTGTATGAAAAAGTTGGATTTATTTAGGAAGCATTATTCATTTAACACGCACATTTCATTATGTAAAATGTATGAAGTATTACAAAACAATTCACTATATAAACACACATCAATGATAAATGTATTGTGCATACAAATACTACTAATATTATGATAAATATTTTACATCAACAGTGTATACGCATTACCTTGACGCTTGGCTGATACATACTAAAATATCCCACACTAATACGCAACATTGTATTGTCATTGGTCTTTTACAAGTACACAAACTTAAAAGTCGATCCAATGTTTTGAAGTGGTTGAAAATCCTTTGAAAGATTCCGTTACATAGATACACATATGATTTTTCATAGAACAAATTTATGAAATTATTGTATTATCATCGATCCTTTACAAGTATACAAAGTTTCAAGTCGATCCAATGTTTTGAAGTGGGTAAAAATCGTGTTGAAAGATTCCGTTACATAGATGGAGAGATACAGGTCAAGCTAATATAAAGCGTGTAAAATATGTTGTGAAAGAGTTTTGTATATATATGATAATTCCTAGACAATCGTTCCCTGAGTCCAGATTATGCATTATATTTAGGTGACATTGATAATTTTATTGCATTCTCTATACTTAATGTCTAAACCAAATCCGATCCCTGCTTAAGTTTCTCTCCCTCCCCACTCTCCACAATAAGTTAAGTCTTTATACATCTTCCTAAAATTTTCGAAAAACTTTGTAAGAGTGAAACGGGCATATAGTTGTCAAGGTTATTTTTGTCACCGGTTTTGTATATTGGAACAACCAAGGCGCGTTTTAGAGATGATTGAGAAATTCCTTCAGAAACACAACTAAATATACAGACTGTCCCATAATTCGACCGACAAAATTGAAGGGATTGCAGAGGGACCCAGACAAACATTTTGAGATTTGTAATTTTGTATCTACATGTTCAAAATACAATAGATCATAACGGTGTTGAGGGTGAGAACGTCACAGACTGATAAAAAATAATGTTTCATGTATAGTTAAGCAATAATAAACTATGTTCAGCCTAAAAAAGACAGTAATAGACTAATAGTAGTAATTCCCGATATTTAAAACAGCGCAAATATCCATAAACACAAAATACGTCCTACAACCCGTAATGTAAACCACTTTCTTCACCGCAATGTCTCAGAAACAGGCATATCGATATTGATAATGATAATGAAAAACCGATAAACAATACGTAGATTATAACAACATAGTTTATTGATGGTGATTTCTGGGGCGTTGGCCGACTCAATGTTTTGATACTCAGGCTACATAATATGAAACCGTATCAGCAATTCAATCCCAATATTTGATAATTATTGAATATACAATATATTAAAAATTACTGTTACCAATTGAGAACGTATTGGCTTCATTGCTCGTAGGAACTAGAAGGCAGTAAACTGTAATCAGTGCTTTTCATACTCCCGCAGCAAGCCCTATTATATATATACATATATATATAACTAAATTAACTTACTGGCACTATCGAACCCGAAGGTTCATGGCCGCGCGGACATAAGCTCTCCATATATCCCTATCCTGAGCTAATGTTTCCCAGTCATTCCCTGTATAATCTACTTCCCTCAAATCATGATTAATGTTATTCTCCCACCTCATTCTTGGTCTACCAACTGGGTGTTTTCCCTCTGGTTTTCCTACAAGAAGCTTCCATGCACGTCTTTCAATCCCCATTCATGCCACATGTCCAGCCCATCGCAGTCTACGAGACTTAACTGTTCTTACTACAACTGACTTTCCATAATTACCATGTTATGTAAACCTCTCTATTCACCTGTCTATCTCTATTTGGTCCAAACATTTTCTTAAGAACTTTATTCTCTCATAATCTCATTTTTTCCCCAACTGAATAACAGTTTTATATATTTTCAGTTTAACGGTTTTTTGAAGGACTTGGAACGAAAAGAACCCATGTAATGCATAATAGCATGCAATAGCAGAATTTAGCCCTATGTTTAATTTGTTTGTACATCTCATTCCTATTTGTGATTATTGTTTCCAGGTATTTGAATTCAGCCACCCCCTCAAAACTCCCCTCATCTGTCATCAGCTGTTCATTTCCATTAAATATTTCCGTGTTTAATCATATATTTATTTTTATTGATATTTACTTCCAGTCCTAATTTCTTAGCGTTACTCAATAGTGTGTGTGTGTTGGTACTTAGTATCTCCTCGTTATCGCCCAATAGTATTACACCATTAGCATAAATTAACATCTTATTAACACCATTGAGCTTTTGAAATCCAGAATAGGTTGAAGCAAGGAGATGCACTATCTCCTCTACTATTTAATTTTGTACTAGAGCATTCCATTAAATCTTTAGAGAATGAGGAAGGCTTACAACTCATTGGTATTAATAAGCTGTTAGTTTATGCTGATGATGTAGTACTATTGACCGATAGCGAGGGGATACTAAAGGACAACACGCACACACTATTGAGTAACACCAAATAATTTGGACTGGAAGTATATATCAATAAAACTAAATATATGGCCACGCGTAGAAATACATTATATAATGGAAATGGACAGCTAATGAAAAATAAGGGAAATTTAGAGGAAGTGGCTGAATTCAAATACCTAGGAACAATAATCACAAATAGGAATGAGATGCACAAAGAAATTACACATAGGCTCAATTCTGGAAATGCGTGCTATTATGCATTGCAGAGACTCTTGATGTCACAACTCCTTTCAAAAAACGTTAAACTGAAAATATATGAAACTATTATTCTATCGGTTATATTATATGGGTGCGAAACATGGACTCTTACTTTAAGGGAGGAAAAGAGATCACGAGTATTCGAGAATAAAGTACTTAGGAAAATGTTTGGGCCAAAGAAAGATGAATGGAGAAGACTAGATAACAATGAACTACATGGTCTTTATAGGAAGCCAGATATAATAAGAACAGTTAAGTCTCGTAGACTGCGATGGGCAGGACATGTTGCACGTATGGGGAATGAAAGACTTGCATGGAAGCTTCTTGTAGGAAAGCCAGGGGAAAACGCCCAGTTCGTAAACCAAGAATGAGGTGGGAGAATAACATTAAGTATGATTTGAGGGAAGTAGATTATACAGGGAATGATTGGAAAGCATTGGCTCAGGATAGGGATGTATGGAGAACTTATGTCCGTGCGGCCATGAACCTACGGGTTCGATAGTGCCAGTGAGTAAGTAAGTATTAATACCATTGAGTTGTAGGCCTTCTTCATCATCTAAATATTTGATGGCATGCTCTAGTACAAAGTTAAGTAGTAGAATAGATAGAGCATCTCCTTGCTTGAAACCATTGTGGATTTCAAAATCTTCCGAAAAATGTTTGCCTAAACGCACCCTACCATATGCGCCAGTTAGACACATTCGTATAAGTCTAATTAACTTTTTAGGAATTTCGGACTCCAGCAGGATACTATGTAACTTCTCCCTCTTAATTGAATCATATTTTTTTTTGAAGTCTACATTTAGTTGAAGTACAGTACCACTATTTTCCCATTATTTTCTAAAAAAAACTGTCTTACACTAAAAATCTGATCTGTTGTAGACCTGTTTCTTCTAAATCCACATTCTCCTAGAACGTCATCAATACAAGGAGTAAGTCTTCAAAATAATATATTTGTTAGAATATTGTACGAAGTTGAAAATAATGAGATGCCCCTGTTGCAATAAGTTTTATCTCTTTTCTTATGAATTGGTACCATAATCGATTCTTTCCATTAATCTGGAAGGTCTTCTTTTTGCCAAATCATACTAAGGAACCGGCGTATCTTGTCCATCAATTTTTCTCCCCCTGGTTTTATCAGTTCTGCTGAGATCTCATCCGAACCTGGTGCTTTATACAAATTCAATTTTTCTATCGCCATTTCAACTTCTAATACACTTGTTTTTGCGACTAGCATTTCTGCCGTCTTTAAATATCCTCTTCAATATAATGTTCTGCATGTAGGCCTACATTTATTTGCTGATTAAAGTAACTTGTCCATCTATTTAATATACTCTTGGGATCTGCAATCGTATCCCCATTTTCATTCCCAATTATGTTTGTTCTAGCCTCAAACCCTTTCTTCTCTATCCTAATTCCCTGATATAATTCTCTAATGTTCCTATTTTTCTTGCATTAATTTCAATATCATTGATATTCTCTCTCAAATATTCCCTCTTTTACTCTTTAGTAGCCTAGCGATTTCTCGTCTAATACTACCCAATTGCTAAAAATTTACGTAATTTGGCTCGTTGGTATCTTTACCTTGTGGTGGAGTGACTTGCGTGCTTAAATGATCCTGAGAGCTATGCCGACGGTAACATTGCTGCCGATATGGTTACCCATGCCGGACTGGTCGAAGTTGAAAAGGCAGACAAAAAAAGTACCTTGGTCGAAAGAGTGACGATCTTTCACCGTAAAATACAACCGTCAAGAAACGCGGACATGGGTTTCACTGGGGTAATATATATCCATAATTTACAAAATATTAATCAGTATTCCAATTTCACTTTCCCGTGTAACAGTTTAAATAGAATGACACTTGTGAGGAGAGTATTACATGTTCTTTAATAATGACTTGACTTATCGGTAAATTAACATGAAGACAATACATTCCAAATCTCAAAATGTTTGAATCCACTCTGAAATCCCTCTAATTTTCTCCTTCGATTTCTAGGACATCCTGTACAGGAAAATGCCTATGTTACAGATCCAACAGTATATTTAAGAGAGTTATTTCCACCAATACCCGGAGTTACATATTTTACATTGTTTTATAATGTAGGTAGTCTAATTTCATTTTCACTTACAGGAATAGAAAACATTGAATATGAAACTTCCTTATTTTCAATATTGCAGTAACAAGAATTAAATTGTTTATTTAGTTTGCGTAAATGGTGTGTAATAACTCAGTAGAATGCTGAATAAATTTAACTCCAATACCGTTTTCAATCTCTAATTTTAATAATTTAATTTACGATTTAATTAACAGACTATTTTAATTGAATCAGAGGACTCATTGACGGTCCTCCCAAATATTTTGGAGTCATTTCTATTATTGGTACATTTTTCAAACATTGTATGAGCGTGTTAGCGAATTTCCATGCAACATACAGGTCTATTTGCTGTACCGTATTCAAAAGTTCATACTTAACTTACTTTGCAATTTTATATCTCGTTCTAATTGAATTAACAATGCTTGATGTAATCAAAGTTTTAATATTTTTGTTTACTGATAATACTAGGAGCCGCGCGGACATGAGGTCTCCATATACTCTATCGTGAGTTATTGTTTTCCAATCATCCCCTATACAATCTACTTCCTTCAAATCATGTTATTCTCTTCATCATTCTTGGTATTCCTACAAGAAGCTTCCATACACCTCTTTCATTCCCCAGTGTAACAACTCAAAATACTAAAAGGGGTATTTGGAGATGAGATGACGAATTGTTTTATAAGAAAAATATTAAAACAATTCCACATATATAGAGTTTGAAACTCAATTCATGTTATTAAAATGTGAGATTAGACTTCTATAATTAATTTATATTTAATTCTGAGAAGTTTGAATAGGATCCCTACTTGAAGTTCTATGTGGGCTCGAAAATAAAGCAACACTATATAATGATCTGTGATAGCTCCATTGTATACTCGTACTCCAGTATTATATTTAGATTAACCTTCTAGGGACGGGTATAGAAAATAACGTTGAAGGCCTCGCGGTGTACTAATACACCCCATTATTTTTTTACAAAAATTTGTCACTGTATTGTTTAGTACGCAGAAATAAATACTTTAGACATTACCCAATCTACCTCACTCTACGACCAATTTTTCTTCGTATTTCCCTACAAAATCGTTGTTTCTTGTAGTTTAACTCTTAATACGATACATTTCTTAGCATAATATATCTTAACTACACTAGATTCTTATAAACATTTTCTTTATGGACTATACACAGACTCAAGCTTGATATTAACTATTTGAACAGTTACATTTTATTTTTTCTTGAAATTATTGTGGAAATGTATTTTAAGCAAATTGATCAACAACATTTGCAGAATGGTCACATATAACAGAGACTACAGTTAGTATTTTAGAAAGAAAAAACAGTGGTCGATAATTCCCAACTAAAACTCCACGAGAACCCGAATGGTAATAAGTGTAATGACATTATTATATTACTGTATTATTGTGCCAATTTTAAAGTTTCGAAATTAATGACATTGCAAATTAGATACTTTACATCAGTTTCTTTATGAATGCAAGTCATAGCTCTGTTTCACGCAAAGCGGAATGAAACTTTCCATTCTAAAATTATAACTTTGAATGGCATAACGTCAAGGACATTGAATTTACAGCATCACAGAAATAATTGTTTAATGTAAGACCCGTAGAAAAAAATAAGTTTAATTCAATTAACAGTTCTCTCAAAAATATTTTTAAAAAAAATACAATTTACGGCAATTCCTGATGTTGACAGAATTATCAGAGAATTGGAGTCATATAGGTAGGGGGAACCAAATTACCACTATAAACATTAGAATTAACGCTTGGGAATAACTTCCGAATTAAAAAAATTCTGTAATGCGTTAAATGTAAAGATACCCATACAGTAGTTTTGCAATTTTCTAGTAATTAAAAAACTCTATAATAGATAAATGCATTGTGAGAGTTTATGCTGAAATAAACCAAACATCTAGTTAGTACATAGTCATAGCTGCTATCATAAATATGTATTTGTTCAGGTTCAAATAGCCGACAGAATAACATACTCTCTTATATTTGATTCCAATATCATTATTTGTAATATATATATATAGCCTACTGTTCAAAACAATTAGAGGAACACTATGAAATATGCAAATATTTTTTCATTGGATAAAGGTACAAACATGAAATTAATAAAGTACATTATTTATGGTTACTTATTTATTTACTGCTCATGTCAGTAAAAACAAATGAATAACGCTGACAATTAACTTTTCAAATAATTCCGCTATGTAAGCAATTGAATCTTGTGCTTATTTTTCAAAGTTAAACACTCGTTATACAGAGTTAGTATCGTGTATGGCCTCCACGACATTCGATGACAGTTTGGCACCTTCGTGGCATGCTCCCAATAAGATTCTGGATTTCCTCTTGCGGGATATTCTCCCATTCCTCCTTCAGAGCATCTCCAAGTTGCTGCAGAGATTGTGGAGCTTGATGTCGGTTCCTGACCTTCCTGTTTAGAAGATCCCACAAGTGTTCAATAGGGTTGAGGTCTGGGCTGACCGCTGGCCACTCCATTACCTCAATTTCATTCCTCCTCAGGAAATCCCTGGTGACAGCCGCAGAATGTGCCCTGGCATTATCCTGCATAAACAGAAATCCAGGGCCTACTCCAATGGCAGCAGGTACTACATGCTCTTCCAGAACGTGCTCGATATACCGGACAGCATTCAGTTGCTGGGGAACAAGTACAAGGTCCGTACGATTGTTGTACATAACTCCGGCCCACACCATTATGGAACCTCCTCCGAATCTATCAATTTTCTGTACAGCCTCTGCAGAAAATCTTTCTCTGGCCGTCCCCACACCCTCAATCGACCATCACAACGTGTAAGATGATACCTGGATTCGTGTGAGAAGAGCATAGACTCCCACTGGTTCAGATTCCAATCACCATGGTTTTCAGCATACGTACGTCTTGCTGCCTTATGCCCATTTGTTAAGCGTGGTTTTTTAACGGGCCTTTTTGGACGAATATTCTCTTTCCTTAATCTGTTCCTTATGGTTTGGTCTGAAACCCGGATTCCGGAAGCCATATGAAGGTCACTCTGCAGGTCTTTTGCAGTTTTTGTACGCCGTCGAAGAGCAGAAAGAACAACGTATCTGTCATCCTGGGAGCTTGTTTTAAATTTACGGCCCTGGCCACGTCTTCTACAATACTGACCTGTCTCTCTGTGCCTGTTGCGTACACCTGGACACCACGGAAGGAGAAACCCCAAGCTCTCTAGCCACTTGTCGCAGAGATTGACCTTGTCGTAAAAGATGTAGAGCATGATACACTTCAAACTCATTTAAATGCCTCCTTTTGTCAGATACTTCAATAAACAAGGCAATAATCAACATTCGTCACTATAGCAACATCAGGAAGCTTACCATTAGAAGTGGCCAGTGGCTTCCAAAATAAAAACATTCTCTATATTTGTTATTTGAGGTAATTTCTCTGTATTTAAGCCATGGATCTTTAAAAATTTGTATCCAATGATAAAACTAATAATTCAATTTACATATTGTCCAACTTTCAGCATCACAGCTTTAAAAAACAATTATTCAATTTATTACAAGTGTTCCTCTAATTGTTTTGAGCAGTGTGTGTGTGTGTGTGTGTGTGTGTATATATATATATATATATATATAGTGATTTCACACCAGGTTCCAGGTGAAGTGACCACTTCACAGGCATTCGATATTGGCTAATGCGATATGCAATGGATTTGAAGTCAACTTCACTGTCTACATTAAACGTTGTAACCGCGCGGGCGAAGTTTTCACTCTCCGCTACGAAACTCGAATTAGCCGCATTGCACAGTGGGACAGAAACGAAATCTAGCTGGAAAAAACTATTTTCACTCACTCTCATAAATTATATATAATTATTTTCCACTCTAATATGATTGGTATATGACTGTTCTTAACTTATCTGCAAAATAGGGTATAATTCTAATGTTTATGAAGAAAATATAAGTATCGGAAGTTGCCGATAGTTAGAGACTCATCTTGTCTACATCCGACTTGTGTTGTTAGCGTTGTGTGTTTAAGTTCAGTGAGCTTTTCGTCTTATTCTATATGGAGACTTCACCTCAAGGTTCGTAATTTTTATTGATACATTTAACGTTTTTCTATATAAACAGATATTATGTTAAATACAAGTGGAATCTTACCTTCGAAACATTAAAAATTTTACACAATCATCTTACCTTAAATTGAGCTACAAAGAAAACAGTTCTGAAAAAATAGTACAAATTTTAATTATAATATAGAGTTATTTATGGACTTTAATTTCACTACAATAACATGTGTGCAAATGAATGCGTTTTTTTAAATTAGCTTTCTCATTACAGGAGGCGGCCAGCAACTGTGGCCTACCGTCACGCACAGAGAATTGTTTGATTTAATATGGAGGAAAAACTGTTTGATAGCGGCAATACGTGATCATTTAATAAATAAATTAGGGTTAGGGTATGTTAGGAGATTGTTTAAATTTATATTAAAGAACAATACATCTTTTGAAAAGCGATTTTCTCAATCGCAGGAAGTTGGCCGCGAAAAAAGAAAAATAGATTTCTACTGAAATATTCTGACCGGCTAGAAATGGATGTTAACGTTCCGTTATTAAGAATTAATTTAGAACAATGACAGACGTTGGAAAATCCTTTTCCATCTGCTTATGGAATTGGAAGACCAAAAATATATTTCGAAGAGACTGGAATTTAAAAAAAAAAGCTAACTTAAGCAGGAATTCTCTCGCGATGAACATGCTCTTGCAACAAAAATGCCACTTCGGTCATATGGTAAACGGGATACTGCTGATGTCTTAAAGAAATCACTAAAAAAAAATCTTCGAAATAATAAGAAACATTACAAATCATCCCACTCAACTCTCTTATCTTATATGTCGTACAAAGCAATGCCTTTTCGACAATAGAATATCAAAACGCCAATATATTAATATGAGAGTAGGTGCCAAAAAAGAGAGGTTGTGATATTTACCCACCCTATAATGCTATTAGGGAGGCAAATTTGTTATGCTACCCCTCCCAAGACCATATTAGGGACACATATTTCAGCAGAAATGACTTTTTTTAAGTTTTTATTCCAGCCTCTTCGAAAGATATTTTGGTCATACAATTCCATTAGCAGATGAAAGACGATATTCCAAGGACTGTCATTGCTCTAAATTCTCAATAACGGGAAAGTTAACATTCACTTCTAGCCTATCAGAATATTTCTGTAGAATCTATATTTTTTTCTCGCGCACAACATCCTATGTTTTAGAAAATCGCTTATAAAATTAAAAAAAATATATATATTTTTAAAAATATTCTCCGAACATCCCCTAAGTCTAATTTATTAATAAATGATCACATATTCCCTCTGTAGATCACTTTTCTTCATATATTAAATGAAACAATTCTCTGCGCTTGACGGTAGGTCTCAGCTGCCGGCCACATCCTGTAATAAGAAAGCCAACTACAAGAAAAAACCCAATAATTTGCACACATGTTATTGTGGTGGAATTAAAATCCATAGATCACTCTATATTATAACTAAAATGTGTACTACTGTTCAGAACTGTTTTTTTCGTAGCTCAATTTAAAATAAGATGATTGTGTACATTTTTTAGCGTTTCGAAGGTATGATTCCACGTGTATTTAATACAATATCTGGCTGTATAGAAACATGCTAAATATATCAATGAAAAGTATAAACTTTGAAGTAAAGTATCCATATAGAATAAAAAGAATAACTCAAACTTTAATACGAAACGTATATATATCCACTGCTCAGAATGCCACTAGGGTGCGGACCAGTCGAGTTCTTGACTATCGGCAACTTCCGATGTTTATAATGTCTTCATAAATTTTAGAATTCTACCCTCCTTTGCAGATCAGTGAAGAACACTCATCTGGCAATCATATTAGAGTGAAGAAAGATGAATTGGTGGGAGTGAATAAAATACTTTTTTCCAGCTAGATTTCGTATCTGGCCCACTGTGCATTGGCAGCTTCCCTGCTTTAACTGTATAACAAGTATTTCATGTAATCTTACCTTACAACATATATTAAAAATGTTGTCCATTCCGAGATATTTTATTTGCAAAACACATTCTGGCTGATGCGCGTGATTTCCAATGTAATGTTTTGCACTGACACAGTAACTTCAAATGTATTAATAACACTTGTCTACATTTGTTTTTTTTTTTTTTTTTTTTTTGCTGCCGACTCGAAAGTAAGAACGATTGATCTAAACTAATTCGAGAGTGGCAAATCGAAAATCATAACCATTTTGCATGATCACGTACGATTTTTCCACAAATCTAATTTGCATATTTTTCATTTTCATATTCCTGCGAAAATGTCAGTCGTTCATCGGAAGTGTAAAAACACCAATATGAATTCTGTTATATTTGTGGTAGTTCTACAGTGCCTAAACATAGACCAAATATATCTGACTTTTTTTTAAAAAAAAAAAGCTTATCATGCATATTTTGGTATTAAGATTGGGGACCAGGACAAACGGTGGGCTCCACATAAAGTTTGTGGGAAATGAGTTGAGAACCTCAGAGAGTGGATGAAGGGAGAGAAGACCTTACTTTTGGAGTTCCAATAGCGTGGCGAGAGCACCAAGATCATTTGGAAGACTGGTATCTTTTTATGTTTGATGAATCAGGCTTTAACATGAAGTCTATACAAAAATTGATTATCCTAACGTGCGGTCAGCTATAAGACCTGAAGCACATAGCGATGATATTCCGATCCCTATTTTCACCACATTTGTAAGTTCCAGTGACGAGTATCCCATCAATTTAAGACAGTGGCGATGAAAATTTTGTGTTCTCTGATGAGAAACGGAAAACGTGCAGACCTTTCACTCAAGGTCAGTTAAAATATCTCGTGCAAGATCTTGATCAGCCAAAATTGTCAGCAGAATTAATTGGTTCTCGATTAAAGGAGAATAATATGTTATAGGCCCCGTAACCACCTTCACGTATCGAAACAGAGAAAATAACTTATTAAAGTATCTTGAAATGAATGAGCAGCTTGTAAACTGCATCGATGTAAAAGGATTAATTGAACCTATGATATGTAAATATGTTTCAGTGGAATTGAGGCTGTTCATTGACAGCTCGAAGATAACTCTCAAATGTGTACTGCTGAAAAATGACAAATTAGCATCTATTCCTATTGGTCACTCTACAACACTGAAAGAAACATATGAAACTATGGCTTTACTTTGGAGCGGCTCTCAGTGGTAGGCAAGAGATCTCAGGGTTATGAACTTTTTATAAGCAAAACAAACAACGTTCAATTTTACACTCAATTTTTTTTTACGAATCCAAAAACAAATTATTTCTTCACGCAAAGATACACTTTTGTTACTACAATTACCAAGTTTTATTAATGAGTGGAGTCGATGAAATACTTAGAGGTCCACGTGCTTGAATAAAATATTTTTCAAGGTCCATTGTTTAACGGACTATAACTTTAAATTTAACAATTTCTCGGACGAATCTAAAATTTAACTAGATCCTAGATCGCGGTCTGTAGATCTACGATGTTTTAACACTGAACACAGAGTCACTGAGAGTGAGCCTTAACTGAATCGGAGATCGTGGTTTATAGGTCTACGATGTTTTAACACTGAACACAGAGTCATTGAGAGTGAGAGTATTTTGATATATGTTCTCGCTTATAAAGAAGATAGCTCCTCCCACTTCTTTCGATTCCACTCGTTACAATTTGAATATATATATATATATATATATATATATATGTTACAATAATCTTATTTGTTAGTATGTGTTTCCTTAGAGGGGGAGTTTTCTGGATAATAGCGCCAATTACAGTTTCTAAGAACTGGGTTAATTGCTTCTTTGATATTAATAGATAAATGCTTTTCAGTTTCTTCAATTTTGTAAACTGTCAATATTAAGAGATAGTTATCTTTTCTAAAGGTGGGATGAATGTCTATTGTTGTCTGCATTAGTCAGGTAGTAATTCTTTATATTCTTATTTCTTGGCATTTGTTTATTAGCGTTGATTACTTTCTAAGAACTCGGTCAATTGATTTTTGATATTTTCATAGATAACTAATGATATCTTTTCTTCAGGGAATGAATACTTCTTGTTATTTGTATAGACTGCTCAATGGAAATACACTGCTCAAAACAATTAGAGGAACACTATGAAATATGCAAATATTTTTTCATTGGATAAAGGTACAAACATGAAATTAATAAAGTACATTATTTGTGGTTATTTATGTATTTATTTATTGCTCATGTCAGTAAAAACAAATGAATAACGCTGACAATTAACTTTTCAAATAATTCCGCTATGTAAGCAATTCAATCTTGTGCTTATTTTTCAAAGTTAAACACTCGTTATATAGAGTTAGTATCGTGTATGGCCTCCACGACATTCGATGACAGTTTGGCACCTTCGTGGCATGCTCCCAATAAGATTCTGGATTTCCTCTTGCGGGATATTCTCCCATTCCTCCTTCAGAGCATCTCCAAGTTGCTGCAGAGTTTGTGGAGCTTGATGTCGGTTCCTGACCATCCTGTCTAGAAGATCCCACAAGTGTTCAATAGGGTTGAGGTCTGGGCTGACCGCTGGCCACTCCATTACCTCAATTTCATTCCTCCTCAGGAAATCCCTGGTGACAGCCGCAGAATGTGCCCTGGCATTATCCTGCATAAACAGAAATCCAGGGCCTACTCCAATGGCAGCAGGTACTACATGCTCTTCCAGAACGTGCTCGATATACCGGACAGCATTCAGTCGCTGGGGAACAAGTACAAGGTCCGTACGATTGTTGTACATAACTCCGGCCCACACCATTATGGAACCTCCTCCGAATCTATCAATTTCCTGTACAGCCTCTGCAGAAAATCTTTCTCCTGGCCGTCCCCACACCCTCAATCGACCATCACAACGTGTAAGACGATACCTGGATTCGTCCGAGAAGAGCACAGACTCCCACTGGTTCAGGTTCCAATCACCATGGTTTTCAGCATACGTACGTCTTGCTGCCTTATGCCCATTTGTTAAGCGTGGTTTTTTTAACGGGCCTTTTTGGACGAATATTCTCTTTCCTTAATCTGTTCCTTATGGTTTGGTCTGAAACCCGGATTCCGGAAGCCATATGAAGGTCATTCTGCAGGTCTTTTGCAGTTTTTGTACGCTGTCGAAGAGCAGAAAGAACAACGTATCTGTCATCCTGGGGGCTTGTTTTAAATTTACGGCCCTGGCCACGTCTTCTACAATACTGACCTGTCTCTCTGTGCCTGTTGCGTAACCTGGACACCACGGAAGGAGAAACCCCAAGCTCTCTAGCCACTTGTCGCAGAGATTGACCTTGTCGTAAAAGATGTAGAGCATGATACACTTCAAACTCATTTAAATGCCTCATTTTGTCAGAGACTTCAATAAACAAGGCAATAATCAACATTCGTCACTATAGCAACATCAGGAAGCTTACCAATTAGAAGTGGCCAGTGCCTTCCAAAATAAAAAAATTCTCTATATTTGTTATTTGAGGTAATTTCTCTGTATTTAGGCCATGGATCTTTAAAATTTGTATACAATGATAAAATTAATAATTCAATTTACATATTGTCCAACTTTCAGCATCACAGCTTTAAAAAACAATTACTTATTCAATTTATTACAAGTGTTCCTCTAATTGTTTTGAGCAGTGTAGTTTTATTTTTCTGACAATACCCTTTTTTGTGCTCCTATATTATTTGTTATTTGCGGAGTCAGGTAGTGTTTTAACAGTATTTTATTCTAGACAATGTAAATGGAATTTTACCTGGATATATTTCTACTTTTCCACATACGTCTTTTATAGGGATATTAGTAATATTTTATATTTTCATTATTTATTGATTTATTTACTTTTAATAGCAATTTTGATATGACTTTCCCTAATCCTTGTAATTTTCTGATTCTAGTGATCTATAAGACATGTTTATCTTATGGTATACTTTTAATATATTTCGGAACATTTTTAGCTTCGGATCCATGTGTATTAGAGTTGTATCTTAGTTTATATGTCTCCTATCATATTTATTCGCTAAAACTTCTATGCAAGATAAAGTACAGTGATCATCTCTGGACTGTGTGTGGCGATCTGAAGGTAATATCGATTCTGTTGGTCAACAAACAGGGTATACAAAATACCCACGCTACATTTGTCTGTGGGACAGTCGTTCCAGGAAAGAACATTGGGGAAAAAAGATTAGCCTGCCAGGATCCTATTCCAAGTTGGCGACACTAATATCAAGCATTAACCCCTTCTTGATCCCAGTGCATAGAAATTTGGGTCTAATAGATCAGTATATAAAGGCCTGGATTAAGACGGTACTCGCTTCAACTACATCTGCACTAAATTCCATGAGAAGTTGAAAGCTGGTATTTTTGACGGTCCTCAAATAAGATCTCGTATGAATGATGTAGGATTCGTAAGTACAATGAACTCGGTAGAGAAGAATGCTTGGTATGCATTTTTTGATGTAAAGAACTATGTCTGATCCTGAGGGTCGCGGATTCAAACCTTTTCACTGTATCATTTTAATATAATATGATCCATTATTTGAGCTATGTTAAAATAACAGTATTGGAAAATGTTAAATAACACCGTTTACTGCTTATAAAAGTGGTGGTGTAAAATTCTCAAATATAGATACTTCTAATCGAAGTCGGCCGTTGGCGATGGTAGTGACACATACCTGGCAGCGGACGAAACGAGAATTACAGATTTGTATATGTGGAAGGAATTGTTAACGTTTGTGCCAGGTCTAGATTGGGGTACTGGGTTGCGCACTAGTACGGTCCACGATTCGATTCCAGGCCCAGACATTAATTATTCTTTTCACAATATCATTATATTATTATAATATGATCCATTATAGGAACTGTGTTAAAATAACAATATTGGAAAATGTTAAATGACATCGTTTACTGCTTATAAAAGTGGTGGAGTTAAATTCTCAAATATAGCTACTTCTAAACGAAGTCGACCGTTGGCGATAGTAGCGACACCTACCTGGCAGCGGACGAAACGAGAATTATAGATTTGTATATGTGGAGAGAATTGTTAATGTTTGTGCCAGGTCTAGAATGGTGTAGTGGGCTGCACACTAGTACGGAGAACTAGACGTCCACGGTTCGATTCCTGGTTCAGACATTGATTTTTCTTTTCACAATATCATTATAATATGATCCATTATTGGAACTCTGTCAAAATAAAAGTTTTGGAAAATGTTAAATACGATAAATACGTCACATCACAGTAAATGTTTGACATATTTTAAAAATGTTGCGGAATTATTATACTTTCAGTCAATCCCATTCGCTTTCGTTACATAGCAAGAAAGGACAAGAAACTTGTCTAAGTTTTATTATTGCGCTTCTAATACATTACAGTCAATCCCATATATTTCCGTTACATTCAGAGATAAATTGCACGAGTTCGATGTGGGCAACAATAAGTCGCTTTAATCGTTTCCTTTCTTGTTATCAAACGATTCAGATTTTCTAACATTCAGTTAACAATGATACCCGGTTGCGTCTTCGTTGTCATCAGAACTGAAAACATGGATTTCTATGATAGTACTTTAACCCTGATGGTGAAACAGTCCTCTGTCAAACTTGTGATGAACGTATAGGGTGTACGATAATAACTCAAATTGAACAACATTTACGAAGGAACATTAGGAATGAACAACAGGTTTCTTCAAGGAAACGGCTAATACCTGCACAGTTGTAGGGGCAGCCTATATCATCTAATAGTGAATTTTACAAAGAACTGTGCATGGGATTGATTGAAGCGAACATTCCCTGGAACAAAGTTCAGATACCTAAATTTAAACATTTCTTTAAAAAATACTGCAACCGCAACATTCCCGATGAGTTCACTCTCAGCAAAAATTACTTGGTTATTATGTGGACATATAAGAAAAAATCAAGGCTCACATAGGCAAATCACCCATATAGATTTCTGCTGATGAGACGACGGATGCTGCCGGCCGTTTCATCGCTAAAATAATTGTGGGCAAATTGAACGATGAAGTTCAATGCCCTATTTAATTTATTGTAAATCTTTGGAGGAAACAAATGTTTCAACAATTGCTAGATTCATTAATCGTCCCGCGTCGTAGCCGAGTGGTTAATGCAAGAAAGCCTTGGCGCAGAGCCACGGGACTTGCGCTGGTTCGAGTTCCCATGGGGTAAGAAATTTTCTCGTGGAATTTCGGCCAGTGTGGGACCGGTGCCAACCCAGCATCGTGAGGCATTTAGGTAGCGACTCCAGGTTGAGAAGACCAGCTATAATGGCTGGATGACCCGACATGCTGACCACGTCACCCCTACACTGGCTAGACGATCGTCTACCACATGTTGATGTGAGGCCTACAGCCAGCTGGTAGGCTATGGGCCTTCTAGGCCTGTCGCGCTTGGAGTTGGAGATTCATTAATCATGGACTTAAGGTACTATGGCTAGATGGCGTAAAAGAAGAGAGGATCCTATTCATGTACATACAGATGCAGTTCCATACATTATGAAAGCGGGGAAATCGCTTACTGTATTTTATCCAAACTTAGTACACATTACATGCATTGTAACAGTGGCAGAGACAGACATACATTCCAGAAGTAAATACACTGATATCAGTAACGAAGGTTTTCTTGAAGTGTCGTGTACAATGCTACAAGCACAGCTACCTGATATACCTCTGCCTCGGAAGCCAGAGATACCATGGTTGGCAACATGGATTGAAGCTATGATTTTCTACAGTATGCACTTGGAAGCTGTTAAGTCAGTGATGGATAACTCTTCTTCTGATTAAGAATTAACAAAGATTCGACTAGCCAACCCATGAACTTTTTTGTATCAAAGAAATGAAATTTTGGATTTTGTACATAATTGCTTCATTACCTATTCATTTACATATTTCGCCAATTTTGGTTACATATTTATGTAACATATTTCTTAATTTGATATTACATAAAATCCGCGACCTTGAAATTACTGTTCTCGGAGCCCGATAGGAGATAATGACCAGTAAATATGAACATATTTTACGATTTAATGTGGCGAACACATTCGACACAGAAATGCGAATACCAATAGCAACTACATTTAAATGCACGTCTGTATATAATTTTGGCAGATTCTGGCCATCCCGCAAGGGGAAGTAGGCGAAGTGCCACTTCACTTTATTTTTACCAGAATTATTCTTAAACTTTGTTTTCCTTATCACGAATGTTGGTTTTAGTATAAACATATTTCTGTATCATTGTACGAGGAGGGACACAGATAACAACCCAACCACATGGCGGCGTCATTCCGGTGCATTGACCATGCACGCTGAAGTGAAGGATTTTTGTTTCCAGCTTGCTCCTACCTCTGGGGGCTGAGCATACCTCGCTGATGGCTAACGTAACAAAATACAAGTGAATTAGGGAGAGGAAAGTAGTCACCTGCTTCGTGGCTTGTGTATTAAATTATCTCGTATTCAGCAATTGTTGTGGTGGTTTAGATATTATTCACATTATGTTGTGTGTGTTTTGTTGGAAACAATATTTTCAAGATGAAGATACGTAAAAAGGAAGTTTTAAATTGTGGGTCCTGCGGAATCTCTACAAACATGTGGTACAAGAGAAATTAAACATTCAGGAAAATGCTACTATCTTAGTTTCAAACGGTGATTTTTTAAGGAATTCCCATGTCTGTGCTCCTCTCAAACACTTAAAAAAAGGTCTTGTTGATCTTGCTTGCTCTTTAGCAACATCTTTTGGAATAGTGCAGTTAACGAAAGTGTATCCATTTCATGAAGATATCACCGACAAGTTTGCAGCCTTAAAGGACTGAAGTGTCGACTTGATATACAAGAAATCGATGATTTTAATAATAATCAAGGTAAGCATGTGACAAATATGTCTTCTTACTACCTCTTCACCTAAGTTGAAACCACGAGCCGCCCCTGCCATCCCCTCGGTATTATCACTGGGAGCAGAATTTTCTTTCTCTTAAAAAAATAATTTTTGTATCGGGGTTTCTAGAATGAAAATAACCCTGCAGAACACATAAAAGGGTTCCATTTCTCTATTACTTGATCAAATGTGTTGTAAAATAAAACAAAATAGTAAAATGGTTTTTAATATGGCATTTCAGAATAGTCAAAGTAACTGATGTGTTGCTGAATTATTTGTTAAGTGTATTCTAAAATAGAATAGCCAATATGTATTATTGCCAATCAAAAAACCGCATCAACTATTTCTTCTTGAAAAGCGATTTAAATATAACTTATTCAGACTGTTGTCATTCAATCATCCGTGTTACTCTTGGAAGAACGAATGTCTAAATGAAGAAATCAAAGTAAGACAATGTCTGTTAAGGGTCGATTATAGAGATATTAGTGTTCAAGGACTCAAAAATCAATATGCTTAAACATTATTCTTGTAATCCAAGTAACTTTTTAAACTAACGAATTCTGTCTTTAGCTTCTTAGTTTTAAATAATGTATTGGGAAGCGCAGTTTATGCGAAAATGTGCATTTATGCTAACCTGAGTAAGTGCAGGACAACTCACCAGGCGGCGACAAGAGATCACCACGGAACACTCGACTCCGATACATGGTGATTTCATGTTCGATTCGCGATACGGTATCACCC
Source organism: Diploptera punctata (assembly GCA_030220185.1). Classification (NCBI taxonomy): domain Eukaryota; kingdom Metazoa; phylum Arthropoda; class Insecta; order Blattodea; family Blaberidae; genus Diploptera; species Diploptera punctata. Next base: position 1,140,224 of record JASPKZ010003838.1, on the reverse strand, counting down.
ACAAACTACAAGCTGTGCACGTGGCAGAGAGCGACCCGCCGCCATACTCGCGCTACGCTACCCTGCAGACTGGCCGCCATCTTGGAGCGCTTGCGACCCTGGGAACCGAGACTGGGACAAGTCCATAGCCGGTCTGCATCGAGGGAGGGGGGCTATTCTGCATTCCGATACCCTAACTATACATTTATTTAAATTTTATTTCATTCAAAAGCTATAGGCGTGCATTTCAAAATTGAAATTTCATTATTGAATAACTAATATTAATAATAATAATAATAATAACAATGATAACAATAATAACCAGGGGCGGTTATTTGGGGGCTCCATGACATCAATCAGAAAATTAGGCCCTTTGTTATTTTTCTTTCTCGTTAACTGTCTATAATACAATGTGTCTTCTAATGCCACCCACTGCAATTTTTGTGTTTCATGAAAGATGCTCGTTTATATACAATGTTTAAAACGTTAACTAACAATACGCTACTGCTGTTCTAGTCACATATACTCAGTTCTACGAGACCAAGCCCTTTTCCTGGTTAATGCAAGTAGATTTTCGTGGCAACAGCTTCTTGATTAAATAATTATCTGGAATCGGTAGCTACATTTTCCGGTTATGAAAAGTTGCCGGACTAGTAATTTCTATTTGTATGGCTATTGACATGGTAAATACCAAATTTAACTAAATGAGAAAGCTTGAGCCCGCAGCCATTTTCATATTTTATGTGATTTTTAGAATGGAATTAAAGAAATGAAGCCCATCAAGAAAAGAAGAAGAAAACGGTAAAAGAAGACTTCAGTAAATGAAAGCGTCTGTCGCTTGAAATATTTACTCCATCTCACTTCCATAATCAACACAGTAACATCTTTAATTGACTAAAAAATTACTTGGCGCGACAAAATCATCCAGGTACACCAGGGTAACACTTGCTCATCATGTCGACGCCTCCAGCCGTTAAAATATTTTTATCAATCTGGATCCGCTACCTATTGTAACTACCGAAATTGCTCACGAAGTTTTTGGGCACCAGCCGAAATTCCATGAGCAATTTTCTTTCCCCATTAGGACTCGAACCAGTGCGTCTGCAGTTCTGCTCCAAGGATGATTCGTTATGATCGTTCGGCTGCGGTGCGGCGCCAATAACGTCTTGCCTGGATGTAACAGAAATTGCTAACGGTAAAATAATTGCTGGGATCACCAGTTTTATGTAGAGTGGGTATAATATTACTCTCAATACTGTAAGGTTACTACTACGTAGCAAGGTTATGACTATGACTTATGAATTACACAGAGTTTGAGATATACAAATTGAAAATGCAGGTCGACCATTGTAAAAAATAACATTATGCATGTGTAGCATATGCTCCGAAAGTACTACACATCCTATATCCAAAGTTGAGGAATACTGAGATCTCAGGTATTCTATTTTTAATTTGCAAATTTAACTATAGATTATTTAAAAACTGACGAATAAAAGTACGAAAAGTAAATAAAATGACCTAAAAATAAAATTTGTAAAATGACTATAAAAAAGTGAAAAGAATGCATTTTGATTACCTATAAAAACCTCATATATAGAACATACTTGTTGCAAAATACATTTAATTATTGATCTGCATCGTCTGACAACTCATAAAAAATATTTCGTCAAAATCAGGGCCCTAGTAATAACAATATAATTCTTGACACTAAAAATATATAGACATACAACGGGTAGACAGAATAATGGAAAAACCACACTTTCTGGTAAATTTATTTTCGTGAGTTTAGTTAACCTGCAGGTGCTGTCAGAAATCCATTATTTTCTTGTCGGATAGTTACTCCGAAGCTAGTACTGTAATTAATTCCACAAGAGTACATCTGTAGTTGTAGCTGTGGAACCGGGCTTACGATGTTTAACCTAAGGCTAACCTTCAAAGAAACAAAATGTTGGTCCCCGGTTAGCTGGAACTGCAGTGACAAACCGACAAATCGTTAGTATACAAACAGTATAGTCACTAACGTTATATTTGCATACTTGTCGAAAGGTAATACATGTTCTTCTAAAAGAAATTGTGGTCGCAAACAGAACTAACTGAAAGAAACAGGAGAGTTCTTGAGAGGATTGTCAAAAAATAAAAAATAAAAAAAACAGCAGATAAAGTGACTGCAGAATTAAATACACATTTAAGGGAACCGACTATGTTCGGATCAGTCATTTAGTTTACAGGCAGCATCAAAGAAAACTGTTTCCCTCCGGTTAAAAAAAGTACATTGTTACCTCCAGGTAGAACCGGGGAGTTGTCGTTAGAGGCTTCTAAGACGCCACTCCCATCAACATAAACTGGAAATAGTTCACTGCCAATAACGTCTTCGCATTTTAAATACGTTTCCATACCTACTCCACGTGGATATAATTATCTTAACAGCGTTGCAGCTTATGCCTTCTGCAGTAGTTGGTAAAAATGTATTCTAGTGAATAAAACGTGACAACGCCGCTTGATATGTTAAATACTTCTACGTGCAAAATAGATGTACCTAACCACAAAGCGAAGCGCCTGTAAACTAAATGACTGAGCCGACTGTACTACCAGAACAGCGAGGAAACAACTGCACATATGAGTTATTTATAACATAACTAGCAATTAACAGACCATTGAATACAGATATGAATCTAATACATGGAGAGAAAAAAATGGTGTTATGAACGCAAATCCTGGACTGCTAATATTTGGAAAAATGTAATATGGTCTGATAAGAACATTTATACTTTTCCCTTTTACTGTTTGGATGTAATCTAAGAGAAAACTAAACTTTTATAACTCAGACTGTTTAGTGACTACAGTTAAACATGGTGGAGAGTCAATAATGGTTAGGGCAGTAATATATTAATATTCTGTAGGTCATATTGTCAGAGTGAATGGCAGAAAAACTGCTAAGGTCTATGAAGACATTCTAGAGGGCCAAGGGCACTGAATGGTAACTAAATTGTTCCCTTGAGGTAATAATGCACCTAATCACTCTACTAGTTGTGCTAAAACCTGGTTTGAAGTACATGAAGAAGCCAGATGTCTACCAAGGCCGGCTTAATATTTAAAACTGAAAAATATTGAGGCAATGTGGTATGGATTAGGAACTAGAGTAAGAATAAGTTATCCAACTCTATTCCTTCAAGAGCTAGAAAAAATTCTCATGAATAAAAGGCACAAGATGCCCATCAAATGCATTCATAAGTTGTATCAATCAATTACAAGATGAATTGCAGCTGTTTTTATGTCTAATGATGGTCCTCCCCAAATTGATTAAGATTTGGAAGGTGTTACCATTATTTTTTTTTACCCTTGTATATCTTCCATGAGATAGGAGGGCCTTTAGGAAGCGAATTTTAAAATACATAAAAGATGCGTAACATGTTATTCGATTGGAAGATGACAGGCTACAAAAGCAGATGGTTATCTATGATCCTACATGAAGACCGTAACTTTGTCATCTGAAAAGATTGATGGGTGGAATTTGTATTGTGGCCGAAAGATGTTAACATAATGCCGCAACTTCCTGAAAGTAAGATGATAATGCTGTAATAACAGTAATAATGAGTGCACGAACAAAAATACTGTTATTTTTAGCAAAATTTTCAGAATTGCGGATTCATAAACATACACAAAGTGAGGATTAGTAACTTCTCATAATGACACAATCTCAGAACATTTTCATGTTAAGTTACTTTCGGTATTTACAATTACTATATACTTTGAATTTTTCGTAAATGAAATAATCTCTTTTCCGGCATATGTAATTGCTATCTCGACAGAAAAAGACAATATTATATTTAACAATACTCTTTTAACAACTCGGGTTAATAGCGTCGCAAATCGTATCTGGGTTTCAAACAAAAGATACATTTTGTACAGATGTATCTTTCCTCAATGGTTAAACGTATTTTACACGGGACCACCACCCTTACGATGGAAGCTGTGCTCGATTTTTATACGCATTTACAAATCCGTCGCCCCCGGCGAACTCGCGAACTTCGGAAACAAAGTCCGCAGGGAAACCGCTAGTTCATCAGGACCGATTATTTTGCTCTCTTCTGATGTAACGAGTCTTCTACTGCATAGTTTTAACGCCATTTTTATAAATACCATCATGACTAACATTATTTTGTAAAAATTCAACTCATTCCTACATATATTTGTATGCTGTACATGTGTATTTTTGTGTGTTTAAACACTATGGCCTAATAGGGACGATGTGGTTTTGACCAAAATGTCTACTAAGCGAAAGTTATTTTCTAATAAAACGTTAACATGTTGAATATAGCTCAAAACGTTTACATTGTACTTTTTCAGACAAAAATATGAGAAGACACTATCGGCTGCATCGGGGAGCGCTCGCATACAGCTGCATTCACACTAAAAATTTGTATACTTCCCATTAGTATCTATGGATTATGGTGTAACTATAGTTCATAGTTCCACCACACATACGCAAGGAGAGAGTTTTGTTCTGCTTGGCCAAAATCTCGTTTCGCTTTTTTTATACGATGTAGAACATGAGAGGTTACCGATTCAGACGGCCTTCACTGTTTTCTTTTTTTCGGCACTGAAGTTTTGTTTACATTATGGACACGGTAAAATATTTGGTTATTATACTATACATATATATATCAGAAGTGTCAATCCGGAGATCGTTGAGATCATCCAATTCAACACCCCCTCCGAACCCAGCGCCTTGAAAATATTTAATTGAAAATCTGTAATGAAGTTCATCTTGCTGAAAGTTCACATCTTCAACAGGAGAGAGAGATAAATCAGCTTATCAAGCCAATTGCCTCTTGTAAAACCGCACTTCGCGAAGAAAAAGGTTCAGTGGCGCGAATTCTGGCACCACATATTAACTACAGAGCTATTACGATGTATAATAAATTGGGGTTGCAGTTCGCACACTATTGGAGCACACGTACCAGAAACGTGATGAGTAACATAAATTGCTGAAGATTAACAACCTAAAAAAATTCTATAAGCATATTCATAGCAAACTTACGCCCTTGTTATAATAAATCATGTAATAAGTTTGCAAGGAGTAATTGAAGCTCATATCCTAATTCCATGAATCGGCAGACCAAGAAGGAACTTGGCCTATATACTGCCTCTGGCCTCACATCCACATGTGCCAATTACAGAGGTGGACTATCATCTAGCCAGTATAGGGGTGACGTGTGGTCAGCATTCGGGGTCCTCCAATCGTTATAGCTGGTTCTCTCAACCTGAAGCCGCTAACGAACTATTCACGATGCTGGATAGGCACAGATTCCACACTGGCCGAAATTCCATGAGTAAATTTCTTCTCCTATAGGGACTCGAACCAGCGGATGTCTCGTAGCTCTGCGCCAAGAACGCTTGACTACGGCGCGAGGAAGTTGAATACACGTATTTCTTGAATGCTGTGTGAACTATGTTCTTGGAAATTCTGGTTGTCGGACACCGAAATTATTTATTTGAACTTTGAACGAATGTTTTTTATCGTTAATTTGTCGATGGTCTTCCAGTAAGCCTACGCTTTTCCTCAATAGGTTTCTAGTCTCTCTTAACTATCCCAAAATTTAATGTTATATTCATGTAGCGGTTCTTCGTTAAATGCGTGACGAAAGTTACAACGTACACGAATCACAGATTAAAATTTTGTCGGCCACAAAACACATTGCACTTTTCTCTTAACGCCCATCTTCGTTTTATATAGGGGCATATATATATATATATATATATATATATATATATATATATATATATATATATTTATTTCGATTGTAATATATATATTTCGATTGTGCCGTTAAATTTGAGAAAGAAGTTTTACTTTAAGTTCCTATTATTTTTTGTAAAACCTGAAAATATAGCTTTACAGATGAGTTAGCATTACAACCACAAGGTAGGCCTACACTAACATATTTTTGTTTCTTCCTTTATATAATTTAAACTAGACATTGTGGCAGTGAATGTCAGTGATCTGTTTGAGGGCCACATCACAAGTGAAATGTTTACAAAATTATTTAACATTATTTACATTAAAGAATTCAATGCAAAATGAAACGCTTTTAACATAATGCTAGTCTGTTTAATAAACACCGGTACACAATGATATGCAAGTCCACTTGCTTGCAGTGTTCTATCAAACTGCCACAACAGCGTGGGATAAGGGGAAACCTCTATAAAGTCGCTAAAAAGGCACGGAAGCTAATATGTTAAAAAATAAATGTTCATCTTCTCATATATGATCCAACAGAAAGAATACAAACTTGAGACCTCAAAAATGTCTATGGATACAAGATTCAAGAAATATGAATATATACATGCAGTTGCCTGATTCCGAAATTAGACAGTATTTAAATAATGCGATATCCCTGTACTTCGACATGGAGTCGTCATAGTAAGTAATCTCGAGATTAGTAAAGAAAAATTGAAAGCGTTACACTACTGAATAGCTATGAAAGTTAAAACGATTGAAGTTGTGCTTGGTACACTGAACTTCGTGTGACTCGACAAAGTCATCCACCCCCCCCCCCAAGGTCCTTTAGCAACAGGTTTCCTATAGTATTAATTCATCAGTTTGTAGGGACAGTTTCCTCCAATCTTGCTACTGATTTACGATTATCATCCACCGATTACTATAGAACATGTGTGTCCAACCTTCTTTTTGAAAAATGGCCACTGTCGTGAAGGTGAATTGGTTTGCGGGTTACCGTATTAAATAGGATCTAATATAAATCAATTAATCTAAATATAACATAGCTAATATATTGATATGTTATTTATATTAAAATATTAATCATATATTAGTTTTTTTTCAAAAATAAATTAAATTGAATATATATGTTTTCATGTTAAATCTAATTCTAAAGTCTAAATTGAACAATATAAATAAATTATTATTTCCCTTGTATATTTAGTATAAATTTTAGTTTAAAATTTAAATAAATTTATTATATTAAAATAATTTATTTTTTACCTGTCAATGTGACACCTGACACTGCTTTTCACGTTCAAAGTATCTAATATCTGGTTTGATTGAAGTTGTAGTAACTCGAATCGAACTCTCCAGATGACTCTCGGTGATTCGCGTTCTCGTTGAGCACTTCGCATGTTTCATACTGGAGAACACTTGTTCGCATATGTATATGCTACCGAAAAGAGATCCGAAATGCCCGGATATTTTTCTCTGGGAAAGTAGTCGCGATAGAATTGTAGTAAGGGGGCATATTTAAACCTATTTTTTAGGTCTGACGCACATTGAAAACAAATGAATCCCATTTGCAGATCCTCGGGGACTTCGTCTATTTTAATGGAGAAAGGGAAAGAAAACAGACTGAAACTTATTCTATTCTTAAAAATTAACTGTTGTCCCGTAAGTTTAATTTCTAAGTTCGGATACCTGATCTTCACGAAATTGACCCTCAAATGTATCACATAAAGACGCATGTTTTAGGTGTCGTAATGTCGCTTTAAGTTATATTCCATAAACACGGTTAAAATACAGGGATACTGAAACTAATTATGATTTGATTTGAATGTATGTTTACTGAAGGACTCATTTGCTTTAGAATGGTTTTCTGGTTTAATACGTGGGTTGTAACAAAAATAGTGGTAACACTGATGTAAAAAAAAACTCCAAGCGCGACAGGCCTTGAAGGCCCTTGGCCTACCACCCGGCTGCTGGCCTCACGTCCACATGTGTTAATCACAGAGGTAGACGATCATAAGCCAGTGTAGGGTGACATGTCAGCATGTCGGTCCCCCAGCCGTTATAGCTGGTCTTCTCAACCTGGAGTCGCTACTTATTGTAGCTAACCAAATGCCTCACGATGCTGGGTTGGCACCGGTCCCATACTGGCCGAAATTCCATGAGAAAAATTTCTTCCCCCGTGGGGACTCGAACCAGCGCAAGTCCCGTAGCTCTGCGCCAACGATTCTTGCCTTAACCTCTCGGCTACGGCGCGGGACAACACTGATGTAAAGGCGAAAATAAACGTAGTTAATCGTTGGAAATTCTGTCACATGTTAATATATGTCTGACATATATTACAGTAAATCGACTCGTCCGTATACGTCTCAAAGTGCATGCGCTTTGGAGAGAGGAAGTTAATATCCAATGAATTGTCAGTCAAGTGTTTCGCCATGTTTACAGCGATCTTGGTTGAAAATTCAATGTGCCTATGGCCGTACAGCACGACAATGTCATGAACGTCTAATGTATGCATTCAGGACTGTGTCGAGTTGGGTTAGAGCCTTTAACGACGGGCGTGACCGCGTGGAACACCTGACTAGGCCACCATGTCCCAGTGTTAGTGAAGAGGACGAGAAAACTGTTTCCGCACTACTAGACACGGATCGACGACAGATGGTAAGTGAGTTAGTCCTGGAGATAGAACTGCCGCATATGATTGTGTTTCGTATTCTAAAGAAACGCCTGAGAATGCGAAAAATTTCATCTCGGTGGGTTCCCTGGGGTTTGACTGAGGCGCAGCGGTTGTTACGATACGACTCACCTGCAGCATTATGGTCGTGATGGTGGCGCCTTCCTACGGCACATTATTGCGCTTGACTGAAATCTCGGCCAGATCATACGAGCGTCCACTTAAGCGACAATCCAAAAAGCGGCGTCATCACGAGTCACCATGCAAAACACTGGTGCGTCGATCCTTACAAATGTCAAAGTGATGGTTATTCTTACTTACGACTGCGATGGCGTCATTCTAACGCATACCATCCCGCAAGGACAGAAAGTTAATTCCCACCATTTCAGTCGTTATTTGGAGAAAATCCTGAGACCAGCGTTGCGAAGGAAGCGCCCACATTTTTTGCAGAACCCTCCAATCATTTTGCAAGATAATGCTCTGATGCATACGGCACACCGTGTAGCTGATCTTTACAGTCGCTGGGGGTGTAACGTGATTTTCCACCCACTACATTTACCGGTGTTAAACCCCTGTCGTTATGACTTGATTCCGAAGATGAAGGAACCACTTCGTGACATTCGATTTTCGAGATTCTGCATGCATCAAGGCGGTCCGTCACATACATCAATAGAATAGGGGCAGCTACATGGATACTATGAATTCCATATAACTGGCAACGAGTTGTAGACAATGCTGGGTACTACATTGAAGGACCGTAGAAGTTTCACAGGTCTGTCACTTGTATACTAGTAATAAATAAATAGTTGCCACTATTAAGTTACAATATATATATATATATATATTTCAGTACATTACTATTTTAAAAAGTGGCCGGTAAATGGAATATTGCAGTGCCATCCATGTATTGTAATATTCAAGAAAACGGACTCACTGTCACCAACATATGAACGAACCAAAGAAAACTTAATTAGTAATTTTACAAGTAACCAAACACAAATCCTTCTAAATAGTAAGATGCTACAACTTGTTACATTTTAAATTATGGGCCCCGCAATGCGCACGACCATAAGTATTATTATTATTATTATTATTATTATTATTATTATTATTATTATTATTATTTGAAAATAAATTTAGAAAAAAACATTTTATATGGAATTTTGAGCAGAAACCAAAGATTTAATATTAGAAGGTCAAAAGGGGTTGAATGAATTTGTGATGAATTTGAGTATCTGGTAGCCAAGTGGTTAAGGTAAGAAGCCTTGGCGCAGAACTACGGGACTTGCACTGGTTCGAATCCCCACGGGGGAAGAAATTTTCTCATGTAATTTTGGTAACTATGGGACCGGTGCCCACCCAGCATCGTGAGGCATTTGGGTAGCTACAATAAGTAGCGACTCCAGGTTGAGAAGACCAGTTAACGGCTGGGAGACCCGACATGCTGACCACATGTCACCCCTACACTGGCTAGATGATCGTCTACCTATGTAATTAACACATGTGGATGTGAGGCCAGCAACCGGCAGGTAGGCCAAGGGCCTTCTAGGCGTGTCGCGCTTTGAGGGAGTAAAATTAGATAAAGAGGATAAACAAGAAAGTGATGTTAAGAACAGAATAAATAAAGGTAGAACAATAGCAGCAATGATGAATGGAGTCTTATGGAACAGACATATAACCAGTAAAAGTAAGTTACAAATATATAATTCAATAGTGAGAAGTACTGTCACATATGGAGCTAAAGTTTGGAAATTCAACAAAAACTTAGAACAAAACTTATGTCGATGGAAATGGATTTCATAACGAGACCAGCAAGATGTTCGAAATTAGAAAAAATAAGAAATATTATCATACGAGTAAAAATGAATATTGGATATTCAATAATAGATTATATAAGATATGAGCAATTAAATGGTATGTGCACGTACGACGAATGCAAGAAGAAAGGTTACCCAGAAAAACGTTGTAATGGTGTCCACCTGGAAGGAGGAGAGTAAGACCTCTGAACTCGTGGATGTAATAAATAAGAACTGGAATGAGAACAAGAGGACTGGAGGGCTAGGAGTGGATGGATAGAGACGAGAGGAGAATGATGTGCAAACGTTAAAAATCTGTATATAAATAAAATAATAAAAATAGTAATAATAATAATTATTATTTATTATTATTATGGTACTATTTTAGATAATCGCCTTTCACACCTGGGATCCCGAGATCGAGTCTCCTTCATTTTACGTGGCCAAACATTTTCAGTCTTCTTTCTACAATAAATTGTAGAACATATTTTTGAACATCCATTATTCTCTGATTTTATTTCTAATTTTGTATCTTCTTGAATTTCTAGAAGCCCTCTTCCAAAGGTCTATCTCTCTCACCAACAGTTTATGCGCTTGCTCTCTGCTTATTGTCAACGTTTCCGAACAATATAAGAATATGGGGATTTCCAGCCCAATCTAGACTCATTTTTGAAAACTAGACTCTGCCTGTCACAAGCCAGGAGGAATGGAGAGTGATGTAGGAGTAACATCTATTAAAAAAAACCAGGGTACATTCTGGCCCGGATGATAGTACCCTGTGAGGAGTCCTTGCTAGGTACGGCAACTGCTGCCTTGTAGAGACACGTTGGTTCGTCAAAGGCTAGAGGAAGATAACCTTCAACAAAAGTCACCTGGTCCTCCAGGTTGGGGGTTATAACGATCGGTCAGCTCAGGTCGTATGGAAAAAAATTAACTATGATAAAAAACCCAATACGAAGAAAATGTTAACGTCTGAATATAATAAATTATCAATACTGCTGTTTTCACGTTAGATAATTTACATGAGCAGAGGTTGCTGTTATTAATTTAACTACTCTTTAAATAAGTACAAGATTGAAGACTACATGTTTCAATAGCTATCATATAATGATTTTGTATTTAGAAAACAATGTCTTACACATTTAGGCCTAAATAGGAAAACATGTTACTGTTTTATTTGTGATTGTTGTACTACCGGTATTAGATTACAACGTGAAGCAGGAATTAAATAACTACTGTTCTACCCTCTGGCACACAGAGACAAGAATATAGCCTTCATTAGGTTTATTATATAACATGAGCAAGTTACAAGGAATAAGACATTTATAAACCTATCAAAAGCATCGGCGTTCGTTGTGCAGAGACAGAGAGGATCAAAATATATAGTCATGGGAATAATATTCATTGTCAAGTAATTGTGATTTGTTTCAAAGAGTAGTTGTGTGTATATATTATAATGCAGTAAAGAGATGTGACACAGTAAGGACAAAAAGTTAATAAAGGAACTTCATGGTGTAAAAAGTGCAATACTACAAAAAATCGATATTAACATAAACTTGATAGGAATTCACGCTGAGGTATTGTTGTACAACTTTATTTCTTAGTGTGCCTACGGGCAAGACAACTGATCCTTACAATTGGTTAATTACCAACAAAATTGGCATATATTGCATAGGAAAAAATCAAACTAAGCAAATACACTGCTCAAAAAAATTAGGGGATATTGTAGAATAACCTATTAAGACTATGTTTTTTGGAACAGTATTAGATGCAATCACTTTCTATTACTCCAAGATAATGTAAACAAGAGTTTGAAGTTGTTACGTAACCTCGGTACCACACCAGAGGGCAGTGTCTGTACTGTTGATGTGAAAGGGCGGTGTGGGCGTGAATGTTTTGTTGCTGTTTTTAAATCCAGTCCAGTTTTCAGTTAGTGAATGACTTGCCTTAGGGACAGTAATGCCCCGACAACGTGATTTACCTGAACTAATGGCTTGGAGGGCCATAGGAAGGATGGAAGCTGGACAGACACAACAAGAGGCGGCACAAGCCATTGGGGTGTCTCAAAGCGTGATTTCCAACTTTGGAATCGTTTTCAAAGAATAGATACTGTTCACAGAAGAGCCGGACAACGTCGACCAGGGCAACAACAGCAAGGGATGACCGTTACCTCTTGTTAACAGCCCGTCGGAATAGACAGCAGAATGCAACTCAACTGCGAAATACACTTCAAACAGCAACAGGACGCAGGGTGTCAACTCAAACTGTCCATAATCGACTGCATGGAAGTGGTCTCTATGCCCGTAGGCCCATGGTGTGTACCAGGTTAACTCCACAACACCGTAGAGATCGCAGAAACTGGGCGGAGGAACATCGTGGGTGGAGGCATGCCGAATGGAGATCAGTTCTTTCTTCTGACGAGTCGCGATTCAACGTGGAATGTGATAGTCGGCGTGTATTCATCTGGAGGGAAAAAGGGACACGAAACAATCCAGCTTTTGTACGTGAAAGATCCCCATATGGTGGCGGTGGATTGATGGTGTAGGCAGGAGTTAGTAGTGGTGGACGTACGGACCTCTACGTTATCCAAGGTGGTACTTTGACTGCGGTAAAGTATAGAGATGAGATTCTCCGACCTTTTGCCGTGCCTTATGCTGATGCCATAGGTGATTCTTTTCTTTTTATGGACGATAATGCACGACCCCACAGAACTGGCTTGGTGGACATGCTGGAAGTAGAGGGTATCAAGCGTATGCAATGGCCAGCTTCCTCCCCGGACTTAAATCCGATTGAGCATGTGTGGGATGCATTATGCAGGTGCACTGCAGGCAGACCAGCACCTCCCACAACTGTTCCAGAGCTGCACATTGCTCTTATGGAAGAGTGGCCACGTATCCCCCAAGAACTCATTGCTAACCTCATTGCATCAATGCCATACAGGTGTGAGGCAGTGCTGGCCGTTCGAGGAGACCATGCACCATACTAAAGAAACATTTTCACCCATGTTAATGTTGCTTTGTTTGTTTACCATATTCCTAATCAGGATCTCTTTGACATCTGGTGTGGTACAGAGGTTACGTAATGACTTCAAACTCTTGTTGACATTCTTTTGGAGTAATAGAAAGTGATTGCATCTAATACTGTTCCTAAAAACATAGTCTTAATAGGTCATTCTACAATATCCCCTAATTTTTTTTGAGCAGTGTATATTAACACATAAGAAAAAAAAATACTAACAAATATCGGGACATGTTACTATTTATAACAAAACTTATGGAATAGATTGAATTTCATTCCTTGCTATCTTTTCTTTGTAATATTGGCACATTGCTCATCAAACCATTTATTCTTTTGCCTCTTTTTTTTAATAACCAGAGCTTTCTGATGCTGACAATTTAATAGTATGTCTTACATCCTCTCATTCTGTATTTTTATCAATTTCTTCTTCGATTGCCACATTCTCATCTGAAGAACCCAATAGTTCAAACCTATTAGCAACATTAATTCGAAAGGTTGTATTATTGGGAAACAGGCGCTTTCAAATCAGCTAATGGCATTAAAAGTATCGCATCAGCAAAGGAATGATTCATGAATCGATAGATCAAAACTTCATTCGATCTTATGATTATCGATCAACTTGTACATCTCGCATTCGAGTTGTGATGTCAGGCCCAACTAGCTGGTATCAAATAAAATATTGATGGCTTTAAATACAAGTTTCGTCTTGTGTGGATTATGATAGTTTAGCAGCCACACATCGAAATATATTATATGCGCATGCATGAATTCATCTATAATGGGCAATGTGAACACACAAAGGCTCCGTCAAGCCGAATGCGATAGATGTCTGCTGGCGCGGCGGGAAATTTATAATTGAATGATATGATGATCTTGAAGAAGATTTTCGGGCTGTAGGCCGTGGTCGTGAGGCTTGTAGTTCCCCGACGTTTCGCCAGAGACCGCGTCCGGCATCCTCAAGGGTTGTCTTGAGACTGGCAATTCTGTTGTTTATATTTGTTTATATTCGGAGGTGACTGGCACCATCCCACTTGCTGCGTTTTGTTACCCACTGGGCGACTTTTGCAGCTAAATTTCTTTATGGCTATCATTATTGGGTTCTTGACTTATGTTAAACCTAGCCATAGTAGGAAGATGTTTTCTCTCTAGAATATCATGTGGATAATGTATGATTCCTCAATATTTAACCTATGGAACATAGGTTAAATATTTTGTGCATGAAGAGGAATTTCTCCATAGTAGATAGACTAGCCACTAAGGGCTGAATATCGTGGAGAAACTCCTCGACATGTGTACTTAATTGTATCGCCGGTATAGTGCGAACTTGAACATTGTTGTTCACATTTGTTTGTGAAGAAGTACCAGGTTTGGTTACTTGGGAGAAGGTAACATGAGGATTGACTTTCACCGAAGTGAAATTCTTGGGTTGAATGGATGGTAATTGGGTAACTTTTGGTTTTTTGGCTTGTTCATACTTTTCCAGCGCTGCCTGGAAAGCTGGACAGCCACGGTATGATGCAGGGTGACCAGACGCCCCGCAATTTACACACTTTAGTAAATTTGGGTTTCTCTGTGCAGAGGCCTTAATGGGGCAGTCCTTATGCCCATGGGCCTCGGCACAGATTACGCGACGTGGCTCCGGGTACACGCAGGAAAGGTGTGGTTGAAGGACTGGCACTTGAAACATTGTTTAAGACCGGCCCTTGGTCTATATCCTTCCACGGCCACAACACAATAACATAGCCTTTTGAGATCATAAATTTTGAAAGCTTCTGCTGTTCGCTTTAGTTCCAAAATGAAAACCGGTAAGGGTTTTTCAAAATTATCTTTTTTTCGCAATAATTTGCGTTACTTTTTGAAGAGGAAATCCCAAGGACCTGATTTCCTCTTCAATTTCTTCAATTTTGATATTTGCTGGTAGACGTTTCAGTGCTACCTTCAATGGAGTGTCCTTTAAGATTTGATACTTATAGTATTCCTTATGTAAGGGATTAAAATACGTTTTCATGATCTGAAAGTCCTCCATTGAAGCTGCGTAATAACGCAGACCTTCAGGAATATTGACTACTCGGAGATCTCCACTAGCGAGTGCTCTTAATTCCTTGTTCATGCGAAACAGGTCCGTGTGCCCAATAACAGAAATGGGTGGCGGTCTCTGTTTCGCGGAGTCAATATTTCTGATAGGTGTAGTTTTGTTTGTGGCCATAGAAGGACAGGCGATAGAAATAGGTGGTGGAACCACTTGTGAGGAAGTTCCAGCAATTGGTTCTGTCATGTCAGTTAAAACTGAAAATCTGTTGGCAGTCTCAACCACTGAAACTTACAGCAGGAGACCTTGCCTCGACAGAGAAAATCAAGATAAAATAGGAATAAAATATATAACGAAACCATTAGTCAGTTAAGAATGTATAGTCAACCAATCAGCAATATTACTGGTAACAAAGAAACAAATTATCAATACTGCCAATTGACAAAATAAAATAAAAGTTGAACTACAGTTACTCACTGGCACTATCGAACCCGTAGGTTCATGGCCGCGCGGACATAAGCTCTCCATACATCCCTATCCTGAGCCAATGTTTTCCAATCATTCCCTGTATAATCTACTTCCTCAAATCGTAGTTAATGTTATTCTCCCACCTTATTCTTGGTCTACCAACTGGGCGTTTTCCCTCTGATTTTCTTACAAAAAACTTCCATGCGCGTCTTTCATTCCCCACTCGTGCCGCATGTCCTGCCCATCGCAATCTACGAGACTTAACTGTTCTTATTATATCTGGCTTCCCATAAAGACCATGTAGTTCACTGTTATGTAAGTCTTCTCCGTTCATCTGTCCGTTCATCTCTCTTTGGTCCAAAAATTTTCCTAAGAACTTTATTCTCAATTACTCGTAATATTCTTTCCTCCCTTAAAGTAAGAGTCCATGTTTCGCATCCATATAATATAACTGATAGACTAATAGTTTTATATATTTTCAGTTTAAAGTTTTTTGAAAGGGGTTGGGATATCAGGAGAACCGTTAAAATATTTTCTTAAGCTATTTTATACTTTTAATTTGTATTATAATGAAATAAGTAATGATGATATGAACTTATTGTTCATGGCCATATAATATGGATTGGATAATCTTACTTGTTCACTTGTAAATTTACTAAGTTTCCCATGGTTTATTCATGTGTTGGCGAAATTTGCATCCATTTATGTGAATATTATAGTAAGAGATCCTGTAATGCTCCATTTATAAGACTGTACATTTACTAAAATTAAACACAGTATGAAATAAATTAACCTTCAACACGCCCATCGTGTGCACGGGTCCTCATTAATTGATTGGTTTTGACTTACGTCTACCACAAATTAATATATATATATATATATATATATATATATATATCTCCACTGGGAATAAAAGTAGGTCAACTGACATTAGTATCTCGTTTGAAGTCGTAATTTCTGTCGTTAGGATTTCACTCATCAATATATGGTTTTTGATGAACCCAGTAATTCACATACACTGTGATATAAGTGTGACCTACTCCTCAAATATATGTTAATACATTTAATTTCCATCTTTAAATTCTTAGATATGTTTTCTGATTATAACAACTTAGATCTATGTATGCAGTTTTGCTTTCTCTCATCATATGCCCCGCTCTCCTAGAAAGTTTGAAGTTCCTATTAATCAAGTGCATAGTGGAACACATTGTTCAAGTATCTCCATTTATTATAATTTCGTTTCCTCTTAGACTCAAATACCTAGGCACCGTGTTTTCAGAAACTCCTGACCATAGCTTCTCTTTCTAAGTCGCGTTTCTTGGAAAACAGTTCACATCACTAAATTATATAGACTACATATATACAAATTCAAATATTTATGGAAAACTTGATATAATAGAACAGTAAGTCACAGTGTGCAATGGGAAGGATATGGCAAGAATGGGAAATGGAAAAAAGGGACGGAAACTTCTTGTAAGAAACCAATAAAGAGACGGGAAAATAATTGTAGCAAAGTATAACGATGTAAGGAGAGCTAATATCCGCTCGGCCATATACCTACGAGTTATACTACCAATGAGTTAATTTTATGAATGAAAATGGGTCAATTTTTACTTGTATAGATCTTAAGTGAAGAGTTGGCTCTACACTACACGCAATTACAATAAAAGAGGAAACTCGTTTTGCCCTTTACCCCAATATCACCAAGGGTAAGATCCGTACGGTTGCACCAAGATCAATAATTATATTAGTATTGCATGTCTACCGGCAGATGTCGCTGTCCGCGTTCTACAGTGTGGCCATCTACCGACGTGTTAGTTTCTTTTTTACGCGAACAAACCGGTCACAATAGCTGGATAATGTGAATTTGCACTTATCCTCCACAGAGGTCTGCACGGGAGTAAATTAAGTCATATCCAGGGTTTTTAGCTTCCAAAGCTTAAAATGACCTGAGGCCGAGAATGTGTTCAAAATATAATACTCAAGCTTTCAAGCAATCATAGTATCGAAGGGAATAAAAAATTCCAGCTCATTGATCAGGTTATTTTGTATTAGAGCACAATGTCAATAAAATAGCTTAATGTGAGAAGACAACACACTATCCATTAAAGGAATGGTGCTATATGTTTTAGGAGGGAGCCGAAACAAATCCAATCCGGTAATTTTATGTATCACAAGTCTAGGAAGCTTATCCCCCTATATACCGTCTGGATATGCATGCTAGCGTACGTAGAACAACCTTAAAATATGTGATGTGTATCTATCTTCATATGACAAATAATATTAACATATAGTAAATAATGCATGTAATACGGATACAATTAGCTGCAAATAAATTATATTACATGGTCGCATTTGAAATAGAGATGCGGCTCAAATTAAATTGGATTAAATATGTAGTTAAAATTTCCATGGTACATATTTTTTAAACGCAAACTATGCATTTTTATCCGACAATTTTTTAGCTTTTATGGGGTAAAACGTGAAAATATGCTACAATAACACGGATATTTTGAAATGCAATGAATTTGTATAAAACCATAATATGGAAATAATTGGTTACAAAATTTCGTTTAATAAGGAATTAACTCATGCCCCAAATGGAGTCAATGGCCAGTGACATTTCAATGATTTTTTATTTACAACCAATCACAGTCTTTTTCACCTCGTTTTTATCAGTTTAATTTTATCACTGTAAAATCAAGCTCCTCCCTTTTAACATTCTGAATTGGTCGTAGCATTATTTTGCAGTAAATGCATGTGGCTACCAGATGGTATATATTATGCACGAATGTAACCTTATCGTGGTTGCGGGAGAGAATATAAAAACATTTGTAGCAATTGATTAAAAAAAAGTTTGCACTTTCTTAAACGTATTTTTTCCCAGGTAATAATGTTCCAGAAAAATATAATTGACGTATTTACATCATAGGACATCAGAAATTAATTAATATACAGTTTGCTGTGTTTCATTTTTTCTCCACTAGGGTGCATCCTTACAATATTGCGATCCTTTGGCAATAAATAATATGATCTGGTTGCAGTGATAAACAAGTAAAACATAACGTTTCTCATTTGTTTTCAAACATCACCGTTTACATCAAATATATAAATATTAAAAAAAATATATTTAAATAATGATTTGTGAGTAAACAACTTAATTTTATTCGTTATACAGTCCTAACAAATGCCACTCTTGATTTCCAAATTCTCTAGATGAATTTGGAAGTCATTCGTGGCATTACTTATGATACATTTTAAAGAAATTGTGAACATATATAATCTTTTCCAAATAGAGTATTAGGCCTATTTCACAAGAATTTAGTTCTTCCTTCTACACACTAAACTACGAGTATTTTAAATATGACTGCAGACTGCAGATCAGGGTAGCGGAAGAATGGCGATTTTCATCCACGCATTCCAAAAAAATATTCTGTTAGGGCAAAAAATTAAATAAAGAGTACCGCTCAAAAATGATGAACGACGGAATATATCCCGGAAACACTTGGTGAGAGGATTTATTATAATCAAAAACTGTAGGGCCTACACACACAAACACATACAATATATGCCTCGCCGTAGCCGAGCAGTTAAGGCAAAATGCCTTTGCACAGAGCTACGGGGCTTGCGCTGGTTCGAGTCCCGATGGGGTAACAAATTTTCTCATGGAATTTCGGCCAGTATGGGACTGGTGTCCACCCAGCACCGTGAGGCATTTGGGTACCTACAATAAGTATCGACTCCAGGTTGAGAAGACCAGCTATAAGGGGGGATCCGATATGCCGACCACATGTCACCCCTACACTGGCTTATGATCGTCTAATCTGTGATTAGCACATGTGAACGTGAGGCCAGCAGCCGGAGTAGGCCAAGGGCCTTTTAGGCCAGTCGCGCTTGAAGTTTATATTATATATGTATATATATGTATATATGTATGTATGTATGTATGTATGTATGTATGTATGTATGTATGTATGTATGTATGTATGTATGTATGTATGTATGTATGTATGTATGTATGCATGTATGTATGTATGTAATTCGTGTATGTATGTAATGTAGGATATTTAGCAATTTGAACCAACCTATAATCCTTCCATAGAATGTATAGAGAAGCTGTTCCAAATAAACCATCTACGCAGGAGATGGCAAAAACGAATGGCCAATGAGGCAGCGGAATAAAGTGCAGGAGGGAGAACAGATGACGTGGTATTATTCATTTCGCTCTTGAGCTTCAAACGAGACAGATGTCTAATCGGAAAGCTGGCGAATTTCTCTATCCATTCACGGACAGACTACAGCTGCACATATTAATTACAATCTGTAAATATGCAGTAATGTGCATGAGACCCCTACTGGTAAAAACAAGAGCTAAAACGGTCGATATTATTTTCCAACATAACTCTGGAACGTCTAGGGCAATATTAACCAAATTGAGTACCCATATTTTTTACAATCTGGAGAGAATACTGTGGGGATAAGGAATGATTATCACACACAGGACGAGAGTGCTGTGAATAAATATTCGAAAACAACCGATTTTAGTGTCGAATTCTGAGTTTTCGGTGTCTCTAATAGGGTTGGTGATATTCCTGATGATATATAGGCCCAAGTTTGACTCCTAGCATACATGAGGGAGACAGGGATGAAATATAAAACGTCAAAATGACCAAAATTAGTGTATAATTAATAATATTACCGAGATTGGTGTGTAATTCATGGTTTATTGGGTGATAGTCCTGGTGCCATTTAAGCCCAATTTGACCCCTAGCATCCGTAGCATAAGTTAATAAGTGATGGCATTAAAAATAAACGAACGCTACAAATATTAGTCTGGAATCCAACTTTTCTCCAACTCCATGGCGCGACAGGCCTAGATGGCCCATGGCCTACCATCCGGCTGCTGGCCTCACATCCAAATGGGTTAATCGCATAGGTAGACGATCACCCAGCCAATGTAGGGGAGAAATGTGGTCAGCATGTCGGGTTTCCCAGCCGTTATAGCTGGTTTTCTCAACCTGGAGCCGCTACTTATTGAAGTTACCCAATTGCCTCACGATGCAGGGTGGGCATCGGTCCCATACTGGCCGAAATTCCTTGAGAAAATGTCATCACCCATGGAGATCCAAACCAGCGCAAGTCCCGTAACTCTGCGCAAAGGCAACCTAGCTTTAACCACTCGGTTACCGGCGAGGGACATCATAATTTTCAGGATCTCTGAAATGAATAGTGACATTCCCGATGCCGTTTAAGTACAAGTTTAGCCTCCATCGAGAAGAGGGATGACAAGGGGTGAAGAATAAAATGTCCAAATTGACCGAGATTAGAGTCGAGTCCATAGTTTTGGAGATCGCTATAAGCGTATGGTGACAATCCCGATGCCATTTTAAGCACATGTTTGACCCCTATCACCGTTATGGGGTTGAGAATATATTAAAAATAAAATGCCCAAATTCGCCAAGGGTAGTATCGAATCTACAATTTTCTCGGGGCTCCTACACCAAATTCCAGATGTGTTCGGAGCAAAGGAGTAAGCCAGCCCTCCCCTTCATTTAAAATGCTGGCGCGTCATTGGTTGCGTTGCAAGTTGTCTGGTGGGAAATCCCACATCAGGATTATTCACAATATTACGATGTAAGTCAGAGACTTGTTCCAACTCCTTAAAAAAAACGTAAAAATGAAAATATGTAAAACTATTATTCTACCAGTTATATTATGTGGATGCGAAACATGGACTCTTACTTTAAGAGATTACGAGCATTTGAGAATAAAGTTCTTAGGAAAATTTTTGGACCAAAGAGAGATGAACAGACAGTTGAATGGAGAACACTACATGACAGTGAACTACATGGTCTTTATAGGAAGCCAGATATAATAAGAACAGTTAAGTCTCGTATACTGCGATGGGCAGGGCATGTTGCGCGTACGTGGAATGAAAGACGTGCATGGAAACTCCTTATAGGAAACCCAGAGGGAAAACGCCCAGTTGGTAGACCAAGAATGAGGTGGGAGAATAACATTAACTATGATTTGAGGTAAGCAGATTATAAAGGGAATGATTGGAAAACATTAGCTCAGGATAGGGATGTATGGAGAGCTTATGTCCGCACGGCCATGAATCTACGGTTTCGATTGTGCCAGTGAGTTAGTTATTACAACACAAGTTCTTGTTTTTTCTCTCAGTATCACTTATGTGCTCAAGTATTGATGAAGCGTTATGTTCAGTAAAATTAAATAAGTGTTGTGCCTACAGTAGTGAATGTGATACATTTAGCAGGCGTGTGCAAGTGTTTTTTAATAAGTGCAGTATCCCTTTCTCAAAAGATGTCCGATAATTCTATGTCAGGTCCTTCCTGAATGCCTCCTGTAAAGAAACATAAACAGAGGAAAGGATTTCGTTCGAGAGAAATACAGACAATTATAAACGTTTATAAAACGTTATTGAAGGAGAACCCTCACACGGCGACTAGAGATTATTATTATTGGTATTTATTATTAATATTAGTATTATTTATTTTTATTATATTATTAGTATTATTGTTATATTTTATTGGTATTTATTATTATTTATTAATATATTATTATTCATTATTAGTATTAGCATTATTTATTATTAGTAGTAGTATTAGTAATACTATTATATTATTATTATTATTATCATTATTAATTCCATTATTATAGTCAGTATTGCATTTCATTGCTGTTAAACAAATGTTATGAAACCGTAATTGCGTGTCGATGTACTCGTAAGGTTTATCCGCTTGTGAAGCGCGCTTTTTCGCCGTTACAACCACTGTTTAATTCTGCTCCGTGGACATCTGGAACCGACTATAATATCTTTGGAGGTATTTAATCCAAAGTTTGATCTCTAGTACCGTTAAAGTGGTTGAAAGGGGATGACATGTACAAATGAAGGAGGTGACAGGTACAAATGTTCGCAAACGAACGATTTTTGTATTGAATCCATAGCTTTTGCGGTTGCTGAGACGAATGCGTAGTGTCACTTCCGATACCGTTTAATTCTAATCTCAGCTCCCTTCGGCATGGGGTATGAGAGTAAGCGAAAAATAAAGTATCCAAAATTATAGAAATTAGTGTCGAATCATTAATATTTTAGGTCACTAAACTGATTTGAGACAAGTAGATTGGAATAAATAAATAACCAGGCAACGTCAGCAATCGGATAGTAAAAGTAGTAATGCTTAAACACAATATCAGAAAGTAAATTAAGTAACTACAAAAGCATTATCCTGTGTGAATAAAAATAAAAAAAGGAAATAAAAGTACAAAAAACCAAAAAGAGAAATTTGAACACTGGATTATAACATTCACTGGTAATAGTGGAATGCAGGCTTTCACGGCCGGTAATCATGGTAATAAAAGATTCCGGGCTATGTGGCCGTGGTCTATAACTGGCGTTTCTTCCAGACGTTTCTCCCTCAACTGCGGAGGGCATCTTCTGTGGTGAGCGCTTACAGCTTCACATGATGTCAGCACTAGTATAAAAAAAAAGAGCGTCCAGCTTTCTGCTGTTCATTCGCAGTCGAGTCTACGACAGGGAAACAACAGCTGTAAGCGCTCACCACAGAAGATGTCCTCCGCAGTTGAGGGAGAAACGTCTGGAAGAAACGCCAGTTATAGACCACGGCCACATAGCCCGGAATCCTTTATTACCATTCACTGGTAAGCATGATATCCACTGGGCTATTATTGCGAACGACCTTTGAACTACCAGACATCTAATACATACGACTGCATGACAGGGCACGAAGTACATATATATATATATATACACACATATGTGTGTGAGTGTGTGTAAAATTGATGCCAATTATAATATGTCACTGCCACATGTAAAAAGCATGACAGATGTAAATCTTCGAATCTGTGGTACTATTAAGCATTTCCACTTCTCCTAAAAAAACATTTTTTAATAATGGGTCCGAGTTTTGAAGTAAACTTTTAATTTGTTTTAAATTTTTCCAAAAAATAGAGTTAACAGAGTTTTACTACATACGGGGGCTCGGGAATTTAAGAGAGGAATGTGTGCTTGCTCCGGGAACAGCGCTAATTAGCTCAATGGTAGTGTGTCAGCGCATAGAGCTGAATATCTTGGGTTCAATTCGCGACTCTGGTGCAATTTCTCTCTCTCTCTCTCTCTCTCTCTCTCTCTCTCTCTCTTTACTCAAGGTCCATGAATTTCTTTTAAACATGAAATAACCATAATGAAAGTATAAGTAATGCAATTAATATTTGTTCTATTCATTTTATTTGCCAAAATAACGATACATGGTAATCTAAACACGTGGAATGTCCGAATAATAAACCGGTATGCTCGTGCAAGATAAGTATTTATTTTGCCGCAGGTATCATATAACATCGTTTGGATACTATCATGATAATACTATGGTTTTTCTAAATTAAAATATTTAATCAAATGCATGTAACGTAAATAAGAATGACGTAAATGTAATGATGTGTGTACCATTCTGCGTGATAAAAAATCGTCCTATCCAATGGGTCTGGGATCCAGTTCCGTTCTGACTATTTTCTTCATATTCGTATAAATATTTCATAAGTCATTATTTATATAGTCCTAATTGTTTGAAGATTATTTAATTTATCCGCTTAAACCAGACTTTTAGTACCCCTCCGATGTGGCAGCGTATCTGAGTAGTGTCCCAGAGGTTCCGGGTTCGATTGACAACAATAATACAGACATTTTTGTTTGATTCGATAATTAGGACCTGCAGTAGTGATATACAGATTGTCATCTAGTGTTGAAGTCAATGATGAGCAATATCAACATTGTATTTAAACGAAACATGACAATGCTGTATGGGAAAGTTACTTACAATTAGTACGTAAAGCTAGTACATGTCTTAGAAAGAACTGCCAATGTACAAGCATTTTGGTACATAAAATAATTCACCTTTTTTCATTGCATAAACGTAATTTCTATTTTTTTCACTCGTAGTTTGTATGACATTATTATACAATAATTTTATTTAAAATAAGCATATCCAGTTCCCGTCTTTCATGGTCATTCAACAATTGTGAGAGCAAGTTTTCAACAGACGGCGCTTGTTTACTCCAACTTCTACGTTATCTTCAATTGAAATGTAATTCGAAATACTGTACAACTAAAAGTAACAAACATGGAATTACGAGGCGCAATTTTCGAGTCGGCATTGTATATTAACGTAAAAAAGTTATGAGAGTACATGGTAAAACGGATACTAAACTTAGGTTGCAGAATGAAGAGAGAAAAGATGAGTGAATTTTCATACGTATGAAGCAGCCTACTATATAAAAACATCCGTTCGAGATGTTAAATAACAGTAATTAAAAAAAGGCAACGGTAAAGTGATCCCACTACAGGCCTCAGGAGGCCCTTGGGGTAGTAGGAGGTTAAGGCTCCCACTTTTTCTGGACAATCGGCACTTGATGTCAGTCGAGTTGTCAGCCATGCGTGACGGCCGCCTTTACCCCAGAGCAAGCGTCTGGTACTCATTTCCTTTAGAGGCTGAGTCAACCCAGAAGCCATGGTGTCGCCAGAAGGTTTGGGTCAGTTTAAAAATCCTGACCTCACCGGGACACGAACCCTCGACCTTCCGGCTTGTAGCGCAGTGCTTAACCACTACGCTACTACAAAAGCAAAATATGCCTCTGCACAATTATCATCTCTATCGAAATCCAAACAAATCTCTCCAAAATTAGAATATTCGTTAAAAGTGTGAAATCTGTTTTACTTACTGGGTGTGAAACAAAGAGCAACAAAATTAATTGTAAGGAAAGGATGGTATTTACTAACAAGAATCATAATGGAAACATGGTAGTCAAGGATCATGGAAAACAACCAACCAGCATAAAATAAGGAGATGTCAAATATAGAAAATGGATGTGGATCGGACATGTGGTGAGGGGGAAAAGATGGAAACATAGCTAAAACAGCTTTTGACTGGAATATCCAAGGATCAACCAGAAGAAAAGGCAGACCAAGAATCACATTGTATAGTACAGTAGCCAGAAATGAGCAAAAGAGATGAGAAATAAATTAAGCAAATCAAAGGATAGAAAGAATACGCTTGCAATGTATTCATTAAGACCATATGCTTCCCAGATGAGAGAAAGGATACTATTGTTATTAGGTATTAAAATTACCCTAAAGAGTATATAGAATGAATTGGGAACATGCTCTTGGGGTGTGATAACTTTAATTATAATAATATGTTATGTTTCAAATATGTTTTTCTATGCTTAATATCAAATTACAAAATATTATTCAAAATGACAAAAATAAGTAAATGAATAATAAATAATACATTAAGTACAATCTTAAGAAACGGGAAATATTAGATCATGTCTTTAATAAAAAAATATTTTTTGCAGCATTATTTTAGGCGAACAGTACAGTACATTCTTATTTTCACTGTACATTTAGTTGTCTTTTTTTTGTAATGCCATTAAGGTTCGGTTACACCAACAGAGGTAACTGTATTACGCCAGTTTAAGCTATGCATTATACATGGGGAAAACTGGCGTAATACAGTTACCTCTGTTGGTGAAACTAACCCCAAGTCAATAATAAAACTGCTGATAAAATATTGTGTAAATAAAGCATGTCCTCTCTCCAGAAGTCTAAACAAAGTACAAACGTCTATTACTGAATGTAACAACTTTTTTTGTTTCCGAAAGTTAACGAAACCAACTGCATATTTTATCTGAAACCGTCACTAGTTCATAGGAAGAGAGTCATTCCTCATTGATGATTAGGCTACCAAAGTGGCAAAAAGCCAGAATACTCGGAAGTGAACGTGTGGGTGACTCAAGAATCCGCATTCTCATTTTCATTATTGTCTCATAAAAATTGGGAACGCCAATTTCACTAAGGCCATACAACTCTTATTCGTGCTACCTTCAGAGCATAACCTTAATATCAAAATAGTGACATATTCCTTTATTTCATTATGAATTCGAATCCAAACATTGAGTTCTTGAGATACAAAATTCTTGACAATGTTCTGGAAGTTTTCCCGACAATATACAAGAGGTAGGCAAACTAATGTGAACGCTCTATTTTCTGGTACATTTATTTCGTATGCTTAAACTACATGAGCTGTCAGAAATGCATTATTTTCTTTACTAATATTTACTCTTTAGCTAGTACCGTACGTAATAGCACAAATATTTCTGCTGTAGCGTGGAACCAGAGTGACTTTCAAAGAGGACAAATTGTTGGTGTCCGGTTAGTTGGAGCTACATTGATTGAAACTACCAAATTCTTGGTTTTCAAGGAACAAAATTTCCTAGTTTATGTCTGTATACTTGCCTAATGGTAAAATACCTTCTGCAGAAAAGAACAGTGGTCGTAAAGAGGAAATAAATAAAAGAGACATGAGAGTTCTGAAGAAGACTGCGTCACAAAATCATACAAATACTGCAGAAAAAGTGATTGCAGAATTATATATAAATTTAAAGGAACCAGTTTGTACCAGAACAGTTAAGAGAGAGCTGGTCGAGTTATATATTTCTGCATTTGCTGTGTAAATAGTGTTATATCCAAAATGGGCTAAAATTAACACACGTCTAACAACACACGTCCTGAACTCCTGCCGACTATAAGAAAATGGAATGTGTTCTGAAGAGTCAACATTAACACTTTTCCCTACTACTGATCAGACACGTCTGGAGAACACTACAAGAAGCTTACAACTCTGACTACTTAGTGCCTATAGTTGGAGGGTAAATAATGGTCTGGGCACAAATAACCTAGTATTCTATAGGTCCTATTGTCACAGTGAACGGCAGAGAGACAGCCAATATGGGCATTCCAGGAACCATGTGAACTCAATGGTATATTCTTTCCTCAGGTAATGTTATTTTCTAACATGACGATGTCCCTATTCACACTGCTGGTTGTGTTTAAGACTGTTGAGGAGCATGAAAAAGCCAGACGTCTACCATGGCCAGCTCTATCTCCAGATCTGAATATTATTGAGGTACTGTGATGGAATTGTAAAACAGAGTAAAGACAAGATTTACACCCCTTCCTCTCTTATAGAGCTAAAAAAGTTCGCATGAAGAATAAATAGTACAAGATGCCAATAGAATGCATTCATAAGTTGTATGAATCAATTCCAATAAGAATTGTATCCGTTTAAAAGATTATTATTACATCATATTAATGGATACTTTGAAGGTGTTTCCATTATTTTATATACCCTTGTAATCCTGTTATTTCACATTTTCAAAATATTTAACTGCCAGATAGTTTAGTTATTGTAACCTAGCCTATTTCCGGAACGAGGCTAATCATGACACCAGGAAGCGAGGTGCTGGGCATGAGAGTTGTGCAAGGGACCTACTTTAAGATTTGACACTTATGCCTACGTAACGTCTTGTATATGTGTGACACAGTACTGATGTCTTCGATTACTACTTCAGAAGAAGACGAATTTTCAAATTAACCTAATTCAAAAAAAAATCTAATCGAACACGCGGCCCTCGGGCCCCGAGACGGACATGCCACTCTGATACCCGCAGTACACGACATTTATTACACTTTATATACAAAAACACCAGTACATATTATTACGTTATAATATGTTCAACATATTTGAAACAGTAACAATAACGTAATATTAATAATAATAATAAATTTATCTAAACATTAAGAGTTTAAAAAAAGTTGAGGCAATAAAATTTATGTAGCAAATGAGCCTGGAAAACATTAGTTATAAAATTGATATTTATGGAATACGAGCTACGTTTTCATCAGAGCTCTTAATCTTTTGAGGGAAAATGGTATGCAACAAAATGAAAATGTGTGAAAACACTGGTCGTACAATACCCTCTGTTAAAGAAAAAGCAATAATTTATAATTAAATGTTACTATAGCTTAGTTCGTCGATGTAAACTGTATTTTATTAATAATCGTAATTCTATTTACATTTACTAAAGACTGAACATTAAGCTATAGAGAATCGATTGTTAATCACAACCTGTAAATGTTGCTTAAAATTGTACTCACACCGCGGTGTATAAACAATTTTGGGCATATGCTCATTAAATTTACCGCACACTATTTCCTCACAAAGTATGAATGACGTACATGCCTAATTTAGAGCGAGAGAAAAAAAAACCGTAAATATAACAAATTTATGGAATGAATAAATTTTGGAGAAGCATATAATTTTTTTTTCACAATGTAATTCTATTTAAAAACAAGCAACATAAAAAAGAAACGTGTTATCCAGAAGCAAAATTCTCCATTACATATGAATCTGAATATTGTGTTCATCACATATTGTGTCATTATCCTTTACTTGCCTGAATTTAATTCAAGGAATCCTTTTATTGAATTCCATTCCTCATAGTAAAAGAATCAACGCTTCCACTAATCTATGGACATAAATAAGTTATCAAGATCCCGGAAGAACAATTCGGTTTCCGAAAAGGCAGGAGTATTACACTGCACGCTATCAACAACCTTATCAATGATATAGAGGACGCACTAAGGCATCCCCGTGGAAAATTCCACGTAGTCTTCGTAGACTACACGAAGGTTTTCGATAAATTAAACTGACGCATACTAATCTCGAAACTGGAAAGAAAGAAAGAAAGAAAGGAAAAGATAAGCTCACAGCTTTGATACACAACATGCTGACAGCCAATTTCATCCAGATCAGACGACGTAACCACACCAGAAACAATAACACAAACCAATGGAGTACTACAGGGGGACCCACTGAGTCCCCTAATCTTCAATATCGCAACACAGTCACACGATGTCGTACAAATGAATAGACAGGAGACGGAGGAAGTCAGAATCTACATATATGCATGGTCATCGGATCGAACTTCATACAAAACCTGCAAAGAGCAACCAACCAACTTGAAAAATGGGCACAGGAAAACAAAATGGAAATAAATTCGGGGAAAACCGTATAGATGACATTCCGTGCAACGGAGGTCGAGAAGCTGCGGAGGATAGAATTTACCTAGGAATATAACCTCTCGTGACAGTCAACAGCTTCAAATATCTGGGACTGACGCTGCAAACCACTGTCAGGCCATTTAGAATACATATAAAATCCCGTTCAGCAGCTGCCACAAATGCCATGTTTGACATCAAAGCAACTGTCACTAAAAACGGCCATGGCCTTGTTCAACGCAAAAATAGTTCCCATCGCAACCTATGGAATAGACCTCATTTTGGAGAAGTTGAGTCTAAGAGATCTAATAACTTTGGAAGCAGTCAAATCACGCTTCTTGAAAGCCGCCCTATGTGTCTAAAAACTCACAAAGTCGAAGCATACGCATAGGAACTCGCCAAGGAACCCTTCCTGCGTATGAGGCTTATCATCCACAGACAGCTCAAATAAACTACTACACGAAAGAGCGAAGAAAGAGGAGATATGGCTGGACTTTTATACAACATAAGCCATGGCAAACAGATCCTGGACCAACACCAATCGTGAACTTCGACATCGGTGAACTCAATAATAGTGCATGGATACCACCACAAAATATGCAAGACCAAGTGTTTCCACGACCCCGGGAACAACTGTGCGTGTGTGAACTGTGCGAACAACCATGCGATCGTTAACATGTAACCACCTGTAAAAAACGAGGGAAATCCCTGGTAGAACTCTGCAAATAAATTATGTGAATAAAATTAATGACAAAACTTACGTAGCTTATATATTTTCTGCACAACTTGTGCGCATTTATTGTATTATTATTATAAATAGGAGTTAGGGCTCCCTTTGGAAGATTATGAAACAAACATGAATTTCAACAACTACGTCTAACAAAAAAAAAAGTAGTGTATTACAAATTGAATTATCGTATGTAATGCCACGAGTCATTTCAAATTTATCTACAGAATTTGGAAATCAAGAGTGACATTGTTAGAACTATTTAACGAATAAAATTCAGCTGTTTACTCACAAATCATTATTTAATTATAGTTATTTTAAAATATTTATATACTTACCCTATTACTAATAATCCATATATAACATTCATACAAGGTTTATACACATCTCAGTTGAAAATTCTTACTAATAAACACTGTATTAGCTGTTCAACGTATAAGAGGTGTACAACTTTACGTGGGAATCGTTATACATGTCTCCAGCCTTGTTCAAGGATTGTATAAGTAGACAAAATGTCGGACTTCAAGACCAACTGATTGTCTTCTTATGATATTGATGAAAGTTTCCTTAAATTTAACGCAATATACAACACTTTAACGACTGTTTGATGGCTGCACAGGGCATAAATAATAAAAAATAAAGGCATCATAAAATGTCTTTTGTTATACTCATTCTCGACTAGGCCTAATAATATTTTTATATTGAACATTGATTCACAAAAGAATATGTTCTACAATAATTGCTGCAGACAAGAATTAATCTGAATGTAGTTTAAATGCTTCATAATATTATTTTAACAAAACTTCCTTGCATCATTAATACATAATACACATACCAATATAAAAAAAGTATTTAATTATAGAGGTACTATTATTACATGTTAGCAAGCTAACATCCAAGGTAGTCTTGTGGTTAGAGCTTCTGACTACAGTTCGTTAGGTCCTAGGTTCGATTCCCGATCAAATTGCAATGATTTTTTTTTCCGCTTAAAGCGGTTATCGGTAACAGTTCCTACTATTTTGAACGTTTTCTAACGCATCTTAAAACACTGCATATAATTCATAAAATAATGCGAAAAACTTTTATTAGTTTCCACGAACTTTTCGAAATTCTTGACGCTAGATGGCAGCACATTATCTGTGAAACTAATTCTACGATATATTTGACATAACATAAAGGAAAATGTAAATAAATTAAAACGCTTATTTTTTCCGTATCTCCCCAATTAGGGAATCGCTATTTATTCTTATTCATACTCATTTCTTACACAATCACTAGTTGATGTTTTATTTCTGTTACAAACTGCACGCAATATTGTTCTGACGTCATAATGATGAATATGTGTCGTATTGTATATAGTTCTTTTGTTGTTATATAGTTCCGGCACAACGTTTATTAGTAAGGATATTATGCATGATCTACATAAGGCTTATACATTGTGTAACTAAACAACGGATGAAAGCCTGTATAAGAGATTTTTATTAGTAAGACTGTTAGTGTAAATTGAGATGTTTGAAAACAAAAGAAAAACTTTGTTTCATTCGTTCATCACTGCAACCATATCATATTTATTGCTAAATATGAATCGCAATATTGTAAGAATGCACCCTAGTGGAGAAATATGAAACACATCATTACAGGTTATTAATTAATTTCTGATGTTCTACAACGTAATTCCTGGGAAATAATACGTTTAAGAAAGTGCAAACAGCGGTTTCTTTTTTTTCTTTTTTGTGGTATAATCAAACTGCTACGAATATTTTTCTATTATATCTCGCAAGCAGAATCTGGTTACATTCGTGCACTATATATACAATCTGAGAGTCACTTCATTAAATGCAAGTGATAAAATCTAGGTAAAGAAGACTGTGATTTGTTGTAAATCAAAATTCGTTGAAATGTGATTGGTCATTGACTGTCATTTGGGTCTTGAGTTAAATAGTCAACAATAAGATTTCTACTAACTTAAATAAACTATTTTTTTACGAATAACAAATATTCTGAGTGGGTATTAGAAAAAACAATTCAAATGCTCCAATTCCTAACTTTTTTTTTCGGAGAAACATTCTTAAATACAGTTTCCTTGAAATACAAATATGTAGTTCATGTATGAAATATGGCAAAATACTAAATACTTCATCACTGTTGAGAGAAACTAAATAAAGAAAACATCGATTGGATAACAAATAAAATTAATAGTCTAGTAAAGGAAAATACTATCATGATCCAATACCCTACAAGCCGGAAAATCGTGGATTGGATTCCCGATGGGCCGGATTATTTGAACAAGCTTAAACTTTCTATCGCCACCCTGACCTTGGGGTTGACTCACCTTCTAACTAAAATCAGAACTATACTTCTTCCGAGCTAAGTTCCACTTGTAATGTAAACAAACCAGATATATGACTGCATTTTCATCGGTCGAATAATGGTTTTATGTTTATGCTTGTAATAAAATGTAGTTCGCTCTCTAGACTCAAAATAGAAGAAACAAAAATAATAAAAAATATATATTATCTAGCACATGTCTATGTAAGTTATATGGGAGAATCTTTAAATATATAATTACAATTCTAATAGATTAAATAAGCATTGTTATATTCCTACGCACGCGCAATGCAAAATGCGTTGCGATTCTAATGTTTTAAAATGGCAGCTTTCTGTATAATTTCTTAAGACATTGGAAAATAAACCATTTAAAATGCGGAGAGTTGAATATTTTCAAACAGTTTTGTGAAAAATATATCACTTTAGCCGTTGAGGATATAGTGAAAACAACAGCATAATTTGCAGGTGAATCAGCATAGAGAATATATTCCGCTCATAATGAAATTGCAAATAAAGAATATCTATCGGTATCATTGAAAAAAGAGTGGACGTCGAAATAGGTAGGCCCATATATAATTTTTGTCATAAATAAATAAGAAATGGAAGTTCATAAATATTGGTACCATCTTGCCTTGTATTCATTGAGTCTTATTTCCTGTAAGATACGATGTTGCCTACGAACAATATTTCTATCGATAACAGTTCCATATAAAATTCAGTCATATGGCGGGTAAAAGTAGCACCACAGTTCCCGCGATAGACGGGAGTCAGCGGAGTAATACCTTATAAGTGTATTTACAGTATAACTAGAACTTATCTCGGAATTAGTATAGTTGCATGTTCTGGAAATAACAAACCGGCTGACATTTCGTGCTTATTGTCCTCAATGGTCTGAACCTTAACACCACATTACCCCATGGGCCTCTAAGGTCCGTAGGAGGATCCACTTTCGATCAGGACAACGAACTCCCTCTTCAAACAGAGGAATCTGTCACCACAGTGTCTGTAAAAAAAGATAGCACAAAAAAGGCAAGCAAATGCTTTGTGTGTAGTAGTGAGGTATCTATCATATGCCGCAGAGATCTGGAAATTAAGAAAACGGCTGGAAGCATTTGAAATGTTAAGAGAAGGTACATGTGCCGCAGAGATCTGGAAATTAAGAAAACGGCTGGTAGCATTTGAAATGTTAAAAGAGAAGGTAGAGTGTGTGAAATGGGCCGAATTAGAAATGATCCAATACTAAAATCAATGGGCGAAAAATACTGTTGTAGATCACAGAATGTTTCAAAAGTTATTATCCAAAATGTGGGAATGAGTAGTAAAAATGAAGATAAAAAAGTTTATTAAAAACATTAAAACGGGTCCATAAATTAACCGCTTATGATATACACCGATGTGTATGTATGTATGTATGTATGTATATCGGTGCAGAGGCTCACTGAATACTATTTCCAACAAAAACATAATAGGGGTAAAGGATTTACTACAGATGCATAAACAAAGAAAGGTAGCAAGTATTCCAAAACTTTTACAGAAGAAATACAAACCTAAATATCAAATCATTGTAACGTGGTGGATCTCATGAATGGTTAATTTATGAATAAATGTTTATTTGCTTTTGTAATTATTTCTCTTCGCACTTGGATGCTGTGCTCTACCCCTGTTTGATTTTAGCTGTTTAATTAGTATTTAATATTCAGAGCGCTCCAACTAACAGAAAATAAATTACGATCTCGTAACTGAACGACCCACTTTTACAGGAACTTTTTTTGCTTGTCTTCATATTTACTTTTGAATTTTACATTTGGGGCCACCACATTTGAAAGATCCTGCATAAAGAATAGTAAAATAAATCTGATGAGCCGCCGTGAAGATCCTGTTCATGGAAATCAACTAAAAAGGAATCAGTAGGATGGTTCAATAATCAGTTGCTGATAATATTCATTCCAGGATATTTTATTGGTAGCAAGAGTACCGGTACGTGGTATGTCCAATAATACAAATGCGACCTACGATTTAATTGTATGTTTTATCGCCCAAAGCCCCAGCGGGAGCTAACGAACAGCTCGCAGATGTCAATATTTCTTCAATGATGAAGGTTGTATCTTCGAAATTTGAAAAGTGATCCCACTACAGGCCTCAGGGGGACCTTGGGGTAGTAGGAGGTTAAGGCTCCCACTTTTTTCTGGACAATCGGCACATGATGTCAGCCGTATTGTCAAACCTGCGTGACGGCAGCCTTTACTCCAGAATAAGCGTCCGGTAGTCATTTCCCTTAGACGCTGAGTCAACCTCATGGCCATAGTGCGGCCAGAAGATTTGGGTCAGTATAAAAATTCTGACGCCACCGGGGCTCGGACCCTCAACCTTCCGGCTTGGAGCGCAGTGCCTTAACCACTGCGCTACGGCGTGCCGTCTTCGAAATCTACTAGGCCGAATTTTCCAAAACTGGTTGGAAACAAACGGTGATAAGTGTTTGTCAAAAAAAATCGTAAACTAGAGGAAAGTTGGACAAAAGAAGGTATCTACGCTTTAATTAGTTATTCTGAGATAAATTAGGCACAAGATACTGATATTTTGCAGTACCATGAAAGAATAGTTTGTTAATCCACGGGCATTTTAAAAATTCTAATGTACCATGTATTATCCCCTAAAATAAAAGATTTTTTAATTCTAGCATAATACACTGTTTTGTAGGACTGGTAGGATAAAACAGGGTACCAACAAATTAATTAATGATTGATAATATCTTGGCACTAATTATATATTGTATGTAATTTCTTGTTACAATAAATATTAAAATACTTTAGCCAAAATGTAACATTAAGTTTAGGAATGAACTTACAGCCTTGTTTTTTCTTGATTTAGAACTTATTGTGTGTTTTATTGATATATGTACAGAGAAAAACAAAGGTGTTAGCAGAGGTGAGGATAAAACCGAAGTAAACTCAATGGAAGGACAGATTTTGAAAGTCTTTGACCTATCAGCGTGCTGCTGGCCCCACATCCACATGTAAATCACAGAATGAACTATTATCGAACCAATTTAGGAGTTGCATCTGATCACCATGTCAGTTACCCCAGCCGTTAAAGCTAGTTTTCTCAACCAGGAGCCGCAACTTAATGTAGCAACCCAAATCGCTCACCATGTTATTTGAGCACCGGTCCCACAGGGTTGACCGAAATTCCATGAGAAAATTTCTTCCCCCATGGGGACTGGAGCCAGTATAAATCCCGTAACTCTGCTGTAAGCACGGTGCCAAAAAACCGCTCGACTACGGCGCGGGATATGGAGGATAAATTGTGATACCCCATTTTAGAGAACTGTTTACTTCCCCGTTTTGTACAACTACGTTCCTTTTTCTTTAAAACAATGACATGCATGAAATTCAGAGGTTAGAAACGTGATTATTGTGAATTAATATACATATATATATATATATATATATATATATATATATATATATATATATATATATATTAACGATAATATACATTGTGAACATATCATTGAGTAGATTATTAAGGCCCCCTTTAATGCAGAAATATTAATATTCACTGCTGACAAATACGAACACGTAATGCATTTTTTTAATCACTGGCAACAAAAAATCGGTACCAACTGACATTTTATAATTAGGTACCATTTGTAAAGTAGTTCGACAATCATTTGAAAGATGACGGCTGTAATCACGAAAATATAAGAGTGTACCCCGTTTTGTCCAACCTTCCCCTACATATTTTGGGTTAGTAAAATACTAGTGTTTTATAATAATAAAATTATATGCTGTTTTATATTGCACAATTTTCATTTTTTTTTCACTGAAACCTTAACGCATTATCATCTATAAATATGAATCGGGAACAAGCAAGAACTGTAGCAGTTCAAAATAGATAATTAATTAATACAAACAAATTATAGATTTCGCATTGGCAAGGCGAGATCTGCAACGGATGTGGAAATATACGAACTGGCCGGCCGTCCAATTGAGTTTTATACTCCCGATCTAATTTATTCGTTTTTATGTCCATTGTATACATACACATCGCGAGATTAAAACTAGAGGGCTCCATATAGGCCTACAATTCTTTAAATGGCTTTCTTGCAAAAAATCAAAGTGAGGTGCGTCCCTAATCATCCCTATAGTCCGGGGTTAGCCTCTATGATTTTTTCTATTACCTAACCTGAAGGAACGCCTTCTTCTGAGAAGGGCCATAAACATTCTGAAAATGTGTAAAGGTATATTAAACAAATCACTGTTTATTGAATAACTCGTACATCCCTAGCCCATCAACACCTATTACTCTTTAATAAGTCGCAGGAGACTGCTTCCATAAATAAAACACACAAGCCACTATCTTTGTAGAACCTGTATCCCCCCCCCCTTTCTGTGCAGTTCAGTTCCATCCTAGATATCTCATATAACATTGATTTAAACATGGTTTATTATAGGTCCATAGAAAATAAAATTGCCGAGGCTTCCAATTGGGGTCGATCCCAGTGCTCTAGTGGTTACGATGTTCGCCTATGGTTCCGTAGTTCACAGGTTCAAAACCCGGCCGGGTTCGATGGATTTTTAGGACTTACAATTTCTAAATGCGATTTAATTGGGAGGGGAAGTAACGACGTGGGGTTTATGTTGTAGATTTGCGGCACATAAAAGAACATCAAGCTTGACTTACACATAAAATGGAATTTTAAAATAAGAACCCCAAAGTCTGCTAAATAACACACAAACTTGAGAGTCTTTATATGTAACTCAAGGTATACATGGCTTTTTTTTTCTTTTTAGTATTGGAAAAAAGATAGCGAAGTGTTGCTACTATTGACGCAGAATTTCAGTGGAATGGCTGGAAGAATACACATTATACTTAAGAAGTTATACATACAGGACGTTTCAAAGATGATTATCCAAAATATAGCGATGACAAATAAAAATAAAAAGCGTGAAACTTCGAGTAAATATATCCCCGGAAAATAAACAAATTACGCGATATTATTTTCTGGTAAACTCTCGCTGAGTACTGCACTAATTTCAACTAAAGCGCAGGCAATTTTATTTAATTTATTAATCACGAGACTAGCACAGCATTCAAATGCATATAGAAACTACCACAAAAGCTCAAGTAAACATTGGTCTGCAATTTTTTTCTTCTTCAGTAAATACGTTCTTATTGTACGATACCTTGCTTGTCAACAAACTTTATTGCTGTTGAAACAAGGAATTTTATTTTGTGTATTTTAATAACTAGAGCGAGGAATTATATAAAGAAAATTATACCAAAATACGAAATCATAATAACAAAATATGAAAATTATGACACAAAAATATGCTTTTAATTTTGTACATATATTTATATACAGAAGCCCTGTATAATTTATGGATATACATACCAGCACACAAATGAGACAAGAAGACCTTTTTGTAGCTCAAGAAATCAAGAGTTTCACTGTATTTCTATTTTAATTAAATTTTCATTAATTCCGACCGCATAAAAAATATCTTGTTCGTGATTTGAAGCAATTTTAATGGCTCGCGTTATAGTGTAGTTCTTTGAGGAATCAGGCTACAGGCCGGAAAGTCGTGGGTTAGAGTCTCAATAGGGCCAGAGTTTTTAGCTGGACCAAACCTCCTGGCGGCATCTTGCCCCTAAGGTCTACTCAGCTTTTAATGTAAATGAGTGCCAGACGCATGTTCTGGGGGCAAAGACAGCCATCGCGCAGGGCTGACAACCCAGTGGACATCTTATGGCGATTGTCTAGGAAGGTGGAAGTCTCAACGTCCATCTACCCCAAGAGCATCCCAAGCCTGTAGTTTGACACTTTACTTTAATAAATAAATACTGGATGATTATAAACACTACAAATTAATTTATCCAAAATATATTTAATTACAACTTCAAAACATAGTTACCGAAGCAAACATGCTTCCATCGAATATATACCACTGACAAAATTTAGAGTGGGCATAGTTTGGGTGATTGCTATTTACCTTGCATAAATATATTGAACTATAGTATATGTAAATGTAACAATAACATTAAATTGGATGCAACAGAACACAAGTAGACCAAGTCCAGCATGTCATATTTGGAGAAACAATATGTAAAAATAAATTAATCCACAATTAATTCTAGGGAGAATTTCAAAACTCTCTTTGCAATTACAGTTAGATTTATTCCTATAAACTACACGTATGAACATAGTGAAATGTTGTTATAATTATTTTACATTCATTTTTTTTTTTCCATCAAATTGGTCGAACACAGTATCTAGTCTTGGTCTAGTTGTGGTTAGAACAATCCAATTATCAATTCTGCTCGTAATACAGAGTTAGAAGCTTTGTCTACATTTTGTAAACTTTTTTAATGCCTGTCCGTCATAATTCTTTTACATGATCAGAAAGTACGCTCTACATCATATGATGTTATGGGAGTAAACATATATTTCATAGTTTGATGTTAGTGAGAATAATATTGGCCTTACCTACAAGAACTTTACTAATTTCATAAAATGTGGAGTAAGGCCTCATTCCCAGCACAGCTTCAAGTTTAGCAGCAACAGTTTTCCCTACATTTCTTCTTCATTCCAAGTATTAGGCCAAGGCCTGTTACTATCATATAGAAAATGTTCCCTTCATAGGACGGCCCAGAGATCTTCGTCCCCCTGGTATATAATTATAAACAGCTTTCGGGATCCGATTTGAACTCATTCTTTCAAGATGGTGTTTTCAATTTAGTTGGTACTGTTTAATATATTCCAAAATTGGCGTAGTCTTCAATTCTTTTAAGATATCGGTGTTCCCTTTCCGATCCCATCTGGTGTAACCCGCTGTTCTGCGC
Organism: Diploptera punctata; assembly: GCA_030220185.1. NCBI lineage: Eukaryota > Metazoa > Arthropoda > Insecta > Blattodea > Blaberidae > Diploptera > Diploptera punctata. Next base: position 1,100,692 of record JASPKZ010003838.1, on the reverse strand, counting down.
ATGAATCTCATTTCACACTTTCCTACATTTAAATACTGTAATCCAGTCACAAAATAAGTACTGCCATTAGGTAGCAAAAAGGAACTGGCAGCTACTGCTCGGGACCCAGCTCCGTGTGTCAGAAAGGAATTTGCTGACTCAGCTATTAGTATTTGAGAAGCATAGAAGTGTACCTCCTCCCACTCCCCACACATCTCCCCGCAAACACACAGAGCTTGGTCTCGAACTGTACCTAATATTATTCTAACATTGTTGTTCTACTTATTCATATCCATCCATCCATATCCATAGTAATTCTGGCCAAGGGCAGGTCTTTCACGGCAATCATAGCATTTTCATGCTATGCTTTGCAGCTTTACTAGGGAATTGTAGGTGTGGTAGCTTCCCGTTGCTTTCCACATCGGTGAAGGATAATGATGGCCATATGACCGTTTGGGCCTTAAAGTTTTCCTGACATTTGTCTTACAGGTGAGGAAAACCCCCGATAAAACCTCACCCAGAAGAACTGTCCCGACCGGGGATCAACCCGGGGCCCGCTGCGTGACAAGACAGCACGCTACCTCGAGACCACAGCGGTGGACCTTATTCATATAGACCTCCGTTATTATTCTGTAGTTTTGGGACAAAAGCCTCCACTTGTTCAATTTCACGTCTCGTTATTCAAGTACTTTTATCAAATCTATTTATCTTTATCAAATCTATTTATTCTTGGTTTCATTATCAAATCTATTTATCTGGTTTTTCATTTATCAAAATCTATTTATCTTCTTCCGGATGGGATGCTGAGGAATTTTCGCCTGTCCACCACACTACATTGTCAAAAAAATTCAAAACTACAGTCACTTCAAAAATGTTTTTAACAATTATTAGAAATTTTATTAAAAAAATTTGAAAGTTGAAAAATACGAAGGAATGGTGATTTTTTTTTACAAAAATATGAACTTTTAGCCAAAATATTAGGAAATATGAAAAAAATATGTTGGACTTATTTGATTCTAGAGATAAAAAATGTAAAGATACTCTCTCACTAATAGTTTAAAACATGAAATTTCATAAAAATCCTCGCTCTATTAATCATATTTGTTTGGTGTTTCAAAAGTGAACTAAAACTAGCTCAAATAAGCAGTGATTCGAAGATTAACCTTGTATGCATAGTGAAATTTGTGAATAAACAATCCACATAGGCATAGATAATGAATAGTTAACTGGAGGATGAATTAATTTGTCTATTGGAGTTATTATAGTTGATACTGATTGCATTTGAATGCTGTGCTTGTCTCGTAATTAAAATGGGGGGGAATTGTTACTGCTTTAGTTAGAATTAGTATTTAATATTCAGCGAGCATCAACGACAAAGAAATAAATAAAATTTAAAAAATAAAAAATATCTCGCAGTCAGTTAATTTTCGGACCCATGTCTAATGGATCTTTTTCTTTTCGCATTTATTATTATTATTTTTTTTTTTAATTTTACTACTCATTCCTACATTCTCGACCTCACTTTCGAAGCATTATGTACAACATTTGAATTCATCTCATTTTATAAATAAATATGAAGACAAGTAAGTGTTTAGTTGAATGCTAATTTTGAATTCTGAATTGTTTAGATTTGTAAATTATTTATTTTAAACTGCATAGTCCTACTTTTTCTAAGTTGTATACGAATTTTATTCCAGTTTGTTAATATTGGATAATATTTAACATTCGCACAGTACAATGAAATTGCTTTACAAGTTCACTATGAGGTAATTTGAAGAAACATAAAAAAATGCTACAGAATTTATAAAGTATTTTAGAATTATTTTAATATGACGGAAAAAATACTTAGTTATAGTTTGCATCAACAACCCGCGAAGATTCATTTAAATATTGCCATCACGTATAACACACTGTTTTCTCCAGTCACTAGCCTCCTTTTCATTGTAGTAGAAATGCAGACGAGTGGGTTTTGATCAGGTGACGTCAGCCGACACAACGGTAACGTCATTCATTCCATATCCTGTACACGCGAATACAGCCAATAGCACATCACACCGCGTAACACGTCATTAATGACAACACAGTCATTCACTAAGAAAATGGCGGAAAACACTAGTACCACACAAATATAACCAACCACTTTTTTTTTACAGTTTTCCAAACAAATTTGTAGCTTTCCTCTAGTCAATATTTTAAATTGCCGGCAAAACAGCAAAAAAAAAAAAAAAAAAATTAAGCACTCATTGAATTGACATGAATAAATACCTGGAGGTTGCCAGTACTGAATTCTGCCAAACTGCCATGAGTCTTCCACCTGTTGCTCGGGATCCATTATTGAATGCTTGCAGCACATGACCCGGCCGGTAACAAAATCATATGTTATGGCTCTTCTCTCTTTCCCCTTCCATTCTCATTCAACGAGGATTCATGTGGATGGAATGCCGTAATGGAACGCGGTCCACGCGGATTTCACCCAATGGCAGCTCACTACGTCATATTACGTCACCGACTGGCTCACAGCTGATGCATTAGTCACGTCTAGAGTCTGGCAACTTCTCGGAATCGCCATTCTGACATCATGACAGTAATTATAAACATTACAACCACTCATGGCACTGCTAAATTTAGAATAATTTTCCTTTGTTGTAATATACGAGAACAATTTCATTCATGATTCTCAGTGTGATTCAGGTACGCGGGTTGAAGACTAGTTGAATGCTTCATGTTTGCGAAATAAGTTTATACAACAATGCCACAATAATCTACTGTGAAATCTTAAGATTTTAATACATATAAATTAATTACGAATTATTACTTATATATTCATTATCTTAGTGCATTTTCAGTAACATTTCCTTAAAAAAATTTCATATATAAAAATGCAATTGATTGATTTTTTATCATTAAAACAGTCAAATGTAATAGAATTTGCATCAAATTCTAATAAAAATGTAATAAAATTAGGTATCAATTTATTTAAGATGATGCTCGCCTTTACCCTCAAAACGTGCGTTTGGTACTCTTTTCCGTTAGGGACTGAGTTGACCTCGGGGCTATAGTACTGCCAGAAGATTTAGCCAAGTTTAGAAGTTCTGATCCCTATTTTACGGATTGTCCCCAATCTTCCTATGCACAAAAGTTTAATTTTTCAGGAGTAAGTAAAACTATATTTTGAGAATTGTTGTCAAGCCATGGATTAAACAAATACAAAACGGTGCCGCAACTCCTTTGAAGATACCAAAAATTTCGAGATTAAGAGGATTGTATTTCCTAGAATGCGCAAAAAGGAAGCAAAATATGAAAAGAAGAAAGAAAGCAAAACTACGAAAATAGGAAATGAAACAATATCTACAATAATCCGTCAGAGAACGAAACGCCTCGATTATACATAACTAACTAACTCACTGGCACTATCGAACCCGTAGGTTCATGGCCGCGCGGACATAAGCTCTCCATATATCCCTATCCTGAGCCATTGTTTTCCAACCAACCCCTGTATAATCTATTTCCCTCAAATTATAGTTAATGTTATTCTCCTACCTAATTCTTGGTCTACCAACTGGGCGTTTTCCCTCTGGTTTTCCTTCAAAAGAAGCTTCCATGCACGTCTTTTATTCTCCATTCGTGCCACATGTCCTGCCCATCGCAGTCTATGAGTCTTAACTGTTCTCATTATATCTGGCTTCCTATAAAGACCATGTAATTCACTGTTATGCAATCTTCCCCATTCACCTGTTTGCTCATCTGTCTTTGGTCCAAAACATTTTCCTAAGAACTTTATTCTCAAATACTCGATTATATATAACTGTTAATAATTTTAATAATACTAAATAGAATGCTCTAAGTAACTATACATTCTTCATCCCCAAACTTTTTTTTTCCTCCAGAATTTCTCTAGTTGATTTATTAGATAAAATGATGATCCCTGGACCGTCCTATGAAACGCTGGAGGGAAATTTTTCTATAGGATCATAACAGGCCTTGGCCTAATACTTGGAAGGAAGAAGAAGATAAAATGATTTATTGGAAAACAATTTGCACTGAGGATTGTGTGTTACAAGGAATGATTATTTTGGTATCAGTTCAACAGACACCTTAATACAACCCTTAATTACCATGATAAAAGCGAATTCCGAAGGAATAAAGCTACTGAGATTGTTCTCATGAAGGTATTTTTAGACTATTTAACTCATGCCACAAATGCTAGTCAATGACCAATCACGTTTCAATGAATGTTGTTTTAGAACCAATGACAGTCGTGTTTCACCTCGCTCTTTATCGATTTATCTTTATCAGCTCCTGCTTTTGTGATAAAGAAAGCTCCTCCTTTTTAATGTTCTGAACAGGTCAAAGCATTATTTTTTTCCAACAAATACATTGAATATAGCAAATAATGAAAAGATTCCTTGATTTTACTGAGTTGTTTACTAAAAAAAATAAATGAATAATCTGTAATGTTGATTATGATATATAATTTGATGTGTTTCATTATTTCTTCACTTGGGTGCACTCTTACAATATTGCGAAATTATTTGGCAATAAATAATATGATCAAGCAGTAGTGAATGAACATAACCTCACATTTCTGATTTGTTTTCAAACATAGCCGTTTACATTACATACTTAAATATTTTTAAATAACTATAGTTAAACAATGATTTGTGAGTAAACAGCTTAATTTTATTCGTTAAATAGTCCTAACAAATGCCACTCTAGATTTCCAAATTATCTAGATAAATTCACTCCTCACTTCCTGAGTCGTGAATTTATCGATCATTTGGAAATCACTCGTGGCATTACTTATGATAAATGTTAAACAGTTCTTCGCCGATCCTATATACTAGACACCAAATATGACCATGACAATAGCATATATATATATATATATATATATATATATATATAGGCTGTGTGTGTGTGTGTGTGTGTGTGTGTCTTAACGCTCTAGCGTCTGCAATGTTTGTTTTTGAGATCCAAACTCGGCATATCGTAATCAATATAAAAAGTATGATAAAGTTCCTTAACCAGCAAAGTCGGACCGGAATCGAAAATTGAAAAATAGCACTAACGGTCGAAATTTTCGATATTTCATAAGGAAACTTAGTATATGCTGTAGTAATAAAACGAGGAAAGTATTCTCGAAAAAAAATCAGCAAAATCGCCATTAGAAATGGGGTTTACCTGAAACACAAAATTATTAAATCGCTCTGACTGTCGCAATGTATCCGTATAGAATACAATTTAATTAACATTAAATTGGCAATGTATCCTGTACATAAATTTATTTACTATGTCTTAGTTTTAATTAAGACAATGGAAAAATGAATCAGTAGAAATTAATTAAATGTGTGTCAAATTATACAATATGCAATAGGTAATAATTTCAAGGTTAACTATACGGTAAAACTTGTTTAGGCACAAAAAAAAACTTCCTGCCGCCGCGTGAAGTAGGGAATCTACCTGTACCTCAAATTTAATTTCGGTCTCACTGCACACGCTTCATACGAATTACAGATACCTGTCTTACAAATAACCACTGCACTGTAAAATCTTAAATTAGTTCACGTTCTGATACCGATCTTTCAAAGGTAGCGTTCTCAATTTACGGAATAAAGATGGTTTAAAACGTATGTATAATTGTCATTAAATGAAAAAGTGAAAGTGATTGAAGATAAATCTCCAAATTTGAGACCCATGCTTCAAGTGAAACCCTAGCTGTTGCTAAATCTCTAGGGAATAACGATTTCAAGGCATCTTAGTTTGGCTGGACAGTTTTAAAAGACGACACAATATAGTGTGGAATGAAATTTGCGGGGAATCAAAGGATGTGGACAAAAGTGCAGTTAGTGAGCGGAAACCGAAACTGCATACTTTTATTTCAGGATACGCGTCTAAGAGACATTACTAACGCTGACGAAACGGGACTGTTTTTGCGCGTTACCGTCAAAGTCGCTCATAAATACTATACTCACTTTTCTAAGGCAGCGGAATAACAATTGATCCAAGGTACGTAAAATGACATTAAGGTACTCTATAATCTAAGTTATTAAGTTGTTGTTTTTTATAATGCGGAATTTTATCTAATGTGAAAAATAATCGTCCATTGCGTTTCGCTTTGAGCAAGTTTTATTATAATTTGTTTACACATTTAAATATCGGTAAGCTGCCATAAGAAATTGAGTATCTCCAGTTTAAGAGTTAACAAAAATAGTATATTACGATGCGAGGAATTAAAAACCTCGCTATCACTAGGTTTTTAAACATTTTCCTCGATTCTGTAAAACACTTCACAATCATGCGTTGTACATTATTTTTTGAGCGATGGTTTTTTCAAAATAATAAACAATAGTAAAATAGCATATTTCTTGAAAATATTTGCATTCATTGTAAACAATTGATTAACGTTAACAGTGTGGGGCAATGTTTATTAGTTGAAACAACAGGAGGCCGTGAGACCAATTAGTAATAAAATGGCGGCAAGTACGCATTCTTTTATATTGTGTCAAATAAAGATGTTCATTTAAAATGCAGTTATTTGTTTCGTATAATGTATATTAACACTACCGTTTGGATATTTGTTGTATATACATTGTAAGTAGTATACATAGAAGACAGTGGTTTTACTTCCCACACGCGTTTGTAATACGTAATATTACAGAATAGTTCATATATTTCAGTGTAGTTATTTAGGTTGGCAACCCCGAAATGTAGGAAGTTGAACTTTCAATCATGGTCGCCAATTCTGTAAGTACGACAAAACGCACTATACTACAGTCATTAAGTTCTGAGACTTTACGCCCGGAGGGTAGGCACCCACAAGAATCTGGATGTCTCACAAGATGCCGATAACTCGGCGTACACATAAGCAGAAACAACATCCTTCCTCAAAATAGTCGCCTTTATGCACGTTATGCACGTGTTGCCAACGCTACTGGAAGCACGCTGAAAGTTGTTGGCAGGAAGGTCCCGTATGTCTTCTCTTGTGGCAGTCATGACCTCTTCGGAAGAATGAAATCTACGCGCATGTAGGATTGCTTTCATGCGAGGAAAGAGAAAAATGTAGCATGGCGCGAGATCAGGTGAGTACGGAGGGTATGGCAAAACTGTCACCTGTTGCCTTGCAAGTTTTTCTTGGACAAGAACAGAACGATGTGCAGGGGCGTTGTTGTGTAGCAACAGCCAATTCTTTGTACGCCCAATCTTAGATCGCTTACGGCGTATTGAATCGCGTAAATGGCCAAGGATCTCTTTTTAGAGGGTTTTGTTTACAGTTGCACCTTCTGATATGAAATTCATGTCAACAATTCCATTTGAATCAAATAACAGCTGAAGTATCACCTTGCCTTTTGATCTGCCTTGTCGCAGTCTTTTTCTGTCGTGGTGATAATGGCGTCTTCCAGGTTGTGGATTGTCGTTTCAGTTGCGGATCGTAAAGGAAACACCACGTTTAGTCTCCAGTTATTATCTGGTTGAGAAACGTCGGATCATCGTCAGCATTACTGATTGAGGTCGCCACAAATCGTCATGCAATCAACACGTTGGTCTTGCGACAGGATTCGTGGCTCACAGTGCTGGGTAACACGAGACATGTTTAGGTAATCAGACAGAATTTTGTAGCAAGTACCATGGCTGACCCCTACCGCTGCTGCCACATCGTCTATTGATTGGGAGCAGTTAGTACGCACCAACGTTACAACTTTTTTCGATCTTGCGTTTAGTTAGAATTGTTTGTGACCGACCACTACGCACATCATCTTCCAAATTGTCTCTTCCTTGCAAAGAAATAGGTGCCACCTAAACAGAACACTGCTACTGAATGCATAGGCCTACTCACTCTAAACTTGCTGCATCAATTGAAACGATTCGGCAGTGGTCTTGCCTATTTTCCGGCAGAACTTGATGTTTGCCCGTTCCTCAAACTGTGACATCTCGAGTTCCGACGTGCGCATTCAAATTACTGTCACAACCAAGACCGTAGTTCTGCTTGCAGTGCATGCACTAAACTCTCTCTTGCTGGGACGAGAGACTAACTAACAAGGTACCATACCACGGCACCACCTATGCGTTATAGTGCACCACAGCGCCACTATGCGCTCAGTCTCAAAACTTCATGACTGTACCACGTATATATTCCGTAAACCACAAAACCGGACCTTAAATTCAACAGTCTCATGGTTTACTTAGTTCTTGCGGGAGACTTTTTGAAGTTATTCAGCCTGAAAGAGCTGATGCAAGAGGTGGGTGAAGCATCAAGAAGAAAAATGTATTTGTTTACTTCTTGTTATTGCTACCAAATAATAATAATAATAATAATATTTATATTTAAATCTATGCTTTTTGCAATGTACAAAGAAATATATATGAGACATGTCCCAATTACGAAGGCCGATTAAACTGGTTGCAGTCACTGGCACGTTAAAAATAGTACAGAATGTTCGAAAATTTCCATTACAAACTTCTGTGGATTGTAGAGGGGACTGAGTAGAAAACGTTTTGAATAGGAACATTTGTCCGGAAACGTGCCGTCGTCGTGCTGCAGTTACAAGTTCACATTAAGCGTTTAAATCTCCCGCTTCTGCCGAGGTTGGATTGGCAGTAATTTTATTATATATGACTCAATTACATTTACATAACCCAACATTCACTGATTTCGTGACAATGTCCAATGTCAAGGAAAAATAAAGAAAATTCACTTTGTCACAATAAGGATAATTGTTTATAAGCAAATTAACCAAACTTCTCTACTGTACTCTAAGATTGTGATTAGTACTTCTCCACTAGAACAGCAATTCTATGTGGCGACCACTAAGATCGTTACACACATTGTACCTGTGAATCATGTTCTGGTACACTCGCTCCATATTATCCATACAGTGACAAATTGAAGTTTTTCTTTCCCCTCTTGGCATTGTCACGAAATCAGTGAATGTTGGATTGTGTAAGTGTAATTAATTGAGTCAAAATCATTAAATTATTACCGATTTATTCCCGACAGACGCGGGATATTTAAACACTTAATGCGAACTTACACCTGCTGCATGAAAACGGTACGTTTCTGGACAAACGTTCCACTCAAAACATGTACTCAGGCTCTTCTAAAGGCCCTAGAAGTTTGTAACGGGAATTTCCAAACACCTTAAATAGCAAGATGCAAAGGGTTTCTGGATAATGTTACGAACAAAGAAATTAAATCTGCACTGATTTCCAGCTACTGTCTGTCAGATTTAAATGTTTATATTCTGTGAATATATGGTGTAACTTTCGCACTTGACATTTACACTAACAGACTATATACGACTAACGGAAAACAAACACTGTCACTGCAATCTGAGACAAGAATCTACTACTTCCAACCCCTACTAGACGCTTCCCGCATTCTTTTAGTTCACAGTTTTTCAGCGTTGAAAGCTAATGTGTTCGTGTAATAAGTCAGGCACTTGGTAGACCAAACGGACTCTCGTCTGACATGTATCAATTGAAGAGATGCACGATCATCCAGTCAATATAGGTTGGCATGTAGTCGGGTCCCCAGTCTTATAGATTTCATTTTTCTATCTGGAGCCGCCACTTGTCCCAAATTCCTCACGATGCTGGGTGGGAAATCGTCCCAAAATACTCGACAAAATTCCATAAGAAAAATTATCCCCTGTGTGCAATCGAACTAGCGCGCTTTCCGAGGATCTGATCGTGTGGGACATTCACTGTTCTCACTGCAAACAATGTAGTCCGAACAAATTCGAAATTTCTTCGCATAGATTAGTTCCTTGCTGTAGTAGCAATAATGCGATACTTATTTATGTGAGATACTTTTCCATTTAACACAAAAATACGGATCTTAAACGAAACTTTTACTTACAGCATATTATCCGCACAGCTTGTGGGTTTGTTCTGTTCTGTATATATTGCAGTAAATACCGTTAATTGCCACATATAAGTACCGTACATTAATCATAAGTAATGCCACGAGTGATTTCCAATTTATCTACAGAATTTGGAAATCAAAAGTGTCATTTGTTAGGACTACTTAAACGAATAAATTTAAGCTGTTTACTCATAAATCATTATTTAAATATAGTTATTTTAAAATATGTATATATTTAATGTAAACGGCGATGTTTGAAAACAAATGAGAAAAGTTTATTATGTTTTATTTCTTCATCACAGCAACCAGATCATATTATTTATTTGCCAAAAGATCGCAATATTGTAAGAATCCACCCTAGCGGAGAAACAAATGAAAAACATCAAACCGTTTATCATCAACATTATAGATTACTAATTAATTTCTGATGTCATATGATGTAAATACGTCAATTATATTTTTTTTCTGGAACGTAAATTCACGGGAAATAATACGTTTAAGAAAGTGCAAACAGTGGTTTCTTTTTATTGTGGTATAATCAATTGCAACAATTCTTCTATTATATCTCGCAAGCGTATCTGGTTACATTCATGCACTATATATACAATCTGGGAGTTACATGCATTCCATGATTCTTACATCTTAATATATAAATTGCTGTATTTCTTAGAGAGTCAGTCACTGCAAAATAATGATCTGACCTGTTCAGAATATTAAAAATGAAGAGCTTTCTTTAATATGATTATTGAACTCATGACCCAAATGGGAGTCAATGACCAATCACGTTTCAATTATTTCTGTTTTACAACCAATCAGAGTCGTGTTTCACGAAATATTTATCAGTGTTAAATTTACCATATTAAAGAAAGCTCCTCCTTTTTAATATTCTGAACAGGTCTGACCATTATTTTGCAGTGACTAAGCCTGTGAGAAATACGGCTACCAGATTGTATATATAGTGCATAGATGTCAACACATAGCGCTTGCAGGAGTTAATATAAAAACATTTGCAGCAATTTATTATACCACCAAAAAAAGAAACCACTGGTTGCACTTTCTTAAATGTATTTTTTCCCAGGTAATAATCCAGAAAAATATAATTGTCGTATTTACATCATACGACATCAGAAATTAATTCAGTTAGATGTGTTTCATTTTTTCTCCACTAGAGAGCATTCTTACAATATTGCGTTCCTTTGGCAATAAATAGTATGATCTGGTTGCAGTGATAAACAAAAGAAGCAGATGAAGCGTACGTATCGTTTCTCATTTGTTTTCAAACATCGCCGTTTACATTAAATATATAAATATTTTAAAATAACTATAGTTAAATAATGATTTGTGAGTAAACAGCTTAATTTTATTCGTTAAATAGTCCTAACAAATGCCACTGTTGATTTCCAAATTCTCTAGATAAATTGAAATTCACTCGTGGCATTACTTATGATAAATATATAAATGTATTTTTAAGTATGACCATATACTTGGTATTTTTAATATAGTTGATATTTACTTCCAGTTCCAGTTATTTAGTTTTATTTAATAAAATGGGTAATCTTAGAACTGTGTTCTTTGCTAATATCATACAATACACCCTTTTTTTGTGGTAGATAATTATTAACTGGCACTATTGAACCCGTAGTTCATATCCGCATGAAAATAAGCTCCCATACATCCCTATCCTGACTTAATGCTTTCCAATAACCCCCTGTATAACTGACCTCCTCAAATCAAGGTTAATGTTATTTTCCCACTTCATTCTTGGTCTACCAACTGGGCATTTTCCTCTGGTTTTCCTACAAGAAGCTTCCATGCACCTCTTTCATTCCCCATTTGTGCCACATGTCCTGTAGGCAAAAATGACGATAGTCCTGGCCCTCGCTCGGGGAGTATGGAGTTAAGAGTGGATTGACCAAAACAACACTCTGTCGTGTCAACTAGTTGATCTGTAGCGGGGTGTAAAAAGTGTGTGAGAGTGAGATAGTGTGTGTGTGTGTGTGTGTGTGTGTGTGTGTGTGTGAGTGTGTGTGTGATAGAGAAAGAGAGACAGTATGATAGAGAGGTATGAGAGAGGCTGTGTGTGTGTGTGTGTGCGAGAGAGAGAGAGAGAGAGAGATAGAGAGAGAGTGTGTGTGTGAAAGTTTGAGAGAGAAGAGAGAGAGTGAGTGAGTGAGTGAGTGAGTGAGTGTGTGAAAGTGCGTATGTGCGATAGCGCGTGAGAGTGCGCCTGCCTGCGTGCGTAGACACGCCTGTGCAGGTGCGGCGCTCCAACCTCACGCTCCCGGCACCTCGGAGGACAGTATTCACACGCACGTATTTGGACCGCGCGTCTGGAGAATACACTCCAAAACTGCCGGGAAATCTGTGTGTAAATGGGCCTATTGCCAGAAAACTAAGTTAAAGTTGATTTATATTGACTATTTAACTCATGCCCCAAATGGGAGTCAATGACCAATCACGTTTCAATGATTTCTGTATTACAACCAATCAGAGACGTGTTTCACGAAATAATTATCAACGTTAGGATTATCATATATTAAGCAAAGCTCCTCCTTTTTAATATTCTGAACAGGTCTGACCGTTATTTTGCAGTGACTGAGCCTATAACAAATACGGCTACCAGATTGTATATAATAGTGCTTACATGTCAACATTTGTAGCAATTGATTATACCACCAAAAAAAGAAACCACTGTTTGCACTTTCTTAAATGTATACGACATCAAAAATGAATTAATATACAGATTGATGTGTTTCATTTTTTCTCCACTAGAGAGCATTCTTACAATATTGCGTTCCTTTGGCAATAAATAGTATGATCTGGTTGCAGTGATAAACAAAAGAAGCAGTAGAAGCGTAGGCTACCTATCGTTTCTCATTAGTTTTCAAACATCACCGTTTACTTTAAATATAAAAATATTTTTAAATAACTGTAGTTAAATAATGATTTGTGAGTAAACAGCTTTATTTTATTCGTTAAATAGTCCTAACAAATGCCACTCTTGATTTCCAAATTCTCTAGATAAATTCACTCCTCACTTCGTGAGTCGTGAATTTATCGATAATTTGGAAATCACTCGTGGCATTACTTATGAGAATCCTTACCTAAAGTTTATATGGGAAACTACATACGGAAGAAGAAGAAGACCTTTATTAACAGTTTATTAGTCATATTTAGTCATTCGAAGTATGGAATTTTGTTGTGGGGACAACAATTATTAGAAAACAACATATTTACTCTACAGAAAAGAGTTGTTAGAATAATTAGCGAAATAATAACAGAACTCACTGTAGACCACATCAAAATAGTTATGGGGTGGTATCCGTGAATGTATTCAACAGTCTTCCATAAAGCATCTTCCTAATTGCAATATTAAAAAAACAATCAAATCATTACTGACTTTGAAACATCCTTAAAGTGTCCATAAATATTGTAACACTGATTGGTTTATTCATCACAGTAATTAATATACTATTGGAAGTTGTCATGCATTTAACTATTGGAACAAAGGTATTAATAATCATTAATCACCAACAATATCATCAAAATCAAGGATTAGACCTTATGGTCATTTTGGATCTCATGTTAGAATTGATATGTCAATCTTTTACTGGGTCTTCCTACATTTCTTCATCCTTGTGGTTTCTATTTAAAAATTTGTTTCGGGATTATATTGATATCCATTTTATTGATGTGCGCCATCCATTCATCGTTGTATTGTGCAATCCTAATAACTTGAATATATTTAGTTCTATTTGTATATCTTCCGATCTGCTATATATAGCCAGCCACACCCCTCAAGAACCTCATTTCTGAAGTTTCTATTCTTCGTTCCTGGGTTTTTGGTTAATATCCAGTGTTCCGATTCATATAGTAGTGTCCGAACCGCCATTGTTCTATGAAATTTAAAAAGTGTGTCTTTTCTAGTTCCCTTGAGATTTTGTTTGATGGTGCTACAGAGATAATTAAATTTATTTATTTATTTTGTTTGCAATGGCTTCACTTTTTCTACATGACACATTGTATCCCAGATAATTAAAATTGTTCACCTGTTCTTTTGCCTTATTCTCTAACGAAATTTTTACTATCAGTGATTCATACTATCGAAAAGCTAAACATTATCTTTCATGTAATTATAAAGCCTGATTCCCTGTTAAGATTTCATAGGCTGAATTTTCAATGCATCTCTTCTTAGGACAGTCCAAGGAGCTCTTTCCACGTGGACGGAAAATAAAGGTGGCTTTAGAGATTCTCTCCATGGTTAGGGAGACCATAGAGAAAAACAGAATAGAGTGAAAACTGCGTACAGTGACATCTAAAAATTTTCGGTCGTTTACGATGAACTACAATTAGCAAGGTACAATGGCAGCGCTGTTTCGTAGTAACAGAATATGTAACTAAATAATACAAATGCAAGGCACACGGCGTGTTCACTCAGGATTATGGGAAATTAGCAATTTTGCAAATTTAATTTTTTTAAACTGCTATCCTTTCGTTATATGTAGACGGTACTGTAAAAATTAGATATTATCGAAAGTTAAAAATCATTACTTAGACTTTATTTTACTCTTAATTTGTTAGTAAATTCAAACTTGTTTACGTTTTTAATGTGAACCTATTTTCAAAGATAAACCTACTAGATGTAATTAAATTCTAAGATTTGTTACGTCACATTTTAAAAATGTCAGTGACTTTATAAAGGATTTTAGATGTACGACATGGCAAAGGTTCTTTAATAAATATTGTGTAAAATATGCATGTGAGAATAAGTGGGTAGGTCAATTGTACATATTTATTAAAAGAGCTCATAACGCACGTTTTTAAATTTTAATAAACGAAATTAAATTAACATGTTTTATTTATTTCCATTCTTCTCTTCTGTTAAAATTTAAAAAAAATCTTTAGGTCTGAGAGGCTGGGTACAAATAATTCCATAATTGAACATAAATTAAAATATGTATTCCTATAAAAGTTCAATTCCATGATTATTCACCAGATTGTGTTATATAATTATAATTCATAATTTTACCACCAGACGGTGCTGAATTTCATATTCAGTACCAGAAAAAATCGAAAACATCTAGATGTCGTTAGTTGTTCTACACTAGCGCCGCTTGTGGCATGTACACGAAACTTAACCACTTCCTCCTCTGAGTCCTCTGTGACAGACTCCCATACAGCTAAATGCATAAAAAACCGTTATTATACCAGCTTGCCAAATACTTGGCATGCACGGCCGTATGCGTCACTCGTATTCTAACTCTCAAAATCTGTATTTTTGTAACAATCTGTTTGTAGTGAAATAGTGTACGTAAGCGACCGATAATTTTAGTTTGGTAATTAGTACGCATGAGAAAAAGACAGCTATAGTCCACAGACGAAGAGAACGAAAGCACAGCACGAAGGGGGGGGCATGGGGAATTGCAAGCGATGCAATGGCATACTACCTGAGAATAAAGGAACAGTCATGACGTATGAAATACCTACTGCTTTCATTCACTTCGTCTGTGGTTTATGCTGAAACGTTTAGTTTAGTTTGGTTATTACACGCATGAGAAAGAGACAAACGCATACACAGAGAGCACGCCTACTCGTCTCTGACGTCAGCCAACCTCTCATTTATATGGCGACAACTGTGAGTGAGTTTTCCTTATAATTTATAATACCGTTAACTGATTCTAACTGAAGTATTTGAAGGACATATATTTTTTTAGATAAAATCGGGATTAATCTGCTGTTGCTCTTATGAATTTCATCTCACTTTCTGCGAGTATACGAGTCCCCTCCATAACATAGTACTGTCACGCTAAATATATATTTATGGGCCTGCTTATGTATACATTTGTACTACAGAAGTATTCATAATTTTGTTAATTATTCCCTTTGCTTTTTTATACTTACGGATTTTTATCAATAATATCTAATTTATAGAAAAAGACAATCTGTATCCGATGAAACAAAAATAATTTACTCTTTCGGATAATTTTTAACCAATTTTACATAGGAGAGGCCAATTACCAGGAAAGATCATTGTTATTACTATTGTGTTTGTATATTGATCCCCATATCCTTTTGTAAAAATAACATTTAAATTTACGAACAGATTGCCCTGCATCTGACAAACTATTAACCAAATCACAATACCAGGAAACGGTCAAGTCTATGAAAACATGTTTGACACAACGAAATGGCTAACTAAGTGCATTCGTTCTTTGTTACTAAGATATTCCAGCTCATTCTACGAGTAATAAAACAATTCTAGGAAAATGTAGTGAGTGAATAATGACTAATACAATACCGACAAGACTTACTCTTCCACTTCATTTTTCAAGGTCATCTTTCTCTAGCATTGGTCAACTTAATCATCGACACAGGGCACTTTTAAATAAAAATTCAAATAAATCACATAAAAATATTTACTGTGAAATTTAATGTTAATTTGTTAATTATAATAGTTCCGAGATTCGAGCATATGTGGTAATATTTAGCACATAATGCTGAATATACATCGAAATGCGAAGAAAATGACCAAACTTGTTAAGAGCGGTCAAAACTATATATCCATTAAAACTCCAGCAAATAGTAATATAGGGCCTACCGGTATTTTCTTTCTTTTCGGAAAGAAAGAAGTTAAGACAAAGAGGTGGCTAGATAATGAAATTTAACATAGGTGTTTTCTTAATTTAAGTTGCTACTTGCTGGCCCTAACCAAATTAAGTGGTTTCTATTCTAAACCCGATTCTCAAAGGGGAAAAATAAAAACTAAATTATAGTCGAGACTCGAAATACGAATTCCAGCGTAGCAAATCAAAACGGGGCATTAAAGAACCAGCACTTTTTCTCAGTAGCGCCTTATTTCAGACTTGAGGTTCTTTTACATGTCCTACATCTAGGACACGAGACTCGCCGCTGAGCTTTATTTCCCTTCCGAAGGAGGTCAGTCATGCTCAGGATGTTTGCAGTCTCAAAAATTACATCTAGGATACCCCCATCACGGTCAGAATCCGCGAACTATGGACTTGCAACTTTAAACCGAAATTGACTTAGAGATAGCGTTATCTCCCTTATGAATGGCTTCCATCCATAGTAATTCTGCCAGAGGGCAGGTCCTTCATTACAATCATGCTATGCTTGCAGCTTTACTAGGGAATTGTAGGTGTGGTAGCTTCCCGTTGCTTTCCACATCGGTGAAGGATGATGATGATAATGATAAGGATGACGATGGTGATGATGACCATATGATTTCGGGGACCGTTTGGGCCTTAAAGTTTTCTTGACATTTACTTACAGGTGAGGAAAAACCCCGATAAGAACCTCACCCAGAAAAACTGCCCCGACCGGGGATCGAACACGGGCCCGCTGCGTGACAAGCCAGCACGCTACCTCGAGACCACAGCGGTGGACATAAGAATGGCTTATAGTAATAAATTTAGTAAACAAAATAATTATTATTTTACTGACTTCCGAAAATTCTTTCCATACTGTTTCTCTTATCTTTTCCACTTCATAATATTCATAAGGCACTGTATGTTGAGAATGTTACTTTTAAAATATATAATTAGCATAATACGCATTATCAGTTTGATTTTCGTCTTCCTGGATGACGAGAAGTTTAAGGTACCGCAACATAAAACAATGAAGATCTAATACTGGATGGAACACTAAAGTTTATGGGCTACAACCAGCTTTCTGTTGGAAGTGCAGCGGCGCTAGGCCTATCGCCTACGTTCAAATCTGTTAGCACATTCAGCAAATCGGCATCTTTTGGTAGGAAGTTATATGTTCCAGCTTTGCATTTCGTATAATTACATCGGTCGACAAGATTTTCTTCAGAAGAAATCTGATTACAGAATCTAGTGCAATTTTTTCATACTGAATTCAAAATGTAGTCAGAATTTTTCCATCAGGCACAGTTTTCTTTTATGACAGGTATATTTTAAAATCTGACTTTAGCAAATTCTTTGACCTGTCATGGGAACCTTTAATTCAAACTGTATTTAAGGAAATTATACAATATATTATAATGCTGAAGCACCAAAAGACAAGACTGTGCAGGTTTTATTCATGTTTTGACATGCGCAGATTTGTTAACTGGCATTGTGATGTATCAGTCTCACTATGTTAGAAAATCATGGCTTAAACGTGAATCTCTTATCCCTGGCCAGAAAAAAAAGTGTCACATGTCCCTTTAGAGAATCCTGAAAAAATAATTTTACCTCCTTTACATACTAAATTAGGAGTAATGAAAATTTTCGTCAAATCTATGGATAAACCTTCGGATGGATTCTTGAACTTGTAATTGAAAGTACCCAATGTCAATTATGCTAAACTGAAAGAAGGAAATTTTATATATCACAAATACGGTCATTAATGGCTGATGAACATTTTGAACGGCTGTGAAATCCACTTGAAAAAGCAGTCTGGCAATATTTCAAAAATATATGTTGCAATTTCCTTGGAAACCATAAAGCTGATAATTATCGCGACCTAGTGGCTGATCTGCATTCTCATAAATCTATGGGAGGCAACATTTCTTTAAAAATTCGCTTCTCGGACTCTCACTTAAGACTTCTTCCCGGAAAATCTTGGAGCTGTCAGCGATGGCACGGTGAGAGTTTTCATCAGAAAATTTCTACAATGGAAAACAGGTACCAAGGCAAGTGGAGTTGTAATATGCTGGTCAACTACAGTTGCACCAAGAAGTGAGGAGATCCAGATGCAAAATATGCCCGAAAATCACTATCACCACATTAAAGGTAAGTCAAGATGAGTAGTACTATAAAAAATTCAAATGAATATCACACAACACTCCTGCCTGATAGGGAAAAACTGAAATGGTATTTGATTTCAGCATGGGAAATACTTCATCTATTATTTTTATTCTCGTGAAAGAAAAACAAAGTTAATTTTTGTAGACCAGTCTTACAGTAATGGAATGACGGAAGGGACATGTTTCGCGCGATTCGCACGTAGCTTCTTTGGTCAAGGTAGTGTTAAAAGTTCATAAAGATATCCTGGATCGTAGACTGTTTAAAGTTTAATCGAAATGCCTTGAAGTCTAATCAAGGATGTGTAGCCAAAGATTCATAGCCAATGCTTGGCCATATATATATATATATATAAGTTATATATAATCGCCTTACCATGATGGGTTGTCCGTTTATATAAAAGCGGTCATTCAAGGCAACCTTCCGGTACTCATTTCAATGGAAAGCCAGGGGCCAGAGGTCAGTCTAAGTACGGAGAAGTGAGGAAAAATATCCTACTGCTCAGGATTGAATCCTGGTCGTCGTTGCTTGAGATGCCTGGCCCATGTAAATAGTGGGAGTCAGTGTCTGTCTGTCTGTCTGTCTCTCTCTCTCTCTCTCTCTCTCTCTCTCTCTCTCTCTCTCTCTCTCTCTCTCTCTCTCTCTCTCCGTTTAACATATCCCTTTATAGATACATGCCCCACCTCACACAGGCCTTACAGGTACACGACCTATCGGGAGTTGATTTGTAATACTGGATCACCACATACTTTTTTGACCACACAAAGAACACTGAAAGCTATCCTAGATTAGTGATCAACTCAATGTTGGGGCCACCTCTAAGACAACACGGACATTTAAGACAAGACAACATTCTCATTCATACTAAATAAGGCGAATATGACATGGATGATTATGATGGCAAGATGATGTTCGTGGATTTCTGACATTTGTCTTAAAGTATGTACACACTTGCGCGCCGCTCGCGCGCACCATGTTCGTCAGATTTGTACGGGATTTTAAGGTGCGCGCGCGCCGCGCACATGCGGCGCACCATGATCCACTCATTGTCGGTTTTTTCCACGAACACTTTGATAGTTCGCTGTTTAGATTTGGACGGGTACTTGAGAGGTTCGTTGTTTTCGGCGCGCACCTTATTATTATTTGAGTATGGAGTGTCAAAGAAAAATATGTCAAAACTTACTGATCTTTATAGAAACAAACAATTATTGTGGGATCCTCAACATAAGGATAATTTAAAAAAATCATTGAAAGGAGATGCCTGGAGGGAAATAGGAGATAAAATGGATATATCTCCGGATACATGCCGGAAGAAGATAATTACTTTACTTTCTTCCTACCGGCGAGAGAAAAGTAAAATATTGTTATATTATTGACACATAACTTAGTATTGTTGGTTTGGCGCTACAATAAATAGTGAAGATCGTCAGGTCAGTGTGCACGTTGATGTCTATCGATATTTTTTACTCTACGGAATAAAAAAAATTATTTCACAATATTGTTACAGCATGCCTGTTTTTTTTTTTTCAGTGTTATGTGTTTTTTTTTCCGTGTGTACTAAACACGTTCATTTCATAAGGTTATGTATGAAGTATCACAAAACAATAGAATATATAAACACATGCCTGTAATAAGCGTATTGAGTAAGATGACCAGGCGTCCCGATTTTTAACAATTTGTCCCACGTCCCGTGGCATTTTAAAAAAAGTCCCGATTTTTGGGAAAGAATGCACGACAAGCTAGGGAACGGCGGGAGAACGGAAAGGGAATATACGGTTTTCGGCGCCCATGTAGCTATTTCGCCAGGATGAGTTTTATATTATTTTTGTTAATTTTATAATGTTAAACTTTAATAATAACAAATCATTGTTGAGACTTTGAAAGTTACTTTATATGTGAAATATAATTTAACAAATTCTTGTGAAAAATTCATGACATTTTAAACAATGACAGCAATCTGCTTAAAAAATTCACTCAAATGAGAAATATGCCAAAGAATAAAATAATACTGGTACTATACATAATTTTGTAATGTATTACATTTGTAAATTGTACTTATGTTGATATTAAAATTAATATATTATAATACTATTTTTGCGTTCTATCATTTTTTTTTTGCTCCATAGAGTATATTTACATTTTATAATCTATAGAATCAAATAAGACCAACATATTTTTTTCATATTTCATAATATTTTGGCGAAATGTTCATATTTTAGTAAAAATGTAATATTCCTTCATAAACATGTTTGAAGTGATTGTAGTTTTGAAATTATTTGACAATGTAATATGGTATAATATGGTATTCCTCAGTATCCCATCCAGAAGAAAATAAATAGTTTTGATAAAATAAAATAATTTAATAAGGAGACATGGAATGACCAAGTGTAGGCCTGCAAAATGTCTACTGAAGGTTTGTGGGTTTCCTATGGATCGCAGGAGGTTCGTTGAAATTAATAATTTCGACGAACATAACACGAGCTGCGCGCGTGCCGTTCATGCACCGCGCATATATATGTACGTACCTTTATAAGCGAGGAAATATCCCGAGAGAAAACATCATCTAGGAAACTTGCCTCGGACGGGGATCGAATCGGGGCACTCTGCCTACGAGGCAAGGACGTTACCCCAGACCAAAGCGGTGAACCCATGCAAAAAATAATACGTAGAAATGCACAGATCATTAATAGGCCAATTAGACCCACAGGAGATATATATGACAAGGCCTGCCCTCCGATGGAATCCACCATTCCAAAAGTGGCTAAATGAGCCTCCAGGCTAGTCTAGAAACATACGAGTTAATTTCCATTCCTTCTCGAACCGACCTGGGCCAAGCATCCCATATTCCATAACCTGACGACCTTCAGGCTGAGATAAACTGCCCATGTAATAATATTGTAAACTGAAGAATGTAATAAAAAGTAAGACATCTATTAAAAAAATAAAAAGTTCTGTACAAAAAGATATTCCCTTCCAAGACAATGGTTACTTTAACCTCAGAGGTCCTTTTTATCTCAGAGATACAGACAGAACAATAGTATCTGGCGAAAGGTGCGGAAACCCTGAGTTATTACTTGGTGAATTCGTCACAATTACACCAGCGATGTTTAGAAAGCAGCTTTTTGCCGTCACGATAACCCACAGTTACCAAGAAGAATAAATTCATTACAATACTGTATTAGAGAACATTTTGTTGTGAAGCAAGTCTAGCAATAATTGGGAAAAATCTTGATACCGTCTCTAAAACTGGCACCTTTCAATTCAGTCTACAATGTAGTGAATGATTTAACATTTCTACATTTGAAAAGGCAGTGTCCCTCACATATGGAGACGGATGACAATGACACTGATTGTACGTACACGATGGGAGAAATATAAGTGTGCAGATTCTAATACGAAATCGTTGGAGAAAAATATAATCAAAACATCATACAGATTTTAATACGCAAAAGTACGATTTTCTCAAACAAAATATTGTACAGAAATGTACACGTGCGTTACTTTATGACGTATACGCGGACGTTTTTATATAGTATATAGGGTATGTAAAATGAATAACTTGGTCCTTTAGCATTTTTTTATAAAATGCATAATATGCAGCTGCAATGTTATCAATATCCCTAGCGTAATCCAATTTCACGTTGCGACAGATCTAGGAGCGCCATAGTCCACCAGCCGGCAATTATCTTCATCCCCACATGACAGCCGGTATAGCAGTTACACGTGTTCAGCATGTCGGGTCTCCCAGTCGTTATATTTGGTTACCTCAACCTGAAGCCATTTTAAGGAATGGTCAAGAATGGCTTGACAGATTCTTCCGTTACAATCCACAGTGGAAGTTAGTGGAACCAGTAAGAGTTAGTTGGAGAACTCAATAGGCCGCATGACTATCGCGTGAAAGGGGCAGTACTAATATAAATACGCAGAAAAAAACACTGATAACTGACTAATGCTAATAATTTTTTGGATACATTTATAATTTGCGAAATCCTAATAAACATAAGAAAAACCACCAATATCAACTCTTCGCTTTGAACACAAATCTAAGGCCCACAATAGCTAGCATATTCAGTACTAAGATTAAATATTTTAGGCTGCCAGTAATGAATTCAACATGAGAGCCGGAGAACTATAATTCATAATTTCGGATTAAAATTAAATTATATATTTGCCAAATTTCATCCAAATCAATTACGCGTGAACATAAAAATCCCTGCCGCGCCATCAGACTGAGCCTTCTCCGTATTCACATTATCTCCATAGAAGAACACATAGAGTGTTTCCTCTATGTTATCCCCACCAACACCAGCTACTGCGCTGCAGATGAATCAGCGATAACTAACTAAATGTGTCTGCGAAAGCGCAATAACATATTTCGATGTGTGCCTGCTAAGTCCAGCGATAACCCACACTAAACCAGAGATAACCCGACAGCCGAAGCTTGTGTCTTATTCCATCGACTTTTTTTTATTGAATACCAGTAAACGTCACAACTCGAATAAGTATACACAAAGTCGAATGACCTTTCCACCTATCGATTGTTGAAGCATTCTTTTGACGAAGAACGTGATTGGCTGATATGTAAAGTGCCAGTTCCTTAATAACATAATTTTTCGAAATAACTTTTTTAAATTTATATTTAATTAATGTTACATTTTACAAAATACAAAAATAAAACAAAATTATGGGGTACGTTTTTTCAGCTATTGAAACTTGTTAATTTAAGAAACTTTATGTTATACATATCTGAATAACAATTGAATTATTACGAACGTGTATATAATTATTTGTGGAAACAACTAAATTTAATATCGGCACTGAGTTCGTTCAAATGCGTTATTAATACGATTTTACGAGTTTTTTAAAGTGTTACTGATAAATATGATTTGTCAATTTAGTAAAAACGAATGTAAAGGACTATAATTTACAATTTACATTTTACATACTAGATACTTTTCGTGCAGATCTTTTAACGAGAAAAATTGCCTCGTGCAACAAGGTATGGCAACTCGATATTTACCGGATCTAACAAAAATAAATAAATTACTAGGCATTTTAGTATCACTACATGTGTTGCTTGTATTAAATATATTGAATTGTGCATGCATGAGCATGAATTTCAAAATGTTCATTTTTATATGTTGTACTGAATATTAATGGAAACACATTTACAGTAATAAATGTTCGTACTATTTATAAACTGAATAATTCAGAATAAAGTTATTATATACTGTAAGTCATATTTTCATCATACAGCTCGTATAATTGCTCTGACCACCGCACGCCAATGATATAACTTAAAAATGTGAAAAAATCAATGCTACTATTAAAAAGAAAGTTAACCGAATGAATTTTACCTAGGAACCATCTCGAAATCTGTTTTTTTCAGAACCTCAAAATATTTATCTCTTGTCGAAAATCATCCGTGATATTACTTACAAAAGGTTATTTGAACATTAAATTTATAAATGGCCTTAGAAAACAGTGTCTGGGAACACGTTTTTGGCAAACACTAAGCATAAATATAAACTAGAGACAAATGAAGCAATGGGCCGATATTGCCAAGACTTGAACTTATTCGATGTGTTAATGTTCTTACCAAACAGAACATGCATTATGCAGTCTCTCACATAATTTACGAACTCATATTTGTTATGAAAATAACAATATCACACTCCATGTCGTGCATCCACATATATCAACCCCAGACTGAATCACGTTCTGCAAAAAGAAACCAACCCAGAAAATTTAAAAATGAATTTAAATTTTAACTCAACCTAAATATCCAACCACAGTAAAACTTGCTTAAAGCGGAATCGCATGGGACCATTTTTTTTTTCCACATTAGTCAAAATTCCGCATTATAAAAAACTAAAACTTATCAATAATCTTAGATGATAGAGTACCGTACATGTCTTTTTACGTACCTTGGATTAATTGTAGTTCCGCTGCCGTTGTAAAGTGAAGTTTAGTACGGTAACGCGCGAAATAACAGTCCCGTTTCATCAGCGTTAAAAATGCCTCTTAGGCGCGTATCCTGAAATTAAAGTATCAAGTTTCGGTTTCCGCTCACTGACTACATTTTCGTTTATACCCTTTGATTCCCAGCAAATTTCATTCCACACTACATTCTGTCGTCTTTTAAAACTGTCCACAACCAACCTGAAGATGCTTTGAAATCGTTATTCCCTAGGGATTTAGCAAGAGTTACAGCTTGACTTTGGAGCATCATTCCGGAAATTCGGAGATTTATCTTCAATCACTTTCACTTTTTTCGTTACGCACGTTTTAGCCATCTTTATTCCGTAAATTCGGAACGCTACCTGTGAAAGATCGGTCTCAGAACTTAAACTACTTTAAGATTTTACAGTGCAATGATTATTTGTAAGACAGATATCTGTAGTTCGCATTACGTGTGTGCAGTGAGGCCGAAATAAAATTTCAGGTATAGGTAGAATCTCTATTTCACCCGACGGCAGGATTCATCCACTTTTTTTTTTATAACGGGAATTCAGTGAAATGGAAACCAATTAATGTATCTGTCTTTACGCTTTATACATTTCTTTCATGAATTGTGTAGAAATATCCTTCTGTTTCCGCGTTGGACAGATTCCGTTTTATGCAAAATAAATACACGTAAAATTACTATTATTTCGCCGTGACCAATACATTTGTTCACATTGGACAGATTTCCGCATTATTCACGTTCCGTATTAAACAAGTTTTAATGTATATACGGTTACTACGCATCGATGTTTGCTATATCGAGAATTTTCGAGAACTAATAATATGCTATGTGTAATCTTAAACAGATCTTGGGGTTACGACGTGTCATAGTTGATTAAGGCAATATGCTACAAGCCAGAAGGTTGGGCGTTCCAGTCTCGTTAGGGTCAGGAATTTTAGCCCCGAACTTTATGGCGCCATCACCGGCGACAGTAAACTGGGCCCCGATCCTATAAAATACGGTAAATTGTGTTCCAGGTCGAAAAAGGGCAGTAGGTACAATGACTCCTGGGCCAAAAAATGGTAGCAATAGGTAAACAGGTCCCAGCTGGATCGACTCCAGAAACTTATGATGTTAAAAAAATTAGGGCTAAAAATATATTTAGCCTGTTGATAAAAATGTTTAACTCGTCGATATTACAAATTCAAGTGTACTAATTTGTCTCCTTGTCAGCAGTGTCATTTTTTCCACAATAAACCGTTCCTTCTCCTTTCTTCTTGTAGTCTGCTTTGCTGAACTTTTACATAAAATATAAAAATCGGATTGAAAATCTTTCAATACGTCAATAAAGTTAAAATTTCACGGTCGCTTATTTTCGTGTTCTATTCATTATTTTTATCTCCTTCAAATACTAACATTTTTTATTTGTACCAAATTAATAGTAGGCCTACCGTACAAAATGAATAACCATCACAAATAAGAAAATTAAATAATGCTGCATGGACCCAGGACCCAATTTACGAACACGTAAGGATCGGAAATTGACCGGAACCCAATTTGCCTAGGCCCGAGACCATGGCTCTGGGATCGACTCACTCTCTAATGTAAATGAATACAAACGTTTGTTCTAAGAATTTAATACGGCTGCCACACAGTGCTGACATCTCGCGTCGATTGTCTAAAAAGGTGGGAACCCTAACATTCTACTACCCGAAGAGATTCCTAAGGCCTATAGTGGACCCACTATACCTTCTTAAATAGAATTTGGATTTTGTCTTTTGTACCTGAAGGAACAAATAAAAAAACAACGATGTAGGTACAGGTTTCATGAAAAGTTACACCAACTAGAACAGTTTAACTGCCTAAAATGCTTATTTTACCCATTTTGTTTTTGAGCCTAAAGTTGTAATTTTAGAAAATTTAATTTTACTGCACCTAAAATTCCTATTTTTCCCATTTTGTATTTTTAGCCTCAAATTGCCTTCTTTTATTTAAACTTGCACAATAGTCCAGTTCAACTTTACCGGGTCTCCGGAGATCTTCGGAATTTCATCAGAGCACCGAAATAATGTGAAAGCATGACAATTTTACTCTTTGATAAATAAGTTTACTATAACTTGATTTTTTTATTCATAATTCTTACATCAATTTTGCTATAAATATGTGGTATTATGCATTTTTAGAGCCGAAAGTAGTATTTATAGAACCTATTTTCCTGTTTAAATCTTAAATCTACATTTTAGAGCCTAAAATGTTTGAGGTATATTAATAAATGGTAAATGGATTATATTATTAGACGTAACCTATATCCAAAAACGCACGTATGTATATGGAGAGTCAATGAATTACAGTTTTTTAGGCCTAAACAAAATACTTCCTAACTGCAAAATTAATCAGGAAAACATATCAGCTAATCCGGAAAGAACATAACGTTGTAGATTAATAATAACTAAATATTTCTAAATAAAGACTTTCAGTTTTTTACGAAACATGTAAGCCTACCTTGCGCGGTGGCACAGAGATCAACCCGCATATTCGAAGGCATTCGATTCTACAAGTTCTGACATACAATCTCAGAAAAGTTACAAGCAACATTGTATAAGTGGAAATAAATGTTGACGTTCTTATCATCGCTCGAATGGCGTAATTGGTATCGCACTGATGTACAAAAACAGAACCAGAGTTCAAGCCCCGGTTCGAGGGTTAATTTTTCTCTTAAATTAAACATATAGTCCACTAATTTTACTCTCACATTTTGGAAATATTTCGATTATATAGATTTAAAATATATATATATATATATGTATATATAAAATTTAAAAGTCAGTTTGATCCCTGTATACATGGTTTCATGAGTGAAATTGTGATAAAAGGCCTGCTTAACTATTCAAATGTATTCACTACACAAGTTAAAAGGATAGTATCTTACATTATATAGAAGGTTAAAATGTTTAAGACGATATATGGGCCAATCTGTGGCACAGGAATCCAGAGAATTAGGACTGGTAACTTGAAAACCAGTATATTAATTTAAATACTCGTTCATAGTACAAAAAAGTAGAACAATTGGTTTCCTAGGCAACATTCTTACAATAGATGACAGGATCACAACGTAATTTGGTGCTGTCTTGAGTCACAATCCAAGAAAAACTAGTGACAATTCAGGTATATTTCTGGTTTCAAAGTACACACACAATTAAAGAAGAATCACAGTTCTAAGATTAGCTCAATATTTAACAAAATTAAATATTTCTAGAAAAATTAAATGTAGAAATACAATTACTAGACAAAATATAGTTTTAAACTATAATGAATGAAACATAATATTATGGACATTGAAACAGATACAAGATGAAACTAACAAAGAGAAAATACATTTTAAATGTAAAAATTACAAATGTTATCATCAAAATCGATTATCAATATTACCATTTTAATGTTTATTAATCAAAATTGAGAATAAGAAAAATTGCTGAACATGTTCAAATGTAACTTTTACACATCAATTCCTCTCTGGTGTTCTGAATTAACTACATTCATAAGTCCATAATATTGTCGAACTAAGATAATTACTTTTTAAATAAATATATATATATATATATATATATATATATATATTTAGGTTTAAAACTGATATTGTTTGAAAAACGATGAAAATTTAAGACTAATCTTTGGATAATTGTCTGAAGACCCAACAAACATTTGATTTGCTGTCTATTTACAAAATACCAATTGGATAAACAGATTTCTATAACAAAATTACCTAAGTTATTTTTTATATAGGTAATACAAATGGATTCAAATCAATACCACAACAGGCCTCAGGAGGCCCTTGGGGTAGTAGGAGGTTAAGGCTCCCACATTTTCTAGACAATCGGCACTTTATGCCAGCCGGGTTGTCAGCCCTGCGTGACGGCCGGGTTGTCAGCCCTGCGTGACGGCCGCCTTTACACCCAGAACAAGCGTCTGGTACTCATTTCCGTTAGAGGCTGAGTCGACCCCAGGGCCATAGTGCCGCCAGAGGGTTTGGGTCAGTTTAAAAATCCTGACCCCAACGGGACTTGAACCCTCGACCCTCCGGCTTGTAGCTCAGTGCCTTAACCACTGCGCTACGGCGTGCCCCTTCCAAATCACTACATTAATAATTATTACATTCGACTGATGTCTGTACTCGGTATTAAAGAAATGTTTTAAGGATCAGTGCATAGTGATGCAAGGTTTTCAATTTCCACCTTGTTTATAAATTAGTGCACTTATTTTAAAATTTAAATTCTTAAATTGCCTCATTCTTTACTTTTTTTTGCCTATTGTCTGCTAAAATATATCAGTATTCTGTTCCTTTATTCAACCCTAATGGTCTTGGAATAACAACTCCACATCTGGATTGATCAGTCATGGGTTTGACCCTGGGTATGGGTGTAAAAAATTATGGTTTAGGAAAATCAGGATATGGTTTCTTTCACACAGGAAGTTAACACAAATATGTTGCTCATTTTAAGTGCCATCACATTTTATGTAAAAAAAAAAAGAACATTATGTAGTAGTAAACCTATTTTAATGGTAGCATTTATTTAACAATGCTCTTTTAAAACTCATGACAGAATTGCATTTCAAAGTTGGGCATGAAAGGGCTGGCAAATTTGTTCTGAGGATACTTATTTCAGGCTCGAGATATTTCATATGCTGTATTTCTATGACACAAGATACACAACATGACTTTCCTTCCCAATGAAGATTTCTAAGAATTTTTATGCCCTAAAATATTCTATGATTTCAGCCTAGTTTGTAAATGGAATCAAAGGTGTTACTACTCTTCCAGGACCATCAATATTATCTTTGATCTTTTCACCTCCAAATAACTTTTTTTTATTAAGGTTTAAGAACTTCTATTTTTGTACCTTAATATGAACTTTACTTAGCAGAAATTTGTGTGTCAACTATTGTAAATTATTATTTTTTTAAGGACTTGTTCTAATTTTGTTAACTAAGGCCTTTAATTAACTTCACTTTTAAACAAAATTCTTGGTATTGTTTTTAATTATATCTTGAAAATGAATGAATGTATGGTATATATGTAATGTATGTAATGTATGTATGTATGTATGTATGTATGTATGTATGTATGTATGTATGTATGTATGTATGTATGTATGTATGTATGTATGTATGTATGTATGTATGTATGTATGTATGTATGTATGTATGTATGTAATGTATGTATGTTATGTAATGTATGTATGTAATGTTATGTAATGTATGTTATGTTTATGTTATGTAATGTATGTAATGTCTGTAATGTTATGTAATGTATGTACTGTATTTAATATACTGTAATGTATGTATGTATGTATGTATGTATGTATGTATTTATGTATTTATGTATGTTATGTATGTTTTATGGTTATGTATGTCTGTCTTTATGTATGTCGGTCTGTATGTATGTTTGTTATGTTCTGTATGTTCTTTATCTTTCCTTTTATTTCTTTTCTTTTTCCTTTTCTTTCTTTTCTTTTCTTTCTTTCTTTTTTGTCTTTCTTTTCTTTGTTTCTTTTCTTTTCTTTTCTTTTCTTCTTTCTTTCTTTCTTATTCTTTCTTTTCTTTTCTTTTCTTTCTTTTCTTTCTTTCTCTCTTTTCTCTTTCTTTCTTGTTCTTTTCTTTTCTTTTGTATTTATTTTCTTTCTTTCTTTTCTTTCTTCTTTCTTTATTTCTTTCTTTCTTTCTTTCTGTCTTTCTTTTTTCTGTCTTTCTTTCTTTCTTTCTTTCTTTCTTTCTTTCTATTCTTTCTTTTCTTTCTTTCTTTCTTTCTTTCTTTCTTTCTTTCTTTCTTTCTTTCTTTCTTTCTTTCTTTTCTTTCTTTCTTTCTTTCTTTCTTCCTTTTTTCTTCCGTTGCTGTTCTTTCTTTCTTCTCTTCTTTTCTTTTCCTTTCTTTCTTTTCTTTTTTTTTCTTTCCTTTCTTCTCCTTCTCTTTTCGTTTCTTTTTTCTTTCTTTTCTTTCTTTCTGTTCTTTTCTTTCTTTTCTTTCTTTTCTTTCTTTCTTTCTTTTCTTTGTATTATCGTCTTATGTATGTATGTTTATGTATGTATGTATGTATGTATGTATGTATGTATGTATGTATGTATGCATGCATGCGCATTCATGCATGTACATGTAGTTTGTGAAAGAATCAGTTAAATTTGCCCATTAATTTTTCAACAGGAAATAAAACAGTTTTAGAGCTAAAACAAATATGCAGAAACAATTTTAAAATGGATTATGCTTGTTTAGATATAAAATCGGATTAACAGAAAATTATTAGAAATTCATACTATGAAGTATTTTATATCAAATAAATTGAATTCATTCCGCACACTTCACCTCATATTAGCTACCTATCTTGTACCAATTTCGAAGGAATATCACCTTCATCCTCAACCAATGGCCAAGTGTTGAATTATCTATTAGATGGGATGTGGAAAGCTTCCAATGGACATCTGAACAGTCAGTTGTTGGCTGAGGATAAATGTAACATTCCTTCAAAACTAGTCAAAAAAGGAAACTAATATGGAGATTTGAGATGTGAGGTATCAATTTAATTTATTTGTTAAAAATGGTTACTGATAAATTAGTTAAAAACTACTGTCGGCCTCAGTGATAAGTTTCTTGCCTCTAGTCGCAAGGATTGCAGGTTCAAACCCAACCACGGTCAATGGATTTTTAGGATTGCAAAATCCAAGGGACAAGACTTCTGGGAGGGACTTTAAGCCATGTGTCCTGAGTTGAAAGATTTTCAAGCTCATAAAAGAACCTCAAGTCAACATAGTGTTTCTGAGCAAAATTTATTTGATCTTCACCATCAAGTAGTACCTTAGTTTCCTACTAGTCGTCTTCTTGAGGTAAAGTACTAACCTTATGTCACTCACTGACATCTATAGGTAAATAAATCTAAGTAAATTAGTTTGGTTAAGAAACACCTACCCAGGGATGTAATTTTCTTCACAAAATAAAGATTTTTGATGATGCAGATGCATAAACAATATACAAAACTACTAAAAATCAAGTTTCAAGTTTCATATGACCACTTTTGAAACTCATTGCTTCAATTAAGCAAATAATAAACAATAAAATTACAAAATTATTTCAAACTTCATACAGACATAATGAATATTGCTAATAATGGGGAAACATTAAAATTCAGATCTGAGAATGAGATCTAAAATTTGAATTTATCACTTTTAGTAATATTTGGAATTGCCATGATTTAACTTTCATCTAAATTAAATTTTAAAGTAAGTTTTAATTTCAAGCATTCAATGCAAATCTGTGATATTTTGAACTTGTTCATTTAATCTTTAGAGGATATTTTATTTTCATGGACCTCTAGAAAACAAACAAACATGGAAAACAAATAAACATACATACATACATAGTATTCTGTTCAAGAGCAAGTATTTCACTGCAAACTCAACATTCTCCACTCTTTCCTTAACTCAGCCTTCCTTTTTGTATTTGTAATCAAGCCATTTATTTCAATACTGTCTATCATTTGATGTCTTTTTCGGTCTCTAACCTTCTTTCCATTGACCATTCCTTCCAGGCATCCGTCAGCAGGCAGTTTCTTCTTAGTCAGAGCCAAACCAACTTATTTTCCTCTTCTTTATGAGTTCAGCATTCTTCTCCCTTCACTCATCTGTCTAGCACATCATTATTTTTTATTTTGTCTATCCATTTTATTATATACTCCATCCTTCTCCATATCCACATCTCAAAAGCTTCCAGTCACTTTTCCTCATTCAGTCGTAATGTTCGTCTTAGCACCATACAATGCTACACTCCACACAAAACACTTCACTAGCCACTTCCATAATTCCTTTGCCTAAGGTCCACAGAAAATGCTTCTCTTCTTGTTAAAAGCTTCTTTTGTCATTGCTATCCTCTGCTTTACTTCTTTACAGCAGTTCATGTTACTACTGACAGTACAACCCAAATATTTGAAGCTCTCCACTTGCTCAATGGCCTCATCTTTAATCCTCACGTCTATCTTCCTTGGTTTCCTTCCTATAATCATGACCTTCGTCTTATTTGTATTTATCTTCATTCCACAATCCTCGCATTTGTCATTTAGCTGCATCAGCATGTTCCTCAGTGTCATTGTATCTTCTACTAGCAAAGCCATATAATCAGCAAATCATATGCACTTAATTCTTCTTCCTGCCATGTTTATGCCTCCCGTATTCCTGAAGCAGTTCTTCATTAGGTCTTCCAGGTAGATGTTGAAAAGAGTAGGTGATAGAGGACATCCTTTACGTACTCCACTTCCAATTTCTCACCCCTCTGACTTAAATGTATGTAAAATGATTGCATTACACACCCTAGTAGGAGACCTTTGGACAAAAGGAGGTTAAGACTCTTACCTTCATAGATAATGGACATGATAAGAGACAGAGTCGACTCCAAACTCATGATGATACCAGAAGGTGTAGGATAGCTTATAACTCCTCAACCCATCATGGCTCGAACCCACAATCTTCCAGTTTGTAGCATATTGTCTTAACCAAATATGTTACATTGTGTTCCCCTTAAGGATGTGTGCTTGAGTATTGTTATGATCTGAACTAATTTTTATTTGTAGTTAGTTTAAGGAAAAAACACAATTTTCTGTTAATCTACAAAACCAAACATATTAAAAGCTTGAGTTATGCCATGTGAGAAACATCAGATAGATAAGTTGGAGGATAAAAAAATACTTTTTATTATGTGGATAGTTCCCCATATGCCTCCTTTCCATAACACTACTTTTGTGGGTGTTCCATTGCCGACCACTGCACTTTTTGTGCTACAGGTACTGCACTTAGTAGATAGATGCTATGGAATTCACGTACCAACCATTTTGTATTTTCTCTAAATAGAGAAAAGAATTGGTTCTGATAACCATGCTATACAATATGTCTTCTGTTCCTGAATAGAAAGAGTTGTTTGAAAAGTTTATGTTTATGGGTAGAGAATGATAAAAGGACATGTAAATTGAATAACAAATAGTTGTCCAACAACAAATCTCCTTCAAACAAATATGAAACTATTTTCCATAATATATTCATTATGAAAAAATGAATTTGGGATTCAAATTCCAGGTTCAACATGGCAAGCAATGATCCCAATCAGCCACAAAAAAAAAGTCACGACCTGTCTTTAGTAAAGATTACAAGATGAAATGTACGAGCACAATGCTATTACGTCATTCAGTGCCTGTTACTGGGCCAGGAGTACTAGAAATCTCACTTAAGTTGCAAGGTCAACCTAAAAGTGTTAGAAGGATGCAAGCTTTTGTCATGATAAAAAGCTAATAAATATGACAAAATACACTAAATAAATATTTTAGAAGCATTTTAATGCTTCATTTTGAAAAAGAATGATTGCACAAAAATCTCCCTTGAAATATTTATGCCATCTGGAGAAAGTCCTCAATTTAAATCATATAATATAAATTTATTATATTATTAATAGGTCAGACATTAAGACATTGTGGTCTTATTGGATGGTCCAGGTTCAATCACAGACAGTAAGACATTGTGGTCTTATTGGATGGTCCAGGTTCAATCACAGACACAAGAAATAATGTAAACCAATAATTTAACCGATGGAACTTACTTTATTTTTGTTTCAAATATTTTGTTTCTTTTTCTCTTCATAATTAATGATAGAAAACCAGTTATGTAATGTTCATGCTGTCAATGTTTGCTCTACAACAATACGCAGCAATTTCTCTAGTTATTATTATAACAATATATAGTTTTGTTTATGAGCACTGTGCAACACTAGAGATAGAAATTATGTTAAAACTTCTGAATAATAATTTTATTAGGTTCTTGTCAGCTCACTCATGCTGGGAACACACACTAAATGCATATAAACAAACAATTCTTCCGAGCACAAAAACTGAGCATTTCATACTCAGCAGCTAGCAGAAATGGCAAAGATCAGTCTCAATGAACTACAATGCATAAAATGAGGCATTGACATGGGAAAGGTAGTAAGTCATAAAAAGAAAATTTTACAGGGGGAGCAAAAAACAATTTCCCCAACATTAATTTTAATATAATTCTGACACTACTATACAAGAAATTTTATATGAAAAAGTTACAAAATATCCACATTAGCTTTACAAAATATATTTAAATTTAAAAGCGTCAAAATTGTTTTTTTGCTTCCCTTGTAAAATTTTATGTTTATGACTTACTACCTTCCCCATGTCAACGCCTCAAATATTACGATGACGGATGTGAAGTAGAAGCATGTTTGTATTCATTACAACTATGTTTTAGGAGAGGCAGAGACTCAGATCAGGCAGGTGTAATTTGCAGCCACATAATACCATTATATTGTATGTGGGCATGGGCTGCAACCGAGGTATTTTTACTTGTTTAGAACTCACAACTAATGATCTTTATTACATACTTTGTTTTCTGAACTACCAGATGTACAGCAATGCATGACAAAGCAAAAAGTGAACAAGAAAAGACACCAAATAACTATTTCTGCATGTGCAGTTTAACTTAGTTCAAGGCAAATAATTTGTTTATATATATTTTTAATGGACTGTATTTAAAATGTTCTTTTTAACTCATTTTATTTAAGAATCATTCATTTAGCTTGGATTTTAATAAACTTGTGTAATAATGAATAAACTTAGATGTCATACTTTAAATTATACCTGTTTTTATAAAAGAAGGCAGAGAATTGAGACGAAACCATCATGTAAGAACAAATTTAATTTTTTGTAGGCAAACCTTTATTTTTAATGTATAACATTTACATAAACAGTAGGGTAAATAATATGCAAGAACACAATATATTTCAATTAAAATTTCCAAAAGAGACTTTCCTGATTTGTGAAATTTAAACAAGATTGCTAAAATAAAACAAAATTAAGTCTTTCAAAACTATGACATAGTAAGATCGCATTTATAAGAACTAATTACCAACTAACACGAGTGTTTGAAACCGCGGTATCATGGAAGCATGAATCCTATGAGGTGAGTTGTTTAAACAAAATGTTCTCCGATGAATTTTAACTAAAAGCGCTTTAAGTACAAATTGTTTAAGCATCATTCATTACACATATGTTCAAAACACTGTACCAGAATTATTTGAGAGATTGCAAAATTGGCTATCACTAAATGCTGGTAAACGTGAACATGGATATATATTTGGCAATGATCTGAGTAGCACCGAAACATTTTATTCTAGGCTCCATCTTTTGAGTCCACACTCACTAAGTTACAATTCACTGACCTATAAAATAAAATTATAAGAATGGTAATTACTTTTTTTAATAAAAATGTATTAATACTTTCTTCAAAACATTCAAGTATGACTATCTGTAGACTCATAAAATGTTGCCAGACTAATTTCTGATTCCTGTAAGATTGATATTGTCAATGTATTTCTCATGTCTACAGCTTAACAACACCTATTTCTGGTTCACAGCTAATCATAATGATTGGGGAATATTGAGCAACTATACCTGGAAATTGTTCAAGTTTAAGTTTCATACAAATGAAGGTTTTTAACAAGTCACATGTCTCTGACAATGAAGCTATGGAACTTCTATAAAGGACACCATGTTCTTGATTTTTTACCCGAAAAAATCATTGACTTTGGCCTAGACTGAAATTGTGAACTTTGAAAACACAAGCAGCAGACTATCCCTAGATCACAGAGGTCAAACATCATTCCATCACATATATTTGAAAGGAGCTAATTCACAGTAAACTATATTCGGGAAAAATCTATTTAGAGTGTTCATAAAAATTCTACTAATCAGGGTAATGTGGGTAACTGTACTAAATTCATGTTAAATTATTTTAAGGTTTTAGTTCTCATATAATATATTTTCTTTAATTTTTAATTATCACTTCAGAGATATTTTATTTACAGTACAAACAAAGCCATAAAAAAAATAAATAAATAGGTTTGCTCCTTTTCCCAAAGTTACCACACACAATATAGAGATAATAATGATTAGTTCTGATGATCTTGAAGATTTCCGGGCTGTAGGCCATGGTCTCAAGGCTTGAAGTTCCCCGACATTTTGCCAGAGACTGAGTCTGGCATCCTCCAGGCCGCAGTCTCTGGCAAAATGTTGGGGAACTTCAAGACTCAAGATCACAGCCCAGAAATCTTCTTCAAGATCATCATAGCAACTCCGGCCGTGAAAGCCTAAGTCAATACAATGATTAGTTCATTAAAATTATTGAATAATTAATCTGAAAATACAGGATTATTCTAAATGATGAACCCATTTTTAAATATTAGTATTTATTAAAGTACAAATCCAAAATGAACAATATTTATACCAATGGAAAGTGGAAGTTTCAAAGTTTTTTTTTGCAATACATTATAAACGTTCAATGTGTGCACCGTCTGCTGCACGGCAAACATCTATGCAATAGCCGAACTCATCCCACACACGAGAAAGTGTATCTACTGTTACTGAGTGCATGGCAGCAGTGATACAGTTCCACAAACTTGTGATCAATATACAGAATGTACGATGAACAACATTTACAAAGGAATATTTGGAATAAACAACAGGCTTCTTCAAAGAAACAGGTACTACTTTCACATTAAATTATTTTGAGTCTGTGATATCTTACCTCAATATTAATATTGATTTGTTCTTGAACAAATCAACATTAATATTGAATTAAGATATTACAGACTCAAAATAATTTAATTAAAAGAACCTCAAAAATATTACTCTCTAAAATTAAACATTAATTACTTTCACAGTTGCAGGGGCAGACTAAATCATCTAATAGTGAATTTTACAAAGAACTGTGCATGACATTGGTATAAGGAACATACCTTGGAACAAACTTCAGGTACCTGAATTTAAACATTTCTTACAAAAACACTGCAATAGCAAAATTCCACTCTCAGGAAGAATTACTTAGATTCTTGTTATGCTGACATATTAGAAAAAATCAGGGTCACATAGTCAAATCACCTATATGGATTTCTGCTAAGACAACAGATGCTGCAGGCCATTTCATCAGTAATCTAAGTGCAGGCAAGTTGAATTCTGAAGCTTAAAGCCCTATTCAATTTATTGCAAACCTTTGGAGGCAACAAATAGTTTAACAATTACTAGACTCATTAATGACAGACTTAAGGTACTATGGTTGGATGGTGTAAAAGAAAGGAGTGCCCTATTCATGTACACAGATGCAGCTCCATACATGTTGAAAGTGGGGAAATCCCTTACTTTATTTTATCCAAACTTAGTGCATGTTACAAGTATGGCTGATGCTTTGCAAAGAGTGGCAGAGACAGTTATACATAAATTCCCTAATAGTAAATACACTTATATCAGCAGCAAATAAAGTTTTCTTGAAATTTCCTTATCATGTAAAATGCTATGGCTCAGCACTGCAACGAGTGGCAGAGACAGTAATAGACAAATTTCCAGAAGTAAATGCACTTATATCAGCAACAAAGGTTTTCTTGAACTGTCCTTATCATGTACAATGCTACAAGCAGCAGCTAACTGATGTAACTCTGCTTCTGGAGCCAGAGATAACAAGTGGGCAACATGGATTGAAGCTGTGATTTTTTAAAGTAAGCAGTTCGAGCTCTGAAGTCAATGATGGAGAACTCTTCTTCTGATCCTACAGTGTCTGTGAGTGAACCCTTGTCAGCATTCAACAGTTACATCACAAGTAACTTCAAGTATGCCTCTCCAAGAAACTGTGGGAATAATGGAGGGTCTGTGTTATACCAGGTGAAGTGGGTGGTGTAGTTTCCACTAAACTGCAATCTGTGCTGATAGAACCCTGGATAGTCAAATCTTATTTTGTCTTGCTTATTTAATTATGAAATTGTAGAACCCACTGAGAATAGTATTCCTAGCACAATCCATCTGTATAAATAAGCACTGTTGACTTCTTGCGAAGTTGTACAGTTTTTCTTTATTTTTAAAAACATATTGTCAGGCAGAAGACTGTGCATGACAACAGAACATTGGAAAAGTAGTATAATCAATTATGCATACTGTTCCAATGTGACAAACACTTGAATGGGAGACACTCGTACTTCAGTATTTTGTAGCAGAAGTGAACTGACAAAGAATAAATAGATTTGACAAGCCTACCTATGAACTTCTATTTTGCAAAAAAGAAATTAAATTTTGGATTTCACATATAACACAGGCCTGCAATGATTTTGCGGCATTAGATACTTTAATACAAATAAGTCAAGTCAAATACCCTGACAACGAAACTGTTACTAGTTTTTGCATATCACATACAGATTTTGCACAATTCTATTTTTAACACAAAAATGAGAGCTTGCAGTCCACCACTTGTATGGAGTATACACATGCTGTATTAAAATATGTAAACACCTAAAACATAATACAATATAATCATTGATTCTATTCATAATCATTTCTTATTTTGTTTAACTAAAGATAGGTTCATCCTATGACCCTCTCCTGGTTACACTACACAGTCTCTGGTGAAAAACTGGGAAACAATAAGCTGCCAAGCACATGGGCCAGACATTGCTGTTCCAGTACCACCATCATCATTACTTCTACCTCCTGCACAGAATATTATTTCAATTTGTCGCTAGAATAAAAATACTACAATTCGCATCCTATCAATTAATCAAAATTAAATGATTTGGTATGCGATTTGTGTGTTACAAAAGAAAAAAGTGAACTTTTAGGTTTGAGATTTAAAGAAGACAATATTTTAGCTCTGGTACAATCTTTTATTGGTATAGACATAGTGAATAAGAATTTAAAAAGTATTGGGGGAAGTAGTGTACTATTCTTATATCCCTGGTTTGAATGGTTGCCCTAGGAAAAGTTTTTTATAAACCAGGAGATTGGTGTATATTTATTGATTCTAACGAAAGAAGTATAAAGGGCATTTCTCTGCATAATGGGAATAAATTATGCTTCAGTTTCCGTAATGCATTGAGTATACATGAAAGAAACATATACAAACATGTGTACTATTCTAGAAAAAATAAAATATAATGAACACAAGTAGTACATATGCCGTGACCTTAAGGTGTGTGGCATTTTATTGGGGCAATAATGGAGGGTACATGAAATTTCCATGTTTTTCGTCCAAATAGGACTCTAGAACCAAGGAAATACATTGGAAAGTTACCAATTGGCTGGAAAGAAAACAAATATCAGGGACAAAAAAAGTAATAAATCGCCCATTAGTTGATTCTGAAAAAAAAAATATTGCTACCTCTTTTGCATATAAAACTAAAATTAATGAAGCAATTTGTTAAAGTTTTGGACTAAGATGTATCTTGTTATCAATATATTGCTAAAAAAATTCTGTTAAGGTCTGAGGCAAAGGGGAAGGAAGACGTTTTGATGGCCACAGATTCACAAACTATTTGGGTGTTGCTTTAAAAACTGCATGTCCGACATGGAACTACAAGCTCGGAAATCCAGCAAGGACATTGAGAAGTTTCTGGGTAATCTTAAAGATGATCTTGAAGAAATTGTAAAAACCATGCTCAAAAAGTTCAGGGCACTATACCCGAGCTGCCATTTCTCCGGCTCTGAAGTTTAGGTTGTATGAGAGGTAAAGGGAGAACTTGCCCTCTATTGCCAATAAGAAAATGGTTGTAGTGGGAGTGAATGTTTGCCACAACCAATCACTGCTCTTGATGCAGCTATAGCATGCTAGTAAGGTTTGAAATTGCTGAGATGTTGTCAGCTGTATATCTGCTAACCACATATATAAAGTGGGCACACCCACTGAATATCCATATCGGCAACACTGTCATGAAAACATCAAGGCCGGAGAATCAGTGGCTGCAGTGTAGGATGTAATATGAGCTGGAAGTTACACTTCCTCCACTCTCACCTTCAATATTTACCAGAGAATTTAGGAGCACTAAGTGAAGAACATGGTAAGAGATTCCATCAAGTCATAAAAACAATGGAAACGAGGTACCAGGATTCATGGGATGTCTCCATGATTGCCTACTATTGTTAGTATTTTATATGAGAAAATCCTCGGCAGGAGCACATACGCCAATCAACTTATCGTTCATTACTTGCTAAGCACAGAAGAAAATGCAGACATTAAGATGTATTAGTATTTTTTATTTATTTTAAACCGTTTTAACTGCACAACTGATATTGTATCATGCCTCTGTAGTTTTTACAACAATTTAAAGGATTATGGCAACTACATATAATGCAAAAAGTAATAAATATTAATTTCAACATGGCAAAAACCTTACGTGGTACGAAAAAACTGTTAACTATTTGAATTCAGGACACCAAAATTAGGCTTAATGACCTGTTAAACACTGTGCCACAGAAAAAATTAAATAAATTTGCAGGCCTGTGTAACTGTTTCTTTACATATTTATTTATATAATTCACCAATTTTGGTTACATACATAAGAAGGGCTTGGAAAGAAAACCAGAGGGAAAACGCCCAGTTAGTAGACCAAGAATGAGGTGGGAGAATAACTAACCATGATGAGGAAAGTAGATTATACAGGGGATGATTGGAAAAAAATTAGCTGAGGATAGGAATGTATGGAGAACTTATGTTCTTGTGGCCACTAACCTATGGGTTTATAATGCCATTGAGTTAGTTATGTATATATTTCTTCGTTTGATATTGCATAAAATCCAGCCCCTACTTATCCTTTATTCTGGAATGAAGATGTTATGCATCATTTCTAATGGAAGAAGGTGTTAAACCATGAAACTTATTTTATTGGCATTGTTATATTTACATATCAGCTCAACCATCACTATAATCTCAATCTCCTATTCTGTCATCAGAAAAAAAATCAATTTATTTTTCCTGACTCTCTAGTTACAGTATATTGCAGACATACAACCTCTCATTTAAAATATTGTTATGGGGGTAACCATTCTTCTGATCAAGTTCTTTTATATTCAGTACAGCAGTTAAATAATATTTGAAGATAAAAAAAAAAAAACTCCTGGCACGACAGGCCTACAAGGCTCTTAGCCTACCAGCTGGCTGCTGGCCTCACATCCACATGTGTCAATAGCACAGGTAGATGATAATCAGCCAGTGTAGGGGTGACATGTGGTCAGCATGTCGAGTCCCCCAGCCGTTATAGCTGGTTTTCTCAACCTGGAGCCGCTACTTATTGTAGCTACCCAAATGCATCACGATGCTGGGCGGGCACCGGTCCCATACTGGCCGAAATACCATGAGAAAATTTCTTCCCCCATGGAGACTCGAACCAGCGCAAGTCCCGTAGCTCTGCGCCAAGGCTTCCTGCCTTAACCACTCGGCCACGGCGCAGGACTGAAGATAAACAACAGTTAAATAATTTTCGAAGATAAACAACAGAGATGGTCTTAGATCTATTAGTGAAGACGGAACAGGCAACTCTTGCCTAAACCAGGAAGTGAAGAAGAAGAAGAAGAAGAGATGAACAATAATCATGTTTTAAACACTCTTTATAAGGATAGAGTTTCTTACATTTAAATTAATATTGGGAAGTAAACATTATGAGGTTATATCATTAATAGTGAGTGGAGAACATATTTTTAATGACTCAATTCATATATTTTCAAATTTCTTCATGGCTGACTGAAGTGGGCAAGATATTGTCT
This sequence comes from Diploptera punctata, assembly GCA_030220185.1. Lineage (NCBI taxonomy): Eukaryota > Metazoa > Arthropoda > Insecta > Blattodea > Blaberidae > Diploptera > Diploptera punctata. The sequence goes on along the minus strand of JASPKZ010003838.1, from coordinate 1,058,512 downwards.
GAAACCGCTGGTATCAAAGAAATTTGAAATTATATGAGGTGAGTCATTAAAAATATGTTCTCCACTCACTATTAATTAGAGTTTCTTATATTGACTTCAATGCTTGTACTGGTTGCCTCTTGTATGTCAAAAGAAATAATTTAGTATGACAACTGTGCTATGGTGCATAAATATCGTACATGTAATTATTCAAATTTGTACAAAAATAAATATAGATACAGTAAAATATAAAATAACTTGCAGGTTATATATCTGAAATGATTAAATTTCCTTCCTTTACATTTGATATTTTCTACTTAATGCATTCAAGAGAAGAGTCAGAAAAGCATTTTTGGGTAATATTCTATATAGCATAGAAGAACTTTATAAAATTAATGTATAATTTATGAAGTTAATATATAATGTTAGTACAAATGTATGGCAATGTAATTATGTGAGACTTAAATCTATCTATTACTATAATTATGTAGGTTAGCTCCTCTTTTCCCTTCTTTAATTATAATATTGAAATTATTCAACATTCATAATTTTCAAAAAGGAGAAGATAGAAACCACGGCATGGCTGAAGCACACCAGTCCTACTTGTACAACATATACCTAATTATTCACCATACTATTTTAAAATAAGCTGCAGAAGAATATTTATATGCTAGCACTTCTCTGTTGAGCCAACCATACACTTTTAATATTTATTTGTGGAGATATTGGATTTAAAACATTGTTTTTTGTTGTAATGTTTTTTTTTCACTTTCACATTTAAAAAAATATGTTCTAAAAAAGTATGTATATAATCCATACATCCCTCATGGAGATATGGGTGCTCACAAGCTAATTTAGTTATGCTTATTTCCCTACAGATGCCAATGAGTGACATGTGGTCAGCATATTGCTTCAATGAGACATCCAGTAGGCAACTAAGGTATTCTTGGAAGGTCAGTTAAATTTTGCTCAGAGGCATTATTTTAAGCTTGAGGTTCTTTCACAAGCCCGAAAATCTTCAGGCTTGGGATTCATGGCTTAAAGCCCCTCCCAGAAGACTTGTTCCATTGATTTTTATATCCTATAAACTCCAATCCCAACTTGGTTTGAAACTGTGACCCTCAGGACAAGAGAGAAGAACATAACCACTAGACCACAGAGGCATACTATTTACCATTAGTATTTTTTTTTTCACTATTTATAATTCACTCTGTTAAGCAGGCAGGCATGATTATAAATTTTCCAGTTTTGATTTATGGGAGAATTGTAAATTTTTAGTACAATTTATGATTCTATTAAGTGTTCAAAAAGTTTTATTAAGGGATACAATTTTCATTGGAATATATCTGAATTGTAATTTAAATATCCAGCAATGAAGTTCAGAATTCTAATATGTGACTATGCCCCTCCATCTACACCACAAAGAATTTTATACCCCCACCCCCTTAAGGGGTATGCCTGCAGGTTAAACATTTTATAATATTATAATGATATTGTGAAAAGAAAAATTAATATCTGAACCAGGAATCGAACCGTGGACCTCTTGTATTCCGTACAAGCGTGCTAGAACACTACAGTATACTAGACATGGTACAAACATTCCGTACAAGCGTGCTAGACCACTACAGTATACTAGACATGGTACAAACATTCCGTACAAGCGTGCTAGACCACTACAGTATACTAGACATGGTACAAACATTCCGTACAAGCGTGCTAGACCACTACAGTATACTAATGGTACAAACATTCCGTACAAGCGTGCTAGACCACTACAGTATACTAGACATGGTACAAACATTCCGTACAAGCGTGCTAGACCACTACAGTATACTAGACATGGTACAAACATTCTGTACAAGCGTGCTAGACCACTACACTATATGAGACATGGTACAAACGTGTTTGTACCATGTCTCATATAGTATAATGGTCTGACACACTTGTACGGAATACAAGAGGTCCATGGTTCGATTCCTGGTTCAGACAAATTTTCTTTTCACAATATCATTATAATATGATCCCTTATTGGAACTGTGTTAAAACAACAGTACTGGAATATGTTAAATAGGTTAAACATTGTTGTAAAATGAATTTCATCAAACAGCTAAAAAAATTCTAACAATTAATTACCAGGAAAATGTTATTTTATTTTCCAGGATGCAATGCTAGACTTCACAATACTATCATAATCACAAATAAAAATGCATATTAATGAAAATATGTAACTCACCAGAATCAAAGTCTGAGCTGCCACCAGTCTCCAGTCCTCCTGCTTGTCCATGATATTTACCTGCAACACCAATTTTATTACCATTTTAAAGGCTATACAACTCAAATTTAAAAATCAATGTACACCCTTAGACAAAAAAATGAGTCATCTGCAGATTCTATCAACTGATCGGGGAACCGTCAGTGCTTGCAGAAGCCGTATTCACATCAACACGTTTTCAGTAATTGTACTGGGTTGTTTGCTAGTTAACGCAGTGCACACTAAAGCAACATGAAAGAGAGAGCTTGGCTTAGTGTGTTTCCAGGGTCGAGAGGTTTAACAGACATCATCTGTGTTCGTAACCTCATGGGTTTCGATTCCCATTCTACTTTTTTTAAACTGAATATTAGAATAGCAATTTGCCTGTAACATGGTTTCATATTTAATTTTATATTTGAGTTTTATGGTTTTAATGCACTCACAAAACACACGAAAACATAAATTAAAACCTTCTTCTAATAAATAAATGAGGAAAGAAAATAATATCTTCTAAAATGAAAACTTAAACAAAAACAAAATCAATATCGGGTGTATGAACCCTCAGCACCTATTACCGCCCTCAATCTGCGTGCAAGGAGAGATTGCATTGTGCCTATGTCCTAATGTGTGCACTGAGCCATAGTAAAACTCGATATGATTCATTATAAACAAACTTGTTGGAGGCTGTTGCATATGCGTAGATGTCTGCGCATCACAAATCTATTGAATGCAATACATTGAAATTACCTAGAACAAACCCTGAATGTGGTAAACATAATTGTTACAATAATGACATTAACATTGATTTAATTCAAATGTCAAAATAAAATGTATTTAATTCATAAAACATTTTAATACAAATACCATGAAAAAAACTGCATAATTGAGGATGCGAACCTGCGACCTTCATTAACAGAAGCAGTGACTGTATGCTTTACTGCTGACCTAACAGGACACGTACAAGTGTCTTCAGTTCATGCCACACAACACAGTAGCTCAGGGACTGTGCGATTATGACTAGTTTCTTAGTTTGAACCCAGCGCTATGCCGAGTAGGACTTAGAAGAAATGTGCATTCAAGAGATGACTCATTTTTTTTTTGTCTAAGGGTGTACACATAGATATATATATATAACTTGAAAGTAGTTATAATATGCATATTTGACAAAACAATCCAAATCCACCTAATTAATTCAATATTAGTAAACTTATAATGACTATATACACCGCTGTGGTCTCGAAGTAGCATGCTGCCTTTATTATGCAGTGGGCCCGGGTTCAATTCCTGGTCAGGGTGAGGATTTCTTCGGGGTTTTTCCTCACCTGTACGACAAATGTCAGGAATCTTAGGGCCCAACAGTCCTCAAAAATCATCCAGCCAACATCATCATCCTCTATCATCATTATCATCATCATCATCATTCACCGGTGGGAAAGCAACGGCAAGCTACCACACCTATAAAGTATCTAGTAAAGTTGCAAAGCATTGCATGAAAATGCTATGATTGCAGTGAAAGACCTGCCCTCAGGCAGAACACTATAGAATATAGAATAATGACTACAAAAATTGTATTACTACATGAATAAAGCTATTATAATTTTAATTTAAAAAATGTAACACCTTAGAAAAAATTGTCTGGACGATCCATAAAAAATTACATTCCTGCACAATATGATTACATATTAAACATACAGTTTATAACTAGAGCACAGAAAATATTTTGAAGCTTCTGCATGCAAATTTTTGCTAAAATGTCTTTTATCCCTACCACTCAGTTTGCCTCCATATCAAGTGTGTCATTTTAAAAGATTCCACCAATGTATTGAAAATTAACATGCATTTGAGAACTATGTAAAACATGCAAAATAGTATGTTCAAATAGCACATTAAAAATAAAGTAAAATTACTAGCAATAACAAAATCACAGATTTTTCAATCATGAAGAATGTTTACTTTTATATCAGTACACATGAGAGGAAAAACTGGAATTAATAGATTTATATATATCTTTAATATTACCTAACAAATATGGAAATAAATGCTTCTAGATTAGCCATCTATTGGTTGTAGTTAAGTAGAGACAAAATTTGTAACTGAGGAAGATTATCAACCTTGCTCTACATATTGGTTTTCTACCAGTGAGCTACTTAGACACACTTCCCAGATGAACCCCTGAGTTCCTGGCTGGAACTTGGGGATTTAAGAGAGTCTGGGAGGTGTGCCTCAGTAGTTAAATGGTAGAGAATATAGCTAAGGATATCAAGTATATATACCAGATTGTGTGCAATTTTTTCTCCAGTTTCGTCGATCTAACAAATTATACTTTTGATTAGATATTTCTGTCAAATATACTGGGTGTAAAAAAATCTGTATACAAGCTTTGAGAGTTTGTAGAGGGAAGTAAAACAAAACCCTTTTGTTATGTGAAAAAAATTACATAGGTTCTCCATTTCCACACTAGGAGTCCTTGATTGATTTGACGCTGGATGATTTGACTATATTCAACCTTCCGTGTGATGAATGTTTTACAGATATTTCTGAAAATGTCGTCCGTTTACATTAATGCACAGCTGGCATCTGCATGCAAATGATTGTCTCATTACGTTCAAAACAAGCAGATGTCTCACAAATATTTGCTGCAGTTTCAGCCACATGGGCAACCAGCTCTTCTGGAGTGTCTGTTGGTGTCTTGTAAACCAAATGCTTCAGCTCACCCCACAAAAAAATCCATAAGAGTGAGATCGGGAGAACATGGTGGCCACTGTACAGGCCCACCTCTCCAATCAAACGATTGGGGAAAACATTGTTTAGGTATTGTCTGACATCAAGTGGAAAGTGTGGTGGGACTCCATTATGATGGAACCATAATCTTTGTCTGACTAAGTGTGTGACATTCTCCAACAGTTCTGGTAGTATGTCACGAATAAAGATAAGGTAATTTCCTGCACTGAGTTGGTTAGGCAGAAGATACGGCCCAATCATATGGTCATGAACAATACCCTTGTATTGTGTAATCTGCCATCAAGAACCTGTAAATATCACTAATGTACAGAAAATTTATAATGTAAGTACAACATAACATGTAAACAATAATTATTGTGTTTATCCAGGGATGAGGACACTACTGGCAGTAACAAAAACTTACCCTTCCAATGTCAACGTATAACATACAAAGCAGTCAAAACAACACTGAAATGTCACCATGTTGTATATGAAACGGTGAACAGTGGCCTGAGTGAAGTCAAGCATCAAACCCTTCAAGGATCCCTAGTGGGGCAATGGAGAACCTGTCAAATATTTTTCACATAACAAAAGAGTTTTGTTTTATCTCCTCTACAAACTCTCAAAGTTTGTATATAGAATTTTTTTTCGCCCTATATTCATTAATATTTAAAGCAACAAATTTAATACATAATAGATTAGTAATATTTCTTTAAATTGTAGCATTGCTCACTTTTTCACACCAATTTGAAGTCAGAAATAATTTTAATCACTACTGGTTAACTAACAGATGTAATTAAAAATTGTATTTCTGATACCCTTATTAATTATAATCTTTGGAGCAAATCAGAAAGGCAATATATAATTACAGTGTAATATTTAAAATATTAAAATGCTACTTACAATTTAAAGAATGTATTAATGTAAAAGACTTGGGGAAAACAATTTATATCATAATTATATGCATGTTCAGGAGAGTACCCTCCATGGTATCTTTACCTTGTCGTGATGGTGTGGCTTGCGTGCTTAAATGATCCTGAGAGCTATGCCGGTGGTAGCATTGCTGCCGATAGGGTTACCCATGCCGGACTGGTCGAAGGTGATAAGCCAGACGAAAAAAGTACCTTGGGCGAAAGAGTGACGATCTTTCACCGTAAAAATACAACCGTCAAGAAATGCGGACATGGGTTCATCTGGGGTAAAATTTTCTTAAGGTCAAATAGTCCCCCATTCGGTTCTCCGGGCGGGGACTACTTCAGGGAACCCATGCCAAAGGCTCAAACACAGGGACATGTTCCTTGGAACATGGAATGTTAGGACTTTATACAATAGCAGGGAACTAGAGATATTAACGCGGGAATTAGATAAATCGCCCTTGGATATAGTCGCTTTACAGGAAGTTAGGTGGCCAGGAGAAGGTAGTCAGGAATCAGGAAGCTTTGCATTATACTACGGGGGTGCAGAAAGACCTGCATTTGGAACGGGTTTTTTAGTCAGAAGGAGGATCCTATCCACTATCCGAGATATTAAGTTTGTTAGTGATAGGATATCATACATAATTCTAAAGGGTAAACGACATGATTTTATAATTGTAAATGTACATGCCCCCACAGAAGATAAAGATGACAAGATCAAGGATGAATTCTATGAAGAATTAGAATGCTTATTTGATAGCCTTTCACGATATCATATGAAAACTGTCTTAGGAGATTTTAATGCAAAAGTGGGGCAGGAAGATATATTCAAACCAACAATAGGCAAATTCAGTCTTCATGAAGATAGTAACGACAATGGGGTTACATTAGTCACATTTGCCACGTCGAAGAATCTCACTGTTAAGAGCACAACCTTTCAGCATAAGGATATTCATAAATACACCTGGATGTCCCCAGATGGAGAAACTCGGAACCAGATAGATCATGTATTAGTGGATAAACGCTGGCACAGTAGCATCATCGATGTTAAATCAGTTAGAGGGACAGACTGCAATTCGGATCATCGTCTAGTCAGAGTGAAAATCAGACAACGGCTATCGCTTATGAGAGGAACAAACGCTAAAGATGATTCTGTAAAATTTGAATTAAAAAACTTGAAAAATGATGAAATGCGGCAAGAATACCAAATCAAAATTGCTAATAGATTTGAAGTACTGGAATCATCTGATGACAATGTGGCAAACGAAGAAGAAACTGATATAAATAAAGAATGGGAGGCTATAAGAGATACTATTAAATTGTCAGCATCAGAAAGTATTGGTTGTTTAAAAAAGAGGCAAAACAAGAAATGGTTTGATGAGGAATGTGCCGACATTGTAAAGAAAAGAAAGCTAGCAAAAATGAAATGGTTACACGAGCCAAATGAGGTAAATTTAGGGCAATTGGGTAGTGTTAGACGGGAAACCACCAAGTTACTAAAGAGTAAAAAGAGGGAATATTTGAGAGAGAAGATTAATGATCTTGAAATGAATGCAAAAAATAGGAACATTAGAGAATTATATCAGGGAATTAGCATAGAGAAGAAAGGGTTTCAGGCTAGAACAAACATAATTCGGAATGAAAATGGGGATATGATTGCAGATTCTAGGAGTATATTAAATAGATGGAAAAGTTACTTTAATCAGCTATTAAATGTACATACAGAACAGGACATTGAGGAGGATAAGTTACAGACAACAGGAATGCTATTCGCAGAGCCAAGTGCATTAGAGGTTGAAATGGCGATTGAAAAATTGAAGATGTATAAAGCATCAGGTTCAGATGAGATCCCAGCAGAACTGATAAAATCAGGGGGAGAAAAATTGATGGACAAGATATGCTGGTTGCTTAGTATGATTTGGGAAAAAGAAGCTCTTCCAGATGAATGGAAGGAATCAATTATTGTACCAATTTATAAGAAAGGAGATAAAACTGACTGCAACAACTACAGGGGCATCTCATTACTTTCAACTTCGTACAAAATTCTAACAAATATATTAGTAAGCAGACTTACTCCCTATATTGATGACATTCTAGGAGATCATCAATGTGCATTTAGAAGAAACAGGTCTACAACAGATCAGATTTTTAGTATAAGACAGATTTTAGAAAAGAAATGGGAATATAATGGTACTGTACATCAACTATATGTAGACTTCAAAAAAGCATATGATTCAATTAAGAGGGAGAAGTTATATAGTATCCTGCTGGAGTTCGGAATTCCTAAAAAGTTAGTTAGACTTATACGAATGTGTCTAAATGGCTCAAAGAGTATGGTGCGTATAGGCAAACAGTTGTCAGACACTTTTGAAATCCAGAATGTGTTGAAGCAAGGAGATGCACTATCTCCTCTACTATTTAATTTTGTACTAGAGCATGCCATTAAATCTTTAGAGAATGAGGAAGGCTTACAGCTGAATGGTATTAATAAGCTGTTAGTTAATGCTGATGATGTAGTACTACTGGCCGATAGCGAGGAGATACTGAAGGCCAACACGCACACACTATTGAGTAACACTAAGAAATTAGGACTGGAAGTAAATATCAATAAAACTAAATATATGGTCACACGCAGAAATTCAGTATATAATGGAAATGGACAGCTAATGACAAATGAGGGAAATTTTGAGGAAGTGGCTGAATTCAAATACCTAGGAACAATAATCAAAAACAGGAATCAGATCCACAAAGAAATTATACATAGGCTCAATTCTGGAAATGCATGCTATTATGCATTGCAGAGACTTTTGATGTCCCAACTCCTTTCAAAAAACGTTAATCTGAAAATATATAAAACTATTATTCTACCAGTTATATTATATGGGTGCGAAACATGGACTCTTACTTTAAAGGAGGAAATGAGATTACGAGTATTTGAGAATAAAGTTCTTAGGAAAATTTTTGGACCAAAGAGAGATGAAGAGACAGGTGAATGGAGAAGACTACATAACAATGAACTACATGGTCTTTATAGGAAGTCAGATATAATAGGAACAGTTAAGTCTCGTAGACTGCGATGGGCTGGACATGTTGCGCGTATGGGGAATGAAAGACGTGCATGGAAACTTCTTGTAGGAAAGCCAGAAGGAAAACGCCCAGTTGGTAGACCAAGAATGAGGTGGGAGAACAACATTAACTATGATTTGAGGGAAGTAGATTATACAGGGAATGATTGGAAAGCATTAGCTCAGGATAGGGATGTATGGAGAGCTTATGTCCGCGCGGCCATGAACCTACGGGTTCGATAGTGCCAGTGAGTAAGTAAGTTTAGGAGAGCAGGAAAATTTTGAAATTAGAGACTGTTCTGCTAAAAATAGGATGTCTGGGATACAAGCTCATGACTTATCTCCTCTCTTATCTAAAACAATACAAGAGGTCATGCACTGCTCAACTGAAACAAGATTATCACATGGCATAAGTTACTGTGGGTCAAGTCACATAATTTTTTTTATTCCTCAAAGAAGTTCATGTCAAATGCATGGCAGGTATAACTTCATACTTCATGTAAAGAACACTTTGTAGGTTTAGAAATTCTACCATATTTTATTATTTTTTTATCTATTTCACAAATAAGCTAACTCTATACCTCATTATAGTTTAACATAAAAATGTAAAATAAAATTGAAGTATTGAAAATTTAACAGATTAATCTGATTATGAAGACATACGTGATAGAAAGAGCAATTTCTAAATTTAATCAGTTGATCTCAGAATTCACAATTACCATAGAAATTGGAATGAAACCCTACATTCCCTTCCCACTGAAGTAGAATCAATTTGAAACATGCAAGCAATATTTTGCAAGATGTCTACATTAGCAAAACATTGAAGTTATTATCGCCTCACTATGATGGTTGTCCATTTATATAAAAGTGGGTGCCGCGCGACAATGCTTGACATGAAGAATTATTATAGTGGTGGTAGTCGGCATCTTTGTATTTAATTATTTATAACAGCTGCGGGGAAACAAAGGTAGCCGCTAGACATCCATCATAGTAAGACTACAATACACACATATGCACTTTAATGGCGATGTCTGAATTTGGTAATTGTGTAGAAAAGTACCACTTCTGAATGTTATGTCATTTTTCCTTTCAACTAATGTAAAAATTATTTACATTATTCTAGTGACATCACTTATTATTAAATAATCTTCAAGTTTTAATAAAATATCATTTTCCATAAATCTCAAAGTTAACAATCCAAAATGTAACCTAAATAATAACCCTATTTTAGATAAAGACAAATATAAGGTTAGTGCTAGTCATTTTTGTTGGCATTTTTAAATAAAGACTGACATCTAAACAATATATCGTCCGCTTGGAAGAAGACTGTCATAACTCAAAATTAACAAATTTTCAGGGGAAGCATTTTGTGAATCTCTTGCTCAGAATATAAAGTTGCCGACTTGTCAAAAACATATACCGTCGCTTGCGCCATATAGCAGGTGCAGTAAGGATTACAACTTGTAACTCTCTTCCACATAAAAATATAGAAAAATTGCAGTCGTTTCATTGTGAAGACATAAAAATGAATTATTTTGAGTTGTGACAGTCTTTTTTCAAACTGACATGTATAAGCAGCTGGTGAAAAAAAAAAATTCATAAAAGGAGGTACCCATCCTGAAAATATTACTAAACTAAATATTTGATACAATTACCTGTATCATTCACTCTAATCAACTAGTTCAAAAGTGGTATCTCTCTATATAATTATCCTGAATTTTTATGTATCTATACAATGTCATCTAGCACAGACTGAGAAAAAAACTGCAAATTTAATCCTAGAGTTAATACAGAAAATTTGAAGTATTAGTAGTGGCTTCAGATTGAGGAAACCAGCTTTAATGGCTAGGGGACCAGACACGCTGACCACATGTCATCCCTACACAGGCTGGATGATAGTCCACCTCTATGATTGACACATGTAGATGTAAAATTTACAACATAAAAATAGAATACCTGAGATTTCAGTGTTTCTCAACTTTGGAAGGTCTCAGGTATTCTATTTTTATATTGTAAACTTTTTAGCATAGTAACCTCAACGGGGGCATGCCGTAGCATAGTGGTTAAGGCACTGAGATACAAGTCAGAGTGTCGAGGGTTCAAGTCCCGTTGGGGTCAGGATTTTTAAACTGACCCAAACCTTCTGGCAGCACTATGGCCCTGGGGTCAACTCAGCCTCTAACAGAAATGAGTACTAGACGCTTGTTCTGGGGGTAAAGACTGCCGTCACGCAGGGCTGACATAAAGTGCCGATTGTCTAGAAAAAGTGGGAGCCTTAACCTCCTACTACTCCAAGGGCCTCCTGAGGCCTGTAGTGGGATCACTTTACTTTTAACCTCAACGGGGTTTCGTCATGAATTATTTTAAAAACATGTGGATGTGAGGCCATTCGCCAACTGGTAGACCAAGGGTCTTCTGGACTTGTGCCATGTACAGTAGTTTATTCACTTACCTTTTAAGGAAATAAATGATGTCAGTAACAAGATTTTTTTATTTTGATTAATCATCAAAACCTTTTTTAATGTATAAGAAAACACTGTTAAGCTTCGTTTCCTCAGGTACTACCTCCATTTTATAGTAGCAGTAATATAAGAAAAATAAAACAGCCTTGTTGCACAATAACATAAAGCAAGAGCTGTGGGTTCTGATTGTATAAAGCAAATAAATTGTAATATTAAAAAGATTTAATGTTATGAAATTATTACTTTTATTTTTGGAAGATAAATAGTGTATGAAAGAATGTGTGATACTTTGTAATTCAATGAAAAACAATTCAGTTAATACTTTCATTCAACACCAGTATTGCTTAACTTAGTACTGGACTACATAAAGATATCCTGACCTCAAAGCATACAACAAAACTCCAGTAAATCCTGATAAAGTGGACAATATTTATATTTCATATACTTCTTTAAATTATACAGAGTGTTCCAAAATGATGGACGGGGTTTCAAAGTTCTTTAATTTCCCTTACATGATATATATAAGAATAAAACTTACATGGGATTAAAGAGAAACTTTTCGAGTTTTCATAACATACTTTATAAGTATTCGATGTGAGCACCTTTCATTACACGGTACATATATAGTCGATAGTCGAATTCCTCCCAAACATTGGTCAGCATATTTGGAGTAATGGATTCAACAGCAACAATAATCCTTCTTCTCAAGTCTTGAAGGTCGACGAGAAGTGGTGGTACGTACACATGATCCTTCACATACCCACAGAAAGAAATCACAAGGTGTGAAATCGGGAGACCATGGAGTCTATGGGAATAAACCATATCATCCAGACCAATGCGTCATTTGGTGTTCGTGGACATCCTTTTATGGATACATCTAGTTGTTTCTAACTGCTTATACCACCAACAGATAATCTTATATGTTGGAGAATCAATTCCAAATTGCCGTCAGAAAGCTCGCTGCACTGCAACAATGGAACCAGACCTTGCAAATTGCAACACACAGAATGGCTTCTGTGCAGGAGTCACCATTTTCAAAATTTAATGCTGACGATGAAATAATGACAAGAAACAAATTACTGCATACAGAATATGAAACTTTCACAGTTTTTCTTTCATTATAGCAAATAATCATGCATCCAATTTCGTTTGTAAAGCTATACCAACTACTTAAAACCCCGTCCATCATTTTGGAACATGGTGTATTTTGTCAAATGACATTTTTGTATTTCCATTTAGAAACAAACAAGATGACTTGTAATATCAAATCAAGAACTATGGTCTAAGACTGGATAAGGATCTATCAAAAAATCAAATTAAAAAAAGTAGCTTTGGATTGGAATCCGCAAGGTGCAAGGAAGATTGGCAGACCAAGGACGACTTTGAGGACACTTGAAAGTGAGTTGGGTGCAATGGATAAAAGTTGGAAAACTTTGGCAAGTAGTAGAAACAGTTGGAAAAGCTTCATTAAGGCCCTATGCTCCAATTAGGAATAAAAGGATATGATGAAGATGATTTAGTAACAAAACTGCATTTTAATCTAATAATGTTTTACTAACTGTAACATAGGTTTCATGTAAATGATTTTGTTTCACAGGACTTGCGTACAATCTCTGCCTTTTATAATATTTAATATTTCATTTTGTTACATGTCACGAAGCGACATTTGAATTGCACAGGCATGGCGATAATCGCAAGTTAGAGGGCCTGCACAAACCGGTCGAAGTGTCTGGAGTGTATTACCAGATGTTTCCACCACCGTCTCCTTCCGCCTTTCAGGAAAGATCAGTGGCCAGAGGCTTCTGTGCTTCGAAGTATTTCGAAGCTAAGCCTGGAAGTTTCCTCACTCTTATAAAAGGGCAGAGGCCAGCCAGTCAGTCTGTGTTTGTCGATGGCGATATTCAGTCTCGTGTTGGACAGTGATAAGTTGTGTATGAGAAAGTGCAGTTAATAGATCCACCAGTGACTGTGAAATTAATTGTGAATGTGATAAATATTAAAGGAAGATAAATTGTGTTTAAAAATTGTGAATAAACGTTTACTGATAATTGTGGAAAAAATAAAGTATTGAGTGAAATTTTGAATAACATCAGTGTGCTTATTTATGCCAAAATAACGCAAAAGAAAATCCGTGGCTATCCTGTCACAATATATATTTTAGAAGAATAAATCAGTAATCCATGCTCTTTCACACCTCATCACATTATTTTCAGTTACTGTAACTTCTTGTAGTGCACAACATAGTAAAATATATCTGAAAAACTGTACTTATCATTCTCTCAGAAATAATATTACTTCTATTTTAAGTGACTACTATAATCAATATTTAGAAGATAAAACATTATTTCAGCAGCAAAGCTTTGGTGACATTTACCATCATAATACAGATGATAGATTACAGTACCACTACTGGAGAGACTGGTAATTACTATTTTGTTTAATTCTCTTTAACAGCAAAATCATTAGCATGCAATTCAAAGGTGCGTGTGAAAAGACATAATTTTGCTCAGAGGCCTCTAAATTCTACCTTGAGGTTATTTAAATGCCATACATCTACATAATGATATGGTACCAAAGATGGTACTTCTCTTCCGAAGGAATCAAATGTAGAATTTTGATGGCCCTTAAAAATCCATCGGCCCAGCCATGTTTATACCTATCCCATAGAAAGTTCATCAAACCAGCCTGGTTTCAACATATCCTGAAAAAGTCCATTATCCCAGCCTGGTTGAAACCTATCAACCTAGGGACCAGTAGTGTAAACACAAGTCCACTGGGACTAACAACTACAGGAGAGATCCAAAGCTTTTTAGAGTTCTTGCAAATAAGAAGTTAAGACTATCTGCTCTGCAGATCTGTGTATACAGTGTATGACATTTTTGTTCTTGAATTTCTTCCTTACTTCTGAATATTTCTTTCTCCTCAAATTAAAAAAAAAAAAAAATTAATTGTGAAACAAGCCTAGAAGACCTTGGCCTACCAGCTGGGCTCATTATCCACATACCTCTAACCTAGAGTTGGACAATCATCTTTTCAGCATAGGGGCAACATTTGGTCAGCATATCAGATTCCCAGCCATTATAGCTCGTTTTCTGAACCTACAACCTCTACTTATTATACTTAGCAAATTCCTCATGATGCTCAGTGAAAATTAGTCCATACTGGCTGAAGTTTCTTGAAAAAATGTTTTCCCCATGGTAACATAAACTAGCATATCGTACAGTTCTGCATCATGTTATGCATTAGACACTGGGTCATGGTGCTGTACCTTTCCTACCTTAATATAACTGCTTTTTTCATTCTGTGTTACTAAATATATTTAAATAACTGTTTAATTTCATAGTACTAAATATATCTTAACAAAATCCCTAATTGAAAATTTTGTTCACATCTTAACAGTGATTATCAAGACAGGGACATAAATCAATCGTAAGTATGAAATGAACACTTATAGATAAAGTAGATTATAAAATGGAATGAGACAAAAAGGATACAGATGGATTCTTGGTTCTCAAAATTAAAGTTGTACCATATTCCTGCCAGAAATATCCAATGTCAATTCATAAAGCTCAAACATATTTATTCTAGAAAGTTACTGGAATTATTTTCACAAATCAAGATTTGACAGTGTCATGGATAGGGCCCAGATTTTATGTAATATCAACTTAAGAAATATGTACATAAACATGTAACCAAATATGGTGAAATATGTAATAAAGCAATTATATTTAAATCCAAAATGTTATTTCTTTGCTATAAAAATGATGTTCACATAGTCAAATCTCTATGTTACTTTTTAATCAATTCACTTCTGCTACAAAGTACAGTACTGAAGTACAAGTGTCAACCATTCAAGCATTTAACCCACATTGGATCAGTGTCCACAATTAATAATATTCTTTTCCAAATGTTCTGTTGTCATGCACAGTCTTCTGTCTGACAATATGCATTTGTAAATTGAAAAAGATCGCTCAACTTTGAAGAAGTCAATGGTGCATATTTATAGAGAGGGATTGTGCTACGAATAATATTCTCAGGGGGTTCTACATTTTCACCAGTAAATAAGCGAGAAAGGGTGGGTTCTTGTTTAGCACAGACTGCAGTTTAGTGGAAACTACATCACCCACTTCGCCTGGTGCAACACTGACCTTTTGAACTGCATCTTCCATTATTTCCACAGCTTCTTGGAGAAGCATACCTGAAGTTTCCAGTTTCTTGATACTGTTGGGAAGCCAGTTGAAGTAACTTGTGATGTATAAAACTGAACTGAGCACTTCAGAAGTGTTGAATTCTAACAAGGATTCACTCACACACACTGCAGGATCAGAAGAAAAGTTCTCAATCACTGACTTCACAGCTTCGAAGTGTTTACTGTAGAAAATTACAGCTTCAATCCATGTTGCACAACTTGTTATCACTAGCTAGGAGGCAGAGGTACATTAGGTAGCTGCTCCTTGTAGCGTTGTACACATTGGACATTTTAAGAAAACCTTCTTTGTTGCTAATATGTGTATTTACTTCTGGGAATTCATGCCTAACTGTTTCTGCTACTCATTGCAATGCATGAGCCGTACATGTAACTTGCACTAAGTTTGGGCGAAATACAGTAAGCGATTTCCCCGCTTTTAACATGTATGGAGCTGCATCTGTGTACATCAGTAGAACGCTCTCTTCTTTTACGCCATCTAGACACAGTACCTTAAGTCCATCATTAATGAATCTAGCAATTGTTGAACTATTTGTTACCTCCAAAGGTTTATACTAAATTAAGTAGGGTCTTGATGCAGCTTCAGAGTCCATCTTGCCCACAATTAGATTAACGATAAAACGGCCTGCAGTATCCGTCGTCGCATCAGCAGAAATCCATATAGGTGAGTTGCCTAAGACAATCCTGATTTCTTCTAATATGTCTACATAACAAGAATCCAAGTAATTCTTCCTGAGAGTGGACTCGTCAGGAATGTTGCAGCTGCAGTATTTTTGTAAGAAATGTTTAAATTCAGGTACCTGAAGTTTGTTCCTAGTATGTTCCCTCCAACCAATGCCATACACAGTTCTTTGTAAAATTCACTATTAGATGATGTAGGCTTGTCCCTGCAACTGTGTAAGTAATACCTGTTTCTTTGAAGAAACTCATTGCAGATTGCTTCGTAAATGTTGTTCAATTTGAGATTTCATCGTACACCCAATATGTTTATCACAAGTTTGGCAGAGGACTGTTTTACCATCAGCGATTAAAGCACTGTCAACAGAAATCCACGTTTTTAGCTTTGAAGACAATGAAGATGCAAACAATGCCATGGTTAAATTAAATGCAACTGACTGTTATAAATTCTGAAACGTTTGAGAACAAGGAAGAATAAATGTTTAAAACAAGTCATTGTTGTCCACATCGAACTCTTACAATTTTAGTTTTAAATGCAATGGAAATGTATAGGATTGACGACAATGCATGTGAAGAACAATAATAAAAATAACATTTTTTTTTTCCCTTTCTTGCTATGTAATGAAAATTAATGGGATTGACGAAAATTTATAATATTTCTGCAAAAAAATATTAAAAAATGTAAAATTATGTACTATGGTCTGAAATATGTATTACAGCTCGAAGTATGTAAAAATATATAATTTAAAACTTTGGAATAAGGGTTTTTTCAGTTTAATTTGTCGGCATTTTAGCTTTTTTATAACTACATACACAGCAACAGAATATGTAATTACATAAAATCTGGGCTCTAGTCATGGAACAATGAAATAATTACATAAGTAAAACCTATGTCAATGATATAAATGAGCATAAAATGTGTTGTTTACGTTATACATTATATACCACATATAACATAAGATTTGAATTTCTGATGTTCTGAAGTGTATTTAGCTAATTCAGTATGTCCATTTATTAGTATGAGATTTCTTATAACTGATTTTGATTGACAGAAAAATTGCAAATAAAGATGATAAATATATTTGAATTAGAAGTAGCCAAGTTGTTTAAGGCATGATGCCTTTGTGCAGAGCTACAGGACTTGAGCTGGTATGAGTCCCCATGGGAGAAGAAATTTTCTCACAGAACTTCAAACACCAACAGTTGATTACAAAAATAAAACTGAACCACAATTATTTACATAATTGTTTCCATAACAACTATAGAACAATAAGAATTCACACCAATGCACAGTGATCCAGAATGTAAAAAAACCGGCAAAAATCTAAATTTTTACTTTTCATTAGAGGGGAAAAACTTGAACAGCCATCTAAACAAATAAATGGGGCAATCTGTCAAATAAATTATTATCTATCCTAATTATTGGATCTAATTTTCGGGCCGTGAAGTTATGCATCATAAAACGGAATTTTTATGCAACATTTTGGACATACTATTACACTTTTTTAAATAATTATTTAATGCCTCTCGCTATAATTGTGTTAAATAGACTTATGCCTTCTTGCTAATGCACAGATAAAGAGCCCACACCTTAACTGTAATAAAATTAATAACTTTCATTTCGGACTTGAAAAAACGAAAGTTATCTTCAGTTATAACGTTTTCGCCATCATTTCCTACAACGATTTATAAAGCAAATTATAATTTAAAGTGTTGCTAAACTGGTACGGATGAAAACTTTTGCTACAGTTTGCTACTTTAGATTTATGCAGCATATTAATGAACTCGTGTTGTGCAGATAAATCGTGGCCTTGCCGCTCGTGAGAGTGTGCGAGCTTGCATTCAGGACGGGAATTCTCTCGTTACAATAATCGACAGCTGATTGCAGTAATGCAATGCCCATGAAATGAGGCACTTCTTTAAGCTTACTAATATCTCAGCTTTCTCACATATTATCCAGTTTGTTTGCTTTGCGGTGGCATCTTATGGAATTATACACATCTAGAACGGAACTGTACGAAGTTCTCCATGAAAACTAGGTGAAGGTCGGAATAATCAAATCAAACGTTTGTTTCAAATTGTATTAAATTCTATAAACAGTATATCTGAATATTATGTGAAAAAAAAAATCGTGCAGAGGTGACGCTAATCTGCAACAAAATACTTAACAAAAGTGAAAAGCATGAAGTGTTTTAGTTCCTAGTTAATCTACCCCTACAGCTCTAAAAAGCAAGAAGGACGCCCTAGTGTCAGTTTTGAAGATATTAGCGATAAACGTAAAAGGCGAAAGACTATAGAACTTCGACGTGAAAACCCGTTCAAAGAACCCTCTTTTGCATGGAGAGGAAAAGGCATCGGAACTAGTAAATGAAGCGGTCGTAAACAACTCCAATGAATAGGAAAAAACCCTTCGAGTTTCGAAATCATCAAAATCACAACTCCAAGTAAAACCTTACAATGAAAGTGAAGTTATTTCGTTAATTATTGAAGCTAATTTAAGTCAAAATCAATATAAGATTATACGAGCACAAGCAAAAGAAAGGCATGCTAATATCAGTCAAGTCATTTAATCGTATCCTTAGGTAAAGAACGTTATCTTAGTAAGGATTTTTAGTAAATATTTCGCAAATGTGCAGTTACAGAATTTGTTGGAACATACAACCTGGCGTATAGTTGCATTAAAATACCCATTTCATATAGCCTATTATTATTTCGTGGTCGGCCTGCCACCCTTGTCATTCACAGACCTCTAAATTTAGGGGCTCATCTCCCGACCGTAAGTTGGACACCAGTTGAGGATATTTATATTTATGTATCTATTATTAACATTATGTTCTAAATGCATAAGTCTATTTGTGACTAGATTAATCTAGTTTTCAAAGTATCTCCGCAAGTAAATTGTGTTTGTTAAATCAGTCATAACTAGAGCGAGGAATTTTATGAAATTTAATGTTTTAAACTAATTGTCAGAGAGTGCTGAGACTAAGTATCTTTACATTTTATGATATGTAGAATCAAATAAGACCATCAAAAAACTTCATATTTCACATTTTGGAAAAATGTTCATATTTTAGTGAAAATTTCATACTCCATATTTTTCAACTTTCAAATTCGGGATTTTTTTCAATAAAAGTTCTAGGAATTCATTACAATATTTTTCAAATGAATATATTTATGTAGTTTTTGACAGTGCAATGTGGTAGACAAGTGAAAATTCTTCAGTATCATCTCTGAACAAGATAGATAGATAGATTTTATAAAAGCAAATAATTGGATGAGGAGCCACAGAGTGGCAGTGTTAGATGGAGGTTTTTGTCCTAAACTCGATCAACAGAAAGAGAACATCAGCCTAGATGAATATGTAGACAATGTTGGAATTTCTGTAGTCAAGTATAATAGCTGTCAGACTACCTGAGGGCAGTCCTCACTTTGTGAACTGATTAAGTAGTAGTAGTAGTAGGACTTTATTAGACAAAAAGTAAGATATTTACAATATTATTTACAAATATGGGTCGCACGGGCAGTAAGCCGTACGTGCTGTTGACAGTCCGTTACAATAAAGTAATAATTGGTACTAGTGTAAAGAAAAATAAACAAAAACATCAATAACATTACAATTACATAAAGAAAACACAATACTATTACAATTAACTGATTAAGTAACTCAATGGCACTATCGAACCCGTAGGTAGGAAAGACTGCTGCTGATAACTTGAAGCAGTGCTTTGTGAAATTAGTAAAGTTCACGTAGGTAAGAAAAAAAAACTCCAAGCGCGACAGACCTAGAAGGCCCTTGGTTCACCATCCGGCTGCTGGTCTCACATGTGTTAATCACAGAGGTAGATGATCATCTAGCCAGTGTAGGGGTGACATGTGGTCTGCATGTCGGGTACCCCAGCCGTTATAGCTGGTATTCTTAACCTGGACTAGCTACTTATTTTAGCTACCCAAATGCCTATGTTGGACACATTTCATGAAAAAATATAAATGTTAAAATATTTCTAACTACATTTCACCATGTTTGTAGTTCAATATTAAATGTAACTGTAATTGCAAATAGAGTTCTGAAACAATCCCTAGAATCAACTATGGACTAATAACTTTTAACATCTTGTTTCTCCAAATATGACATACCGGAATGGTTTACTTGTATGTATTCTAAATCGTCCAATTTAATGTTATTGTTACATTTGCATCTACAGGTATTTAATATCTACATGCAATTTAAAAGTAGTAATAATCCAAACTGTATCTGCGCTTAACTTTGTTAGTGCTATATTTCATGGAAACTTGTTTGTTTTTGTTGCAATGTTTTGTTTCTTGTATATGTTTGGATTATAATTAAATATCATTCAATACATTAATTAATTGTATTGTATACAACCGCTCAGTTTTGATTTATAAAGGTAAAGTGATTCCACTACAGTCTTGGGAGGCTTTTGGGGTAGTGGCATCTTGAAGGTTCCATCTTTCTAGATAATAGGCACGAAATGTCCGCCGGGTTGTCGGATCTGCCTGATGGTCGCACTTGTGCCTAGAACATGCAGCTAGTACTCACTTCCATTAGGATCTGAGTCGACCCCAGGTCCACAATGCCACCAGAAGGTCTGGTCCAGCTAAAAATCTTGATCTTATCGAGCCTCGAACCCACGACTTTCCTGTTTGTACCACGTTTCCTTATACAACTATGCTATGGAGTGATCCATTAAAATTTTTTCAGATCATAAATATTATATTTTATATTGGGTTATAGTTAATGAAAAAGCTAATTAAAATTAAAATACAGTGAACATCTTGATTTCTTGAGCTATAAATAAGTTCTGTTTATCTCATTTATGTGCTGGTATGTACGCTTATGAGATATAGTGGGCCTACGTACATAAATATATGTAAAAAGTTTAGAAAATAGTAGCTTCATAATATTTTTGTGTCATAATTTTCATATTTTGTCTTTACGATTTCATATTTTTGTATAATTTTCTTCATATAATTCCTCGCTCTAGTCATAACCAATACTTTTTGAATATACCAACTAATTAAAGGCCCTTGCATCAAGTATGCAGAACCAGATATTTTTTACTCTTACATTTGTTAATCTTACACTTGTGGAATGATTTGGAGACCAAATAGCGACTTCCAGATTTTTGCCGATTTTTTTCGCATTCTGGATCACTGTGCAATGATTACAAAAACTTGATAATGATCCAAATTACGCTTTTGCAATTAATAGACTTATATTTTTTTCAATCTTCTATAGTTCCAGATATACAGAGGAAAACAATGAACATGGAAATGCATAGCTGGTGACAGGTTAACAAGACAAATAATTCTGATGAAAAAGTGAAAATATTAAAATCTACAATCAACATTAACAGTTCAAAATAATACACGCAAAGTAGTTAATACGGACTTAATAAAATGAAATTCATGTATTATTCAGTGAAATATTCCCTACTCTCTCAGCTAAGGTCTAAGAATCTATAGATTATACTTACTTACTCACTGGCACTATCGAACCCGTAGGTTCATGGCCGCGCGGACAAAAGCTCTACATGCATCCCTATCCCGAGCTAATGCTTTCCAATCATTCCTTGTATAATCTACTTCCCTCAAATCATAGTTAATGTTATTCTCCCACCTCATTCTTGGCCTACCAACTCGACGATTTCCCTCTGGCTTTCCTACAAGAAGCTTCCATGCACGTCTTTCATTCCCCATACGTGCAATATGTCCTACCCATCGCAGTCTCCGAGACTTAACTGTTCTTATTATATCTGACTTCCTATAAAGACCATGTAGTTCATTGTTATGTAGTCTTCTCCATTCACATGTCTGTTCATCTCTCTTTGGTCCAAAAATGTTCATAAGTACTTTATTCTCAAATACTTGTAATCTCCTTTCCTCCCTTAAAGTAAGAGTCCATGTTTCGCACCCATATAATATAACTGGTAGAATAATAGTTTTATATATTTTCAGTTTAACGTATTTGAAAGGAGTTGGGACATCAAGAGTCTCTGCAATGCATAATGGCATGCATTTCCAGAATTGAGCCTATGTTTAATTTATTTGTGCATCTCATTCCTATTTGTGATTATTGTTCCTAGGTATTTGAATTCAGCCACTTCCTCAAAATTTCCCTCATTTGTCATTAGCCGCCAATTTCTATTATATAATGAATTTCTACGTGTGACCACATATTTAGTCTTATTGATATTTACTTCCAGTCCTAATTTCTTAGTGTTACTCAATAGTGTGTGCGTGTTGTCTTTTAGTATCTCCTCGCTATCGGCCAATAATACATCATCAGCATTAACTAACAGCTTATTAATACCATTCAGTTGTAAGCCTTCCTCATTATCTAAAGATTTAATGGCATGCTCTAGTACAAAATTAAATAGTAGAGGAGATAACGAAGTTGAAAGTAATGAGATGCCCCTGTAGTTGTTGCAATCAGTTTTATCTCCTTTCTTATAAATTGGTACGATAATTGATTCCTTCCATTCATCTGGAAGAGCTTCTTTTTCCCAAATCATACTAAGCAACCAGCGTATCTTGTCCATCAATTTTTCTCCCCCTGATTTTATCAGTTCTGCTGGGATCTCATCTGAACCTGATGCTTTATACATCTTCAATTTTTCAACCGCCATTTCAACCTCTAATGCATTTGGTTCTGCGACTAGCATTTCTGTTGTCTGTAAATTATCCTCCTCAATGTCCTGTTCTATATGTACATTTAATTGCTGATTAAAGTAACTTTTCCATCTACTTCATATACTCCTGGAATCTGCAATCATATCACCATTTTCATCCCAAATTATGTTTGTTCCAGCCTGAAACCCTTTCTTCTCTATACTATTTCCCTGATATAATTCTCTAATGTTCATATTTTTTGCATTCATTTCAAGATCATTAATCTTCTCTCTCAAATATTCCCTCTTTTACTCTTTAGTAACTTAGTGGTTTCCCGTCTAATACTACCCAACTGCTCTAAATTTACCTCATTTGGCTCGTGTAACCATTTCAATTTTGCTAGCTTTCTTTTCTTTACAATGTCAGCACTTTCCTCATCAAACCTTTTCTTGTTTTGCCTCTTTTTTAAACAACCAATACTTTCTGATGCTGACAATTTAATAGTATCTCTTATAGCCTCCCATTCTTTAAACGCTGGCACAGTAGCATCATCGATATTAGATCAGTTAGAGGGACAGACTGCAATTCGGATCATCATCTGGTCAGAGTGAAAATCAGACAACGGCTATCGCTTATGAGAGGAACAAACGCTAAAGATGATTCTGTAAAATATGAATTAAAAAACTTGAAAAATGATGAAATGCGGCAAGAATACCAAATCAAAATTGCTAATAGATTTGAAGTACTGGAATCTTTAGATGACGATGTGGCAAACGAAAAATAAACTGATATAAATAAAGAATGGGAGGCTATAAGAGATACTATTAAATTGTCAGCATCAGAAAGCATTGGTTGTTTAAAAAAAGAGGCAAAACAAGAAATGGTTTGATGAGGAATGTGCCGACATTGTAAAGAAAAGAAAGCTAGCAAAAATGAAATGGTTACACGAGCCAAATGAGGTAAATTTAGAGCAATTGGGTAGTGTTAGACGGGAAACCACCAAGTTACTAAAGAGTAAAAAGAGGGAATATTTGAGAGAGAAGATTAATGATCTTGAAATGAATGCAAAAAATATGAACATTAAAGAATTATATCAGGGGATTAGTATAGAGAAGAAAGGGTTTCAGGCTGGAACAAACATAATTCGGAATGAAAATGGTGATATGATTGCAGATTCCAGGAGTATATGAAATAGATGGAAAAGTTACTTTAATCAGCTATTAAATGTACATACAGAACAGGACATCGGGGAGGATAATTTACAGAGAGCAGAAATGCTAGTCGCAGAACCAAATGCACTAGACGTTGAAATGGCGATTGAAAAATTGAAGATGTATAAAGCATCAGGTTCAGATGTGATCCCAGCAGAACTGATAAAATCAGGGGGAGAAAAATTGATGGACAAGATACGCTGGTTGCTTAGTATGATTTGAGAAAATGAAGCTCTTCCAGACGAATGGAAGGAATCAATTATCGTACCAATTTATAAGAAAGGAGATAAAACTGATTGCAACAACTACAGGGGCATCTCATTACTTTCAACTTCGTACAAAATTCTAACAAATATATTAGTAAGCAGACTTACTCCCTATATTGATGACATTCTAGGAGATCATCAATGTATATTTAGAAGAAACAGGTCTACAACAGATCAGATTTTTAGTATAAGACAGATTTTAGAAAAGAAATGGGAATATAGTGGTACTGTACATCAACTATATGTAGACTTCAAAAAAGCATGTGATTCAATTAAGAGGAAGAAGTTATGGAGTATCCTGCTGGAGTTCGGAATTCCTAAAAAGTTAGTTAGACTTATACGAATGTGTCTAAATGGCACAAAGAGTAGGGTGCATGTAGGCAAAAAATTTTCGGACACTTTTGAAATCCAGAATGGGTTGAAGCAAGGAGATGCACTATCTCCTCTATTATTTAATTTTGTACTAGAGCATGCCATTAAATCTTTAGAGAATGAGGAAGGCTTACAACTGAATGGTATTAATAAGCTGTTAGTTAATGCTGATGATGTAGTATATTGGCCGATAGCGAGGAGATACTAAAGGACAATACGCACTATTGAGTAACACTAAGAACTTAGGACTGGAAGTAAATATCAATAAAACTAAATATGTGGCCACACGTAGAAATATATTATATAATGGAAATGGACAGCTAATGACAAATGAGGGAAATTTTGAGGAAGTGGCTGAATTCAAATACCTAGGAACAATAATCACAAATAGGAATGAGATGCACAAATAAATTAAACATGGCTCAATTCTGGAAATGCATGCATTGCAGAGACTCTTGATGTCCCAACTCCTTTCAAAAAACGTTAAACTGAAAACATATAAAACTATTATTCTACCAGCTATATTATATGGGTGCGAAACATGGACTCTTACTTTAAGGGAGGAAAGGAGATTACAAGTATTTGAGAATAAAGTACTTATGAACATTTTTGGACCAAAGAGAGATGAACAGACATGTGAATGGAGAAGACTACATAACAATTAACTACATGGTCTTTATAGGAAGCCAGATATAGTAATGCCAGTTAAGTCTCGTAGACTGCGATTGGGCAGGACATGTTGCACGTATGGGGAATGAAAGACTTGCATGGAAGCTTCTTGCAGGGGAAGCCAGAGGGAAAACGCCCAGTTGGTAGACCAAGAATGAGATGGGAGAATAACATTAACTATGATTTGAGGGAAGTAGATTATACAGGGAATGATTGGAAAGCATTAGCTCACGATAGGGATGTATGGAGAGCTTATGTCCGCGCGGCCATGAACCTACGGGTTCGATAGTGCCAGTAAGTAAGCCCTTTTTTACAGCCTTCTGTTGGTCAACTCCACTTGCCGTGATTGGTCAAAGGTTCGCAATTTTTTGTATCTCGAATTTTGTACACTGCATACCAGATATCTATGGAGTAAAATAACCCCACCCATTCCTTCACTCGACCTTCATTTAAAATGCTGGCGCGTGATTGGTTGCGTTGCACGTGTCTGGCGGGGAATCCCACGTCAGCATTATTCACGATATTACAATACAAGTTCAGTTCTGTGCTTAAATATTGTTGAAGCGTTTTGTTCAATAAAATTATATAAGTACTATGTATTCAGTCTACGGTGGTGAATGTGTTATATTTAGCAGGAAGTGCAGTATCCCTTTCTGAAAATATGTCCGATAATTCTATGCCAGGCTCTTCCGGAATGT
The DNA here is from genome assembly GCA_030220185.1 of Diploptera punctata. Lineage (NCBI taxonomy): Eukaryota > Metazoa > Arthropoda > Insecta > Blattodea > Blaberidae > Diploptera > Diploptera punctata. The sequence goes on along the minus strand of JASPKZ010003838.1, from coordinate 1,032,389 downwards.
CTCCTGTGAAGAAACATATACGGGGAAATGATTTCGTTAGGGAGAAAAACAAACAATTGTAAGTGTTTATAAAATGTTATTGAAAAAGAACCCCCACACGGTGATTCGAAGAGGTAGTGAAACTCATAATAACTGATGGCGGTGACACAAATTCAGAAAGCGAATAAATATAAAAAGTAAAAGTGATCCCACTACAGGCCATAGAAGACCCTTGGATTAGTAGGAGTTTGAGGATCCCACTTTTTCTACACAATCGGCACTTGATATCGGCCGGGTTGTCAGCCCTGCGTGACAGCAGCCTTTACCCCCCAGAACAAGCGTCTGATACTCATTTCCGTTAGAGGCTGAGTCGACCCCAGGGCATTGTGCCACCAGAAGTTTGGGGTCAGTTTAAAAATCGTGACCCCACCGGGACTCGAATCCTCGACCTTCCGGTTTGTAGCGCACTGCCTTAACCACGATGCTACGGCGTGCCCCGTGAAGAAATATAGAACGACAAAATAAAGGTACGTTTCATATTATTATTAATGCTCCAGGCTTGTCCTTTTCAGACATTTATGGTGCTCTCTACTGGCATTGCCGTAATTGTAACCTATTTATGAGGTTGGGATGCCTGGAAGGCGGGTTTACATTGCCCCGATGATATGATGGGTGATGCGCCCGGAGAGTCCTTAATCCTAACTGTAATCTAAGATGAATATGAATGATTATGACGATTGCCATGGCCATATGACGTTCGGGGATTGTTTGGACCTTAAAGTTTCCTGACATTTGTCTTACAGGTGAGGAAAAACCCCGATAAAAACCTCACGCAGGAAACTGTCCCGACCGGGGATCGAACTCGGGCCCTCTGCGTGACAAGGTAGTACGCTACCTCGAGACCACAACGGTGGACATTATTATTATTAGCAGTAAAGTAAATTGATCCCACAACAGGCCCGGAGGCCCTTGGGGTAGTAGGAGGTTAAGGCTCCCACTTTTTCTAGACAATCGACACTTTATGTCAGCCGGGTTGTCAGCCCTGCGTGACGGCCGCCTTTATTCCCAGAACAAGCGTCAGGTACTCATTTACGTTAGAGGCTGAGTCGACCCCAGGGCCATAGTGCCGACAGAGGGTTTGGGTCAGTTTAAAAATCCTGACCACAACGGGACTTGAACCCTCGACCCTCCGGCTTGTAGCTCAGTGCCTTAACCACTACGCTACGGCGTGCCCCCATTATTAGCAGTAGTAGTAATTTAATTATTATTGTCAGCATTGCACTTCATTGCTGTTAAGTACGTTCAGAAACCGTAATTGCGTGTAAATGTACACGTTAGGTTTATCCGCTTGCGAAGAGCGCTTTTTCGCCGTTACAGCCACTGTTTACATCTGCTCCGTAGACATCTGGAACCGAGTATAGTAATTTCGATAGTAGTATTTTTTTTTCTGATATCAGCACATGAAGCTGGGTGGCTCAGCATGTACAGCTTAGAGGGTAATGTTAAAGCTTTCATGTGTTTTAAATAAATTGCTGCATAAATTGAGCTTTCAAAGAGGTAGACATTGACCAGCACAAATGCGTCGGTCAGGGCTATGACGACTGTTCAACAATGGCATGAAATGTCAACGTGGTCCAGAAACGTCTGCGCGAGTTTTTCCCCCAAAGGTATTTACTTCCACTTCGTGAGCCACAAAGTCAATCTTGTGGTAAGTAATTTGAATAGTGTGCGAGAGGTGAGAAACACGATAGCTACAATTAAGGATATAAACTATTTTCGAGAGTGCCGTCGAGAAGACAGCACGTCTCAAGCATCCCCAAACTCTGCGAAACAACACGTTTGTCGCAAAAATATAAAATTATTGGAATAGTTAAACATTTGTTTTTGAATTGATGAACGGCCTGAAATTGATTGCCGTAGAAGGAAACGCACCAAGCCGAAAACAAGCTGATCAGTTGCATGCTGCTGCAAGTACTCGTATTAGTACTTACATCTTTTGTTTGTGCCTGATAACAATATATTCTAGTTATTTGGAACCTGTCGTTAATTCGCTGCTTGCTATGGCTAAACATTTAATTAAATGCACGACTCATGTTGAATGCATGGTAATGCAACATCGCAAAAAAAAAAAAAAAAAAAAAAAAAACTCCGAAGGCATCATGAAAGAGGGAGGCTTCTGAGCTAGGTGTGGAAATCACATTACCAAGAATATCAATAAACAGACAGATCGAGCTAATCCACAACGTAATCCCGAAAAGAATACTTTAAGGCGGCCATCTTAAATTGGACTCCTTTCACACAGCTTTCTCAAACAGATTTGGGAACAACAGTGTCCTGCTTTTGAACTTCAAATGCTGCGACCTAAGAACCTAAAGACATGTCTCAAATTTGTCCAAGCAACGGCGAGCAAAATTTCAGAGTATTATAAAATCGATTGTTTGTCCACCGAAATTGAACTATGGCACCGTAAGTGGATGAAACGATGTGACGAGGATAAAGAAGGTGATTTCGTTAACATCGTGGACGAGTGCGGTTTTTTCCCATCCATCAAAAATGCAGTTGTAATATGCCTGTCTTTACCATGCACTACAGCTCGATTGAACGCACCTTTAACACCCTAAGAAGAGTGAAGACATGGTGCCGCTCTACAATGACAGATGATCGCCTTAATGGACTGTGTATGCCCAGTCTGCACAAAAAAAAACTTACTAAAATTACAGTAAAACTTGCTCAAAGCGGAATCGCTTGGGACAATTTTTTTCACATTGGACAAAATTTCGCATTATAAAGAAACTAAAACTTATTAATAATATTAGATTATAGAGTACCGTATGTCTTTTCATGCACCTTGGATTAATTGTAGTTCCGCTGCCAATGAAAAGTGAAGTATAGTATGCATGAGCAACTTCGGCGGTAACGCGCGAAAAAAAAAACAGTCACATTTCTTCAGCGTTAAAAATGTCTCTTAGGCGCGTATCCTGAAATTCAAGTATGCAGTTTCGGTTTCCGCTTACTAACTACACTTTCGTCCACATTATTTGATTCCCCGCAAATTTCATTCCACACTACATATTGTCGTCTCTTAAAAATGTCCAGCCAACATGAAGATTCTTGAAATCGTTATTCCCTTTGGGATTTAACAAGAGTTATCCATACAGGTAGAATCCATGCAGTAAAAGCTCGTTATTCGCGGGGGATATGTTACGCAAATATTGAATGGTAATTTGTATGGGTATATAGCTAGGGGATACATTCAAAGGTTACAGAATAAATTAATGAGAGATTTTGAACAATTTCTATTAATTATTACTGTCAAGTTTAGGCAAGGATTTAATGAACTTAGTAATTTTTTTTTTCTGTTTTGCCGCTTTTAAAAGGTTTTTCAATTAAAATTCATATTCAGCTGTGAATCTGCGATATAATTCCTGATTTTGTCTTCGGATTTCTTGATTCATTAACATTGAAACAGCGTGATATAGACGCGCAAACTTCTCGCCAACGCGTATAAACGGTCAAGCATTTTATTTTTACTTTAAGCGGCAACACTAATTATTTTTCTTTCCTTTTACTCGACTTTATAAACTGGGAACAAACCACGAGAGACACGTGTTATTCAATCAAAATTATTGCAACGAACAAGTTGAAACAATAATAAATAATAGTTTTAAAAAACTAAAACAACACGCTTTATTAGAAAACTAAAAAATGAAAAATAATTTTAATTTCCAATACGCTTGGGATAAAATAAAGTGGTCAACAAAAAAATCATCTCCAAAACATATAGAATAAAACTAGAGTTATCAACAAAAAGAAAATAATTTTACCATCAAAAGCGTAGGGTGCTTTTTATGATTTTTTACATTTTCTTCTTAGAGACTTTACTTCTACCAAACATCTGTTAATTATAAAATATACGAGGTGTGATCAATAAGTTTCCGGAATGAGGCCATAAACACAACACTTCAAAGTTTCTATTCAGCACTGTCACCCTCGAAGTAGTCACCTTGGGAGTTGATACACTTGTCCCAGCGCTTCTGCCAATGCTGGAAGCACTTCTGGAAGTCGTCTTCTTTAAATGTGTCAAATGCCTTCTGCGATTCGCGCTGGATGACATCAATGTCCTCGAAACGATGTCCTCGGAGCCGAATTTTTAGCCGTGGAAAAAGTCTGCTGGAGCCAGATCTGGAGAATAGGCTGGATGGGGAACAGTACTCATCCTATTTTTGTCTAAAAACTGGCGGATAGAAATTGCTTTGTGCGCGGGCGCATTGTTGTGATGCAGGAACCAATCACCAGTCCTCATTTCTCTGGCCGTTTGCGTCGCACATTCTCCCTCAATCTTTGCAACACTTGTTTGTAGTACACTTGATTCACTGTTTGACCCTGTGGTACAAATTCCTTATGCACAATTCCATTAATGTCAAAAAAACAATCATCATTGACTCCACATTCGATCCAACTTGTCTGGCTTTCTTGGGGCGTGGAGATGCAGGACTCTTCCATTGCGAAGACTGTTGTTTAGTTTCTGGATCGTAGCCATAAATCCATGTTTCATCACCAGTAATAACCTTTTCCATGAACCGTGGGTCATTTTTAAGCTGTTCTTTAAGATCTGTACAGGCAATCACACGACTTTCCTTTTGGTCATTTGAAAGGAGGCGGGGCACGAACTTCGCAGCAATTCTTCGCATGTTCAAATCGTCTTTCAAAATGCTTTGAACACTTCCAAACGAGAGTGCTAGTGCATCAGACAGTTCTCGTATTGTAATGCGCCTATCATTTAATAACATTTCCCTCACTCCATCGATATTTTTATTGGTTTTGCTGGAAGTTGGTCGTCCCAGACGATTTTCATCCTTAACCGATGTCACGCCCCTTTTAAATTTCGAAAACCACTCAAATGCTTGAGATTTGCCCATTGCTTCCTCCCCATAAGCTGTTCTTAACATTTGATATGTTTCTGTTGCAGTTTTACCAAGTTTAAAGCAAAATTTGATGCATGTTCTTTGTTCCTCGTATTGTTGCTACACAGAGAAATCGCCGCATGCACAAAACACGTCTTCACTTCAGAGCTTCTACCAGCATACTGCAAGGTCAGAGAAGGTCGCGCGACCCCTCAAATTCATAACAAGGAAATTCTGAGTGTACAGCCTGGGTGAAAATTAAAAACTCCTCAATGGCATAATTGTTTTGAGGCCATTCCGGAAACTTATTGATCACACCTCATATTAATTGATATAGAGCACCCCACGCTTTTGATGGTAAAATTATTTTATTTTTGTAGATAACTCTAGTTTTATTCTATATGTTTTGGAGATGATTTTTTTGTTGACCACTTTAATTTTTATCCCAAGCATATTGGAAATTAAAATTGTTTCATTTTTTAGTTCGGTATTCTAATAAAGCGTGTGGTTTTAGTTTTTTAAAACTATTATTTATTTTCTAGTTTTAATATTTTACAGAATAAGATAAAAATGTAAATATCTTTAAATTCGATACTATTTTAGTATGAGCCGAATTTGAACCAGCGACCTATGGATTAGTGAAATTATATACCACTAGAGTTCATCCCTCTACCAACTAAGCTCTTACAACGATTGACTAAAAAGTCTACAAGTCCGCAACCTATTATACCAGTTTTAATTTTTTTTTCTATTTTCTGATGATTCTGCCCAGGATTTTAGAAACAAAATATGAAATGATTGTAATGTCACAGGTCCTTTACAAGTAGGCCTATACAAAGTTTCAAGTCGACCCAATGTTTCTAAGTGAGTGAAAATCGTGTTCAAAGATTCCGTTACATAAATAGAAAGACATTTTTTTTTTATTTTCTGATGATTCTGGACAGGATTTTAGAAAATAAATATGAAATTATTGTATTGTCACGAGTCATATACAAGCATACAAAGTTTCAAGTCGTTCCAATTACTTTAAGTGGGTGAAAATCGCGTCGAAAGATTCCGTTACATAGATAGATACAGGTCAAGCTAATATAAAGCGTGTAATATACCGATCGTGGCGATGGATTCATTAATCAATGTACAATTAGCGACAAAAAGAATGGGCCGACTCTTGATCTCGAATATTAGAAGTTCTAACGCGCGATTCACACAAGTAAACTAATAGCACAGTAGAGTTACAATACGTTTCCCTTCTTCCTTTCAAGGGCATTATTCCTTCTAAACACAACAAGGAAGCGATGGCTTAGCTCAGTGCTTAGTGGCTTGATTTGTATGCAGGAGGTTACATGTTCGATTCCCGGTGAGATAATTTTTTTAATTGTTAAAATGCTTTCTATTTTATTCCGTATGCCTATTCTTAAAGAAAAAAGTACTAACTGTTTGGAAGTATTACTACTTTTTATTATTAATATTATTTATTTATTTATAAGCAGGTTTGCAGTGTAATGAAACATCTTCCTATGCCCAAAGCTTTTTAAAAATTTTATATTCCCCTTCTTGGGTACATTTTGATCCCCAGGTAATTACATCATTTAATACATCCCTTATTATTATTTTTATTATTGTCAATCATCTATGGGTATTATTATGCTGGACTTGACATATGTAACCCAAATATTTTATTGGAGGGTGAAACTTTTCCCTCGCTAGTCCGTAATAAGTAAATAAACTCATAAAGATATGAAGCTATATTATATTTTATTACATAAATTTATAGCATTATTATTAAAACATAGTACTGCACACACAATTAAATTTATACCGGTAGCTAAATAGTGTTATAGAGTTTACGAAGGCAGGAATATTACTTAAGATAGTGTAGAGTGGACGTAGATTATGCGGCAGGAATTGAATATTAAAGGATGTATTTTGCGAAAATACAAATGAATAAAAAAAATTGTCGGATTCGAACCCTGGCTTTCACATACATTTCGTCTTGTTGTGAGTAGTTTTAGGATCTACGCTAATCGAATGCCGGATACTAGTTGCCGTGTTTACTTTTGTACTATGAATGAGAGTTGAACTTTATTTAAAATGTCGCAATTTGAGTAATATTGCATTTGTCGAACACTCGTAAATATCTAGAAACATGTCACCTTCACTCTTGTTTAACTATTTAAGACGATTAAAACCAAATACGGCGTACTCAAAACATTTAACAATTCGTTACCTCGTGAACCGAAGCTATGGCTTTTCGAGCATAAGCAGTGGGCCATAACAGGGACTCTGCTTTTTGAAGAGGCTCAATATTTTTGTCGCTAAGTGTACATATCTACATGTGAAATACAACAGCTTTTAACAATGAACTTTAGGGTTAGTGACAATTAGGTTTGTTTTGTTTTAGTATTTATTTGTCAATTTGGTTTGAATCACTATTTGTAAAAGCCGTCTTGGCACCTGCCTTCGGAGAAAAAAAAACTGCTGACAGTTAAAAAATATTTATACCTTTCCGCTTTATAATTTTCTTTCATGAATTGTGTAGAAATATCCTTCCGTTTCCGCGTTGGACGGATCCCGTTTTATACAAAATAAATACATGTAAAATTACTATTATTTCGCCGGGACCAATAAATTTGTTCACATTGGACAGATTTCCGCATTATTCACGTTCCGGAATAAACAAGTTTTACTGTATATTGAAAAATTCAAACAAAATGTACTTAAAAAATCTCAAACGAAACGGCGAGTCTAACTGTGTGTGTAGTTGTACTTTATTGGGTCACTGGATAAGTTTTGAGATGTGCAAAAATGGGCCATGATAGAGTTTCCATACCTATCACATCTTTTCAAACAGCTCTCCAGCACATTCTATACACCGTTCCATCCTCTGGAACCACTTCTGGAAGCAGCCACGCCACTCGATCTCAGACATTGCACTAAGCTCATCCAACAGCATCTCCTGGGCTAGGAAATTGGTGTCCGCGCATGCAGTTCTTCACGTTCGGGAACAGGAAATAGTCGCACGGGGCTAGATCCACACTGTAGGCTCAATGAGACATTAATTTAACCGGCGTCTTTTCCAGAAACCTAATTGTTGCATTGGCTGTGTGCAAAGAAGCATTGTCATGGCGGAGCAGAATTCCCTGCAGTCAAGTCTTTGGCCGCTTCTCCTGGATCTTTGAGAAGACTTTGGGGAGACAGATTTCTGTATACCATTTAGTAGTAACTGTCCTCTGATCCTCTAGCACAACTGTAGCCAGATGACCACTTGTTGAGAAGAAAGTGGCCACCATTTTCTACCCCACAATCCTAGGCCTTATGACTTTGTCGGAGGCTGCTCATCTGGGAAGACCCACACATATGATTGGTGCTTTGTTTCACGGCCATACTGGTAGATCCAAGTTTCGTCACCTGTCACTATGTCTGACACCCGGCGGGAGTCTCCGTTGTTGAATCTCGCCAGCATTTATCTGCACAATTCCACCCTAGTGTGTTTATGCCCTTCTGACAAGTGGCGTGACACCCATCGAGAATAAGTTTTCCTCACTCTTAAGTATTGGTGCAGGATGGTGGAAACACTTGGCGAACTAATCCCTAGGTCCTCCTCGATGTCCTTATAGGTCAGTCGTGGATCTTCCTTAGTCAGGGTCACCACTGCAGAGACGTTTTCTTCTGTCACCACTGTTGTTGTCCTCCCACTTCTCCCTTCATCTTTAAGGGATGTTCTCTCCCTCTTAAATTCAAGAAGTCAGCTGAAAATTGTTGCACGCGAAGGAGCTAAGTCCCCAAATGTTTGTGTGAATTGCTCAAGTGTTTACGACTCATTTAAACCGCACTTAAAACCATATATAATCATAGCAAGAAAATACACCCTCTCAAGCTCCATAGGAGACGTTTGATTTCACCACACACAGACTACTTCGCAAGGGTGCTGCTCAAAGACAACTGAAAGGAATCGCTTCTAACTGCTATGGTTTTTATGTTCGAGAGTTGGGCTTTCAAATGGTACATTACTTTATTGCATTCCTGTCGCCATACTGCCATGTCTCAAAACTTATCTAGTGACCCTCGTAGTACCTAAAATATAGCCAACAGTTTCGATATAATTAAGTATAACAATTAAGATGTAATCTTGACAAAAAAAATAAATTCGCCAAGCCTAAAAATTCTGCAATTATTTCACTATTATTCTTCATATTTTGTCCTCAATAACGCTTAAGTTTTCTTCCGATATATATTGAGGTTAGTTAAAAAAACAAAGGCAGTATTTTGTATTTGTTCGATTGTACCCGGAAGGTATATAGTCGAAAAAATGCACCCCCTTAATTCAAGGCTGGTTATGCCCCAGCAGGTACCTGTCATACAAATAACCAATTCACTGTAAAATCTTAAAATTAGTTTAAATTCTGTGACCGATCTTTCACAGGTAGCGTTCTCAATTTACGGAATAAAGATGGCTAAAACGTATATATCATTGTCATTGAACGAAAAAGTGAAAGTGATTGAAGATAAATCTCCAAATTTCCGGACCGATGCTTCAAAGTCAAGCTCTAGCTGTTGCTAAAACCGTAGGGAATAACAATTTCAAGGCATCTTGAGGATTGCTGGACAGTTTTAAAAAACGACACAATGCAGTGTGGAATGAAATTTGCGGGGGATCAAAGATTGTGTACGAAAGTGTAGTTAGTGAGCGGAAACCGAAACTGCATACTTTAATTTCAGCAAACGCGCGTAAGATACATTTTTAAAGCTCGACGTAACGGGACTGTTTTTTCGCGCGTTACAGTCGAAGTCGCACATACATATTATTCTTCACTTTTCAAAGGCAGTGGAACTACAATTAATCCAAGGTACGTGAAAAGACACATACGGTACTCTGTAATCCAAGATTACTATTACTAAGTTTTAGTTTTTTATGATGCGGAATTTAGCCTAATGTGGAAAAAAATGTCCCATGCGATTCCGCTTTGAGCTAGTTTTACTGTAATTTGAAAACACAATTGGTATCAGTAGCACCAATATCCCCTTAAATACTAAAAAAAATAATTGTATTAAATATTTGAAAAATAATTTATCAATAAGCCTTTACTCAATCTTATATTATGTATATTATTTTCGACTTGGAAATTCCTAAGACTAAGGACTCACATCGCCGGGTAACATAGCACGAACGCAAGATAAAAGATTTCTAGAATTGTTCTGGATGCCAGAATGAAGGGAAGAAGATGGAGAGGACAATCAAGGAAAATATGGGTGGGCACTGAGAAGAACATTGCAGGTTTGGGATTGAAGAAATGGAAAATGGAAGCTTCGAAGGGCTCCACAGTGCCAGAAACGAAATCTAGCTGGAAAAAATTATTTTAACTCACCCTCATCAATTTATCATTTTTTTCACTCTAATATAATTATTATATGACTGTTCTTAACTTATCTGCAAAGGAAGATATCATTAATGTTTATGAAGATAATATAAACATCGGAAGTTGCCGATAGTTAAGAACCCATCTGGTCTATATCCCAGTTGTGTTATTAGCGTTGTGTGTTCAAGTTCAGTGAGATTTTCTTCTTATTCTATATGGAGACTTCACCCCAAGGTTTGTAATTTTTATTGATATATTTAACGTTTTTCTATATAATCAGATATTATGTTAAATATAAGTGGAATCATACCTTCCACACACAAAAAAAATACACAATCATCTTATTTTAAATTGCGCTACAAAGAAAACAGTTCTGAACAGTAGTACAAATTTTAGTTATTAATATAGTGATTTATGGACTTTAATTTCCGCATAATAACATGTGTGCATACTATTGCATTTTAGTTTAATTAGCTCTGTTATTACAGGAGGCGGCCAGCAACTAAGGCCTAGGTCACGTGCAGAGAATTGTTTGATTTCATATGGAAGAAAAGTGTTCAATAGAGGCAATAAGTGATCGTTTAGTAAATAAATTAGGGTTATGGGGATGTTAGGAGAATGTTTTAAATTTATAAAAAAAGCTATTTTTTTGAAAAGCTGTTTCCTCAAACATAGGAAGTTGTGCATGAGAAAAAAAAAATTCTACTGAAATATTCTGATTGGCTAGAAGCGAATGTTAACTTTCCTGTTAATAAGAATTAATTTAGAACAGTGACAGTCGTTGGAAAATCCTGTTCCATCTGCTTTTGGAATTGGAAGACCCAAAATATCTTTCGAAGAGGTTGGAATAAAAAAAAAGTTCACTTAAGCAGGAATTCTCTCGCGATGAACTTGCTCTGGCAACAGAAATGTCACTTCGATCACATGGTAAGCGGGATACTGCTGATGTTTTAAAAAAATTACACACAAAAACCCAAAAATAGTTTCAAAATAATAAAAAAACATTACAAATCACACCGCTCAACTCCCCGTCTTATAAGTCGGGCAAAGCATTGTCTTATTTGATAATAAAATATCAAAACGCAATATATTAACATGAGACTAGATGCCAAAAAGAGAGATTGTGATATTTACCCATTCTATACAAATTTGTTTTGCTACCCTTCTCAATACCATAGTAGTGACAGATTTTTTTTTTTTTAGTTTATATTCCAGCCTCTTCGAAAGATATTTTGGGTCTTACAATTCTATAAGCAGATGGAACAGGGTTTTCTAACGACTGCATTGTTATAAATTCTTAATAACGGGAAAGTTAACATCCACTTCTAGGAAATCAGAATTTTTCAGTAAAAATCTATATTTTGTCTCGCGCAAAACTTACTATGTTTTAGAAAATCGCTTTTCAATTTTTCTATATATTTAAAAATATTCTCCGAACATCCACTAACTCTAATTTATTAATAAATGATCAGTTATTGCCTTTATCGTACACTTTTCTTCGTATAATAAATCAAACAATTCTCTGCGCGCGACGGTAGGCCTCGGCTGCTGGCCGCTTCCTGTAATAAGAAAGCTAAGCTAATTAAAAAAAAAAAAAAAAGCAATAATTTACACACGTGCGGGAATGAAGTCCATAAATCACTCTATATTATAGCCAAAATTTGTACTACTGTTCAGAACTGTTATTTTCGTAACTCAATTTGAAGTAAGATGATTGTGTAAATTTTTTAGTGTTTCGAAGGTATGATTCCACGTGTATTTAACACAATATTTGGTTGTATAGAAACATGTTTAATATATCAATAAAAAGTACAAACCTTGAGGTAAACAATCCGTATAGAATAAGAATAACAACTCACTAAACATATTTCCACAGCTTGGAACACAACTGGGATGCGGACCAGATGATTTATTAACTATCAGCAACTTCCGATTTTTATATTTTCATAAATTTTAGAATTCTACCCTCCTTTGCAGATAAGTGAAGAACAGTCATCTGGCAATCACATTACAGTGAAGAAAGATGAATTGGCGAGTATGAGTAAAATACTTTTTTCCAGCTAGATTTCGTATCTGCCCCACTGTGGGCTGTTGTGAGGGAAGCCAATATTCAACTTCGACCATAGAAATACAAAAAAGGTCCAACATCATCTTGTTTTTACATATCACATAATAATAATAATAATAATAATAATAATAATAATAATAATAATAATAATAATAATAATAATATTTTTTAAAGTATCAATTAGTAGAAATATTCCAATAATGTATTCAAAGATGATTTTTCAATTTAAGTAAATAATTATGTTCCAAATGGCAGCTTATGATGTCACTAATATGTGAAACATTTCAGATTGTAATTTTATAATATAAAGTTTTACTCCATGGCACAACAACCTACCTGCTGGCATCTGGCTTCATATCCACATGGCTAATCACAAAGGTGGACAATCATCCAACCAGTAGTGGGTTGACATGTGGTCAGCATGTTGTGTCCACCAGCCATTATTGCTGATTTTCTCAACCTGGACCGCTACATATTGTAGCTATCCACACGATGCTGGATGGGTACCAAACCCATGCTGGCCAAAATTCCATAAGAAATTTCTTCCCATGGGGACTTTTCAATTACCACAAGTCCTGTAGCTCTGCATCAAGGCAACATGCCTTAAACTGTTAATATGAAGATTTACTGTACTAAAGATATTTTATAAAAGATTGTTTGATTTTACGAAAATATCAACTGTAACAAATACACTAATGTAAGATAAAAAAAGTTGATGTGGTTCTTATTAAATCTGAACTCTCCACTTGCCAATTGTGTATTAGGCATATAAAAGCAGTGAAATATTTTATAGCAAACTGGAAAATAATAAAAATTGTCCCAGAGATCACATTAGCTAATATGTTTATAATATTTGCATTATTTAACTAGTTTACTGATAGAATATTATTATAGTATGGATAATAAATCCTAATATTATCTTAACATATACTTGTAACAAAGAAAATTTAGTGTCTTACTTTCCATTTCTTGTAGTCGCCTGCTAACTTCACAATGGAATGATTTGAATCCTAACTTATATAACACATGTTCCCACTGTATGATTAAAAAGGGAATCCTCTACTCTATTAACATACATTATACAAACCATGCATATATTCATGAAACAAAATTTCATTTAACATTCCCACATAATCTTCTGAGTCATCTAGCCTGTCAGACAACAGATTACATTCTGTTAAAATTTCACACTAAAACAAATCAACTGTCCAAAATTATTGAACGATCCAATCTACAAGATGGAAGAAACCTAAAATTATTCTTCCAATCTTTTGATCCTAGTGACACCACATATTTTTACTAACTTACACATCCAATAATTTTTAAAGATAATATATGTCTTCAACCTTTTGGGTGGATATATGATAGAGGACAAACTGAACATTTTGATATAAGCAACCTTCTTCTTCTTCTTCTTCTGCTTTATGAAATTAGGCCTTTTGACCTGTTTTCACATCAAGTGGGATTTAATGAATCCTCCCATCTAGTAAATGGGCGTCCAACATTTCTATGTCCTATTGGTTTGTACTTTAGTAACAGCTGAGGGGAACCTATGACCGAAAATACATTGTTCACCTTTCATTTAAAAGCAGAACAAAACATACATTTATAGAATTCATATTATTTATTGGAAAAAAAAAAAAAAAAAAACGGTTCTCATACCAAGATATTACTGTTACATAAGAAAAACAACAGCAACGTATTACAGATTACATCAGTTGTTCAAAATTGCGACCACCAGTCTCAATGCACACATGACACCAGCACAGAACATTTTGTTGAACTCTTTCAAATATTGATGGAGTCTGTTGAATTAGACTGGCAGCTAGGGCCCCACCAAATAGTAAGTCAGTATTTAACAGGGTTTCATAGATGAATGACTTCAAGTGCCTCCAGAAAAGACCCAGAGGAGTGAGATCCGGCAAACGCGGTGGCCATGGGAAGGATCTCCCTTTCCAATCCAATGATTAGGAAATGTATGATCAAGGTGCTGACGGATCTCAACGTCAGAGATAGAAAGCATTCCACCTAATTGAAGGCACATCCTCTTGCAACAACAAACACTAGGCAGTTGTTTCATTGCCACGCTAGATAGATAGCACCACCAGACAACGTTATCATGAACATTACCTAATATGTTTATAATATATTTTATAACATGTCTCATGAAAATGAAAATCACTCACACAAGCTATGAATTTCGAACCATTTGGTTGATTGCTATGAAATAGGTTTTTTAAATAAAAAAACTATGAATTTCCGGCAATAGTTTCCACACGTTAAAATGATCACCTTGGTGTCCTCTAACATATATCCAATTTTGACCCAAACAGGTTGAAGACACCCTGTGTGTGTGTGTGTGTGTGTATATATATGTATATATATATATATATAGAATGTGCAGAAGGTCTTTTAAACATTTGAAGAATAATAGAGAAGGCCAAGATGAACAACTTTTTTATGTACCAAAATGCAATTACACAGTTTTCCTGCTAGGGTACCAAGTACATATATCATCACACAGAATTGTCATTTCAACTTAAGTTTGCTGAAATTGCTAGTCATTGACTTCAACACAACAAAGGTGAAATCTGAATACCAGTGATTGGTGTTAAAAATGGCAGGACTTCACAATGTGACCACTGAAGATATAGCAACATTGACAACAAATTTGTTGCCAAATCCATGAAGTTAGCAACGAAAAAAATATATAAATGATGTCAACATTCACTGGTCTAAATCATGTCTCAGAGCATGTGTACTCGAAGACCCATAACTGATTCATCTTATTTGTACCCATACCAGCCAATCAGTCAATGTACATGCAATCGAGTATAGAAAATAGTTTTTCATCTTGGCCATCTCTCTCATTCCACAAACATTGTAAACTATCTTTTGCAACATCCAGTATAATTTTATTCAGGTATCTTCTAAGGGAGAATGTTATTTTATACATTTCTTATTTTTCACCCTGCAACAAATAAAATTTTATTTTTTTCCTAAATGTAAACATATTTTTTTCTGTAATGTTGGCACAATCACTATCTCATTTATTTCCATTCTTATATAAGGGCATTTTCTCTATCTACCTATACCTGCACATCCCCATGTGGGGCAAGAGTGGTCACTTGTGGAAGCTACGTAACCAAGTCACGATGGTGAATCAAATAGAAACAAAAATAGAAGTACTGAATATATACCTATTCTTCTACATAGCTTCCAGCAACTGAAATACATTTTTCGTCAGAAGATAGGCAGTTTGGCAATTCCATTTTCCTAGAAGGAAGAAGGGCAGGCATTAAGCCATCTGCACTGGAAATCCTCCACCGCAAGTCATCATCAGAAATGCTGATCTCCCAATGATTTTTTCATGGCCCAAACAGATGATAGTCACTGGGTGACAAGTCTGGGCTGAAGGGGGGATGTTGAAGCAATGTCCAGTACATTTCCTCTAATTTTGCACATGATAAGACCACTGTGCGAGGTCAGACATTGTAATGAACCATGGCAGCCATCTTGCTGAGATTTTTCGGAAGCCCAGTTCATTGTGAATGATTTTCTGAGCACTACCATATCTTATGCAAACTGTGGAAGAAATTTCACTTACCGTCAAACGACATTCACCATCAAGGTCATGAACGGCATGAATGGTTCACCTAGTGAACCTCTGCCATCATTGAAGGCCTTCATTTTAGACAGTATCTTATCTTCCAAAAGAAAACTGTGCCATTAATAAACTCGGTTCTTTGGGATGGTGGACTCTCAAAACTGTGATTGAAGTCTTCTCAAAATTTTCAATGGGTTTTACCCCTTCTCTAGCAAGATATTTGATTATGATGTGCTACGCAACAGATGTATATACAGGGCAAGTCAAAATGTTGTGCAGGTTTTCAGAAATTTATTATGTGAAATGTAATGAACATATAATATTGTGAGACATATTGTATGAAAGGTAAACTCTCAAAGTTTTTTTTTAAATATTCACAGATGTTCTATGTGAGCGCCTTTTGTTACACGACAGATGTCAAGCCGATATTCAATCTCCTGCCAAACTTTCTGTAGCAGTCCGCGGTCGATATCAGCAATGGCTGCTGTGATGCGGGCACGCAGTTCATGCAGTGTTGTTGGAAGTGGTGGTACGTAAACATGATCCTTTACAAGACCCCACATGAAGAAATCACACGGGGTTAGATCTGGTGAACGAGGTGGCCAATGAATGAGTTGTTGATCACCCTGAGATGCACGGCCTATCCAGCGTTGTGGTAAAGCCGTATTCAAATGGTCTCGAACACTGCCATGGTAATGTGGAGGGGCACCATCCAACTGCAGAATGAAATCTGGACTATCCGCTTCAAGCTGCGGAAGGAGCCATTGTTGTAGCATATCAAGGAAAACATGTCCGTTCACAGTACGTTCATGAAAGAAAAAGGGCCCATAAACCTTTGCATGGGAAATGGCACAAAAGACATTCACTTTCGGAGAATCGCGTTGATGTTCCAGAGTTGCATGGGGGTTACCAGTTCCCCAAATCCTTACATTGTGTCTATTCACTTTTCCTGAAAGGTGGAAAGTCGCTTCATCACTGTAAACTACCCTCTCATGGAACTCATTCTCTTCCATTAATGCGAGAAAATCAACACAGAAGGACGCTCGCAAAGCATAATCGGCGGGTTTAAGGCTTGAACCAGTTGCAAGTGGTAGGGTTTCATCTGTAAACGTTTCCGGAGAATCCGCCATACAGTTTTTTGTGGTAGTTGAAGTTCTGTCGCTCCCCGGTAGGTGGATTTCTGTGGACTCCGCACGAAGCATGTGCGAACGCGTTCGACTGTCTCTTCACTCGTCGACGGACGGCCAGTCGATTTTCGTTTACAGATACAGCCTGAATCCCTAAATTGTGTGTACCACTTACGAATGGATCTCCCATCCGGCGGGTCTTTATCGTATCTGGTACGGAAATGTCGTTGAACACTAGTCACAGAGTTGTTTACATGGTAATCAAGCACACAGAAAGACTTCTGATCCCCAGTCAAACGCCATTTTCCTTTACTGCTCTGCTGTTGACATCTTGCGGGTGAACGCGGAACTTTAGAAGTGGACAACTAAACTTTGAGAGTTTACCTTTCATACAATATGTCTCACGATATTATATGTTCATTACATTTCACATAATAAATTTCTGAAAACCTGCACAACATTTTGACTTGCCCTGTACTACCTGCTCGCTCATGGCATACTGATTACTGTCAAGTGCTGGAAGATGTTTGCCAGTAAGCAGTGTAAGGCTAGACATCCCCATCATAAGCATCCTCGAGGTCACACGTGAAAGTAACTTATGAAAAATAAAGGTTTGTTTATATTTGATTCACCCTAAAATTTATTTACACTAGATTCCCTACAGATGTCAGTGAGTGACAAGAGATTAGTTCATTGCCTCAAAGAAATATCTGGTAGGCAACTTTAAAAGTATTACATGGATGCGAAAAGTCAATTAAATTTTGCTCAGAGGTCTTGTTCAGGATTGAGGTTTTTTACAAGCCTAAAAATTTTCAGACTCTGAATCCACAACTTAAAGATCCCTCTGGAGAACCTGACCTTTGTATTTTTCCATCTTAAAAAATCCAACATTCCTGGCAGGTTTGAATTGCAACTCTCTGAGCAAAAGGCAAGGAAATTAACCTCTAGACAACTGAGGGTGATAGGTATTTAATCAGTTTAAATTGACATGAAATATTCTGGATTTTTAGAAAATTTAAATAAAATGGTCTGGAAGAGATTTACCAATTTGCAGGATTCCATATTTAATCTAACAGTATTACAATTATGGTTAACAATTACCATTCAAGATAATTCTTTACTTTTACTCATAAAAGGAATAGACCTTATTTAATCTGTTCCAAAATAAAATTGAAGAATCTACACAGTGTTACATTTTCAGTTTCTATTAATCTACAAGTGCCATGTATAAAACAACTGACTTCCAAATTTCAAATCTAGTTAAGATGGCTCGAAAAATTATAATTTCAAAATAGAATGATTTCAGGTTATATTCTCTCAGGAAACTTTGACCTAGATAATTCTGATAAAGACAATGAATACAAAAATCTGAAAGATAAATATCCTATCAATCACAGCTTAAAATATTGAAAACATTTTACATACATAACAAGGGAACAATTTACATATCACTTTCATCAAAGGTTTCTTTGCATAAGAATTTCAACCATTTTTTTCTTCTTCTTGACAGAAAAATTATAAAGAAACTGAAAAGTATGTCATTAAATTCATTTAATGGTAGTGGTTAACTATAATTTGAGGGAAGTAGATTACACAGGAAAAGATTGGAAAACATTAGCTCAGGATATGGATATATAGAGAGCTTATGTCTGCGTGGCCATGAACCTACGGGTTCGATAGTGCCAATGAGTGAGTGAGTGAGTGAGTGAGTGAGGGAGGGAGTTTGTTAACCAAGAGCCATCAAATATATGACTGAAACTGTAATATCGACCCTAAATCTGAATCAATTTATCAAAATATGTAATTTCAGACTCGACCCCACAAAAGGAAACAAGAGAAAAGATGAAAAAAGATGTAATTTCAAGACATACATATTAAAATGAGGCATGCAGAAGTATAGCTGGTTAAGGCAATGCACTCCCAAGTTGGAAAGTCAGGTCTTTGAATCCAGATGGGGTAAGGATTTTTAAACGGTTTCAAATATTCTGGCTACACCATGGCCTCAGAGTTAACTCAGCCTCTATTGTGAATGAGTACCAGATTTATTTTCTGGAGGTAAAGGCAACCATCATGCAGAGTCTTACCTTCTACAACCGAACCTCTAAAACCCCATAAACACTTTACATTTTAAACATTAAAGAATGTAAATATTAACAGACTTAACTATCTGCAATGTGTCTGATTCATGTAGTCAAGAAGATTGCAAGGCCTACCGAGTAGGAGGCCACAACCGAGTTAGTATGCTCTCGAAAGTTAACTTTTAAAACCTAGGTGTACATTATATTATACACAGTTTGGTATTTATCCTGTTAATAGTAAAATGCTGTATATCTTGTCCATCTTCTCTTATGCAAGATTCATACTATTAAAGACATTTACATTCACCTGCACTAGTCTTCTACTATAATGGACTTAATAATTCTTTGCATATTTTTTTTAGTAGATTTAATGTATGGGGATTAGATTTATAAACATTATTTGTTACCATTCCTATAAATAAAAATCAAAAGGCGCAAGATCCGGGGAACTAGAGAGGAATAAATTCCTTGTTATAATTCTTGGCCCCAAATATCTGGCACACTTTGGTCATGAATTTGTGTGCAGTATGGACTGTTGCATTGTCTTTTTAGAAATACACAAAGAGAGACTCCACACCACATAGAGGTCCCAAAAATGTGACTCGTGTACCTGGCACTATTTATTGTTTCTTGACAGAAAATTGATCTAATAATTATATAGCCAATGATGGCACACTACAACACACCCTTACTTTTGCATCATACAATGATATCCATGCAAGACATCTGTCATTCATGTGATGATGCATGGCCATGCAAATGAAACCATAATTCTGGATCAATTTCTTCATTATTTACTTTAACATACAACTACAGATGTGAAACCTGTGATTATAGTCTTGAGGTTTTAATGATTTCAGTATGCTTTTAATATCAGTAATTTTATTGCCACTAATGCAAGTGCTTTACACATTCCTCTCTAATTGTCTCAAAGTTGGACTAAAAATTAACTTTATAAAACTAAACCCCATACGTTAAACAAACTTCAAGAAAATACACAAAGGTTAATTATTAGGTCCATTACAATAAAAGAAATAGTGCATGTGAATGAAAATTTCTTGAGAAAGTGAGAAACATGCATAAGACAAAATAGACAAAACATACAGCAAATTCTGTTGGCAGAGTAAGTACCAAATTGTGTATAGCATAATGTATACTGCAGAGGCATGTATTGGATATTTTTTTAGGGTTAGCAATTTGGGAGTAAATGCCAGAATTTTTTTTACTGAAATATCGTATTTTCTGTTTCGAAAGTCATGGAGAGGTAATGAGTTTCGTTTGGATTTTGACACTTACTCCCTTTTCAATTTAATTCCATCTAAAAGTTTAATTACCTTATATATATTACATAGCTACATTTTAGTGAATAAAATGGAATTATCGAAAAACAGAGAATTTACTTGTCGAAATTTTTCACATTCAAATGTTCTAAAAATAATAATCAGTCTCAATTACTGAATCTATAATTTATTTGACACTTTATAGTGTCAAAAATTTGTATGTACATTTGTCTGTATTTTGTTTTGGTATCGAAGTTTTGCCTGAAGTTTGTTTTATTTTTTTGTTCAAATTCGTCCCATTTGTTTTCTAGGATTTTTTAATTCTTTTAATCTATTTATGCAGTAATCAATATCGTTAAATTTTGCTTGCAGTATATCAAATAAAACTGTCAGTTACAAGCAAAATATTAACAAACATATTCAATATAAAATTGTAATCAAATCTTGCAGTGTGATTAAAACTCCATGTGCAGCAATATAGGCTTCCTGATCCCAATATTCTCGTCTGGATTCATAATTTTTCCAAAGGCAGAAATTAGCATATCCCAATACTTATATACTATTCCAACCAAATTAGAACTGTAATTTTATCGCGTCGAAGACACTCTTGCCAACCATTTCTTTATTTCATCAAAAACCCTGTCCTTTTGGTTGATTCTGAAAAGAATGCAGCTAGTCCATTCAAAGTAAGGAATAAAATGCATTCTTTAATGATGGTCACGGATTAGAATAATACTAAATGAACGAAAATTGCATTTGGATTATCTTGTATAATGCCTCGACTGTTCTATTATCAGAAACGTTTATGGATCCTAAAAATCGTTCATGTACTTGGCCACTGTCGATGATGTACCGAAACACAGGAGACAACTGAGAGAAATTACTTATGTTTGTTGCCTCGTCTAGAACAATGCAAATAAAATTTTATTCATTGATCTCCCTCTTTGTTCTGTCCATTAATACATTTGGTATGGACGGATTAGATCATTCTGGATTAAATTTGACATTCCTGTAAATGTCGTAGAATGTTCTAAATGGTACTTTAGTTTCTCGTCATATTCACTGAGTAATTTTACGAGTTCAACGTAACTGTATTTATTGATAGAGTTGTGTCATATCTCTACTCTGACAAAGAAAACCTACACCGATGAAGTGTTTTACTATGACTATTTTTTCTTACAAGATTGAGTTGCAAATCCAGATTTTTTTTCTGATTGTCCAACATATGTTCAATTCTCACCTTACCGAAGATTTTACATTTATAATGGAGATCAAATGATTTTTAGATAGACTATGCTTTTTAATGGCTTTATATATGTTTCCCCATGTCGCAATAACCCGCACTGTTCCAAAGAGATATTTCGTTATTAAACAGAAAACATGTCCAACAATACAGCTTTTGAGCAAGAGGACACCCTTTTAATCACTCATTGCTACTGTAAATTTGCGACTTGCGACTTACACCTTAGTTGTGATATTTAATTCAGGAGTAAGTCTACCACTTTGTATTACTCATTCCTCATCCTCGAATGCGCTCCAGCAAAGTTACTTTTAGGATAGAACATATTACACAGTCCCATTCACTTTGTCTTGCCCCGACTGATCGTGAGCTTCCACATTTTCAACACTGCTGTATGCAAGAAGCTGAAGTGCTTACCTTCCAGCCATAACGCATATGTACATTCCATTATTAAAATGATGTTAATATATTTTACCATAATAATATTATCTTAACATACTAATACTTCAATATAGACATGACAATTACTATTGAGAATTGTAGGACCACAAGCTTAATTAAAAATGTAATAATTGTGATTTAAATTAAGTTTCCACTACAAGTCAATCCCGCACATTTTAAACTGCAGGACCACAGATAACTTACGACAACACACGATCACATCCAAGCAACTTCTTGCTTATCGTGTAGAGCAAGAGTGGTTTATAGCTCGGGAGCAGGATGGAACAAATTGACTATGCAAATAATGACCAGGTCACTAATATTACTTTTAAATAGCATTGAAATTTTATGTTAATCAATACTGATTATTTCTATGATGTTTCTCATTTTTTTTTAGTCCCTGGGTAAGCAATGCTTACCTTGCATCTATTGAACACACGCCACTGGTATACTGTAAGTTTTAACAGTTTAATCGTTAACTTGCAAGAGCATGCTAACTCAGCAGCAGATGCATTGAATCCCAACCAGCAAGCAATCTTTGTTACAATATGATTTAGATGTACTTTGTTATATATCATTTGCTGTCCAGTTTTGCAGAAAGAATATACATGTTAGACTTGACCAAATGGTTAAAGGTCATATACCATAGACTTGCAATATGACAAAAATTTAGCAATGACATTATGCAGTAGTAGTTCCTGTCACTCTTCTTGGAAGCATAGGGGCCCTCTGGAATTTTTTTGCCAAATCCTGATTTCATTCTACTTTTGCCAATTTCTGTTGTTACAGTGCTGCATCATGTATTTTTTTTTGGTTTCCTCTTCATCTAGGCAATCCCTGTGGATTCCATCCTAGTGCTCTCTTTGACACACTGCCCAATTCCCTTCTGAAAGTATGTCCAATCCATTTCCATTTGTGATATTTAGTCTCCTTCTGGAGCAATGGCATTATACCATACAATAATTGCACATGATATACAGTTCTCATAAACACAACCATATTTTATACTGGAAAAAGAATGTCTCACTGACAATACAAATCAGATGTAACACAAAACACACAGTGAAAGAGACAAAAAACACATAAATCTTTACAAAACTCAAAAGTAAAGTGATTTCACAACAGACCCTTTAGGAGGCCATTGGGGTAGTAGAAGGTTAAGGCTCCAACCATTGTAGACCATTGTCACAAGATGCCAGCCAAACTGTCAACCCTACATGATGGACAGTTTTATCCCCAGAACATGTCTGGTACTCATTTCAGTTAGAGGCTAAATTGACAGGAACACGGTCTACTCAATGCAAAATGGAAAAGTTATGATCATACATACAGTTCTGAGATTCATAGCTTGTGTAATTAACAAAAGAACTGTCAACCATTGCATGCCAAAACCTACCTTGAAATTTCTTCCACAGAAGCATTGTGAAGTTCAAAGGCCATGTCAAAAAAATTATCTGCCATTTTTAACTACAAGGCACTAAAATCCAGCACCAAATTTCTCATTTAAATTATAGGGAAGTAATACAACACCTGAATTGGTAAATTGGATAACCCTCCCTACCTGATGTCCACGCCATGTCCCACTTCAATTCATACTATTACTCATGCAGGGAGACCAACTGATCCATACAACAGGATGACATTGCTGGATTCTGTCTTCGATTTCTGTGCTTGGCAGTTAAAAACATGGGCTTGGTACATCAAAACACTTTTCTGTGAGAAATCTCAAGGTAGATTTCGGCATGCAATGGTTGACAGTTCCCTGTAAGATATATAATTACTATAGAATGAATTTTTATGTAAATAAATATAATTTTGGTTATAGATACAAGACTTAGGATGGAATTTATAGTTATCACTTAAAAATGAGTGACCCTTAAAGTGTTTACTTACACTCATTTCAAATTCATAGCTGTACCTCATTCATATTTGAAGGGTACACGGGAAAAACGATCAAGGTCCATCAAAAATCGAAATTGAGTTATTGGTGCCATCCAATAGTTGAATGGGAGTACTATCTTATGTAAAATTTAGTTTTATGTTAAAATCAGGCATGGGGAGCTGTCGAATGAGGGGTAGTATGACAACTTCCTCATTCCACCTTTCGTTGAATTCAGGACTGTTGTTATTGTCATTTCAGCATGCCAAGCAGTATCAGTGGCAGCACAACCTTACAGCCTGAAACATATGCACTAATCCCTTCCATTCGTATGTACTTTACATATATCTGTGCAAATGTTTGAAGGGCGCATAGTAGACTGCTGACACTAATTTATCTATGTCAGGCTGATAGTATTCGTAGAGACACTATTGAGACAAGTGTGTCATCGTTTAATGTGGAGTGTGTTTTAGATTTGATATGATTTCTCAGCAATCAATTTTGAAATCCGGTAACTAGCACCTACTGAATTCTCTGAAAGTGGTTGTCTGCTGTCGTTTTGGAGTGTTTGCTGCTTTAGATTATTTAAAAATCCCATCCTGTCATCCCCTGTGTAAACAAAACATACAATGTCCCCTATGTCTATTATATTTAATTTATGAATTTGAACTCCATGCATGTTACCTAATGTATTTTAAAAGTATATATCATTAATATGTCCCTGTGAAAAGATAGTTATATATTTCTAATCGTGCCTGTGCCTGTTCGTATTGATTTACATGTGAAGATCTGAAATGTCGTGGGATATTATAATGTCTCACATGATGGAACCGCATAGAACACAATAAACAAACAACTTTCGTGCCATTCTGAATGCAAAAATAATCATTTACTCAGTCCGTATTAAAATGATATTGGTGTTTAGAATTTGCCACGCTCACGCTGGATTAAACACCACTGACACTCACTGTGTACCTGCATCTCCAGTGGGAGGATTTGTTATGACTCTCGGAGCCCAAGCTCCCCATGCCTGGTTAAAATGATCATGGTCCTCTTAAATGAGTGTTAAAGAGTGTACTTGATAAAAACAATAAGGTCCATTCATTTCTGTGGAATAACAATCAAGCTCCATGTATAATCCACAGATCAAAATAAACTGAGCAGCAGGCGTAGTAACTCCCATTTCTTTTTCTGTTTTCAGTTTCATCGTGAAATGCTGAGGCTTCGTGTTACTGGTTTCCTGATATATTGTAAAATAATTTTCCAACGTTGAGTTTGGAATCAGATATTGAGTTTTCCGTGAATTTCTGTTAGTCTTGTGTTCGTTGTTGCTGAGATAACATAAATTAAGAAGTTGCATAAAATGGAGGCATCAGATACAACAGAGAACAAGGATGAACATTCAAGTCATGTGTAGAATCCTATTTCAAAGAAAAGAAAAGCATTTGGACGAATTTGTGATTCATCAAAAAGGATACAACCCATGACTCATGTTACAGAGACGATTATTATAAGTGTCCATGATTGAAAAGTTTTCAGAATGTTTCATTACTGGAAAGGAATAGATTAATAAAACAACTTAATGAAATGGCTTCTTACAATGCACATAATGCTCGCCTAACAGTTCTTGTTAGTGTAAATCTTTGAGATGAAGAATGTCTAAGAAAAGTCCTGATACAACTCATGTCACAACTTTTCTTATGTCTGTAAGTTGCATATTAATAGAGATAATCAAATACAATATGTTCAGGTATAACAACCAGCATTTATATAATTTCAAGGAATTGCCAATAAACTACTAATTACCCTAAAAAGTGATTGGTTACCGCAGGGAAAGCACATGTGGAAACTAGAGGAAAACATACCAATAGGTCTGGAAACTGTAAAGGAGAAACAATATTCAAAATCCATGAACATATACAGGCATTGAGAGGCTGTAACCCCATTACAGCATTCATGAATGTAAAATGTTGCACCTACCAGAAGACCTTAACATTTGAAAATTACACCAGTTACATTCAGAGAAATATCCTGAAAATTCTGTTTCATATAAGCAATATAAATTAATTTTTGTGAAGATACAATATTAGTTTTAGATATTCTACAGCTGACCTGTGATACATTTAGACTTAATATTGCTTTACTCGATTTAGACATAGAAAATGAACAAGATATAGCTAAAATTAAAAATCTGAACACACACAAACATCTCGCATATAAGAGCCTTACAAACTAGATAGCAATATTTGAGTTAGCAGGTGATTGAAGACACGAGGTTTCTAATGCTAGGGGGAAAAGAAAACTCTGAATCATTCATCATAGTTGACTGCAAAAACTAAATGGATGGGGTGATTTTTTATGTTTCATGGATGTGGAGAATTTTTGAATGGATACTGTAGAAAAAAGTCATTTTTCCCAGAGAACCATTGCAAGGTACCATACCAAAAAAGATTCTAAATTGGTGTTCCTGAGACAGTCATACCAGTGTACAATATAAAAAATTAAAATTATGGTATCTTATTTTATTTATTAAAATTAAAATTTTCATAATATTTTAATTAATATAACCTAACTACCAAACTCCAAATTAGCCCTTAAGCCATTTTATGACATACTTTTATTATCTTTCAGTCTGATGGAAAACAATGTATCAGGGCTGTAATGCCTCATCAGTTACATCAATTGCTATTACACATCAAAAGTGCAAATTTAAATTACTTTCAAATAATAAAATAGTTTTTCAGTCGTGCAGTACAAGACTATTTTATTTCATTGTCACTGAGAGGAGACCATGAAGAAGAAAGAAAGGAGTTTAGAATCTGACAGTGTGGAACAGTTAACTTATTCCAATTCTGTTCTATCTATAATGGCATAGCCCATTGTTGAGACATAGCCACTCCTTTGTAAGGAGTTACTAGACCAAGTTAATTTTTAGTTAACTTATTTGCTCATAGATGCCATGGATGGCAATGATACATCTAACAGGCAACTAAGATATTACTAGGATGTTGATGTCGGTAAATTTTGCTTAGAGGCCTCTTTATTCAGGCTTAAGGATCTTTTATGAGCCTCAAAAATCTTCAGACTTGAATCCGCAATCCTCAGAACTAGAGGCAAGGAGCACAACCACTAGTCCACCGTGGCTTGGATGTGTCATTTAATTAAATTCATACATATCTTATACTTTATAGAGGTTGCTTCTCATTTGGACCTTGTTCGTTCTTAGTATGGAAATTTAGACATTGTTTGGCTATATTGATTTTCCATTGTTGATGTTCAACTTCAAAAACTAACAATACTGTTTAATTGTTAAGAAACAGTTGGTCTTTGCATTTCACTTTATCAATTTCCATAAAACACATGAGCAGTGAAGTATTGAATATTTAAATTTTAAAATGCATTTTTCTCAAAACTTTTAAAAATGGACCTTGATCATTATTCCCGTGTACACTTCATTTGAGAGATTGCTCAAGGTAGCTCATCAGTTTGTTGAATGAAATGGAAATGTATAGTGAACCAGATTTTAAGAAAATATATCTTCACAAACAGTTCTAGATATTCTTACTGCCTTTAATAAACAAAAATACTGAAAACAATGTAGGGTTACATCACTATTAACAATGTCGATAGCCCTAATATTTTAGGCACAGATAGCTAGGAGGCCTATTTCTCACAACATAATCAAAATACTACATTTGAATAATATTGTGGTACGTCTAATTCAGAAAAAAACCATGTATGGCAAATTTATAACAGTTAAAACTGATCACAGTCATCAATCACAAGAATTTAAATATTGAGTTTGAAATCAAGAAATATTAAAACCTATCTGAAATGTAATTTTCCATTAACCTATAAAAAAGGAACAAATATAAAGTTAGATGTGTTTTTTTTGTTAGCTATTTTTTATGTTTTGAGATATATATTATGTATAAATCTTAAGTACTGTTAGAATGTTAATAGTTATAACTGCTATAAGTTAAAACAAGTTTTCAAAGCCATAACAGATTTTAGAGATTTTTTCCCCCCTTTCAGCATACTAATTATCAGCTTAAATCATCATTATTGCAATAAAAATTATATAAACAACTTCTTGTTATATCAACTACACTTGTATATATAAAAACAGCCTTCATGAGAGTGAGTTCATAGAGTATAGGATACTTACTCTATGGCAATTATCTGTTATGATGCCATGTCTGGCATCCGAGTCATGTTACATGGCCTCATTCAAAACTGCTGACGAAGAAATAGGTGGACTCATTAACAATTCTGATTGTCATGGTTACGAACTTGATGATTTAGAAACAGACAATGAGCAAGATAATATATTACCTGAAACTACTCCTACAATACATACACAAAGTAGAGGACAAAAAAAAAGTCAAAATGTGATGAGTGACAAAGAATTAGGATGGAACACTGAGCCAAGTACTAATAATAAACACAATTTTCTAGAACACAAGGGTTAAATCCAGATTTCAAAATTTTGGAAATTCCATTAGAAATTACTAAAAAATGTTTGATGCTTTATTCACAAAATTTCAATTAGAAAGATATGCACGTCAACAAATCCAAGGTGGTCCACTAAAACCAAAATCAATTCACTCACAATGGAAAGACATATCAATAGCCAAAATGAAAATATATCTATCTAGGCATAATAATTCATGTGTTGTTAGTAAAGAAACCAGCAATTCGGAACTACTGGAGTACATCACCTATTTTACATACCGATTATGCTCGATCAGCAGGAATGTCTCGTGACAGATTGCACTTATTTTACATATTGATTATGCTCAATCAGCAGGAATGTCTCATGACAGATTTTTGTTAATTCTACCCATGTTCCACCTGAACGACAATGAATCCTATATTCCCAGAGGATAACCTGGTTATGACATCATGTATAAAGTTCAGCCACTGTTGAGTTCCCTAACAACAAAATTTCAACAAAGTTACATCCCAGATGAAAATCTCACCATGGACGAGGCAATATGTGTTTTCCAAGGAAGAATATTCTTCCGTGTTTACTTAAAAGGAAAACAAATACAGAATAAAACTGTATGAATTGTGCAAGTCCACAAGTGGTTTTATATGTAATTTAGAAGTTTATGCCGCAGCACACGAAACACAAGCAGACTATAACTCAGCTTTCATTGTTGTAGACAGACTGTTCACTGGTGAAAAACAAATGGCACACAGTATACATGGATAGATTTTACAGCAGTCCAACACATTTTGATCATTTGTGGTATAGTGGAACAAAAGCTGTAAGCACAGCAAAGCCAAACTGGAAGGAGATGCCTAGAGATATCACTTGCTGGCAGTAAAATGGAAGGATGTGAATGATGTATACATGTTATCTACAGTACATAATGGCACACTAGATGTCACCCCTACACTGGCTAGATGATCATCTACTACCTCTGTGATCAACACATGTGGATGTGAGGCCAGCAGCCGGATGGTCAGCCAAGGGCTTTCTAGGCCTGTCGCGCTTGGAGTTTTAGTGGAATCTACATCTAGAGCACACCAGAAAATAAAACCTAAATCCGCAATAGATTACAATTAGAGTCCGGATGTTTAGGCACTTAAAAAATTCAAAATAGGCATGCAAAAAAGCACTAAAAATCATTAATATAGGCACTAAAAATTCAAAATAGGCTCTTACAAAAATGGACTAGGCCTATAACAAATTTTTACAGCCTTACGTTAAGAATATAAACATATGATAAAAACTTGTTGTACCAACTGAAAATAATTATATTATAGGCCTACTTTATTTAATAAAAATTACATATCATTGACGTACACTGTAGAGTTTGTTTCCTTAGAGCACTTACTCACTATCAACACAATAAATACAAAGTCATTGATTGCACATAACAATAAGATGCTTTTTTAAATTTTCAACTATTAAGTTTTGTAGTCTATTAGCACATTTTTTTAGAACTGAAAATGACCTTTCCATTTCTACAGATGTTATTGGGGCATATTTGAAGAGAACCAGAGAGTTTGGATCCATAGCACTTGAAATATGTTGTCACCAGCAAGAATCTTTGCAATGTTTTACAACTGCTGAAATTCTGCATTATCTCAAAGTATTCGCTTACTTTTTTTTGTACAGTTCGACCTGTAGCACTTGGAACCACTTGAATTTTTTGCACATCATCCACAACAGCCATTGAATTTACCAATGTTTTATTTCTTCCCTCAAGACACATAATTGCATTTGGTAGTACAGAATAATTTGCTGCAATGAAAGCAAAGTCATTTTGTAGAGTCTTCTTCAACAGCAACTGTTTTACAACGCATATAGATGATACATCATCTTCATATAGCCTGTTAAAAATGTCTTGTATCTTGTTAAAGTTCTTTGCATAATATAATACTGGCAGTTAACCATGTACCCCATCTAGTTAAAACAGGCTGTGGAGGTAATGCTAGTTCAGGGGCAACTTTTTTGAACGACTGAACTCTGGATGAAGATTTTAATAAATTACTTCTTAGTGTGGGAAATCAAGGCACCTACATCTGGGAATAGACCATAAATTTCCTCACAGATTCTATGCAATGCATGGTTGAGACATGTTACATGAAGCATGCTGGGGGAACAGAACTTTGAGGATTTTGTCAGCATTCTTCATGTAGACCGTAGCATCAGAATTAAACAGAAGAACGTAATCATATTTTATTCCATCAAGCCACAGTACATTCAATGCTCTGGTAAACACTTGTCCAATAGTTGAACTATTTTATCTAATTGTTCACAAGCTAGTACATATATTTTAGAGGCCAATTACATCAGCAATAAATCGACCACAGGGATCTGTACTCTTGTCAACTGAAATCTATATTTTCTGCTCACTGACTCCTTCCCAAATTCTACTAATGACATCATTGTAACAAACATCAACATATGATTTATATAACGTGCTTTCATTTGGGATTTCTTCTTTTGTGTATTTATGTAAGAAACTCTTTGTTTTTCTAGTTTTTGTAAAGGGATACAAGCTGAAATAAATGCTTTGCAGACATTCACTAAAAACTGTGACTGATGTTTGTTGATAGCATACAAAGATATCAGAGATGCTTTTGGAACTTGTTTTGCCTTTTTATAAAGAACAGACTTATGTTTTGCAGTGTGTATATGCTGCGAAACATGACACTTCTTTGCATAATTCACTGAAATTTCACATACTTTGCAGAACTGTCACTGAGAATATTCCCACATCAAATTCTTTTACGAAATTGGTCAGTTTGTCTTTTACTGTTGTCCATTCTTCAGGACATCATAAAACAACTGTTCTAAAGATAAAAAGAACAAGCCACATACATTTCTCGCACCACTTTCTTATTGAAGCACCTGTCTGTGAATGAGGATTTCAGACTGAATTCTGTGTTACCAACAACAAAAATAATAATGCCACTCACTTATACGTTTCAACACCAGTTATAAGACAGAGAAAGAAAGCTTGAGCCATCCACCCTCTTTGTCACTCAGCAATGTTTGTATTGAAAAGAAGCAAAGTAGAACCATAGAATACTGCTGCAATGGGACACAGCTTAGAGCTATTTTGCTTAACAGGAGTGCATGAGATGGAAAAATAAAATAGCCGGTACTTGTTATTTTGCCAAACTTATCCTAAAATATTCTAACAGAATTTATAAAAAGAACACATGAAAATTTCTATGCAATGATGTATCATGATGTTTATCCATTTCAATTGATTTAATTGAAATACTAAGTTAATTTCGAAAACAAAAGGCAAATAGGCATTGTAAGCTGAAATAGGCATTTATGGGCAAAATTAACTTCATGGAAAACAACTCTAGGGTCATCAGTATGAACTTATGTAAAGTCACTTTTGCAATATCTATATTAAATAACTAGGCCTATAGGCATTTTCCCTAATATCCGGTCTCTAATAATAAATACAAAATTTCTATTGACAAATCTGATCAACACTAATGTCATACTACAGATTCTAGAGAAAAATCAGTGAAGTAGTGGAAAAAACTTTTTCATTTTTGCCCTAGCTTTAGTCAATGCTTGCATCTGCACACAAAAGAAAAAATTGCACATATTATGACTTATAATTATCATGGAAAGAGTTGCAGGAGAACTAATTACTGATGCAGGCCCTGAAGTAGTCTCACAGCCACAAAGACCTACAGCAGCAAGACTACTAGGAAAGGACCATTTTTTCACATAGAGTACCTGCCACAGAAAAAAGGATGTGTTCAGAAAATCTGCAAGTTATGATCCAACAGGAAAAGCTGCACAAAAGTACACCACCATATACTGCCACAAGTGTGACGTAGGACTGTGTCTCAGCGAGTGCTTTGAAGTGTACCATACAGAAGTATATTATTTAGAGTAGTGTGATAGCAGTACACAGTTGTTGAAGTCTACAAATCAAATACAAATGTACTGTGAAACTAAGAGATATTGAAAACATGTATCCAGAACAACTAACTTCTGTACTTATTTTTTATAATTATATTTAAATTGTGCACTGATTACGTACATAAATTATCGGAGATAAAATTTAAAAATGCTAGCAGTTATTAATTTTAGAAATATTTTGCATACGTCCCGTTAAACTTCACTGGCATGCGACATAGGGTACTTAAATTTCGTCTGGACTGTAAGTGTTAAAAATCCCATGAAAAATTTGAAAAATACATTTTGTACTAGTTATGTTTATCAATTGGCATTATTTTGGACTTTTAGTAATAAATGTTTAATTACATGATCATTTTTTACACTCACTATATTTAATTCTGTATTATCAGACCTTTACACTGCATGGACACATTCTGTTGCTCTCCACTAGCTACATGTGGCTTATAGCAGAGGTGCCATTGTATATGTATCTATGCCAGAAGAGAATGAAGACACAGGTGTCATAACCTTGCAGGTAGATGAGAAAGTTTGTGTTTATCTGCAGGTCAGTGATATTAATTGAAGCCACTGTGTAGGGAGAAAGAAGGGGTTGACGACTGAGAGCTGTGATTGTTAAATTTGTTTCTTATCGCAAGCAACAAAAAGAATTAAAAAAGGAAGTGGTATGACCATTCATGAGGACCCTACTAGAGCTAGGCATAAGTTATTTTGCAATGTGATTATTATTCATGGTGTAGCTAATGTTTGGACCCAAAGTGGCTCAGTCATTGTTAAGATAGGGAACATAAAAAAAAGCATCTGAACCATATATCAGAACTAAGGTCAGAGAGATATGAACTCCAAAATCTGTGTAACTCTTCCATTTTTGTAATCCATTGTTTCATTTAGTATTTATCTATTTTCTACTTA
Source organism: Diploptera punctata (assembly GCA_030220185.1). Classification (NCBI taxonomy): domain Eukaryota; kingdom Metazoa; phylum Arthropoda; class Insecta; order Blattodea; family Blaberidae; genus Diploptera; species Diploptera punctata. The sequence continues at coordinate 999,107 of JASPKZ010003838.1, read as the reverse complement.
CTGTTAGGAATAGAATAGTGTTGCATTAGTTTAATTCCAGTGAGATTGTTTTATATACTATATTGCCTAGCTGTTTTAAATATGTTAGGTTGTCACAATTGTCCTAAACAATGAACAAGGCAAGTCAGCGGTTCTCAAGTACAATTATATTCACAAACTTACCCCGTTAGCTAGCATACTCTCCACTGCTCTTCACATGACCACCACCTCCTACAATCAGTCTACTCACCACACCCTCATTCCTTAAAATAGTGCACGTGAATGCACAATGCTTGTTAAGCCATTCTGTGACATTTTTGCACCTTTTAATTTACATTATATCCTTGTTTCTGAAACATGGTTAAAAACCCTCCCTCCCTTCAACACTTCTTCAAATTCCTCACTATTCTTTACTCGAGCAGACTGGACAGGTAAAGGAGGTGGAAGAGTCAGCTAAATCTGAATTTCTTTTCATTGAATTATCTGCTTCATATCATAAATGTCTTGTGTGTGTGTGTAGTATACATACCCCCAAAAAACCAAGTACTTATGTGATTTTAAAACCCCCTTTACCAACATTATTGCCATATTATGGATGCATTATTATGATGGGATATTTTAATACAAATATGATGACCCAAACAAAGGACTTTGCACAACTTGAGACTGTTCTACCTCTAAATCCCACCCATCATACTTCCCATATGACATACTACTTGGCTTATTTATAGACACACCTTTCTGCTCACAATGACATTTATATTGCCTATGCCTTACAGACACTTACATTGACAACGAAGACAATAACAAGCAGAGACTTGAAACACAGATGAAGAAGCACAATTTCAGGATTCCCTAAAGGTAGACTGGAATCTCATCTGAGACTTAAAGTCTATAGATGTAAAAATGGAAATGTTTAATAATAATATTTTGCAGTTAGATAACCAACAAGCACCTCTCAAAGCAAAGATAACTAGATGACATTCTGCATCCTGGATGACCCCCAAAACTAGAAACCTAATAACAGATAGAGACCTAGCCTACCACACTTACTTATGAAACAAATGTCACCTTAACCAAAATGAATACAAATGACTAAGGAATAAAACAAATCAATTAATTAGAAATGCTAAGCTAAGACATACAACTTTAGACAAAAAAAAAAGAGTCATCTCTTGAATGCACATTTCTTCTAAGTCTTATTCGACACAGCGCTGGGTAGGAAACTAAGTCATAATTGTGCAGTCCCTGAGATGCTGTGTTATGTGGCATGAACTGAAGACACTCCTACGTGTCCTGTTAGGTCAGCGGCAAAGCATGCAGTCACTGTTTCTGTTAATGAAGGTCGCAGATTCGCATCCTCAATTATGCATTTTTTTGTGATATTTGTATTAAAATGTTTTATTTTGACATTTGAATTAAATCAATGTTAATGTCGTTATTGTAACAATTATATTTACCACATTCTAAGCTAATTTCAGTGTATTGCATTCAATAGACTGTGATGCACAGATGTCTGCGCAAAAGCAAGAGCCTGTAACTAGTTTGTTTATAACGAATCATCAAGTTTTACCATGGCTCAGTGCACACACACATGGACATAGGCACGAGGCAATCTCTCCTTGCACTGGTAAACGTTGTAGGTTTTTCCACTTGTGAGGCTGGAAGGCGTTTGAGAGTCCCTGCATCTACAGCACAGAGGTGGGTGAGATTTTCCGGATTGAAAACTGTCGTGTTGGTTCAGGAAGAAGACGTGTTTCCACTCTCCAAGAGATTGAAGCTTTAATTGCACAAGCTCATAGGAACCACTTTCAAACTGCTTCTCAAATTAAAGCAAAGCCTCAATTCCCTGGATCAGCTCAGACAGCTCTATGGCATTTTAATGATGCAGGATGTTTTGCACGGACAGCAGCATACAGTGGAGGAAATTGGTATAAAGGCACTTGTTAAAGCTGTTAACACAAGTTTATTTACTCTTTCTTTGGCATTTTTCTATATTAACTTAGGAGGTGATTGAGTATAAAACACACACTAATAATGTCAAAATTAATTATCCATTTCCGTCCAAAAAAGTATCTGAAAACTGAAACCACTCTCACATTTGGGTGGAAATTAGTTTAAAGGCACTTTGTGTATTTCACAGATTAAACCAAAAAAGACTGAGGGCAAAGTTTACAACAAAGTTCTAAAATTTAGTTGAACCTCCATTGTTGTTAATTACTTGGAATATTCTCTTTGGCATTGACTTGATGAGGGTGTTTATTTCTTCCACTGAGATTGAAGCGCACTCTTCCTGAATAACATTTTTCTGCTCTGTCACTGTCCCAAACTGCCGTCCATTGCGATACACACGCCTTGCCAGGATCCCCCATAAGTTCTCAATCGGATTTAAATCAGGACTTCTGACTGGCCACGTCAAAAGTGGTATTTCTTTCTTCCTGAACCACTCCTTTGATTTGGCAGACACGTGAATGGAAGCATTATCTGGCTGAAAAATTAGATATTTGCCAAATTCCTCATACATTTGTATCAATTAGGACTCCAGAAGCTCCTCAGTGTAGGACTCAAAATTCATCTTGATGCGTATCCATGCTATTTTTGATCTTCCTTTAAAGCAGAATGCTGCCCAAATCATAACGCCTCCACCACCTAAGTTTCTACTCATTCTAACTTGCTCTTCAGTACGGAGGTCGTTCCAGTAATACTGAAGGCCAACAGGCCCATCCAGATTAAACTTCTTGTCACTGAATATTACTTCATTCCATTCTGAGATCCAGGACATGTGTTCTTCAGCAAAAATCATTCTAGCTTTCTTATGTGCATTGTTCAGAGGTAGTTTAATAAGACTTCTTTTGAATTTTAGGTTCTTGTCTTCTGACAGAATTTGTCTTAGTCATCTGGCTGTTAATGACAACTTCAAATCAGCCTGGATTTGAGAAGAAAACATACTCTTACCTTTTGCTTTATGTAAAATGAGACCTTTAGTGTGCTCAGACAATTTTCTTGTCTGCCATATTTCCCTTTTTTCCATAGTGTGAGCCCAGTTTGACAAAATTATCAATGACACATCTTGAAGCCCAAATTTCGTAGGTATTTGTCTATTGGAAAGGCCCATCTCCTTGAAGGCACTAACTCATGATTTCTCTTCATTTGACAAGGCTTTCCACGTGGCATTGTATGTACTACTGACTTGTAACTGATGAACGATGCTCACAGACACGTCTCCATGTAATTGCAGTGTTTTGTTTACATTTATGTCTCTGTAAGAACCAGAAGTTGACCTGCCTTTATACCGATTTCCACCCCTAGGACAGCGTTTTCTTAGATTTTACGTATTATTTACATATATAATAAATACAAAATGAGGAGACCTGTATGAAATTATGTCCAAGATAATTATATGTAATCTATGACACACATACGGTATTTGCATAAATATTTCAGGTTGTTTTACTACTAAAAGTTAGTGGCTTTATACCAATTTCCTCCACTGTAGAGGGAACACCTGACAGATAATCACAGATTGTTTGCAGAGGAAAATGCCAACCATGATTGGAATAATATAATATTCTTAGACAAGGTGACATTTTCTTCTACTCATGACAGCAAAGTGATTGTCTATCATAAAAAAGGGGTCTCGATATGGTGCAGAATACGTGGCTAGGCAATATCTGTGTCTTGTTGGGGCTGGATATCACGGGATGGTCTGGGTGTATTGTGGAAGCTGGACAACACACTGAACAATATGCAGTATAAGGCTATGCTAGAAAAAATCTTGATTCCATCTGTGAGGATGACATATCCTGATGGAATTATTGAATTCGTACAGGATAATCATCCTGTCCACACTTGTTGAGCGGTTTCAAACTGGTTCTCGGAGAGACAGGATATCAGAGTGATAGACTGGCCTCCCTGTTCACCAGATTTGAATCCAAACAAAAATGTGTGGGCTAAGATGAAAATAGAGATGAACTCTAATTGGCCTGCAGATGCACAAACGATGAAAGATGGCTTATGGGCACAAATTCAAGACATCTGGGATGCTTTAGTCGATCGTCCACACGCCTATAGAAATTTGACTGCATCAATGCCCTGCAAATTGAGGGCAGTAATAGATGCTGAGGTTCAACAACCCGATGTTGATTTTGTTTTTGTTAAAGTTTTAATTTTAGAAGATATTATTTTCTTTCTTCAATTATTTATTAGAAGAATGTTTTAATTTATGTTTTTGTGTGTTTTGTGCGTGCATTGAAGCTATAAAACTTAAATATAAAATTAAATATGAAACTATATTACAGGAAAATGCTATTCTAACATTCAGTTAAAAAAAAGTAGAATGGGAATCAAACCCGTGAGGTTACAAATGCAGATGATGTCTGTTAAACCTCTCGACCATGGAAACACACTAAGCCAAGCACTCTCTTTCATGTTGCTTGAGTGTGCACTGCGTTAACTAGCAAACAACCCAGTACAATTACTGAAAATGTGTTGATGTGAATATGGCTTCTGCGAGTGCTCACGAAGTTCCCCGATCAGTTGACAGATTCTGCAGAGGACTCATTTTTTGTCTAAGGCTGTACATATAGACAAATTGACCCGGTATTCCATCCTCAGAAATGTGGAAAAATCCTAAGACAATGGGTCTTAGAAAATAATTACAACAGACAAATGGCAGCAGGACTAGTGCCTCTATTGAACACCTAAATGAATACATTGCAAACAGTAAGACAGGTAACATTTACAATAGACTATTCTGACTGAACTTGCTCCCACACGAGATTTTTTTTTCTTTCTTCTCTTACATAAATACTGACGATGTAAAGAAAGCCATGTCGGAAATTAAATCTAAAGTCATGGGTGTAGACTGAAACCTCTTATTAATAAAATCTTGAACATTATCTTACCAACTTTGATGCACATATTTAATGCTTCTATTATGACTGCAACATACCCTGCCAAATGGAAGGAAGCAATATATGTCCTAACCCCAAAGTAAATACACCCACTTTGACTGAAAACTATAGACCTATCAGATTATCTACCTTATCAAAAGCATTGGAATGGATTATAGATAAACAACTTACCGGCTATCTAAATTACCACAAACTTCTCAACACTTACTAATCAGGATTCTGTGCTGGTTACAGTATGGCATCTGTATTACTTAACACTACTGAAGACATTCATGAGGCTATGGATCAGAGTAAATTGACTATTCTAAATTTATTAGATTTTTTCAGAGATTTTAACACGGTCAATACAAATGTTTTACTGTAAAAATTTAAGTTACTGAATTTTTCTCAAATTTCAATTCAGTGGTTCCACTCCTACCTCACTGGCCACTAACAGTGCATTGCTGTAAGTGATCGTTTTTTGTGGAGGTCAGTAGAGTGTGGAGTATCACAAGGATCAGTACTAAGTCCAGTTTTATTTTTATATATATATATATATATATATATATATATATACACAACATCATTGACTGCATTAAACATTGCAAATATATCTATGCTGATTACCTACAGCTATATATACATACTAAACCAGAACTGATTAGCGATGCAATTAAACTACTTAATGAAGACCTAGACTCTATAGCAATGTAAACGGAAGAAATAAAATTTATTATAAATCCTGAGAAGTCACAAGCTATTTTTATCGGTCATCAAAGTCTATTAAATAAAATTTATTATTCATCGATAGTTACTGTAAATACAAATCAAACTGATATTCCATTCAAACCTTCTGTGAAAAATCTCAATGTATATTTTAACCAAAATCTTAATTGGTAGGTACATTTAAGAGAAACTTGTCAGACAGACTACAACATGTTCATAATGCGTGTGCACATTATATATGCAACCTCCGTAAAAACAGATCACATTTCAAATGTCATCTTAGCTCTGATTGGAAGACAGGCGAAAATACATTGCCTCTGCTTCTTATATAGTGGAACCTCTGTAACTCTAATCTCATTAAGTGAAATTCCTCTGTAACTCAAAAAAAATCCTCATTCTCTTACCATCAAGCCCATAAACCTCCATTAATCGAAACCACCCACCATACCCTTTAAGGCATTTCAATATATTTTTTTCCCTCTGTAACTTGGAAAAAATTGTATTTGACTTCTGTATCTCAAAGAATTGAATATTTTGCTTTATCATATCTTTGTCTCGAAGTTTGTAAATGAATAGCCTGTGTAATTCGAGGAAAAGATAAGACCAATAAACTCAACACATGTTCAGCAGGTGTGGTTTAAATTGTTGCATATTTGTATTTGCCTATTTTTATTGTTTCACATCCTTTGAGCTCTACTGACCGAAGTCTTAATTTGTAGAATTGAATTGGTCATTTTTAAAAGGGGACATGTTACATTAAAAGGGGATTTAATACATTCTAAATGAATGTAACATATTCCCTTTTAAAGATGACCAATTCAATTGTTTATTAACCAAATTAATATGCAACTTGCTTTCTTTGGGTTTACACCGATATGTACCAACGTATTTGTTATGGAAAATTCAAATATTTTAAAACAAGTACTGTTAAATGAAAATAAGTTAGAAGTGATAGAAGCTGTAAAGAAGATTAATAAGAAGAAATACATTACTGAACAATTTGGCTTGCCGATGAGTACTCTGTTAATTATAATAAAAAATAAATCCAAAATACTGAAAAAAAAAAAATGAAACTCAAAATTTATCGAGTAAAAGACAATGATCTGCAGAGTTGCCTAACTTAGAAGACTGTCTACTTAAGTGGTTTAAGCAAGTTGGAACAAAAATATTTGTCTGAGTGTAAGAAATTTTTTTTTAATCACCCACTTACAGTCGAGCCGGTCATAATCCCAGCATGGCCATGCCTACTCGACTTTTGGTACATGACTGCTGTACATGGTTTACAAGACACAGTTAATGATTTTTCCATTTCGTATATCCTGTATAGCCTCTTCAATCCCATGAAAATTTTGATTAAAATCAAAAACCATGTCTATTTTATTTTTAGTTAATTATATAATAAAAAAATCATCCATTACAGTTTTATAAGTCATCCATATACTGACTGGAAAAAAAAATAAAGTTTGGGATCCAAGCTCCTATCCACGGACATATTACAGCTTTTTCTACTTTATTTTCGAGTAATTGTTAGTAAAAGTATAATAAATGATGAATATCATCAGTGCTATCATGGTTGGATACCTATTCCTCCTTTTCTAATAATAGCACCTAGAATCTCTTCTTAAAAAAGATTATGTTGAAAAATTCATTAACATTAAACAAATTATATAATAAATCTATATACAACATATCAGAAGATATTATTGAATCTTTTAGATTATTAAATAAACAAAATATATCTATTCTTTTTTAGATTTTGTTTATAGATCTATGAGGAAAGTAGGAAATTCTATTCTAGATTTTCCTAGATCATTGGGCATTTAAAAAATAAAAAGAAAGTATTATAATTTCAGATCACACTAATGCTATTCGTTTCAAATATTTCATTTATTTCATTAAAATTAAAAAAAAAACAAGTATTTTTTTAGCCTCTTGTAGAGACTTAAATGGTTTTTCTTCTAATAAAAGATCAGATAAAATTAGTTTTTGAACTAAATTTTCTATCTGAAATAATTCTTGAGAAGTTATTTTTTATAATGGGAAAAATCAAATCTTAAATAATTGTCAGTTTGTAGTTCGGACTTGTGTGGTTATAGTAATCTAGACATAGCACTTCTAAACTGAAAGCAATATCAGCAAGAAAGTGATTTTAGTTGTTTTTAATCAATAGGGCACGGATGTTTATGACCTTAAAATGTTTAAAAAATGACCTAATGAAAATTAGACATTTCATAATAATTAACTAATTAATAAGTTATTAATTAGAAATGGTCTAAGAGAAATAATGATTATTATTCATTGGGGTAACTATTTTAAAGCAATTCCTGTTCTTAGTAGTAATATAAAATAATTGAAAAAAATAATTATTATCACTAGGTCAATCTCATTTCTATTAAACTAATATGAAAAGTTATTAACTAAACATACCTTAGTTGGCATTGCAATACACTACCATGGTCATCCTTAAGTTATCAAAAGTGAATGTTCGGCGGTTGTCAGCTAACATGGTTTTATATGGTTTTAATGTGTCTTAATAATATTTTATTAAATGTTTTTTTTTGCGCGTGATAGTGCTTTTTTTCATACTTACAGCAATGGCGACCATGACAAAGTTCAACTACCTACATTTCAGGGTTGCCAACCTAAGTAACTATACTGTAATGTTACATATTACAACCCATGTGCAAGTTGTAAAGCCACTGCCCTTTATGTATATACAAAAATATATCCAAAAGGCAGTGTTAATAAACATTATACGAAATAAATCACAGCATTTTAAATGAACTGAACTTTATTTGAAACAATATTGAAAGTTGACTAATCAAAATTTTACCGAAAGACTTTTATTAGACTTTTTAGCTTTATGTCCAATATTCTTCTTTTTCAGGAAGCTAACTAGTGTAACAAAATCTGAAATATTGATACCTTCTTTTATGTTTATCATCATCTTTAGCATTGAATATTCTGACCACAAACTCGCTTCAGACTTTAATGTTTCATCCCTAAGCGCAAAATAAGCAACCATTCTTGTTTCACTTACACTACAATTCATCTCCTCCAGCCACTCTCTGAATGAAAAGTATGTTTTTTCATATCTTAATTTAGATTTCTCTGGCAATAAAAGAAGCACACCCAATTTCCCATGCTTCTTCAATTTCGTCATTTTGATTACAATCATTCATACTTGCAGCCATTTTATGTGAGATTGGTATCAAAGACTGCTGTAATCTCAACAATTATTTTTGGCATTTAGCATATATACATTGGCCGGACTGCTAACGTCAGTCAGTTGTTTATAATGAATGCAAATATTTCCAACAAAGATATTATTTTACTTTATTTTATAATTTTGAAGACACCAGTGCACTAAACAATGTACAATTCACGTTTGTGAAGTGTTTTACAGAATCTCAGAAATTAAAAACCTTGCTATCATTTGGTTTCTAAACATTTTCCTCCATTCTGTAAAAACCATTTCCCAACCTCAAATTGTAATATACTATTATGCAATGTTGATTTGTCTAGAACAGTATAACCTATGGCGTTCAAGGAAATCATGTAGCTTAGAATTGTTTAGCTTTTCTAGTCGAATATTTGCACTGATGAACACTTCACATAATTTTTTAAAAATAGAGATGACTTCCTATTTGATGTGGAAGCGATTTGTTTTAACTGTAATTGAGACACTTTTCTTTTGTTCACATTTTTAAGGGCCTGCAAATGTTTCTAGCGCCTGATATGTTAATGTACTCTGAAACCTTTATCTGATGCAACTTTAATTTTGCACATCTTGTAAAATAATACTCCCTTCAGTAGAAAATACTTGTTCATCAAATTCTGTTACATACTGTCTTAAACGGATAGCACTAGACACTATTTGTTTTGGCATTTTGCACAGCACAAAAATCAACACAACCATAGAGAAATGCTATTCTCATGTGACAAACGGAAATATTGCAAATCAAAAGATTCCCGCATTGAAAGGGAAGTCCCGAATCAATCCACATGGAGGCAGAGCACAGTGGTTTCATGTTATATTGAGGCAAAGCACTATGGTTTCTTACTAACTTGCCTGAGCACAAAAAACTAGGTAGCAAAAAATATATAAAAATGAACATTTAACCATAGATTATTTAAAAACCGACATATAAAAGTATGAAAAATAAATAAAATGGCCTAAAATATCAAATAAAATTTGTAAAAGACTATCAGAAAAAAAAGTGGAAAAAATTCATTTAAATGACTTATAAAAACTTCATATATCTAACATATTTATTTCACAATGCACTTAATTATTAATCTGCATCGTTCTGACAACTCATAAAAAATGACATTTTCATAAAAGTCTGGGCCCCATTAATTAAACATTAAAAAAGGTTGTTTATGCACATATACCATATTTTCCATGGCTCTGTAGTTCAGTTATTTCCACAATTGTTCCCCTATCCCCATTTATGAAAAATTGCTATTGAAAATTACTGGAAATCCAAGTACACAACAAATGTCTAAAGTATTCACATTGCATCTGAAAAGTATTCTAAGACTCACATTAATACACGGGAAGATTCTCATATTTTATGGTACAGACAATTATAATCTAAAAATACAGTTTAAGTGTTGTGTTTTTCTGCTTTTTTTTTCAAACATTATCATTGTATCACTTTTATGTTTTAAAAAACTGCTCAATTTTTATTTTCTTTTTATGCGAGGCATTTGAAACATTAGACTCATGATATCATTTGTGGTATGGCTACATTCTATTGAGGAATAGTGTTACCTGAGTAGTCCCTACCATAATTTAGCATTTCAACTGGCAGCTGACAAAACATTCATAAATTCGATTAGCCGCATAGTCCTTTATAGGCATTAAATAGAGTAAAAAGGGTTGATTTTCATTTGTGAACCTTTTTTTCCTCCCTCACAAGAGAATTGTCAACCATTACATGTCGAAACCTACCATGAAATTTCTCGCAGAGAAGCATTGTGATGTACCAAGGCCATATCCAAAAAAATCTACATTTTTAACTACAAGGCACAGAAATAGAAACCAGAATCCAGCAATCTCAACCAACAATATGGAGCAGATGATTCCTTGCATGAGTAAGAGTGGTGTGAAGTGAGGCAGGACATAGAGCAGACGGCATGTAGGAAGAGTTATCCAATATACCAATTCAGTTATTGTATTACTTCGCTATAGCATAAATGAGAGAATTTGTGCTGGATTTTAGTGACTTGCAGTTAAAAAGGCAGTTTTTTTAACATGGCCTTTATACAACACAATGCTTCTCTGGAAGAAATTTCAAGGTAGGTTTCCTCGTCAGATTAAAACCAATTTTGATATAAATTTCAGGTATTACACAATAAAAATTAGCTTTGTCAAAAGATGTGGACGAATACATTTTGACACCCACTGTACATATGGCAGGACTAACTTTTATTTTGTGTCCGAAAGTTCTCTAACAGTAACGGTCCCGTAGTATAAGAATAGATTTGGCAATACAGTAAGATCTTCCGTGAGTGTGCCATGTGTCTGTGATGCGTAAACATGATGACAACCACTGTCAGTGAAGCAGTCAGCCAGCTGATCATAAACCATCATGTGATAAGCTACTGGAAATAAGACTGACTCTACTGTAATATTATGTACATACCTTGACTTTAATTTAATTTAAATTGATTTTCATTTGATTGCATGCACAAAAATCATTACATGTTACATTCATATTAAGTATTTAGTCTAATGAACATTACCTCTGTAACTCTGGTTTTTATTTGTTTCATCTCTGTAACTTAAAGTCCTGTGACATAAAATCTAAACCTCTGTAAGTCGAAAACGCAGCTCTCTAAGTCAAAACTCAAATTTATTTGCATCTCCCTGGAATTTTGACTTACAGAGGTTCCACTATATAACATTTTGTCTACCTCATCACCTCTTTATATTTCTACTCGCTTCCATGCACGATCTTCCCACCATAACTTAAACACACGATCGAGAGAAAATGTAACTCTACATTGAAGATCTTACTATTCCTCAACATTCTTTGTTTCAGTCACCCGGCTCTGGAATTCCCTCCCCTCTTATATCAAGGACTTCCCGACTCAAAAACAGTTAAAAAAAGCTCATTAAATATTTCCTTAGACCAGGCATGGGGAGCTTGGGCTCCGAGAGCTCATAACAAATCCTCCCCGCCGATACCCATTCCACTCATTTGTACCTGCTCTAGAGATGCAGCTACAGTGATTGACAGTACACAGTGAGAGTCAGTGGCATTCAATCCAGCGTGAGCATGGCAAATTCTAAACACTGATATCATTTTAATACGGACTGGGTAAATGATTATTTTTGCATTCAGAATAACACGAAAGTTGTTTGTTTAAAGTGTTCTATGCGGTTCCGTCATGTGAAACACTATAATATCCCACGACATTTCAGATCTTCACATGCAAATCAATACGGACAGACACAGCCACGATTAGAAATATATAAATATATTTTCACAGGGACATATTAATGATATCCATCCATAGTAATTCTGCCCGCTTGCTTGCAGCTTTATTAGGGAATTGTAGGTGTGGTAGCTTCCTGTTGCTTTCCACACCGGATTAATAATATATACATTTAAAATACATTAGTTAACATGCATGAAGTTCAAATTCATAAATGAAATATAATAGACATAGGGGACATTGTATGTTTTGTATACATAGGGGATGACAGGATGGGATTTTTAAATAATCCAAGCAGCAAACACTCCAAAATGATAAGACAACCACTTTCAGAGAATTCAGTACGTGCTAGTTACCGGATTTCAAAATTGATTGCTGAGAAATCATATCAAATCTAAAACACACTCCAGATTAAATGGTGACACCCTTTGTCTCAATATTACGTCTCTCTACAAGTACTGTCAGCCTGACATAAATAAATTAGTGTCAGCTGTCTACTATGCGCCCTTCAAATATTTGCACAGTTATACGTAAAGTATGTACAAATGGGAGGGATTAGTGCACATGTTTCAGGTTGTAAGGATGTGCCACCACTAATAGGGCATGGTACCCATTGGTCTTAAAAGTTTTGTAGAAATTCTGCGCGTTGTTTGTTTGAAAGTCTTTCTCAATTTCAATTAATTGATCGTTTTCATATTTCCTTTTTGTTTTCCTGATTAATTTGGCTGCTTCTTTCCTGTGCACTAATGGTCCTTTTCTGTTTTTTGACTATTCCAATTAATGTATGCTCGGTGCCTCGCTGCAATAGCTTTGTCACATTCTTCATTTCACCAAGGATGCTTTCTCTTTCTTTGTAGAGGGATTAACATTTGTGCTGTTCCAGTTACTTTACTTTTGAGTTCTTGCCAATTATGTGATTGCTTCTTTTCAAATTCCTCTGTGAATGTTGACAGAATGTTATTGGTGGCAAACTTCAATATTGATGGCTGCATTTTGGTAAGTCTCCTGGATTTTAGTTTCAATTTAATTCTTGTCAGATAATGATCCGAATCGATGTTTGCACCTCTTCTAACTTGGACATTCATAATTTCTCTATGGTGGAAAAAAAGAAATTGCCATGTGATCGATTTGATATTCACCTAGAAGTGAGTTTAGTGCATGCCATGTCATTATTATTATTATTATGTTTCGTGCCACTATAATTGTGCCTAAGGAAACCACCTTAAAAACCATGGACTCTTTGCACTTATAGGCATTAAAGACCTACTACCTTTATTATGTTGTCATTACGTGCTCTCTGACCTGATGCAGTAAGAGATAATCAATATCTCAATGGTAATATTGGTAAACATGAATTGTCCAAATTCTTCTGGGAAGACACAGAATTTTTATATAATGCTTTCATTTCACATTTACATCCAGATTAACTTTTTTCTCCCTATTCAATGACGTCTCTCTGTAAACGTCCAAACTTAACGAAGAGACAGCATAAAAAAAAATGAATACAAATTACAAAAGCTTAGATTCTGATCTGGTTTTAAGATTTAGTATATCTAATAACACAAATGGATAAAGATCTACTAAGTGAATTGTTCACACAAAGAATCTGTAATTCATTTCCCTCCTGATTAAACAATGTATATACTCTTGGATCAATCTGAGCCCAAAAGAGTATCAAGATTATTAGCATAACCATTGATACACAAATTTGTTTTGTTTCTTCACATTAAACATTATGTCAAAATACATTCACTCATTCAAATAAAATACCTCATTTACAAACATAATTATCAATTCTAATGAAGGACAAAGCTGTATTTTCTTCTTAATATTCAGACACAATACCATTTTCTTAGTAAGGACTGCGTACAAATGATCATTTATATTCAACTGCTACAAGTTGCATTATTCAAATTTCTACTGCATCTAGTTGTAGTCTACAATTTTAAACACAAGATTAATCACAGGATTATTTCCGTAACTCACATTACGACAAGACGCCTCTCATAATCAACAGAAATGTAAGTTCCATTAAACAATTAGTGACAAGGCAACATTTTTTTAAAAAGAGAATTGAATATGGATTCTAATGCAGTTTTTATTCTGAACCAGAATTTCTCCACCAGGCAACGTTTTTTTCACAATCACTTTTTTGTCAAACTTCCTTTGATACATGAGACTTCACATTACAAGTTTATGAAGCTATAAATGTGGTTAAATATGCAAAAATTTGCTTACTATATTTTGTGAATTAAATTCAGAAAAAAGGGCTCATTCATGTTCAAACTTGTTTAGATATTGCACTGTTATGGTCAAAATTACCAAATTAGCAGGTTATCTATCAACTCTATGGGTTTGTAAGATTCATCTCAATGGTGAATGTAGGGAATTGATAACTTTTACAGCAGGAATCTGGCAGGTTGCCAGAAAATTATAAGTAAAAAAGATTGCAGTTTCATTATATAAAACATATGAATCACTATTCACATCTTACAAGGGATTCTTTTGGATCTCCAGATGAAAATTGCCATGAAACTTTCTGGGCTGAACTAGCATGAGGCCAAAGTAATTGGTGTGAAGTGCAGCACTTCACAAACATTTGCTACTCCTAAAACAAGGTGTGTAAATGTAGCTGTAATGTTCGTAGTCATAGAGTGCCTAATATAATATAGGCCTACATGTAAATGATGATATGATGCATGTAAATGACGAGATTAAGTACAACAGATAGATTTGTAAACTGTCATATATGTACACTTAGCGACAAAAAAAATGGGTTCAAGTTCTAACACGCGATTCACACGAGCAAATTAATTGCACAGTAGAGCTACAATACATTTCCCTTCTTCCTCTTTGAAGAGAATTCTTAAACACAACAAGGCAGCAAAAGCTTAGCTCAGTGATTAGTGGCTTAATTCATATGCAAGAGGTCACAGGTTCAATTCCCAGTGAGGTTAATTTTTTAATTGTTAAATGCTTTCTATTTTATTCTGTATGTCCATCCTTGAAGAAAAAAACATACTAATTGGAAGTATTATTTTTATTATTATTAATTTATTTATAAACAGGTTTACAGTGTAATAAAACATCTTCCAATGCCCAAACCATTTTAAATTTTTATATTCTTTCTCCATTCTTCTCTATCTTCTCATTCCAATTCTTCCTGACCTAGCTCCCTCCTATCTCTTCTTACATCATCTATCCATTTAAATCTAGGTCGACCTCTCTTTCCTTTTCCAAGGTGGAATCCATTCCAAAGGTTGTCTGGGTATTTTTTTCTCTGGCATCCTACGTATATGACCATACCATTTTAGTTGTCTGTATCTAACAAAATCTAATCCAAGTTTCTGAACCATATGTTAGAGTGCTTCGAATTATGGATTTATAAATTTGTAATTTGGTATCTATTCTTATGTTCTTATCCCACAAAACTCCGTTTAACATTGTTATTACCAATCTGCCTTTTTGAATTCTATATTTATCATTTTCTTGGGTACAATTTGAGTTAATTTTGATCCCAGGTAATTACATTCTTCACATCATTTGATATATCCCATTACTATTATTATTATTATTATAAATATAGATGATGGATAATAATAATATTATTATTTTTTATTATTGTCCATCATCTATGGGCTATTATTATGCTGGACTCAACATATATAAACTAAATATTTTAATTGAAGAGAGAAACTTTTTCCTCACTAATACGTAATAAATAATTAATAAATAAACTCGTAAATATATGAAGCTATACTATATTTTATTACATAAATTTTATAGCAATATTATTAAAACGTGGTACTGCACACACAAATTTATACCAGTAGCTAAATAGTTTTATAGAGTTTACGAAAGCATGGATATTACTTAAGATAGTGTAAAGTGGATATAGATTATGTGGCAGGAATTAAATGTTATAGGATGGATTTTGCGTAAATACAAATGAATAAAAAAAGTTGTTGGAGGATTTGAACCCTGGCTTTCACATACATTTCATCTTGTTGTAAGTAGTTTAACAATCTACGCTACTTGAACGTTGAATACTAGTTGCCTTGTTAACTTTTACACTATGAATGAGTGTTGAACTTTATTTAAAATGTCGCAATTTGAGTAATATTGCATTTTGTCGAACACTCGTAAATATCTAGAAACATGTCTCCTTCACTGTTCTTTAACTATTTAAGATGATAGAACAATATACAGCGTGATGATCTTGCAGAAGATTTCTGGGCTGTTGGCCGTGGTCTTGAGGCTTGTAGTTCCCCAACGTTTCGCCAGAGACTGCGTCCGGCATCCTCAAGGGTTGTCTTGAGACTGGCAATTTTGTCGACTACCTGCTCTATTTATACATTTATCTGCGACGTGTTCTCTGCGCAGTCCGTTTACTTTGTAAATTGTATCTGTCTTCTGGTTGGTTAGCATAAGGGTCTTCCATTGCACCAATGAGGTTGCTGTCTGATGTTCTAGTAGATTGTTCTCGTCGGGGTTTACATCTGGCCTTTGTTAAGACTGGTATCCATGCTTTATTGACTTTTAATGATTCTTCTTTTCCATTGTAACTATTTTTATGTTTGAATATTTCAATGGTTTCTCGTTGCAGACGGGTAAAATAGTGTGTGCAGTTAGATAATATATCTGTGGTGTTGTATTGTACTGTATGGCCTTCAAGTAGAGAGTGTTCTGCTACTGCCGACTTTTCCACTTGTTTAAGACGGCTGTATCTTTCGTGTTCTTTAAGTCTGGTTGTGAGGCTGCGTTTAGTGGTGCCTATATACACTTGGCCGCAGTATCTGTACCACAGCATGAGGGTTATAACTCATTTTGATAAACACACAATAGTATACATGTATTTCACCTACAATATTAAATACACAAACAGGCCCATGCCCTGAACCATATTACCTAGCCACTTATGGTTATACAAAACACATTTATTTACACAATGCAGGAGACCTACCAGGCAAGCACATTATCACAAAATGACATGTCTCTTGGGTACAGCATGTTTCATAACTAATGGCTATAAACATTATAGTTGTGAACCCTACTATTATATGCCTTGTTTTAGGGGTAGCAAATGATTGCAAAATGCTGCAGTTCACACCTATTACTTTGGCCTCATGCTTGCTCAGCTCTGAAAGTTTCATGGCAATTTTCATTGGGAGGTCCGAAAGCATCCCTTGTTAGAAAAACCTGTATCCTTGCAGTACAGAGTTTGACTGTTGGAAGCAAATTAACAATTATCTTCATAGTAATTGTTATTTCTTAAGCTCAAATTAACAAGACAGAAAAATGATGAATGGTGTGGTAGTTGAGAAACAGATTTGTTTGTGTTGAGAGATAGGAGGGACCCCTCAGATTATTTTCCTATATCATTATTGTTTAGACTGCACAGTAATTTAATTACTGAACTTCCAATAGGTTTATTTATTAGTAACAATAGAGCTAAATATTTAGGACGTATTTGA
Organism: Diploptera punctata; assembly: GCA_030220185.1. NCBI lineage: Eukaryota > Metazoa > Arthropoda > Insecta > Blattodea > Blaberidae > Diploptera > Diploptera punctata. Next base: position 981,589 of record JASPKZ010003838.1, on the reverse strand, counting down.
TTGTTCTTTAATAAACATTTCTAAATAATTTTCTACCAGTATCACAATCAAATGACTAATATCTATAATAGCATAGCCCAATGTTTAACCATAGCCCCTCCTTTGTTAGGAGTTACTAGACCAAGTTAATTTAGTTACCTTATTTTCCCATAGATGTCATGAATGGCATGCGGTCAACATACCAACTCAATGAGACATCTAGCAGGCAACTAAGATATTACGAATACATTGAGGTGGGTAAATTTTGCTTAGAGGCCCCTCTTTATTCAGGCTTAAGGATCTTTTACAAGCCTGAACATCTTCAGACTCAGGACCCATGGTTTAAAGTCCTTCCTGGAGGACTTGCTTCTTGAATATTTCCATCAGCCCTGACTGGGTTTCATCCTGCGATTCTCAGAACCAGAGGCAAGGAGCATAATCACTGCTCCACAGCAGCCAACAAATGACAAAATACATTAATGTTATAATACAATTTTTTTAATACACATTCTTGATAAGAAAAATGGTCACACAATAATCTGGCTTGTGTATATCATACTAGATAGCCAATTTCCACAACTTTAATCCTTTCACAATTAGGAGACCACATTATTCACCACTGGTGATACAAATGTCTATGGGCAACCAAACTCTCAAAAACAATAACTTTAATACCAGCTGCCTCTATTACATTTTTTATATACTGGCAGTTTTAATTGTCATTCTTTATATTTCCAAATAAATGAGTTCCTGTTAGATTTATATTTAATACACAAAAAAATTCACGAATAATGGTTGTGAAGTCATTTTGTGTAAGTACTGTCACTCTTCTATGTCCCACACCGTAGTTTAAGGCATGGCGCCTTGGTGCAGAGCTATGGGAATTGTGCTGGTTCGAACCAACACAAGGAAAAAATTATCACATGTAATTTCAACCAGCATGAGACTGATGCCCAACCAGTATCATTAGGAATTTTGGGTAATTACAATAAGTAGCGGCTCGAGGATGAGAAAACCGACTATAATAGCTGGGAGACCTAAAAGCTGACCACATCATCCCTACACTGGCTGGATGACATTCTACTTTCTCATTAACACATGTGGATGTTAGGGAAGCAGCCAGCTGGTAGGCCAAGGGCCATAAGTTTAGTTAGTATTCATTGATTGCATGTACTATGGGACCAATGCCAAACAATAAATGGACACAAAAGTGCAGCAACCCCATTTTCTAGCAAGAGACAGAAGAAAATAGATTTTAAGTAAGCAGTGAAACTTTTCTCGACTTTTAGATATTTATGTTTTTCATCAAAAAATTTAAATAACTCACTGGCACTATCAAACCCAGAGGTTCATGGCCATGTGGACATGAGCTCTCCATAGATCACTATCCTGAGCTAATCTTTTCCAAACATCCCTTGTATAATTCATCTCCCTCAAATCATGGTAAATGTTATTCTCCAGATAATTTTTGGCTTACCTACTGCGCGTTTAACCTCCATGCCCTTCCTTCATTCCTCAATCATGCCACACCTCCTGTCCATTGCAGTCTATTAGGGTTAATTGTTCTTATTACATCTGGTTTCCTATAAAGTTCATGTAGTACACCATTATGTAGTCTTCTCCATTCACCTGCCTGATCATCTATCTTTGGTTCAAAATGTTCATTATTCTCAAATACTTTTAATCTTTTCTCCTCCCTTAAAGTAAGAGTCCATGTTTCACATTCATATAACAGAAAGAAGAGCCATTTATATTATTTTTATTTTAACTTTATTGAGAGAAGTTGGGAAGACAAGAGTCCCTGTAATGCACAATAGCATGCATTTCTGGAATTTAACCTACGTTTAATTTCTTTCTGAACCTTATTCTTGTCCCGCGCTGTAGCCAAGCAGTTAAGATAGGAAACCTTGGCGCAGAGCCACGGGACTTGCGCTGGTTCGAGTCTCCATGGGGGAAGAAATTTTCTCATGGTATTTCGGCCAGTATGGGACCGGTGCCCACCCAGCATCGTGAGGCAATTGGGTAGCTACAATAAGTAGCGGCTCCAGGTTGAGGAACCAGCTATAATGGCTGGGGCACTCGACATGCTAACCACATGTCACCTCTACACTGGCCGTTGATCATCTACCTCTATGATTGACACATGTGGATGTGAAGGGCCAGCAGCCAGCTGGTAAAAGGGCAACCGCTGAAAAGTGGAAAGACCCTCAATCGGAACCTTATTCTTGTTTGCAATTATTGTTATTAAGGTATTTGAATTCAGCCACTTCAAAATTTCCCTCATTTGCCATTTCCATTATATAATGTATTTCTAAGTGTGACCACATAATTAGAGTTACTGATATTTACTTCCAGCCCCAATTCCTTAGTGTTACTGAGAATATCCTCACTATAGTCTAATAATGCCAACAGCTTATAAATCCATTCAGTTCAATGCCTAATTCATCCTCCAAAGATTTTATGACATGCTCTAGAACAGGCATGGGAGCTGCCGAATGAGGGGTAGTATGCCTTCTTTCTCATTCCACCTTTCATTGAACTCAAGACTGTTATTGTCATCTCGGCATAGCATGCCCTATCAGTGGCAGCACAACCTTATAGCTCCTCCCATTCGTACGTACTTTACGTATATCTGTGCAAACATTTGAAGGGTGCATAGTAGACAGTTGACACTAATTTATCTTTGTCAGGCTGATAGTACTCATGGAGGGACGTAATATTGAGACAAAGGGTGTCATCATTTAATTTGGAGTGTATTTTAGATTTGATATGATTTCTCAGCAATAAATTTTGAAATCCGGTAACTAGCACGTACTGAATTCTCTGAAAGTGGTTGTCTACCTTTTGGAGTGTTTGCTGCTTGGATTATTTAAAAATCCCATCCTGTCATCCCCTGTGTAAACAAAACACACAATGTCCCCTATGTCTATTATATCTAATTTATGAATTTGAACTTCATGCATGTTAACTAATGTATTTTAAATGTATATATCATTAATCTGGTATGGAAAGCAACAGGAAGCTACCACACCTACAATTCCCTAGTAAAGCTGCAGGCATAGCATGAACATGCAATGATCGCAGTGAAGGACCTGCCCTCGGGCAGAATTACTGTGGATGGATATCATTAATATGTCCCTGTGAAAATATATTTATATATTTCTAATCGTGGCTGTGTCTGTCCGTATTGATTTGCATGTGAAGATCTGAAATGTCGTGGGATATTATAGTGTTTCACATGACGGAACCGCAGAAAACACTTTAAACAAACAACTTTCGTGTTATTCTGAATGCAAAAATAATCATTTACCCGTATTAAAATGATATCGGTGTTTAGAATTTGCCACGCTCACGCTGGATTGAATGCCACTGACTCTCACTGTGTACTGTCAATCACTGTACCTGCATCTCCAGAGTAGGTGCAAATGAGTGGAATGGGTATCGGCGGGGAGGATTTGTTATGAGCTCTCGGAGCCCAAGCTCCCCATGCCTGCTCTAGAACAAAATTGAATAGTAGAGAAGATAGTTCATCTCCCTGCTTAGCAAAGTAAATATAAAAGTACATTTTATAATAAAATAATATTATGTTCTATTATTACAGTTTTGTCTATTTTTAAAACAATAATGTTCTGACAAGATTCTGGAGCTTTTGTGCATTGGCTTAGCAGCTTTCTGGGTATTTCTTTTTGTTCACCAGGAAGGAAACTAATAATCCATTGGCAAATTGGTTATGGTTAAGTGTAGTGTTTTATTTTATATATTTTACTTTTAGGTTCTAATAGTTTTTAGAAAAGTTTCAATGACTTCTCTTATTATAACAACTGTAAACTGCTGTTTCCTGACAAATTAATATCCTATGTCACCTTAACCCATCAGCGTGAGCATTTAAACATGGCATTCCCTTCCCAGATGCAGAAGGACGTGTTAGAATGCCTGGACTTTTAAATATCCAGATGCAGATTGTCGTGTCTGTACGTGTTGGTACATCTATGATTTTCAAGGCCTATAGCGAGTTTTGTTAAATATGCTGGAGAACTTATTTTTTTGTTGCTGTGGTAAGGAAAATCACCTTCATGTTATGACATAATTTACGACAGGCATATGGAGTGAGTTGGCTACTTATTAGTGAAAGGAGATACTTTTTGTATTTTTTTCTCTTCAGCTACACCCTTTGTTTGAACTAGTGAATGCCCTATTTTGCCGAAAAGAAATATCGGTAAAGTATCTCACTGTGTGGTCTCATAACTAACCTTTCTTTTTAAAACCGACAGGCTCGTGTGTATACACAAAAATCACGTGTCTCAGAAGAAGAAACTTTATGGATTTCAAGTAAATTAGTTTGACATTTTCCAACTTCTATAAAATTTTACATGGTGAATTTGATGTGTAGAATTATGAAAAAAAATTTTTAAAAATATAATAGGATAATAGTAATAATGATAATAACCAGGAACACATTACTCATGGTACCGACACAGAGAAAAAGAACTAGTTCCTTTATTCTCACAGAATGTTTGCTTGGTTTACTGTAATAACAAACGAGTTAATTCACTTCTATGACATTGAGCATGATTCTACTCAGTGGACACTTTTTATAGACTCATCTAAGAGGAGTCTCAAAAGTGTGTTACTGCATAATGGGAATGTGTATGGGTCCATTCCTATTGCCCATTCAATTCAGACGAAGGAGACATTCAAGAACATGAAGTTGCTATTAATAAGAATCCAGTATGAGGAATACAGGTGCCTAATCTGCAGTGACTTTAATGTTATAGGGATACTATTAGGGCAATGAGCTGGTTTCACAAAAATGCCATACTATCTATGTGAATTGGACTGTCGGGCAAAGCAAAAACATTGGGATATGAACGTTTGGCCAGAGTGGAGTAATGTTGTGCCTGGAACTAAAAACATCCTATATGAACCACTTGTAGACCTTCAAAAAGTCCTGCTTCCCCCACTACACAACAAATTGGGCTTCATGAAGCAGTTTGTAAGGATTCTACCAGATGATGGGCCTTGCTTCAAGTACCTTAGTAAGAAATTCCCATCCATCACACAAGAAAGATTGAAAGCTGGAATTTTTGTTGACCCGCAAATAAATAAACTGATGAAGGATAAATATTTTAAATAAACAATGAATAAGAGAGGAAAAGCAGCCTGGACCGCTTTCTGATCTTTTACTGAAAACTTTCTAGGCCATAAAAAAGATTTTAATTACACGGCAATTGTGGAAAATATGTTGGAAATTTTCAAAAAGTTGAATTGTAACATGAGTGTGGAAGTTCACTTCCTATGTTCCATATCGACTACTTCCCCAAAAATCTGGGATATTATAGTGAAGAGCAAGGTGAATGTTTTCATCAGGATATTAAAGAGATGGAGAGGAGGTACCAGGGAACATGGAATGAAACTACTGTTGGATGTTGATGAGGGAGACTAAAAATGGAGGAATTTCAAGGAAGTCAAAGAAGAGAAGGTTTTAAAATTAATGGAACACCATTTACTTTCTGTTTTGTTACAAGGTAGTCACAAAATTATTAGGACAGTTCTCTACAGTATTTTTAACAAAAATGTATCTTGTGTGAAATGAAGTTTGAATATATTTGTGCTTGCAGTAGCTAAAACATGAAAATATAAATTATTTTGTGCAAAAACCTGATGTGATAAACAAAAATGGAAATCATTTCTGGAATCAGTGTAAAAAATTGATTTAAAAAACCTACTTTAAATAAATCATCTGAAAAAAAGTTTTAAAATGCAGACTTGTGTAATTATATTAAAGCAACAGGTTTTAACCATATTGCACTTAAACAGGCAGTATTTAATAGTTTAACATACTGACTTGAGAATGTTACCATGAGCAGAGAAAATTTTAAAAAAAGAGAAAAAAACACATTATAAAAATAGCAAAAGATAATGGTTTTCAAGAAAAGATGATTCATAAGAAAATAAATTCAAGAAACAAAAAGTGATAAAAGTATTCTTCAGACAGATAAAGAAATTGGTAAAAAATCAAGAAATTTATATACCACCCTTTAGTATTTAATAAATTTCAAAAAAATTTTCAACAAATTTTAACACGAAATTAGCACCAAAAAATGATTATAATTTGAATAAATTAATCAAAACCAACAAAAATGAAGAGATAGAAGACAGCAACAAATCGGGGATTTATCAAATTGATTGTAAAGATTGTGAAAAAATATATATAGGGAACACAAAAATAAATTTAAATACAAGATTGAAAGAACACCTTAGGAATGTTAAAAATGGAGAAATAGAGAAATCTGCAATAGCTGCACATGCATGGTCAGAAAAACACAGAATCAAAACTAAGGCAAAATTACTTAAACAATTAGATAAATCTATGGAACTCACAATTTGGAAGAAAATTTACATATGCAAGAATAAAACGAAAACCATGAATTTTGAAATTTCTGGTAAAAGGGAGAGGGGGAGTTTGATTTGGAAATTCATCAGTCAGCCAACAGAGGGTGGAGAAATCAATTTGTAGGAGGGACAACCATGGGAAAACAGTTGTGATGCATCGAGAATGTTGCACAGATAGCAATGAAACCGGTCTGCATAAAAATCATCAAATATGAGGTGAATCAGAGAACACAACTCAGATATAAATGAACATATAGGTGGAGTTACAAAATACATGTTTTGAGTTTTATGTTTTAATAAAATTTGGTCTCTAATTGTACAAAATAAAGGCAACTTACAGCTAATGCGTCTGCATGGGGTAAGAGTTTTACTAATATCAGATAATTCTTTGTTACGTACGAATGTGCTGATGTTATACTGTATTTTCGGATGTAGGCACTTGAAAATATTTTTAATAGTCCATATACCACTTTGGGAAGCAGGGAAGAAATTTCAATTTTTATGCGTTTGGGCTATTTCAAATTTTACATGGAATTCACCTATTAACATTTCAGTACCTTTATGCACATTTCTTGATGGAATTTTAATTCTCTTCAAAAAAACTCCAATTTGATGAAAACTAGAGGCCTAAATGCCTACTATATATTTCAGTTCTTTTTTAATTGAAATAATGTTTGCCCTTAGAAAAATAATTGTGCAAATCTAGTAAATTTATATATCATTAGTTATGACTTTCACCTGTATTCTACTAAAAGAGCTAAAAATAAGCGCATTATGTAAACCTGATTTTTGAGTAATTCTGAGTTATATGCAAACTTTCTTCTTCATCTTAACATAAGTATAACTGAGACTCACTGTAGTTAGTTTTCCAACCTAGAACCATGATTTTTAGATGTCTACCCAAGTTCCTCACATACACAGCTTGAAATTTCATAAGATTTCTTCTTTCATAGGGACTCATGCCAGTGTAGCTCTGCACCAAAATATAATGCCTTAGAGCGCTTGGCCACAATGCAGGACTTTCACTCTTTGATAGGTTTCATTAATTTTGTGCCTAATACTATAATCTCCAAATTTCTTGCACGAACACTTCTAATAATCATATTTATTAGAATACTGCTGATAATCTTCATCCACAGAAAAAAAGACACATCAGACAAATTTGTTTCTTTTAATCATTTCCTCATGAACTTAATTTTTAATGCACTTTCATACAATGGATTACATTTACTAGAATCACAGCAGAACCATGCTTTAGGTTATAAAAAGAATTGGTATTGTTAACTGCAAATTATATTTATGAGCATTTATCATAAGTAGATCTAATGTCACGAGTGATTTCCAATTTATCTAGAGGATTTGAAAATCAAGAGTGGCATTTGTTAGGAAAATTTAACGAATAAAATTAAGCCGTTTACTCAAAAATCATTACCGGTATTTAAATATAGTTACCAGTATTTTAAAATTTTTATATAGGCCTATTTAATGTAAATGGTGATGTTTGAAAACAAATCAGAAATGTTTGGTTATGTTTCATATGTTCATTCATTCACTGCAACTTGATCATATTTATTGCCAAATAGGATCGCAATACAGTAAGAATGCACCCTGGTTGAGAAAAAATAAAACACATCAAACTGTACATTATAACCAACATTATAGGTTGGTAATTTATTTTTTAGTAAACAACTCGGTAAAATCATTATTTAAAAACACAATTATTGAATACACAACTATCAAATGTGTAGTTCAGAGGAATCTGTTCATTATTTGCTACATTCAATGTATTTGTTGAAGAGTCAGTCACTGTAAAATAATGATCTGACCTGTTCAGGATATTAAAAAGGAGGAGCTTTCTTTATCACAAACACAGGAGCTGGTAAAGATAAATCGATAAAAAGAGAGGCGAAACAGGACTGTCATTAGTTGTAAAACATAATTCATTGAAACATGGTTAGTCATTGACTTCCATTTGGGGTTTGAGTAAAATATTCCTGTTAAACTTTTGTTATAGATTCCTATAGGATGTGCAAATTAAATAGAAATATCAATTCACCCCTATCTAGGATGATCCACATATGAAAGAAGTGCACGGTCACCTAGTAAAGTCTTTCTTTCTTCATGACTCAACAGCTAAGGAAGCCCATGGCCTACCAGCCAGCAGTTGGCATACATGTATCAGTCACAATGGTGGACGATCAGCCTGTATAGTGTAACATGTTGGGTTCCCCAGCTGTTATAGGACTTTCTGAAATTTGAGTCACTACTTATTATAGAATAACTAATTGGCATTAACGTATCAGGAGATTCATGACCATAGGGATGTAAGCTCTCCAAACATCCCAACCTAGTCTAATTCTTTCCAATCATTTCCTATACAATTCATCTCCCTAAAATCATGATTAATATCACTCTCCCAACTCATTCTTGACCCACCTACTGGGTTCTTTCCCTCAAGTTTTCCACAAGAATTTTTCACACCCCTCTTTCATTGCCCATTTGTCCAACATGTCCTGCCAATCACAGTCTATGAGATTTAACTGTTCTTAATGCCAGTGCTTCCAATAAACATAATGTACATCCATTTATCTGTCTGTCTCACTTTGATCCAAACATTTTCTCAAGTACTTTTATTCCCAAATAATATTTTCTCTTCCCTTAAAATAAGAGACCATGTTTCACATCCATATAACTTACAGTTAACCAAATTACTTATGCTGTTGGGCCAGTATTGATCACATATACTGGGCAAAATTACTTACTTACTCACTGGCACTATCGAACCCGTAGGTTCATGGCCGCACAGACATAAGCTCTCCATACATACCTATCCTGAGCTTATGCTTTCCAATCATTCCCTGTATAATCTACTTCCCTCAAATCATAGTTAATGTTATTCTCCCACCTCATTCTTGGCCTACCAACTGGGCATTTTCCCTCTGGCTTTCCTACAAGAAGCTTCCATGCACATCTTCATTCCCCATACATGCAACATGTCCTGCCCATCGCAGTCTATGAGATTTAACTGTTCTGATTATATCTGGCTTCCTATAAAGACCATGTAATTCGTTGTTATGTAGTCTTCTCCATTCACCTGTTTGTTCATCACTCTTTGGTCCAAAAATTTTCCTAAGTACTTTATTCTCAAATACTCGTAATCACCTTTCCTCCCTTAAAGTAAGAGTCCATGTTTCGCACCCACATAATATAACTGGTAGAATAATAGTTTTATATATTTTCAATTTAATGTTTTTTTGAAAGGAGTTGGGACATCAAGAGTCTCTGCAATGCATAATAGCACGCATTTCCAGAATTGAGCCTATGTTTAATTTCTTTGTGCATCTCATTCCTATTTGTGATTATTGTATTTGAATTCAGCCACTTCCTCAAAATTTCCCTCATTTGTCATCAGCTGTCCATTTCCATTATATAATGTATTTCTACGTGTGACCATATATTTAGTTTTATTGATATTTACTTCCAGTTTTAATTTCTTGGTGTTACTCAATAGTGTGTGCGTGTGGCCTTTAGTATCTCCTCGCTATCAGCCAATAGTACTACATCAGCATAAACTAACAGCTTATTAATACCATTGAGTTGTAGGCCTTCCTCATCCTCTAAAAGATTTAATGGCATGCTCTAGTGCAAAATTAAATAGTAGAGGAGATAGTGCATCTCCTTGCTTCAACCCATTCTGGATTTCAAAAGTGTCCAAAAACTGTTTACCTACATGCACCCTACTCTTTGTGCCATTTAGACACATTCGTATAAGTCTAACTATTTAGGAATTCCAAACTCCAGCAGGATACTATATAACTTCTCCCTCTTAATTGAATCATATGCTTTTTTGAAGTCTACGTATAGTTGATGTATAGTACCATTATATTCCCATTTATTTTCTAAAATCTGTCTTATACTAAAAATCTGATCTGTTGTAGACCTGTTTGCTCTAAATCCACATTGATGATCTCCTAGAATGTCATCAATATAGGGAGTAAGTCTGCTTACTAATATATTTGTTAGAATTTTGTACAAAGTTGAAATTAATGAGATGCCCCTGTAGTTGTTGCAATCAGTTTTATATCCTTTCTTATAAATTGGTACGATAATCGATTCTTTCCATTCGTCTGGAAGAGCTTCTTTTTCCCAAATCATACTAAGCAACCAGCGTATCTTGTCAATAAATTTTTCTCCCCCTGATTTTATCAGTTCTGCTGGGATCTCATCTGAACACGATGCTTTATACATCTTCAATTTTTCTATCGTCATTTCTACCTCTAATGCTCTTGGTTCTATGACTAGCATTTCTGCTGCCTGTAAATTATCCTCCTCAATGTCCTGTTCTGTATGTACATTTAATAGCTGATTAAAGTAACTTTTCCATCTATTTAATATACTCCTGGAATCTGCAATCATATCCCCATTTTCATTCCGAATTATGTTTGTTCTAGCCTGAAACCCTTTCTTCTCTATCCTAATTCCCTGATATAATTCTCTAATGTAAATTATTTTTTTTGTAAGCCCATGTTTTCCCTTTACAGAGATTTAGGTGCTTTCCCCCTACAGGGAAGAATTTGAACCATACTAATTTAGTTACACTTGTTTTCGTATAGATGTCATTTTGAGTGGTCCGTGGTCAGCGTTCCACCTCATACTGACATCTAGGAAACTGAGGTAGTACTAGGACGGGAAAATTCGATAAATTTTGCTTAGAGGCCTTTTCATTCAGGATTAAGGATTTTTACAAGCCTGAAAATCTTCAGACTCGGGACCCACGGCTTTAAAGTCCCTCCCGGAGAACTTGCTCCTTGGATTTTCCCATCCTAAAAATCCATCGACCCCGGCTGGGTTTGAACCTGCGACCCTCGGGACCAGAGGCAAGGAGCATAGCCACTAGTCCACCGCGGCCGTAAATTATATGAGAAAATTTCTTCAGCCATGGGGATTTAAGCCAATGTGTGTGTGCAACTCTTAGCTCTGCATTAAGGCAATATAAGGATGTCTTAGACCACTCAGCTAGCTGAATTTATAAGAGGGCCATTCCATAAAAATTGATATTTTGTAAAGTGAAGTTATGGACTTTTAATATTTCAGTATATGAATGTCCTAATATATAGTTGAATGGCTTAATATGAACTTAATTTCATAAATGGTTTATTTATAATAATGGAAGAAATATTCAGGAGGTTAGCATCTAGTCTATTGTTAAAAGACTATTAAATATCACCTAATTTACTGTGTCAATATAAAAACGGTGCCAATGAACTGATGTATGTATGTATGTATGTATGTATGTATGTATGTATGTATGTATGTATGTATGTATGTATGTATATATATATATATATATATATATATATATATATATATATATATATATATATGAAGGTGTTTGAATTTTTGTGGATTTACCCTTTGAGTATATATTAAAACTTAAAGTAAAATGAAGAAATATTAATATTTAAAACCAATTTTTTTTCTATTGTGTTCCATTTGTTTAGGGTGAGATAATTTCTTAAACTATCAGAACAATTTTCATGTTGGAATCTCTAAAAGTTGAGGAAATATTAAATAAACAAAAACTGGAACATTTGTTATGGTCGAAAGTTGCATGCAGTGGTAAGTCATGCGCTTATAGATCACTCATGCAGATATACCTCATACTGGCTGGGAGCATTTCTGGTGCAAAGGCATATCTATGAGCACTCCACCCCCTATGTGCAGCAAGTTGTTTTAATTTACTACCATTTCTACACATCCCATCATGAAAATTTTACAACTTATAACAATATTCAGTACAATGATATATATATTTTTTATATATGAATTTACTAATCAATCACTTTTATGTAAAGGCATTTTTAAAAATATACTCAAATATATTCAAATACAATTTTAATGGCTTCCCCAAAACATAGTGTCTTAATAATATTTTTCATAAGCTATCTAACAATACCACAAGAACTTTTCTGTTGTTATTATGACCATAAAAAAAATTGAAATAAGTGTGTGTGTCAAAATAATTAGTATTTCAACTGTCCATACAATTTAAACAGTAGCTGATAGAAACATGAATTTGTGCAAGAATCATGTATGACAAAGAGTTAAATACAAGATTCTGAATGTATTTGTGGTTATTGATATTTTACATCATACTGTTTTGCATGGAAAGGCCAAAACTAATTCATATATTGGGAATAGGACTATTAATGCCTACAACTATTGATGAAGTTATCTTCAAAATAAATTCCAGGAAAAGAAGACTAAATAATTTCCTTATTCCAATCTAGATTAGTTTTAATACTTTCTGCATGAAACAAGAATAATAGTTAACTTCATTAAACAGTGAGTTATATTCTTCTTTCTACGTATCTTATAGTACACAAAAAAAAAATCATAATGAAAATATAATGAATTATTCTTTTTATTTACCCTCTACTGAACCTTTTAAAGAAGTTTACCTTTTCAATTCATCAGTACATATTTATCGAGTATCTGAAAGATGCTTGAAATCCTAACAACTATTTTAGGTTCAATGAAGTAAGAACTTTAAAAAATTTTAAAAAGATCAAATTATACATTAAATTTCTTAAATTATTAAATAAAAAAACATTTCTTCATAGTTAATATAAATATTTATTACATATTATTTATTAAATACATATTTCATCTGAATAAAACCTTTTAATATTGTAGTGGAAAGCAAAGATTATTTCATTATTTTTATTACTGTTTACTCGCAGATTTTTTTCTGTCAATACTGAAGTACTGTTACAGGAAACCAAACGCTAATCATAGTTAATTTATATATAAATTGTGCTTTTATTTAAATATCTACCAATTGGATAATTGCTTATCTGTTTTGTAATATCAAAAAACAACTTGTCCCAGAATAACCAGATGTACAATTTTATTTTAAATCATTGATTTTTTTATGCACAGAATATATATATATATATATATATATATATATATATATATATATATATATATATATATGCCTGGTTATTCTTCTAAGATGAATCTATTTACACCTCATAAATGTTAATGTAATTAATGTTAGAATTTTTGTAAACTCAACTATATTGCAAAATAGAACACATTCACACCACCTACAACACAGCACTATTGACATATTTGTATTGGCTAAACTTAAATTCCTTCTAACCATGCACTTTGTATACTATAGAGAGGATCTCCTGACCTACGGCCAGGCTAGCAGAAAAAGCACATGTGGCCACTAAGTCCTCACTCCACATCACAGCAACTGCACAGCTCTTTTCCTACTTCTTTAACTTCAACTGCACAGCTCTTTTCCTACTTCTTTAACTTCAACTGCACAGCTCTTTTCCTACTTCTTTAACTTGGTTCGTGCATGACCATGAAAATAGCAAAAATAAGTTACGTACCTTATGATAGGAGATGTTGAAAATGTTCTCCTCCACTTCCACACATTTTTGGCACCTTGCTAGGAAACCCTCATTTACACACATTAGTTGCTGTTCTGTTATCGAGTTTATTTCTGTCCTGATATAATCTTTCAGATTGTCTAAAATGTGGGGGTTTCCTGCATACACTTTACTTTTTAAGTACCCCCACAAATGAAAATTGCAAACAGTTAAATCCAGGGACCGTGATTACCACAAACCTGCACTAATAACTCTATCTTCAAAACTTTCACTAATTAATTTTAACGAGTCATCAGCTGTATGTGCAGTTGCAGTGTCTTGCTGGAAATATCCATTTTGACAGTCAATATCAGTCAGTTCTTCAAAAAATGTTTTCAGTATGTCATCTCTGTATCTATGTGCATTAATTGCATTATTAAATAAAAATTGGTCCTATTATTCTGTAACCATTCACTGCACACCATACACCTATCCGTTCCGTCATGTAGAGGAATTTCATGGATGCGATAGGGGTTATCCTGACTCCATTACCTGTTATTCTGCGACAAAACACACCCATTTAAATGGAACCAAGCTTCATCTGAGAACATTATCAAGTGCGGATCAATTAGTCCATCATTAACGTTGTGCAACACCCAATTACAAAAATGTAACCACATCTCAGGATCACATGGCTGAAGTTCATGCATTACAGTTATTCTGTATGGTTTCAAACATAAAAGTTTCGTAGCTCACAATGCTGACACCTTTGAAACACCAGTTTCTTGTGCAAGTCATCTTAGGGATATTGTTGGCATAGTTCTATCTTTCTCCTATTTCATCTAATTTTCCCTCAGTAAGCACATGTTATGTTACCTTAGGTTTCTTATCAAGCACAGAACCCATTCCTCTAAATTTGTTTACAAGTCGTCAAAGGTATCTTTATTTGGAAGATTTACATCTGGAAACTGTGTTCGAAATCATCTAATGACTTCTCTGCAAGACTCTATTTTTACATAATTATCGTACATAAATACCCTATGCTGTACTGTAAACATAGAACGAGGCATAATAACTATGAACTAAGATCACTAATAAAAGAATACACAACTCGTGTTTCACCTTAAAGCATGCAACTTATCTACCTTGTCAGGCAGTTAAGTTTCAATATCTCGGTGGCACGAGTTTATGACTCACAGTGAGCCATGCAGTTGGTATGCTGTGTGATGTGGAGTGAGGACTCAGTGGCTACATGTGCTTCTCCTACTAGCCTGGCCGTAGGTCAGGAGATCTTCTCTGTAGTATTTTATTTAACAATAATATTTCAGCAATCACAATTCAAATCTAGAGATGAAATAGCCTACAAATTTTTCTTATATGCCTCTTATTTCAGGCTTGAAATTCTTTTGTATTCTACAACACAGGACCTAGAACTGTATTTCTCTTTGAAAATACATAGCTCAGGATTTTTATGCCTTGAAAAATCCGTCGATCACACTAAGTTTGAACCCACAAACCTCAAATCCAGATGGGAGCACAGTAGTCACTAGACCCAATTAAAGATTTTAAATGAAATTATTAATTTTTCTATGTTTTAATGATAGTATAGTTTTGTATTCTATGAAAGATAACTTTATTTTTCTAATATTTTTGTAATTTGCTCTGAGCAACATTTTTACTCAATGATGCTGCTTGGAATTTATGTAAAATCTACAATGAGGATAAGTAATTTTGAATTAAACATTGTGAGAATGTAGTTGACTGTTTCATTTCGCATAAATTTTATCTCATACTAACTCAAGTCAACAAGTCTCTTTGAAGTTTGTACTTTCATTTATATCTAATTGCTTAATTGTAAGAAAATGAAAGTGAACTGCTTTTCTGCTAACATTAACGTATTTCAAAACCTCCCCACATGATTTTATAATGTCTTAAGAATTGTAATAATCATTAATCACTAGCCAAGCATGATATTTTGATTACGTCTGGACAATACGGAAGTACAATTGTGTGAATGACTGATGATGTAAAGAAATTCTTAGTGCTTGCTTAAGTAGATCACTTACTATATGTACAACAGTAAGACAAAAAGAAAATTTACAATTAAGGGAAGTAAGAAAAAATCAACAAGTAAAATGAATCACAAACAATCCAATTCAAAAAATAATACTGAAAATTTATTGTATTTCTTTGACTTTCACCCAAGTGAAAATTTTATCAATTCAGCTTTCTATGTCACAAGCTCTTTAAGCTAGACTAGAAAACAGTCTTATATTGACAATGGCATCAAAACTTACAATCACAGAAAGCTCAATAGATAGTTGTCTTACTAAAAGACAAAAAATTTACAATAAATAATCAATGCCAGGAAAGCCTAAATCTTAAATATTGAAAATACTGTCATTCCACAGTCAAGTCTCATATCTTTCTGTGGGACAGCAAGTAATATTACAAGATTTCAAAATTCCATTTAAACAGAATAATAAGAACCTTAAATTATCGAAACCAGGAAAATCTACACAATTAATTCTTTCTCAAAAGGTTTATCAGTTTGAAATTTTTAATCGTTAATTTATTTAAAATGTACTCAGTGTGGAAGTTTTATAAGACTTTTTATGTTTCCTAAAAACCTTTAAAGAGTGTTTAGCAATTCGAAAATTATGAATATTTTATTTATATTTATTTTTTTACTGGTAAAGAAAAAAAGACATGCATTCAAGAAAATAATCTGCAGAATATTTAAAGCATTTCATTAAACATGTCCTGTAATAACTAAAATTTGTCAAGCTATATTTTTGGTTCCAGTGGTCTAGCATCTACTGTAACAAGCTCCCTCTGAGTTCAAGGTTCACAAGCTAGAAACCTGCTGAGTTTTAATGAAATTTTTAAACACTGATTATGCCTTACTTCAGAAGGTAAGTAAAGCCATGGATTTCTTTGTCATAGATTAACAGTATGTAAAAGAACCAATTCCCTTTTGCGCATAGCTATTTGAATCATTACATTGATGACCTGGCATGTTTGAAAACCACCATAAATAAAGTACCTACAAACATCAAGCTATAATTTTATTTCAAGTAGTCATATTTATCTGATCATAAATTAACCCTTTAGGTGTCATGAGCCGATCAGATCGGCTCTGCTGCTCCTGTCCATTACCTGCCAGACAATATACTTAAACTACTTGCAAAGCCGATCAGATCGGCTCTGGTGCTCCTGTCCATTACCTGCCAGACAATATACTTAAACTATTGTTTATTTTTTATCATTTCACTCACCTCATACTTCATAATTTATAGCAGACCCAGGGTTTCTTCACGTAATTCGTGACATTGTCAATGCTGCGTCATGTTCACAACTGACGTCCAACGGCCTTCTATCCTGCAGACAGTTGTGAACATGACGCAGCATTGACAATGTCACGAATTACGTGAAGAAACCCTGGGTCTGCTATAAATTATGAAGTATGAGGTGAGTGAAATGATAAAAAATAAACAATATTAAAGAACCTCATAGTGTTATTTCCTATCTACATAACTTAATACTTAAACTACTTGCAAAGCCGATCAGATCGGCTCTGCTGCTCCTGTCCATTACCTGCCAGACAATATACTTAAACTACTTGCAAAGCCGATCAGATCGGCTCTGGTGCTCCTGTCCATTACCTGCCAGACAATATACTTAAACTACTTGCAAAGCCGATCAGATCGGCTCTGGTGCTCCTGTCCATTACCTGCCACACAATATACTTAAACTACTTGCAAAGCCAATCACATCGGCGGGTGCGATTTAAATCTCTGACACAAGAGATTTTACCAGTGGCATGCAGAGGGTTAAGAGGTGAATTAGAATTCTATTAGGAAGTTCCTAATATTAATTCCAATTTTGAATATATAAAAATCTGATAGTTGGTGTTAACATGCCTCACGCCATATTTATTTATAATCTCATAAGGCACACCCCCAGAACATAGAGTGCAACATAATTATTATTAAAATAAAAATCTAGGTCAATTTGAAACTAATTCTAAAACAGCCTGCAAATAGGTTAATCTTTTTGCTGTCTAAGATATATGCTGGTGGGAATCTATTTTCTGAATTTCCCTTTTCCAAGTGACTAATCTGTACATCTTTTCACTGCAGTCCAAATGGACAAGAGACTAGAAACCAAAGATGGTCAATTACACTTATTGTGCCCTTACTGTTTTTTTATTTGAATTCTTCCCCTATGAGGGGCTGCAAAAAAGACAAAGAGCAGGAAAAATGATTTTTTATTGTACAGACAAATACAGAGAATTACATCAGATGAAAGCATAGCGCAAATTAAATATTTGAATCTTCTATTAGGCCTACCACGTGACAAATTACTACACAGTGGAAGGTCTGTCAAGAATTTATATTAAAATAATCCATCCATAGTAATTCTGCCCAAGGGCAGGTCTTTCACTGTAATCATAGCATTTTCATGCTATGCTTTGCAGCTTTACTAGGGAATTGTAGGTGTGGTAGCTTCCCGTTGCTTTCCACATAAAATAATATAAAATAATAATGGCAGATATTCTAATGGTAAGAAAGGAATATCAAATGATTTGATGAGCATATAATAAAACTGAGGTAGCAATTAGGGCAAACCAAGGGAAGAAGTGATGGAAAACATTTTAATTTACATACGGGAAAATATTTTAATTTATATAAGTAATCTCATGGACTTAAAAAAATAATTCTGCATGGCAAACAATTTAGCACACAAGATCTAACACAAATTTCTAAACTAAATTTTATATTAAAATACAGTAGATTCATTAAACTAATAATTGTAAATTATATTAATTGACTTGTTAGTAATAGACTCAATTCTGAAAATGCATGCTATTATACATTATAGGGACTCTTGTTCCAACTTCTCTCAAAAAACTGAAAATACATAAAAGTGTTATTCTCCCAGTTATATTATATGGAAGCAAAACATGGACTCTTACTTTAAGGGAGGAGAAAAGTTTGTATTTGAGAAGAAAGTCCTTTGGACCAAAGAGAGATGAACAGACAGGCACATTGAGAAGACTACATGGTAAAAGTGAGCTAAAAGTTCTTTATGGGAAATCAAATAAAATAAGAGTTAAGTCTCATAGACTCCGATGGACATAGAATGTGGCATGAATGGAGAATGAAAGAGGGGCATGTAAGATCCTTGTAGAGAAACCAGAGGGAAAGCACCCAGTGTGCAGGCCAAGAATGAAGTGGGAAAATAACATTAACTATGATTTTGAATAGAATAAAAGAAGTTATTTAAATGTTATATTACAATATAAATATGAAACTTCAGCTAACTGGAATACTAGGCATACATTACTCTAAAAGAATAATAGAATCATTTTTCAATTGGAACACGTTTATTAACATGGTTACACTAATGCAGTAGTTTAAGTCAAATCTGCTATTATTTTATTTAATGATGCTCTAACATCTATCATTAGCATCATAGTTCAAATCTGGATGATAGAGCCAACAAATTTCAGTTAGAGGCCTCTTTTCTCAGGTTTGAGAACTGTTTAAGTGCCACAAATCTACAACAAAGTACCCATGGCTTCAATTTTGTTTTGATGAAACCCATACTCAAGACTTTTACACCCCCATTGACCTGGGCTGGGTTTGAACCTGCAAACCTGGAAATAGAGGCAAGTATGGTAACCACAAGACCACCAGAACCAAGCATAATTTCATTTTAGTAACACAAAAAATCTGACAAGAAACTCCACAGAGGCTAATCATATTTCTATAAATGCAAAATTCCATACCACCACAGCCCACAGTGCCTGATGTTAATTATCTAAATTTAAAAAATTGACATCATAATAAGCTACTAGTCCTTAAATAAATTAGTATCCGGTAAGTCAGTTGTCCTCAACTAAATTATTAAACATAACCTCAACAGTGCTTTAATATGAATTTTAGAAGTGTTGATCATAATAGGTATGGTAAAAAATATTGTAACAAAAATATTGGTCAACAAATACAACCCACAAAAATTGTAAGCATGGGTTCATTAAAGCCATGGTAGGATGTGAAGGAACATCAAGCCTGAAAAGGAAAAATCTCTGACCAAAATTTGTTGGCACTTTCATTCTCAAATATGAGTTGTGATGTGAATGACTTGAACTCTTAAATCAAATATGTCCAACATAGTGAACCAATACTAGTCAAATTGGTCATACAAAAACAATACTGATGCAGAAATTTTACCTATATCAGAAAAACAGTAGTTTACCTTACCCAATATATTTTCTAATGCCTACAGAATAACAGTGCACATTCACATGAGTTTATAGAGTTGTCGCTAGATGGCAGCACATGAGGTATGACCAAACTTCAAAATAAATTCCCAAATGTTTATTAGAGATGGATGTACATTTAAAAAAAAAGAATGAGTGGACTCTTGATCTCAAACATTTCAAGTTTTAATGTGCGATTCATACGAGTAAACTAATTGTACAGCAGAGCTGCAATATGTTCTCCTTCCTCCAATGAAGAGCATTCTTGTATGCACAGCAAGTCATCAAATGCTTGGCTCAGTGCCTTATGCAAGAGTTTACCCAAATGAGGATAATTTTTTTAATTGTTACAATGCTTTCTATTTTATTCTGTCTGTTCACTCTTAAAGAAAAATGAACTATTTTGATTATTTATTATTATAATTATTATTATTGTCCATCATCTATGGGCTATAGGCTGGACTAGACCCATATAAGCTAAATATTTTTATTTAAGGGTGAAACTTTTTTTCTCATTAATACGTAATAAATAAATATACAAGCTATATTATCTTTTATTACATAAATTTATAGTATTATTATTGAAATGTTGTACACACCAATGTGATGAATTTTGCAGAAATGCAAATAAATAAAAAATCATTGTCGAGGGATTTGAACCCTGGCTCTCATATATATATATATATATATTTTTTTATAATTGGTTTAACCATCTACACTACTCGAATGACAGATGCTAGTCTTCTAAATCCTGGTCATCTTTTTACTTTCACACTATACACGAGTGTTGAACTTTATTAGAAATGTCGCAATTTAAGTAATACTGTATATGTCCAACACTTTTAAATATCTACAAACAGGTCTCTTTCACTGATCTTTTAACAGTTTAATATGATTAAAATACCAAATACAGTGTATTTAAAACATTTAATAATGCATTACCTCGTGGACCATAGCTTTAGTTATTGAGCATGCACAGTGGGTCATAAGAGGGATTCTGTGTTTTGTAGTCACTCATTCTTTCTTTTTGCTAAGTGTACACTGACTTCTTCCTTCCTAATCTAACAAAATAAATTACATGCATATTATTTACTGACGTGTACACTAATCTAATATACACTAACACTAACCTAACAAAAATAATGTAATTGAGTTATTGATGGTTGCAACATTAGAAGAGAAGGGAATATAACTAGTGAGCATCACACTATTGTCAAAAAGTGTCAATGTTACTGTGTTTCACGTAAATAAATACGTAAAAAAATGATAAGTATCATTGAAAAAGTTTAAAATATTACAGAACGTTAGTAAAGATTGAAGAAGTATGTAGAGTAACAGTATTAAAAGAATATACTATGGAAAATAAAGGGAAAGATAATGTACTGTTGAGCTCCTATATTTGCTAGCTTTTAACCTTCAATCTCCAAGAAAAGAAAATGGCTATTTAAGTAGCAAGATAAAAAGTCTCATAAAAATCTGACTATTCTTTGAATTGTCGCCTAGTATTGTACATGATAGGTTCGTATAGCTAATCTTCATAGCGTGAAATTCATCTCCCTCTCTCACAAACTTCAAAATATGAAGAATAAAGGATATAATTTAAATTATTGATTTCAGTGTGGGTTTCCATATTTTCTTAACATCTGTTTTAGGCTTTTCTATTCAATATGAAGGTTTTCTCTATCAGCTGTCATATTTTGTATTGATCACCATTTCAGATTGTGTGTGTTTTCATAAGTGATTTAGAGTAATAATTCAGTATAATTAAGCCTGAAAATTACATGTATGCCTTACTTTTAGGTTAACTCTATGCACATGTTTTGCTTTTCCTCATCTTCATACTACTTTTAAAAATCAAACTGCCTCGTCCAATATCCCAGTTTTGACAATTTTTTTTATCCTTTTAACATCAGTGAATCTCTATCCAAATAATCCCCAAAAATCATTTTATGTGCAAAATAAACTATTCTTCATTCTCCTAACTAAATATGAAACTATTCAAACATGTTCACCTAACACCACACCCACTTTTTTTAGATAGTACAAATATGAATATTAATGCTCTCTGATTATTCTTTACAAACATTAAAAAGTTTTACATTAAAAAAACTAGCAAATAATATACAATTGTAAATCTACTTAAAAATTGGAATTTAAAACTGAACCCATTATAATTTGAAAAAAAAATCCTTGCATGAAAGGACTAGTTTCAAAGCAAAACCTAGCGAATGAATTACAAAAAAAATAAGCACTACTGAAGTTAAAATATCTCATCTTTATAAATAGGCTACAGATCACTTGTTTTATTTAAAATTATTCTGCTACAGAATAAAACCTAGAATGAGGAAAGCAGATGCAAAATTTACAATATAATTTTCACATTATATAAATGAGTACCACTATAATTGCAATCATTATCATTGCATAAAAACACTACCACTATCTTATTAAATTATGTAATTATGTTTTGAATTTCAGTTAAATGTTTCAAACCTATGCATATTCCAAAACTACGGAAAGAGTTACCATTTAAAACATTTTCTTATTTACTGAGTTCAAACATCTTGCCAGCCAAAATCCTAATTTTTGACATGTGAACAAAATATAAAGACAAATTTGGTCACCTTTCATACCCCTTTGATAGAGCTATTAAAAAAATTAACCCAAAAAACATGCAAACATGTGATAATTACATGGCATTTCATGGTAAATAATACACTCAAGTCATATGTTATAATACAACAAAAACAGTGAAAATCACATAAGACACAGGAAAATGGTGATTTGGCATGCCAGTAAATCATCTCACTCTGTATTCCAATCACTTCACACACAATTATTCTTTTGCTACTCTGATAGGAATTTTTGAATTTGAACTGTCAAAAAAACTAGGTTTTTCAGTGCAATAAGATATTTTACCCTGCTTGTTTCACAGCATTTGAGATCAATCTTAACCAATTCAGAAACTATACCCAAACTGATGTCACTCACATAAGTGACATCTAAAGAATTTAAATTTTTAATATACACATTTGGTGATGTTAAAAGCAGAATCATCGAATTTATACTTATTAATGACACATTTGAATGCCAATTCACTTCTTATACACAGCACATAATGTATAGAAGTAATTCAACTTCAAGACAACATATATACTTATTTAATGCCTAAATAAACTTTGCACCACTATCAACACATCACCACTCATAAGTAACATTCAGATTGCTCTGCAGGCAACAGACATTTATCACATGTAATTAGCAAGTGCTTATATTTAATTGCCATGTCTTGTGATTACACACTTTAAAAGGGAAAATGTAAACATGAAAAAAAACATTGCATTTCAGGACCACAGAACTTTTGTGCCTTATGTCTCAGTTGTTGTGAGAAAATCCTGTACCTTCAATTCGTAAAAAAGTAAGACACCAACAAAATGATCTATATCTATGAATAACTATAAAATCGCCCCCTCATTTGCAATTACAAATACCAGTTATTTTCTTAAATATGAGCGGTTTCTACAAGATTTCTGCAAGTAAAATAAGATTGCAGCCACGCCATCTTGGTTCGTCTGACTTAGCACGAAACAGTCTAGTACATAATAACACATGAAATACCGAATTCTGGACGCTCAAATTCAATAATTCCACTGAAAAAACAACCAGTTTTCTTTAGAAAAAGCAAACAAGACGGATGTCAGCTCTTACTTTGCCCCTGAGGCTGGTCATCTCCGCTCTCTCGGTCCGACATATCCTTCTCTTGGAAAGCAATTTAACCCTCGTTTTCACTGCAAGGAATTTATTCATGCACCGGAACTACGTCCGCAATAACTTAATACTTAAAAAATAGACCTCTGTAACTATATAAAATAAACACGAAACAATAGATATTCAATAACATACAACGTATGTCTCTTAAAATTTTCAAAACATCGATTAACCACACATTTCCATTTACAAGAATCCTATAACCATCCGTACACTCAATACGAGCTCCCGGAAGTGACGTTTCTAACTTCGGTCTGCTGCAGTTCAGCTGTCGAGATTTTGCCATGTAGCCAGGTTTCTATTATTTTGAGTTAGTGTATTTCATTCATTGGAGTGTATTCAATATGCCATGTGATAACTATATAAATTAATATGGAGACCAAACTTTAAATAAATTACAAAAATAGTATTTGTTATGAATACGGCAATATACCATCATTGACATGCCACATTCAAATGTCTCATTAAAGTTATACCTACGTACACCGGGACGTTTGTATCAATTTGTTATACTTTAACGTCAAATTATATCATAACTAAACGTAGCTAATTTTGGATAGCCGCTTATTTTTTTTATTCAGAATAAAATATAACACTGTAAAATAAGATGAATCAAAATTGTGTCTACTTTTACATAGCTGTTTACAAACGTTGCCACATCTATTAAAATTATGGCAACAATGAATTCAACAATGCCTCATTATTTAACACTAGTCATAAATCATTATCATTTTGCTTGTTTATTATGTGTACGTATTTGAAGACGAAACGGGCAATTCATTGCCTGTACCTTGAACTGAAAGATGATGATTATATGTAATTTTAATGTAGATCATTTTTTATCAAATATAAGTATAATACGAATTTCAGCAAATCAAAATCCACAAGAAAATGGATCACCATCAAGATTAATAATTTGAAAACTTTCCTTTATATATAGTATATGTAACATTAATATTTGTAAAATGTGAAATTTTACATAAACATAATTTTATATAAAAGTTATGTTTTTGTTTTCTTTATTTTAAAGGCTTATACTTATATCAAAACTGTATTTTTAAAAAATCCTATACTATAGAGCTCATAGTAAAAGAAATACAGAGAGACCAAGAAAATGCTGGAAAGATTTCTCAACCGAAGTTTTCCAATTTTTTATTGTTTCCATAACACCTATAAAAATGACTGAAAATTCACAGATATTGTTATGAAACCATAGATGGGTCATTCCATGATAAAAGGGACATTTTGGTCTATTTTTTAACATTATATATTTGCATTTATTTTTTTATTGTAAGATTGTCCACTCTTTGGACTTCCTGTTTCACAATATCATTTATGTGGGAAACCTATTTCTTTATTGTTCTGGCTCCAAGAAGATAGCGACGTTTCCTGCAGACGTTATTAACATATTTTCAATAACTTCAAGGTAAGTTTTTTTTTTAATTTTACAGCAATATAATATATTGGGAGTTTATAATTTCCTTTCTCATACTTTGATGTATGAAATAAAACTAAAAGCACTTATATAGATGTTGATTGGAAATAGTAATATTAAATTTAGAATTTTAATATTAATGTGTAATGTGAGTGACAAAATATGCTATTTTATTAATTAAAAAGCAATAAATGTTGTTCACTTTTATTAAAAATCTGGTATTATTAAATAGAGGTAATGAATGTTATTGGGTGAAATTAACAGCATCCTAAGAATTTTATTTAATGTGATATATCTAATTATATAAAGGTAATGTGAGTGACAATGAAAAACTTACAGTATGGGGTTTTTACACATTTCAGGAGAAGAAAATTATCTGACTTGTTTTTGGTGATGAAATAAAATTTGACACTATTGGACATTGTTTTCATTCTGTGATTGCCAAAATTCCATCAACCTCTGCTGAGAGAATGAGAAAAATGAGGCAGAAGCTTAAGGAGGAAGGTAATTATCATAAGTATAAAGAACAGCATACAAACTGTAAGAAAATATAGAGAAAAGAAGAAAGAGAAATTGAAGAATCATAAGAAGGAAGTCAAGATCTCAATTGAAGAAAAAGAAGAAAAAAAAAAAACGAAACATGTCGCTAGAATTAGGCGTCTGAGAATTTGATTTTGGCTGTGAATTCTTTGCACAATGTAGTTCCGGCATGTTCTGCTTACTCATCATCTTATCTGGTTGAAATTGTATGCCTGTCAGCAAAAGAAGATTGCTGGGTCATGAAATGCTGATTGCAAGGTCAGGTTGTACAATCATTTGCAGGAGAAAGTCTTTAATAATCAAGAGGTCTCCACATTGAATTGTTCATGGCACGTATGGAGAAAAGAAGGGTTTTCAGCCATGGTTCAGGAGGAAGGTAGTGCAGCCGATTTGGCAGAATATATACTTTCCCTGTTGCCCTTTTTCTTGAAACATTTGTTTGTGAAAAGAGAACAGGCAAAATTCTATAATGAAGAAAGGTTAATGACTACATCTTCCAACTTCAAACCAAATATTGAAGTCATACTGGTAGACTTCTCCAAAAATTTTACTTGTTCTGCACAAGATGAAATACAGAGTTTTCATTGGGTTCAACCTGAAGTCAGTTTATTTACTGCAGCAGCCTGGTATTCTGGAGAACATCATCCCATAGTGTCTGATAACCTATATCACACAAAACACACTGTGGTTGCATATACAGACAGACTACTTGAAATTCCAACTGAAAAAAATGAAGTCAGTATTTGGTCAGGTAGAACAAGTTCACAATTTAAAAACTGATATATGGTTGGTTGGTATCTAATGTCGAGCACTTGATAATGAAATCATTCGCTCTCTTGCACTCCAATATTTAGCAGAAAGGCTGGTCTCTTCTACAAAAGCTGGACAACGGAGGAGATGGTTTCTTTCCATATCTTCATTTAAATTGCAAAAAGGGCATTTAGGTGAATCTGTTATGCCAATTCTGTGTAGGTGTTTATTCAAGCAGTCATGTCCCGTTAGCAGTCTGAATGTTGCTACTGCGGATTTTCTTTGTAATGTAGTAATGTCATAAGCTTGTAGATTTTCCCATTCCTTTCCAGATGTTTTGGTGGTGTATTCTTCTCTAAGTTTATTGATGTATTTATTTGAGATAATTCTTTTGATAGAGTGAAAGGAAACTGGAGCAGAAGTTGGGTTTGAAACAATTTTGCTACCCTTCTTGGCTAGAAAATCGGCTATTTCATTGCCTGTCACTCCACAATGGGCCGGAATCCATTGAAATACAACTTTTTTTTGTAGACGGGATAACTGTTTTATCATTTTGTGACATTCGATAATTTTGATGCTTTTGGGTGTTGTGTCTCGTGTTATAGCAAGAATGGCTGCTTTGGAGTCACATAGAATTACAACTTTTGTAAATTTTTGGATGTGATATAAAAGATTTTGTAAACTTAAGAAAATTGCTAGAATTTCGCCATCAAAGTTTGTTGAATTTGTGTTTAGTTTACGATAAAAGGAAAAAAGTGGACATACTGCACCAGCACCAGTGCCACCGTCATTTGGTAGGCTGGAGCCATCTGTAAAAATATGTATCCATTCAGGAGCTGGGTATCTTAGATTTATTATTTCCAGTGACATTTGTTTTAAAATATATGGAGGAGTTTCAGATTTATTGATGTCTTCTGTTAAATGAAGGTTATATTCGATTTCCAAAAATTCTAGAGGGTTGTTTCTCATCTGCATATTTTCTTTTGAATGTGGAAGTTGCAATTTCTGTTTGATTTCTTGTACAATGCTTAGGAAGCTTTGCTGAGATTTTAAACATACTTGTGGTTTTCTTTGGGTCCAGTTATTATGGGGTAGCCTTAAAAATTTTTCATACTGTGTGACTGCTGTTTTCTCAATTTCAGATGCTATGTTTGGGTTATTTGTTAAGATTTGCATGGCAGTGATTAGTGTTGTTTTAATGCCTCCTGTTATCAGACGGAGGATTTGGTTCTGCAATTTATTAAGTTTTTCCACTTTAGTAGTTACTAGGATTTCTTCACAATATTGAAGTACAGGTTTTATGTACATTTGGTAGAAGGTGTTTAGGGTTTGTGTGTTGCAACCCCACTTTTTCCCTGCTAATCGTTTTAATAATGGTAACCTTGTTTCTATCTTTGTACATATATTCTCCATGTGTTTTTTTCCATGTTAATTTTGAGTCCAGAGTTATTCCTAAATATTTTGCTTCATGTGTTTGAGTTAATAATTCACCCTCCAATTTCAGAGTGATGGGTAGTGGTTTCTTTCTTAATGTAAATAGTTGATAATTTGTTTTCTGTATATTTATCTTCATTAAGTTCTGGGATGTCCAATTCTCTAACTGTATTAGTGATTGTTGGGCTATGGTTATTAATTGTTGACTTTGGTTTTTCGGTTTGGAGACCCATATTACATCATCAGCAAAAAGTAGGGTTTTTGTTTCGAGCTTTTCTATATGCTTAGGTAGATCATTAATGTAGATATTGAAGAGAATGGTACTGAGTACAGAACCCTGTGGTAAACCTCGATGTGTTTGTTGGTATTTAGAGAGGTGATTATTATACTTTGTAGCAATGAACCGTTGGATGAGAAAATTGCTGATCCAGAGTAGCATATTCCCTTGAATGCCTAAAGTCTGCATTTTTCTAATAATTTATATCTCCAAATAGAGTCATATGCTCCTTGGAAATCAACAAACATTGCCAGAGTGTCTTCTTTTCTGTTGAAACTGTCTTTAATAGCTTGACTTAGGTGTACAATTTGTTGATTTGTTGATTGTAATTCTCTAAATCCAGCTTGATTGGGTGAAAAGTAAATTATTGGTTTCTAAATACCAATTTAATCGATTTGAAATCATTTTTTCCATAGTTTTAACAATTAACTAGTTAGTGCTATTGGGCGATAATTTGAAAAAATATTTGCTGATTTTTTGTTTTCAAAATAGGTATTATAATAGCATTTTTCCAATCATCAGGAACTTTTGTGTTCCAAGAAAGATTATAAAAGGAGAGTAATTGAGTTTTGGCTTTATTGGCAAGGTGTTTGAGAAATTCTGCATGTATATTATCTGCTCCTGGAGATTTGTTTGATTTTAAACTATTAATGGCTATGTTTAACTCTTTAATGTTGAAATTCTTATTAAAAATATTATCTTTTGTACTGCTTGTTGATTTTATGTAATTTTTTAGGTTCTCTTTTATTGTTTTTTGTTCCTTTTTGTTCTCTGAGGACAAAGTGTAGGTGTTAGCATAGTGTTTGTTGAATTTGTTGGCTATTTCACTTTCATTTGTAATTTGTTTGTTGTTGTGGATAAATGGTGTTTTTTGTCGTTCTTTTTTATTTTGTATATTGTGTACAAATCTATATGCTTCCTGGCCATCTTTCCTATAATCCATTTTTTGGAGAAAGTTATTAAAATTTTCTCTTTTATTGCTGTTAATTTCCTTCTTTGAGTTGTGCGCACAGTTTTCTCCAATTTTGTACATCTTTTGGGTCTTTTGTTTTTTCTGCTTTATTTCTAGCGAGATCTCGGTCTATTTTCATTCTTTCTAGTTTTGAATTCCAGAAGGGTTTGTAGTTTTTTAACTATTCCTCGTGGTATATATTTTTTTTGCTGTTTTTTAATATTATTTTGCATATAGATTTGTTAATTTGATCTGATTGAAGTGATTCATTTAAAGGATTTTCAAATTCAGTTTCCAGTTCGTCTGTGTACAGTTTCCAATTGGCTTTTTTGAAGTTCCATCTGGGTTTAAGATGCATTGGAAGTTAGTTGTTATTCCCCAGTTGAATAGTAGCAATGATGGCTCTATGTCCTGAGCCAGGATCTTCTACAATTTGTTTTTTGGTTTTGGAGTATAAATTAGAAGATACAAAGAGTAAGTCAGTATTAGTTCCTGAACCAGAATAAAGTATATATGTTGGAGGATCCTCTTTGTTGTGTATTATTTCTATAGGTGTTGAATTTAATAAGTCTTCTACAATTTTCCCTGCATTATTTGAATTGGTATAGCCCCATCGTTGTGAAAGGGCATTAAAATCTCCCATTATAATTGTATTTGGGTTTATTGTAATATGTTCAAGATTAGGGGAGTTATTTGGTGGATTATGAATTGAATATATATTATACTGAGATTTATTTATCCATATGTTAATTTTAATTATTTCAATTTTGTCTACATTGTACATTTCTTTGATAATTTGAACGGACGAAGTCATGTGTGTTCAAATTCCAACTAAAATACCACTACTTATTTGTTGTCCTTTAGGAAGTATATGAACAGTAAAAATCCTTGAAGTGGTAATATTGTAACTGTTCCTGTGTGAGATTTGCTTCTTGAATTGTGAATACATCAATTTGGTGGTCAGATAGTATTTTGGTAAGTTCAGTCTTTTTAGCTTGTGATAGTCCTCCAGTATTCCACTGGAGGATTTTGATCGAGTTTGGTTTGGTATATTTATTTCCTTGAAGAAAAGTCCCCGTCCGGAGATCCGAATGGGGGACTATTTTACCTCCGGATTTGTATTTCTTTTTCTAAGGCTTCATGTTTGTATTGGAGTACAATAAACTAGTTGTAACCGTTTAGTAGTAGGCACCACATGTGGTGGTTACGTCACCCATAGAGAGAAAGTAGGTATAGGAAGGAAGGAGAAATGAACCCCTAGGCCTCGAATACTCTAATACCATCAGGGTCGAAAGAAACAAGAGGTCAGTCAAGGGAGACTGGATAGAAAAGTTGAAAGAGGGAATTGGTATGGGAAGAAGAAGTAATACCAATTCTGTCAAAAAAGAAAAACTCACCAAGCTGACCAGTACTTATTGGTGAGTAGCCCTTCCCTTTCGTTCATCATGCATAAGCATGATTACTAACAGCTGCACCATGAGAAGGTGAGGGATTGGACACTAGGTTACTGTCCAGGTCGGTTCCTTTAAGCCTTCGATGGAAGGAATTAAAGGGTCTGCTCTCTGTTAAAGACAGTAGCCTTTTCGCAGCCAAAAACTGATATATTGCAGCTATTCAGAAGGTGCTGAAACAAAAGCATAAACTGCAGGTGTTAAAATTGAACTATTTTGCCACTTCATATGGCAAAGGTCCTGTGTACGGCACTGGTGAAGCTGTGAAGGGGCAAGTTAGAATACATGTCTTCTCAAGAAAGTCTGAAGTTTTCAATGCATACATTTTTCTGAAGTAGCCAGAAAAGTATTGTCTGTGAATATAATTGTGAATATAATTCTGTAGATATAGAAGAAAGAAATCAGAAAATGAAGCTGGATAAAATTTTTGATGTAGCACCCATCATTGGTGAAATCTCGAAAATCCATGCCATGTCTCTCAAAAATGAATTGGTAATTTATTTTATATCAAAGCATAACATGTCGAATAAATTGGAAGTAATTCTAAAGAGAGACCTGTACACAGGATGTCATAACTGCAAAATTTGTGAAAGTGGAGCTGTAAAGAAAACACTCAATATCGAATTATGCTGCAATTTGTCAGTTTTCAATCGATGCTGACTGTGAAGTAAAGGTGCATTTTTTAAAAAGGTGGGAGAATGTAAAGCATGGTTTACTGTCAACAAGGGAGACATAGTGTTCGTTAATAAAGATCCTGAGTTGGAGTGAAGGGGTAACAGAATTTATTATAAATTTAAAATGAAAATAAATGTTGCTCAAATATATTTATATCTACTATCATCTGTTTTATATATATATATGTACACTTGTTGTGTACTGACTTGTATTACATTTGTTTCGTGGTATATAATTGTAAATCAGTCATAATTATCAACCATTTTGTCATGTTGTTGATTATGTAATGTGAGTGACAAAATACTGTAATGTGAGTGACAGATAAAATTTGTGTTTATTCATTTCAGATTTACCACAATAAATTAAAACTTTTGCTGTAATAACCTGTGTGTCTCATTAATGTACAGCCAAAAAACTGTTCATCCAGAACTTTTACAAGAGCAGGGAACTTTATTTTTTTGTATAGTGAAATTTACCATGTCTTTTTCCTGTAATGCGAGTGACACGTACATATTTTTTTTGTCCATTTATTGTAATTCAAAATTAAAAGAATATATATCAAAATGTAGAGAATTTAATGAAGAATAAACATGTTTTACTGATGTTTTAAATTTACTTAGGACTGTAGATTTATAGTACAATTTAAGGTGGGAAAATAGTCAAATTGTGATGTGAGTGACAATGGAATGACTCAGACATGATTCAGACATTTGTTTTTGTAATTAACAGTTTTCATAGTTGTTATGAAAACAATAAAAAATTGGAAAACCACGGTCAAGGTTTAGACTTTGGTTGAGAAATCCACCCTATATGTTACAATGGGGAACAGAATGGACCAATAGATCCATATCTTTATAATGATGATGGCATCAAAACCATGGAATCAATGTACAATACCCAGAATTTATAAAGGTTGCTCATACTAACATAATTGTTACTTTTCATAATTTAAATGTTTCTAATAACTGACACACTGACATGAAACCTGCAAGTTTAATGCTGCATTCACTAAGGTCCACTATTGGTCCTTACTTAAATGAATTCAGTTCACATCTCTGATATTCTGTTCTCTATTATCTTCCCATCTATGCCTTCCCTAATGATATTTTGCCCAAAGATTTTCCAATTAAAATTCTGGAAATATTTCTACTTTCACCCATAATTTAATAACCTGGCCATCTCAATTACATTGACATAATAACCCGACAACCAGTGATGGCTGGCAGGGTTCATCTATAGAATTGAAGTGTACAAAGAAAGATTTCATGTAAGAAATTTTAGATATAAAGAAAAATGCTTACCTTTTATTTGAACTAGAACTCAATATGATATTTCTTTTTGCAGCATTTATTAATCAGTAGTTTATGTAGAATTTTGATTGCAGCAAGCTTGTACAATATCAATTTCTAATCAAATGAATCGTGAATTATTCTTACCTCATACATCTATTAAGAAAACCTCATAATGTAAAAATTCCCAAATTTATTATATCAATTTCTAATGTTGAAAAACCAGCACTTTTAATTTATATTTTCTCATTTAAACTAAAAAGAGCTCTTTGTAATTCATGAACTTTAAATCAAATAATCTCTCACTACTGAAAATAACATCACAATAAGATACAACTCTACATTAAATCAAGTTATTTTACAGTTATCGTACACCCTTCGACAAAAAAAAAGAGTCATCTCTTGAATGCACATTTCTTCTAAGTCATACTCGGCACAGTGCTTGGTTCAAACTAGGAAACTAGTCATAATTGTGCAGTCCCTGAGCTATTGTGTTATCTGTCATGAACTGAAGACTCTTCTATGTGTCCTGATAGGTCAGCGGTAAAGCATGCGGTCGCTGTTTCTCTTAATGAAGATCACAGGCTCATGTCTTCAGTTACGCAGTTTTTTTTTGTGACATTTGTATTAAAACGTTTTATGAATTAAATACATTTTATTTTGACATTTGAATTAATCTATACTTTTTATGTTCATAATTGTTTTTTATACTGTTGAGATTATAACAATGTTAAATTATATATTTTTACACGCTTTATATTAGCTTGATCTGTAACGGACCTGTATCTATGTAACAGAATCTTTGAACATGATTTTCACCCACTTAAAAACATTGGATCGACTTGAAACTTTGTATAATCGTAAAGGACCCATGACAATACAATAAATTCATAATTTTTTTCTAAAATCCTGGCCAGAATCATCAGAAAATTTAAAATAATAAAATCCGGTGTAATAGGTTGCGGACTTATCGATTTTTTAGTCAATCGTTGTAAGAGCTCAGTTTATAGAGCGGTGGACTGTAGTGGTATATAATTTCAGCAATCCGTAGGTTGCTGGTTCAAATCCGAGCCAAATTATTTTTTTAGAAGAGTATTAAGCAATTAAATTTTCATGGGATTATGGTTTATGACAATCAATTAAACTAAAAATTAAAAAAATAAATAATAGTTTAAAAAAACTGAAACAACACATTTTATTAGAAACCAAACTAAAGAATAAAAAGAATAATAGTTTAAAAAAACTAAAACAAAAACACTTTGTTAGAAAACCGAACTAAAAAATGAAAAATAATTTTAATTTGCAACATGCTTGGCATAAAATTAAAGTGGTCAACAAAAAAAATCATCTCCAACACATATAGAATAAAACTAGAGTTATTTACAAAAAAAAAATAATTTTACCATCAAAAGCTTGGGATGCTTTTTATGGTTTTCACGGTTTCTTCTTAGAGACTATACTTTTACCAATATCTGTTTGTTATCAAATATATTAATTGATATAGAGCACCCCACGCTTTTGATGGTAAATTTTTTTTTTTTTTTGTAGATAACTCTGAATAAATAACAAAGTAAATCAATCATATATTTCTACCTAAAAGTATGGCTGCAATTATTCATCCGAAATTATTAATTGATGAATAGGTTAAGATTTTATGAACTGAAATTTGGTTATATCCCCCCACAGGTCCTACAATGACCGAGGCATCCCTAGATGTGTTGGAGAAGATTTTTTTGTTGACCACTTTAATTTTATCCCAAGTGTGTTGGAAATTAAAATTATTTTTAATTTTTTAGTTCGGTTTTCTAATAAAGCATGTTGTTTTAGTATTTTTTAAACTATTATTTATTTTTACCTTGTATACTACCGTCTTCCTCAACTATTTAAAAATTTTCATTGATTTCACCCTAGGCCTTTCGATGCATGCTTCATCTTCTGGAGTTGTTGTAGTAGTATTGAATTAACTGTATGTCTAATAGAGGGTTTTGCTCATTAGGCATATTTTCGTTGAGAATGTTTGTATTCTTGACCTTCATGATAATTTTGATTTCTTCTAAAATGTTAATTTTGTGTCTGTTGTTTTCTCTCTGTATAATTGACATTGTATTATCGATATTGTTGAAATTGTGGCCACTTTCTGAAATGTGTTTAGCGAAATTTGATTTGATTGTTAAAGGAGAAGGCAAATCAAATTTTGCTGTTCACCAGATTTGAATCCAATCGAAAATGTGTGGGCTAAGATGAAAATAGAGATGAACTCTAAATTGGCCTGCAGATGCACGAAAGACAAAAGATGGCATATGGGCACAAATTCTAGACACCTGGGACACTCTAGCCGGTCATCCACGTACCTGTAGAAATTTGATTGCATCAATGCCCCACAGATTGAGGGCAGTAATAGATGCTGAGGATTCATGCACCTGATATTGATTTTGTTTTTGTTAAAGTTTTCATTTTAGAAGATATTATCTTTCCTCATTTACTTATTAGAGGAAGGTTTTAATTTATATATTTGTGTGTGCATTAAAGCCATAAAACTCAAATATAAAATTAAATATGAAACTAAGTTACAGGCAAAATGCTATTCTAACATTCAGTTAAAAAAAAAAGGTAGAACGGGAACCGAACCCGTGAGGTTACGAATGCAGACGATGTCTATTAAACCTCTCGACCACAGAAATACACTAAGCCAAACTCTCTCTTTAATGTTGCTTGATTATGCACTGCATTAATCAGCAAACAACCCAGTACAGTTATTGAAAACGTGTTGATGTGAATACGGCTTTTGCGAGCGCTCACGAAGTTCCCCGATCGATTGATAGTATCAGCGGATGACTCTTTTTTTTGTCTAATGGTGTATAGTTAGGAAAGTGGATAATCATGGCTAGGATGTTATTATGTTGAATATGGAGGTAAGATAGAATGGATGTTTCCGGCA
Source organism: Diploptera punctata (assembly GCA_030220185.1). NCBI lineage: Eukaryota > Metazoa > Arthropoda > Insecta > Blattodea > Blaberidae > Diploptera > Diploptera punctata. The sequence goes on along the minus strand of JASPKZ010003838.1, from coordinate 946,052 downwards.
GCTGACACTTTTGTTTACTAAAGTCTATTTTACTGTGTTTTTTCTCTCTCACATGATGAACTTTCTTCATATCCACTTTGATAAACATATAAAATATGAAATGGCATGGACATAAGCAATTCATATTGATTGATATTTGGACTACTTCAGTAGAACTGAATCCACGTGAGAATAGTAGCAGTAACATGTTATTTGTTAATAGCATTTTAAATATATTATTAATATAGTCATTTTAAATATTTATATAAACTAAATATTGAAATTTCATTTTTTGACAAGAAAGAGAAATGGTAAGAAAGGGTTTATTTTTTTAGGGAGGAGGGCGACATTCAGGGCCCATTTTCCAAAAGCTCTTTAGAAGAAAATTACAAGAACTTTGTCAACTTTTCAGATATCTCTAACTGTAAATTATTTTCATTTTTTTTTTTCAATTCATTAATAAGTAAGTTGGCTAAAATAATTTACACAATTTCCTAATTGTTTATTAAAAACAATTCCACTTTTAGATGAACATAGTGAATACAGGAAATCACTATTTATTAGAAAGTAATAGAAAATGTTAGACCTATACAACAATTTTTGTAATAATTTTCTGAAGTAAAAATAAAATGTGCAGAATTCTTTACAAAGTGACATTTCTTGTGTTATTTCCATTAAGAAATATCAAACACGATCTGGATAATGGATATGCTAAGGAAACTCCATTTGACAAGCCAGGTCTAATGAGTAATGATATGCTATTTGTTTTTATGTGTTTTAAGAACTGAATTTACATACAAGGTTTAAATGAAAATTTAAAAATACCTTAGGTTTATAAGAATGTAGCAAAATTAATTCAAATTAAAACCTATGCATCATTTCTCTATTCTGAACTACTCACAAGTGAATGCATGCACATCAACTCTGTTTGGTAACCAAACTTGTCTTGATTAGTTTTGTTTGCTTTTAGAAATTAAATAGCCTAACAAGATTCATTTATTGCCTGGTATTGAAATTAATATTTTAAAATTAACTATACATTTTATAGTTACTGCAGGTTGTATATTATTCAAGACAAACAGAATTTTCTCAATGAAACTTAATCATATGCATAATTAAAGATTCAATATTTCAACAGTAAACATAATTATTTTATATGTAATTTTATAAGAAGACTATCTGCACATTTATTTACTAGCTTCCTCTTATCCCAAGGGCCTTCCGAGCCCTATAATGGGATCACCTACCTTTACATTTTGATTATAAAATCTAATAGTTCATTAGAGAAGAAACCATATGTATATTCTCCAAGGTGCAACAGGCTGAGAATGCCCTTGGCCTACCAGCTAGCTGCTGGCCCAATATCCACCTGTGAGAAGAAACCAAATTGTTCGACATTTTAGGCTTAAACATTTATTTAAGCCTAACACAAATTCCTACCTTCATTACTACGAGGAAATCGCTCAATAGTTGAAGGTTAGGGTGAATTATTTTTATTAAAAGGCTCAATTGACTTAACAGTTTTGTTCTCTAAGTAATTACCAACACTTCATATTAAGATATTTTTTTCACATGTTAAATAAATGTTATAAAAGATATAGAAAGTTCTCAATGAGGTAGAAGTAAGGATGAATTCAAATTTACATAATAGAATATTAACATAATTTTAAAATTTGTAATTTAAAATATTTCCTATAATATTTCAATTAAAACTTTGTTTTTATTAAAACACAAACATTTTTCTGTGTAGTCTATAATGTACTGCTATGTTCTTGCAATACACTTGTAGATAATATTGGAGCACAACTTCATTAACACCTACTGTAGAGCCTAAAAAAATATATACAGGGTGTAAATGAATTATACACAAATTTAACTATGTATAGAAGGGTATTATAAAAGCATTTTGAGATAATGAACTAATGGTCTACAACTAAAAATGTCAAAGTTATGATTCAATGTGTAAGATGGTTCGCACACCACTGATTATTTCAAATTAAAATGGAAATAATATGATACAGGGACTGTAATTTGCAACATGTACACCTTTAGCTCAGTGCTTATAGCAGTCTTACTATCGATGCAAATGTAAGATTGATGTATCACGTTCAAAACTCTGTACAGTATGTGTACACTTTTTTCATTTATTATGTATGTTGTAAATCAGTTACCTACATAGATTTGCTTCTGGTTCAATTATTTATTCATTATTTTTCAGAATACGATACTGGAGTGTCAGCACAGTACTTGAGTTTCAAAACTGTCTACTTACGTATTGCACAGAGAATTGTTTGAAAGTTTCTAATAATAGGCCCTAATGCACATACTGTAGAGTACAATTGGTTTTTCAAATAAAATGTGCAATTTTACTGTACAGTACTTGTGTACGTAGATAAATGATAGTGCAGTGATCACAAAAGTAATAACATGAAGAGATACAGTGTATTTACACATGACATACATAATGTTGTTGGGAAATAAGAAACAATACATTTGAGTAAACCACAAAAAAAAGTAAAGCACCTGCAGACTCATTAGAGAAATTGTTCAAATAGGCCACCTCCATTCTCACAACTCAGACGACATCGGCGACTAATGGATTCTCGTACCTCGTTCAAGATACCAGGTGTCTCGTGGATCACATGACATGCTAAGATTATGCGTGCAACTAACAGTTCATCTGTATCAACAGGGGTTGCATACACCAATATTTTCAGGTGTCCCCACAAAAATAATCAAGTGGACAGAGATCTGGGGATCGAGATGGCCACACTACAATTAAAGTACCCCTTCCTATTTCCAGTGGCCAGGATACATTTCATCCAAATGATTTCACACATTCTGGCAGAAATGGGGAGGAGCTCCATCATGATGAAACCACATGTTAAGCCTGATGAGAACAGGAACTTCTTCTAGCAATCTAGGTAGGACATACTCTAAAAAGTCTTATAGGCCTAAATGACAACATTTAATCCATTGAAGACATGTTTAAAGCACCAGGTAAATTCACTGGAAACCCATTTAAATCTCCCCAGCGCTACTCCAGCTGCATTGGATTTTAAATCAGAATATCCAGACCATGCATACTGCATTCTATCACAAATGGATTTCAGATAGTTTGTTTACCACTGTTTTTCTTGTAGTATTTTGTACTTTTATGAATAGGAAAGGAATGTGGCCTGGCTACAACCCTCTTTTTTGCAATTTAACCATTATCTACTGTTAGTTTGAAAGCTGTGAAAGTAGACTAATATTTAAAAAAACCATCTTTTACTATCATTTCTCGGTCATTATATTTAAAGTAAACACGAATCATATGTTCCAACAGGAACAGTAAAAAATAACAAAAATACATAATACTGCATATTATAAAAATAAATTAAACTAAACATATAAAAGCATAGGTCTATACATTATCAAATCATAGAAAGTTCTTGCTATATATCTTCTCAAATTATTGATAATGTAAAAAGCAATTTTTCTATAGCACTTTACAAATCTCATCATTACTGGAAAACAAAGCCACAACCTTGTCATGTCGATCTTCTCCTCCCATACCTTCATTATATTCTAGAATACATTTAGCCTTTATGATTTTTTCTTCTTGTTCTCTGTCTTTATTCTTTCATAGCTTCTTACTGGTGCCAGTCATGTCAGCATTTTCGTGTTTGGATGATAATAAATAAATGTCTTTCCTACCTTTCCACTTCTATGCTAGAAGTCTCCGACTAGATTATGTTGTTAGCTCTCTTTTTTTTTTTTTTTTTCCTTTCTTTCCAATTTGATGTTCACTAAATCCATAGGCATATTTTTCTGTTATATTTTACTGTCCCTAATATGTATCTCGTCTACTCAGCTCTAAAAATAAATTAGGAGAACATAATTATAATGTGTAACCATTCTCTATGAACGGGTTTGCTAATTCTAGGACTACACTCTCATTTGCTGTAAAATCTGAATTTTCATGTGCATCTTGTCCAGTGTTTATTTGAATCATAACCTGAAGAGTACAATTTCTAATATGTTATTCCAAGTCGCGCCGTTTTATTCCGTTTAGAGAGTTTGAACTGAACGTGTTTCTAAAAAAGGTAAATTTACAACCATGATATTCGAAAAAAAAAAACATTCAAACTACATACATATTTTACCATAATAAATACCTAAAATATATTATTCTATAAATTATATCTACAATAAACTATACAATATACTAGGATTACATATACGCTTTATATAAACCAGCAACAAATTTTACAGATGGCGAACGTAAATTTTTAATCACTAAAGATAGAGCCAACTTCTTATAGTGGAGGGCTTTAACACAGTAACGAGTGTATGTCGTGGTTGAGCTGTTTGGACTTTCTACCTGCTCACGAGGGAGACTCGTTAAGAGTCTCCAATGAGTTAATCTCTGGGGAAGAAGATAGGGGCAAATGATGTAGTCAAAAATTACACCCACCCATATGTTCACCGAAAATCCCTGCTGGTGACTCCTCTCAAATATGGCATGAGGATTTTCATAATCCCGCACATGACTGTTCTTTAAGTTTAGAACCAGACCATTCCTATTAAATACTGCCTCATCGATGAATAAAATCGAGGAAAATAAGTGCGGTGGTTGCAGCAAAGCCCAATTACAAAATTATACTCATTGAGCGAAGTCCACTGTCTGTAAGGCTTGTACTTATTTCAGATGAAAGGGATAGAGCTGGTCTTCATGCAGGACTTCCCAACACTCTGATTGTTCATGCTCATTACACGTGCAATAGCACGAGTACTAGAAGAAGGATCCTCTTTCACCCTATGAAGACATATTTCAATGGCGTCTACTATGTTACCTTCAACATCTCATGCTCCCATAAATGCCTATCACCAGACTTGAAGGTTGTTTGATGAGGATGGTTTCCATTCGGATACTGCTCCGCATACATGGGCAGCAGCTCTTCCATCATTACCTTGTGCTGCACCATAAATGAGATGCATATCGACAAGTTCAGCATAACTGTTGCATGATGCTTTCATATAATGTGACTGATACCTAAGTAAGTTCTAATCAGGCATTAACGTAATCAATATGGGAATAGGTATTTTGCGCATGCCCAGAGAGAACAAATTTCAGTGTCAACATATCAGAGTACATATACAAGAGAAAAGAAATAAAAAAAAGTAGACTGCCGTGATTTGAACAACCAGTGTTCAAATCTCAAATCCATCGCTCTAACCATTAAGCCACATGTTAACTACACAGTTTCTCTGTGTTTCACTCTGTGCTGGAGCTCTCATTGCACCGTTTCTACTCTAAGCTGTGCAGTGGTGTGCAATCATCTGCTAAGTTCAACATTTTAAGGAATTTGATAACCCAATATTTCATAAACGTTGATGATGAATTATTAGCAATCAGGATCTCGGAATTAATACTAAGGTCTGAAGTTATTCTAGAATAATTTTCTCTCCTGTTTATTTATCTGTATAAATGTTTTATTACTTTGATTCCTCATAACTTGCCCATTTTCCCTCGTAAACCATTGGTTTTCTATCTCAAATTACTTGTATAATACCCTTCTGTAAGCAGTTAAATTTGTGCGGTATAATTCATTTACACCCTGAATATATATATATATATATATATATATATATACACACACATAATCAGTGAGTTTCACTCGTCCTATGCCGACAGTGGTGGAGGGTCCATGTTACATAGCACTGTTGGTCCAGCTAACACTTTGAAAAGTTAGAATTAAACTCTTTGATATTTAATTAAAACAAAATATAATACCGGAATGAGATACAACAATGCATTGACATTAGTCTAAATGTTGTAAACAATAGTAACATAATAATGTACACTTAGCGACAAAAAGAATGGGCCAACTCTTGATCTCGAATATTTCAAGTTCTAGCACGCAATTCACATGAGTAAACTAATAGCACAGTAGAGCTACAATACTTTTCCCTTCTTCCTTTCAAGAGCATTCTTTCTAAACGCAACAAGGAAGCCAAAACATAGCTCAGTGCTTAGTTGCTTGATTCTTATGCAAGAGGTTACAGGTTCGATTCCTGGTGAGGCAAACTTTTTTTAATTGTTAAAATGCTTTCTATTTTATTTTGTATGTCCATTCTTAAAGAAAAAAAATACTATTTGGAAGAATTACTATTTTTATTATTCATATTTATTTATTTATTTATAAACAGGTTTGCAGTATAATAAAACATCTTCCTATGCCCAAAGCTTTTTGAAAATTTTATCTTCATTTTCTTGGGTACATTTTGAGTTATTTTGATCCCCAGGTAATTACATCATTTGATACATCTCATTATTATTATTATTATTATCATTATCATCATCATCATCATTATTATTATTATAATAGATGATGGAAAATTATAATAATATATATTATTTTTATTATTGCCAATCATCTATGGGCTATTATTATGCTGGACTTGACATATATAAACCAAATATTTTAATTGAAGGGTGAAACTTTCTCCTCACTAATATGTAATAAGTAAATAAACTCATAAATGTATATTATATTTTATTACATCAATTTATACCGTTTGGACAACACAGGGGGTTTCTGATGTAAATAGTTTTCATGTGCTGAAAAACGAGATGAACTATCTGAAGTCCATGTTAACTGTGAAATAGTGCTACATAAGTTTGGCCACTAGAATTGAAGAGTCTCAAAGCCAGGCTATCAAAATTAATACTGAAAAGTATAACAAAAACGTTAAAGCAAACAAGGACATTGTTAGCTGCCTAATAGATGCTGTGTGTTTCTTAGCCGAACAAGAGCTGCCATTTAGAGGCCATGTAAAAAATTCCATATGTAACAAAAGAGGTAGGGTCTAATTATATTGAAATGTTGCACTATAGATGATAAATTAAGGAACAATTTGGAAATTTTTACTGTATTCTTTGGCACATCACATGATGTTCAAAAGACTTAATATGTTGCTACTTCATTCAATAAAATGAAACAAGAGATCTCATCCTTATATCTTTAATAAAACATGAGGCTACCAACGTACAGAGTTCAATTATAATATCTAGAAACCAGTTGGAATTGGAGACGAATATCTGTGTTTTAGAATCATGCATTTGTATATTTAATTAAATATTAATATATCGTCCACCATTGTGATCTCGAGGTAGCATGCTGCCTTGTCACGCAGTGGGTCCGGGTTCAATCCCCGGTTGGGGCAGTTTTTCTGGGTGAGGTTTTTATTGGGGTTTTTCCTCACCTGTAAGACAAATGTCAGGAAAACTTTAAGGCCCAAACGGTCCCCGAAATCATATGGCCATCATCATCATCCTTATCATTGTCATCCATCATCATCCTTCACCGGTGTGGAAAGCAACGGGAAGCTACCACACCTACAATTCCCTAGTAAAGCTGCAAAGCATAGCATGAAAATGATATGATTGCAGTAAAAGACCTGCCCTCGGGCAGAATTACTATGAATCGATGGATTAATATATCCAATTACCCCCCCCCCTTTGATTTCCTAAGTTCTATACATATAGTAGTTTTTTATATTTGATACTCTTAACATTGCATGTCATCCTTTTTAGAAGTTCATTTACTAATTAGAAATAATATAATAAATACAATATTATGTCCGTATTACTGTAAATAAAACGACTGCTAACACTTGTTGAAATTCCACGCTCCGCCACTGGTGGCCAATAGTGTGAAAAGTGACTGCAAGCATTGAGTCCTCAATTCACGCTTCCCACGCAGTGTCTATGCTAGTGGTTGCAAGTTGAGTGAAACTCACTGTATATATATTTCTCAATGTCCTTCACAATGAAGGTATCCCCAACTCTTATATATATATATAGACGATCTAGGATCATACTATTCTAAGTAAATATTTTATTTAGAATTCTAGTTATGTCAATGTCCCATACCTATGGGCATTGGAAGAATAAAACAAGAATTACATATTTTTAATTTCTAAAGGTGTTACAAATAAAAATATTGGATTCTTGATTTATTATCAAATGGCTATGGAAATAGAACATTCACTTAATCTCATAACAAGAATTGTAAAAAGGCAGACTTCACACTATATGATCCAGAACCATTGTATATGTATTATGTACATGTAGCCTATACACTTGCATTGACTATTTAACTCATGCCCCAAATGGGATCAATGACCAATCACATTTCAATGATTTTTTTATTTACAACCAACCACAATCATTTTTCATCTCAAATTTATCAATGTAAGTTTATCATATTAAAGAAAGCTCCTCCTTTTTTAACATTCTGAATAGGTCATAGCATTATTTTGCAGTGACTGACCCTCTAAGAAATACGGCTACCAGATTGTATATATAGTGCATGAATGTCAGCAGATAGCACATGCGGGAAATAATATAAAAACATTTGTAGCAATTGATTATACCACAAAAAAAAGAAAGCACTGTTTGCACTCTCTTAAATGAATTATTTCCCAGGAAATAACGTTGCAGAAAAATATAATTGACATGTTTACATCATAAGACATCAGAAATTAATTAATACCTGTTATGTTGGTTATAAATTTCTCCACTAGGGTGCATTCTTACAATATTGCGATCCTTTGGCAATAAATAATATGATCTGGTTGCAGTGATGAACAAATAAATAATAGTTTTAAAAAACTAAAAGGACACGCTTTATTAGAAAACTAAAAAATGAAAAATAACTTTAATTTCCAATTCACTTGGGATAAAATAAAGTGGTCAACAAAAAAATTATCTCCAACACATATAGAATAAAATTAGAGTTATCAACAAAAAGAAAATAATTTTACCATCAAAAGCGTGGGGTGCTCTATACCAATTAATATATTTGATAATAAACAGATATTGGTAAAAGTAAGCTCTCTAAGAAGAAAATGTAAAAATCACCCCACGCTTTTGGTGGTAAAATTATTTTCTTTTTGTTGATAACTCTAATTTTATTCTATATGTGTTGGAGATAATTTTTTTGTTGACCACTTTATTTTATCCCAAGCGTATTGGAAATTAAAGTTATTTTTCATTTTTTAGTTTTCTAATAAAGCGTGTTCTTTTAGTTTTTTAAAACTATTATTTATTTTTTAGTTTTAATATTTTACAGAATAAGATAAAAATGTAAATATCTTTAAATTCGATACTATTGTAGTATGAGCTAAAAGTAATACTCTTCTATAAAAATGCTCCTAGCCAGATTTGAATGAGCGACATATGGATTACTGAAATTATATACCACTAAGAGTTCACTGCTCTACCAACTGAACTCTTACAACGATTGACTAAAAACTCGACAAGTCCGCAACCTATTATACCAGTTTTCATTTTTTTGTTTTTCGGATGATTCTGGCCAGGATTTTAGAAACAAAATATGAAATTATTGTATTGTCATGGGTCCTCTACATGTATACAAAGTTTCAAGTCGATCCAATGTTTCTAAGTGGGTGAAAATCATGTTGAAAGATTCCGTTACTTTGATACAAAAACACGTTTTTTGATTTTCTGATGATTATGGCCAGGATTTTAGAAAATAAATATGAAATTATTGTATTGTCATGGGTCCTCTACAAGTATACAAAGTTTCAAGTCGATCCAATGTTTCTAAGTGGGTGAAAATCGCGTCGAAAGATTCCGTTACATTGATACAAAAATACTTTTTTTTATTTTCTGATGATTATGGCCAGGATTTTAGAAAATAAATATGAAATTATTATATTTTCACGGGTCCTCTACAAGTATACAAAGTTTCAAGTCGATCCGATGATTTTAAGTGGGTGAAAATCGCGTTGAAAGATTCTGTTACATAGGTAGATACATGTCAAGCTAATATAAAGCGTGTAAAAAGGAAATGAAGCATACCAATCGTTTCTCATTTGTTTTCAAACATCGCCGTTTACATTAAATATATAAATACTTTAAAATAACTATAGTTAAATAATGATTTGTGAGTAAACAGCTTAATTTTATTCGTTAAATTGTCCTAACAAATGCCACTCTTGATTTCCAAATTCTCTAGATAAATTTGGAAATCACTCGTGGTATTACTTATGAAAATTGAAATTATAAGTACTGAAAATACTTGACTTAAAACAACAGAATCCTAATACCATAAATAAACAAATAATAATGATTACACTGTCTTTATTATCACCATTCTGTGTTTAACTTTCTTTTTTTAAGTTTAAGACTTCAATATTGGGATGTTCTCCTCTGGTTAGCAATGAGCATTCTAATATGCTGTGTATGTTGGCAGCATCGTATGATTCTAAATTATATCCACTTTTATCTGTTGGCATACATGTATGGGTCTACTTACACTTGGAATTTTTTTGGCACAACTTTAGATTACACTGGTCAACAGTGATTTTGTTACATACAAGATTTTGGGTGATTCTTATGTATTTTCATCTGCTGATTCCAAAAATGAAGTCAGAAATTTTCCATCACCCACCATTTTTTTTGTAATTTTGAAAATAATTATTTTCCTATTTATTAGCATTTTTGGTATATAACATGATGATTAGAAGGATTATTTTACATTTATATTTAATTTCATTGTGCCAACAATGGACTTATGTTTTGCGATTGTTGCCTTGAATTCATAACTTACAACAATGACATTCTCCTACAAAACTGTGATTGTAGGTTTTAAGTTCGCAGTTGAATAGAAGCTTTCTTAAAAGAAAGAAGTTAATTCTGTGCTCACTTCCGTAGTGAATTGTGATAGAAGTGTATTGTAAAGACTAAGTAGTGTATTGCATTGTAGTGTATTGTAAAGAGAAGAGTAAAATTGTATTTGTATAAGAAATATGTCTCGAAAGTGTGTTAACGATAGAAACAACTTCTGTTTCGTGTGTGGTGAGCTCACTTTCAAAGCGCAGAAGCGAAAGTTTACTCCTCTAATAAGAAGAGCTTATCACTGTTATTTTAACAACAAAATAGACCAGAACAAGATATGGGCCCCAGAAATCTGTTGTACCAAATGTGTAACACTATTAACTGGCTGGTTGAAAGGATCCCGTCATATGCCTTTCGCAGTCCCAATGATATGGCGCGAACCTAAGGATCATTTGACAGACTGCTAATTCTGCTTGACAAATATATCTGGAATAACTTCCAAGTCAAGACACACCGTTAAATATCCAATGTTAGATTCAGCAATACGACCGGTACTTCATGGGCCAGGTTTACACATACCAATTCCACCAGATCACATAACAATGATTGAAGAACTTTCTGATGTTCAGGATTTACAGAATGATTCAGATTTTGCGGAAGATGATGCTATAAATGAAACTCACTTTCTAACACAGGAGGATTTAAATGATTTGGTTCGGGATCTTAGTTTAAGTAAAAGCAAGGCAGAATTACTTGCTTCAAGATTGAAAGGATGGAAGCTACTGCAGGATGACACCAAAGTAACTTTTTTCCACAATCGCCAAAAGGAATTTGAGGATTTCTTTTCTAAAAAGAAGGACCTAGTTTTCTGCAATGATGTTGAGAATTTGTTCCAGCCACTGGGTGTTGAGCATAAATCTGAGGATTGGCGTTTTTTCATAGACTCCTCGAAAACAAGTTTGAAAGGAGTGTTACCACATAATGGAAACATATATCCATCCATTCCTTTAGCCCATGCAGTTGGTATGAAGGAAAATTACGAGAATATGAAGCTCTTACTATCCGCTATAAAGTATGACAATTTTTCTTGGCAGATATGTGGGGATTTGAAAGTTATAGCCATCTTACTTGGATTACAGCTTGAATTTTGCTGCTTCTTGTGCAAGTGGAATAGCAGAGATAGAAGTAATCATTATATTAACCCTTCAGAGCGGATGGATTTAAATGGCCGGGAATACTCTGATGCGGGAGGAAGTTCACCGGTATTTAAACTCAGCCGTTCAGTGCCAGTATTCCAATAACGCATTTAAATTGATATATCTTGAGTAATTTAAATGTTTTTGCAATTCGTTTATGGTGAACCCTTAATATAATATTTAATTAATTAAATTTGTTACGGTTCTCACGTAACATCTCTGCATTTTTTGCAGACTTATTTATGGTTGTTGTGCCACAGTTGAAATAGGTCCTTTTTGTAAATTTCTCACATAAGTGACACAGTGAATTGCACTAGGGATTCTTTGAAGAATTCAGAGAACCGGCTTTACCCAACAACAAAACGAAATATTTACACAAAGAGAAGGGTCTTAAAAAAAAGAATGAACTTCAAAAATTGGTGTGATAAATCTTCAAAATGTAAACCAGCTGTTTGACAGTCAGGCAACAATAAGTGAATTTTTTTCCCTTGTGTTTACTTTGTCCATGTTTATTACAAACAGATTGCTTCTATGCACTGACCTTCTTTCTTGTAGGGGGGGCAGCCTTCTCCAAATGTGCCTTTCTAACACTTTGGAAACATTATTTTAGGTCGTGTGCCTTCAAAAAATTGTCTTTCTACACATCAGACCTGTTGTGCTAAAAGACCTTCATCAACCCTAAATTTCAATGTCTTTCTTCTGGTTTCCAAACTGAAACCAGTTGATGAAATATGACTATAATAGTTTCACCGGAGGTGTGGACTTAAAAGATCAACATGCTACAAGCCGGAAGATCGAGGGTTTGAGTCCCGGTGGATCAGGATTTTTAAACTGAACCAAACCTTCAGGTGGCACTGTGACCCCGGGGTTGACTCAGCCTCTAACTGAAATGAGTACCAGATGCTTGTTATGGGCCGTCAGACAGAGATAAGTACTCGGCTTACATCAAGTACCGATAGTCTAGAAAAAGTGGGAGCCTAAACCTCCTAATATCCCAAGAACCTTCTAAGGTCTGTAGTGGACCACTTTACCTTTTAGATACTGAGTGAATTGTAGACTAACTACATTTCCATAATGTAAGGATATCGTCATTTGAAATATACGAGTACATATATCTGAAATTTACTGTTGTGGTCCTGTACTATAGCGTAAAACGGAAATAACTTTGTTGGGCCTTTATATATATACTGAATTTTGCGACATTATTATTAAAAATAAAGAGATTTGTAAATAGATTCAATTTGATAGACAAGCTAATCTACAAAAAAAAAGGCGAATTTAGTTTTTTAAGAAATCCTTTATCAAGTTATAAATTTAATAAAAATGTCAGAGACCGCAAGAATGAATGCAAATATAAAATTATTTTAACTTGTTACTGAGGGCCGTAATCAGTTAATATATGCACTTATATAAACTTTGAAGTCTCTACATAAAATTTGTATAAACGGTAAATAGTTAATGTAAACACAAAGATCATAATTACAGTTTAAAGCAGTGCATGTAGCTAGCGTACACGTCACGTCGTTCCGCATTTGCTGAAGAATTCAACTTGCGTACATGTCACGTCGCTCCACGCTGACGGGTTAAAAAGAACTGGCCAAAGAGAGAGTCACTTAATCCAGGACAAGAAAATGTTCTTCACCAACCACTTGTACGTTCTGAAAAAATCTTATTGCCTCCACTACATATTAAACTAGGCTTGATTAAAAATTTTGTGAAAGCAATGGATCGTGATGGTGGTGCATTTCTCTTCCTCAAAAATAAATTTCCAAGGATCAGTGAAGCTAAATTGAAAGAAGGGATATTTGTTGGCCTTCAAATAAAGGAACTGATGAAAGATACGCAGTTTCAGAACAAGTTAAATGTGCAAGAAGCAGCTGCATGGCAATCTTTCAAAAATGTCGTCTCAAATTTTCTGGGGAACTTCAGGTCTGATAACTACAGAGAACTTGTCAATGAGATGATTGAGAACTACAAGATAATGGGATGTAATATGTCTTTGAAAATTCACTTTCAGCACTCCCATCTTGATTTCTTCTCTGAAAATCTAGGGGCTGTGAGCGATGAACACGGGGAGCGCTTCCACCAGGACATCGCAGAAATGGAAAGGCGCTATCAGGGTAAAAGGTGTCCAAATATGTTAGCAGACTACTGCTGGACACTGAAGAGGGATATTCCTAAAGTGAAGTACAGCCAAAAATCCAATTCACATACATTTTGGGTGAACAAATATAATTTCAGCTAAGATATAATAAATTGTAATGTATAGACACGAAAAATGTTTTTCATGTGATTACTCGAAAACCCTGGGTGATGGAAAAGTTATGTAAAAAGATTTGAAATCAGCACAAAATAGTAAGTTAGAAACACACATTTTCTCCCTTGTAACATAAAAAAGTTCAAATTTTTTTGGCCAGTGTTATCTTACCCTTCATTTTCTATAGTATATTCTTGTAATACCGTTGCTCTATGTACTTCTTCTGCCTTACTAACATTTCATAATATTTTAAACATTTGCAACAATACTTATAACATTTTTTTTATAATTATTAAATATTTATTTATGTATGCAATGATTTATTCGACGTTATGCAGATTTGTTGTGCATATGCACGAATGCTTAAATGAACTTCCACTAAATGGTGGAGATATCTGTGAAAGTGGAATAAAACCAACATTCAAAAATATATTTTAAAAAAATAGATATTCACTTACTTCATTTTGTTAGGTTCTGATGGGAAAATTTAGTGAACATTTCATTAAATAGTATGCATGTAAATTATGGTTGGTTGGTATCTAATGTCGAGCACTTGATAATGATATCATTTGCTCTCTTGCACTCCAATATTTGGTCACTTCTACAAAAGCTGAACAACGGAGGAGATGGTTTCTTTCCATATCTTCATTTAAATTGCAAAAAGGGCATTTAGGTGAATCTGTTATGCCAAGTCTGTGTAGGTGTTTATTCAGGCAGTCATGTCCCGTTAGCAGTCTGAATATTGCTACTGCAGATTTTCTTTGTAATGTCATAAGCTTGTAGATTTTCCCATTTCTTTCCAGATGTTTTGGTGGTGTATTCTTCTCTAAGTTTATAGATATATTTATTTGAGATAATTCTTTTGATAGAGTGAAAGGAAACTGGGGTAGAAGTTGGGTTTGAAACAATTTTGCTACCCTTCTTGGCCAGAAAATCGGCTATTTCATTGCCTGTCTCTCCACAATGGGCCAGAATCCATTGAAGTACAACTTTTTTATGTAGACGGGATAACTGTTTTATCATTTTGTGACATTCGATAATTTTGATGCTTTTGGGTGTTGTGTCTTGTGTTATAGCAAGAAAGGCTGCTTTGGAGTCACATAGAATTACAACTTTTGTAAATTTTTGGATGTGATATAAAAGATTTTGTAAACTTAAGGAAATTGCTAGAATTTCGCCATCAAAGTTTGTTGAATTTGTGTTTAGTTTACAATAAAAGGAAAAAAGTGGGCATACTGCACCAACACCAGTGCCACCGTCATTTGATAGGCTGGAGCCATCTGTAAAAATATGTTTCCATTCAGGAGCAGGGTATCTTAGATTTATTATTTCCAATGACATTCGTTTTAAAATATATGGGGGAGTTTCAGATTTCTTGATGTCTTCTGTTAAATGAAGGTTATATTCGATTTCCAAAAATTCTAGAGGGTTGTTTCTCATCTGCATATTTTCTTTTGAATGTGGAAGTTGCAATTTCTGTTTGATTTCTTGTACTATGCTTAAGAAGCTTTGCTGAGATTTTAAATATACTTGTGGTTTTCTTTGGGTCCAGTTATTATGGAGTAGCCTTAAAAATTTTTCATACTGTGTGATTGCTGTTTTCTCAATTTCAATTGCTATGTTTGGGTTATTTGTTAAGATTTGCATGGCAGTGATTGGTGTTGTTTTAACGGCTTCTGTTATCAGGCAGAGGATTTGGTTCTGCAATTTATTAAGTTTTTCCACTTTTGTAGTTACTAGGATTTCTTCACAATAATGAAGTACAGGTTTTATGTACATTTGGTAGAAGGTGTTTAGGGTTTGTGTGTTGCAACCCCACTTTTTCCCTGCTAATCATTTTAATAATGGTAACCTTGTTTCTATCTTTGTACATATATTCTCTATGTGTTTCTTCCATGTTAATTTTTTGTCCAGAGTTATTCCTAAATATTTTGCTTCATGTGTTTGAGTTAATAATTCACCCTCCAATTTCAGAGTGATGGGTAGTGGTTTCTTTCTTAATGTAAATAGTTGATAATTTGTCTTCTGTATATTTATCTTCATTAAGTTCTGGGATGTCCAATTCTCTAACTGTATTAGTGATTGTTGGGCTATGGTTATTAATTGTTGACTTTGGTTTTTCGGTTTGGAGACCCATATTACATCATCATCAGCAAAAAGTAGGGTTTTTGTTTGGAGCTTTTCTATATGCTTAGGTAGATCATTAATATAGATATTGAAGAAAGTGTTACTGAGTACAGAACCTTGTGGTAAACCTCGATGTCTTTGTTGGTATTTAGAGAGGTAATTATTATACTTGGTAGCGATGAACCGTTGGATGAGAAAATTGCTGATCCAGAGTAGCATATTCCCTTGAATGCCTAAAGTCTGTATTTTTTCTAATAATATATATCTCCAAATAGAGTCATATGCTCATTGGAAATCAATAAACATTGCCAGAGTATCTTTTTTCTGTTGAAACTGTCTTTAATAGCTTGACTTAGGTGTACAATTTGTTGATTGTAATTCTCTAAATCCAGCTTGATTGGGTGAAAGTAAATTATTGGTTTCTAAATACCAATTTAATCGATTTGAAATCATTTTTTCCATAGTTTTAACAATTACACTAGTTAGTGCTATCGGGCAATAATTTGAAGAAGTATTTGCTGATTTTTTGTTTTCAAAATAGGTATTATAATAGCTTTTTTCCAATCATCAGGAACTTTTGTATTCCAAGAAAGATTATATAGGTAGAGTAATTGAGTTTTGGCTTTATTGCCAAGGTGTTTGAGAATTTCTGCATGTATATTATCTGCTCCTGGAGATTTATTTGATTTTAAACTGTTAATGGCTATGTTTAACTCTTTAATGTTGAAATTCTTATTAAAAATATTATCTTTTGTACTGCTTGTTGATTTTGCATGTAAATTATTTAGTTAGGTTAGGAAGGGGTAAGTTGGTGTACATCCATATTTAATGTTTGGGAATTTATTGCAAAGGTTGGTCAAATCGATTTCACATCTATGTGGTTCCATCTAGCAATTCAACTCTATTAACTTTTTATAAATTTTTGCAAATGTGCGCTATTATTCTGTAGTACTTAAAAAAATTATTAGGAAAGGTAAACTGAAGTTTTTTCATTTTTTTTGTCGCATAATGGAAATTTTATCCCTAAATTTCTGTTATCTTTTAAGATTAATTTTTAGACTTACGGGTGTTCTGAATAATGCTACCTCACTTTCATAACTTAACCTATACTAGAAATGTAATCTAATAACATACACCAAACAAACAAAAAAATGTTAGGGTGGTTTATGAGGTTATAAAGTTTAAGGCTAAACTTCCAAGTTATAAAAGGAAGATAGTAGCATTAGATCCACTCTGAATACCTCATATTTACTTGCCTACAATTTTATACATATGTAGACTCCTCAATCACTGTCATAAGAAAATACACCCATAGGATTTGATTTTGACAGCCTCATTTATTCTGTGAAAGAAATATTGATGAACAAGTATACATATTACAGGCTAAGAAATAAAAATGAATGTGAGGTATAAACAAGTTTTTTTAAGGGGGTATTCTAATTCAAACATAAGCATTATAATGTCATGTTGCAAACAAAATATATGGCATGCCAATTTACATAATTCACAGTTAGGCCAATTATTTGAAAACACAATTTTGAAAAGTACACCACTTTTTGAGAAAAAAAGATGTCATTTGTAATCTTTCACTTACCTTCCATTATCAGTATTTTCCAGCTTCACTTTCTCCTTCAGATTGTAGAAAATTGATTTATTTAACAATTAACTTTAATACATTAACAATATTATATTATATTCATCCTCAAACTTCTTTTCATACAGTACATAACAATTCTACAGATTTATTTAAATTTAATTTGACTTGTTTTACTACTCAATTTATTTATATGTCTACAGTCGATAAAATAGCAATGGTGGCACAGTCTTAAGATGACCTGCATACCATTTGGTCAAAAAAATATAAAAAAAATTGCTTCCAAATCTCCCTATAAAGATTCATTGGCCTGTATTAAACTGAATAGTGACATGAAAATCTTGCTTTAAGACCATATTTAATTTTTTCTGTGTGTATGATTTTGACCAGTTAATAATGATCCTAGGCAGTTCCATGGTGCAAGCAGTTAGACATTTGCCTCTTACTGTTGGGGTCCCAATTTCGCATCTGGTTCATTCCATGTGGGTTTCATGGTTGACAAATTGCAATCTGGGCATGTTTTTCCTCAAGGTATCTCACATTTTCCCTTGCCAAAAATTTCATTCCACCATTTCTTCACACTCATTCATTTTGCTTAATTTTATTTCATCTGTCCCTATGATGGAGTGCCAGGCATGGTCTGTTTTTCACAGACTTTCAAATGTAAGGGGCTTCAACACATCACACCCCTCTACCCGGCCCTGAGTCAGGCACAAATTGAGGAGGTTATTAATAAAGATCCTATATATTTTGAAAGTTTTCATTTTCTTGCAAAAGAATTATAGTATGTTAGACTTATTGCACCATGGAGGAAAATTATAATTGAAACGTACACAAATATGCAAGTTATCATAGTCATCCACAATTATCTTAGCATAGCCTCACTATTTTCACACACTGTTCTATAAGATAAACCTTACAAAATTTTCCTCCTTCTACTGGTAACATGATGATACGACTGTGTGCACAACTGACATGCCTTAATACGAAGCTTGAAAATGCCCGTATTTGGTTTATCATTGCTCCTATGCCAAAGGAATTGGCTATTCATCTCTTTATTTTTCTTCAAGTGCTTTCAGAAGGTTTGGAAAAGCCTTAAATTGGTACAGTATATACTGGCTTCTGAGGTCCTCTATTTGATAGGGTTCTTTATCAGAAAATGTAACAGTTTTGATCTTGTAGTTTTGACATTCCTAGAGCTCTCTTTAGGTATGTTTCTTTTACTCTTTTTAGTAAATTTAGATTTTGTTCTGAGAGATAGTACCAAGTGAAATCGATAGAATCAAATTAGTAACTAATTTCCTAGTAATTAATGAATATGTAAAAGCATGTCGAGAAGATTAAACCAAAAATTATAGTGACAGTGATGTAATGTTTGATTTTATGAAGGAATTTTTTTAAGGTAACTATAAATTAACATTATTACAAAAATATAGTATGAAATTAATATATTGAATTCATGGAGAGTTGCTTGCCTGTATTGGATGTTGCCTTAGGTGACAGATGTTGAAAAACTCATTAGAAATGTTGGGTATTGGGGAAATAAAATACCCAGGGTGTGCGTAGACTAGCAATCATAGGGTAAACTGCAGTGAAAGCAACTAGTCTATGAAGGATTACAGAAAAAAAATCCCTGGTCTTCTAGTTTAAGGGGTTGATGCAAAGGAAAAGCCTGTTGAAATCAAAATACCAACTGTATGCAATAGGACTATAAGATTAGGCACTGCAAATATACAAAGTTTAAGAAACAGAACTTAAGAAGAAATATAAGTATTAGAAGAAAAGCTGCAAGATATTGCAATATTAACTGAAACAAAGAAAACAAGATCAGGTAGAAGTATTAGGTTCTTATTTACCATTTTTATAGTGAAGTATCAAAACAGAAAAGAACTAATAGAAATATGTCTGTAATAATTAGAAAGAAACATGTTACATAACAATTTTAAAACTAGAAACGTAATACAAATAAATATGACTTTGGGGTCACAGCCACATAACTGAGTGCATTAGAGGTTAAAATGATAGCAAAATTAAAGATGCATAAAGTATCAGGTGCAGATGGAATCCCAGAAAAATTCATAAAAGAAGGGGAAGAAAAATTGATGGACAA
Organism: Diploptera punctata; assembly: GCA_030220185.1. Classification (NCBI taxonomy): domain Eukaryota; kingdom Metazoa; phylum Arthropoda; class Insecta; order Blattodea; family Blaberidae; genus Diploptera; species Diploptera punctata. Next base: position 926,156 of record JASPKZ010003838.1, on the reverse strand, counting down.
GATATACCAGTTGCTTCGTATGAGTTGGAAAAAGAGGCTCTTCCAAATGAAGGGAAATAATCAATTATATCAGTTTATAAGAAAAGAGAGAAAATGATTTCAACAACTGTACAAAATTCTAACAAAAAAAAAATAGTATCAAGTCTTACTCCTTTTACTGATGACGCAATAAGTGCTCATCATTGTGGATTTAGAGGAAGTAGGTCTATAATAGAGTACTTGAGACAGTTCTTAGGAAAATTGTTGTAACAAAGAGAGTGAAACAGACAAGTTAATGGAGGATACTACATAACAGTGAGCTACATGATCTTTACAGGAAACCAGATGTAATAAGAACAATTAAGTCTCGTAGACTGTGATAAACAAGGCATGGGACAAGAATGGAGAATGAAAAGAGGGGCATGGAAACTACTAATAGGAACACTAGAAGGAAAGTTCTCATTAGGAAGGCCAAGACTGTTGTGTGAGAATAACATTAATTATGATATGAGGGATGCAAATTATACAGGAGATGATTAGAAAACAATAGCTGAGGACAGTGATGTATGGAGAGCGTATGTGCATGCGGCCATGATCATCCAGGTTCGATAAAGCAAATTAGTTAGTTACTTGGTGGTTAATTAGGTCTAGAGATGATTTTTAGTATATGATTCTAGAAAATAAATGGGAACACAATAGCATTTTACATCAACTACTGTATACATAGATTTCAAGAAAGTCATACAACTCAGTTAAGAGGGAGAAGTTGTATAGTATCCTGGTAAAATTTGGAATTCATAAAAAACTTAATAGACTTACTCGAATGTTTTCAGATATTTTTTAAACCATGTAACGCTGTTCAGTCGGTAAAATTTTGCAATTGAAAACTCTAATTTTTAGAGTTGTTGCAGAAAATGGCACAGTATTGGAATATGTTTTCAATTAATAATATTGTTGGTTTTATTACTTCTGTGTTTTAATTTAATAATTCTCAGCACAAAATCATAAATATTAGTCATTCACTTGATTTAATTTGTCATGTTAGCCCAAAGGACTTGAATTTTTTTATGTAGTTGTTATGGTTTATTCTATTAGTTATGTATGTCATACTTAGACATGAGTTCTTTATATTACAAATAAAGGGTCCACGGAAAGAACATGCTTAGTCACTTTTCTTAAACTTTTTAGGGGAGCAAATTTTAACTTTAAAACATTCCCAAGAATTTATTCATTTTCTTATTACTAATTTTATGACACTATATTAGAGGTAGCATGCTGCCTTGTGACACAGTGGGCCCGGGTTCGATTCCTGGTTGGGGCAGGCTCCTGGGTGAGGTTTTTTTTTTTTGGGTTCTTCCTCAACTGTGAGACAAATGTCAGGAAGCTTAGGGTCCAACAGTCCCCAAAAATCATCCGGCCTTCACCAGTGTGGAAAGCAATAGGAAGCTACCACACCTATAATTCCTTAGTAAAGCTGCAAAGCATAACATGAAAATGCTATGATTGCAGTGAAAGACCTGCCTTCTGGCAGGATTAATATGGATGGATATTTGTGAGAAATAAATATTAAAGACAGCATATAGTTGCAACAAAAATATTTCCAAAATTTTCATACAGTTTAATAATAACTACAGTCATGTCAATTAAAATAAATAATAGTTTTAAAAAACTAAAAGAACACGCTTTATTAGAAAACTAAAAAATGAAAAATAATTTTAATTTCCAATACGCTTGGGATAAAATAAAGTGGTCAACAAAAAAATAATCTCCAACACATATAGAATAAAATTAGAGTTAGCAACAAAAAGAAAATAATTTTACCATCAAAAGCGTGGGGTGCTCTATATCAATTAATATATTTGATAATAAACAGATATTGGAAAAGTAAGCTCTCTAAGAAGAAAATGTAAAAATCATAAAAAGCACCCCACGCTTTTGATGGTAAAATTATTTTCTTTTTGTTGATAACTCTAATTTTATTCTACAGTATATGTGTTGGAGATGATTTTTTTGTTGACCACTTTATTTTATCCCAAGCGTATTGGAAATTAAAATTATTTTTCATTTTTTAGTTTTCTAATAAAGCGTGTTCTTTTAGTTTTTTAAAACTATTATTTATGTTTTATTTTTTAGTTTTAATATTTTACAGAATAAGATAAAAATGTAAATATCTTTAAATTCGATACTATTGTAGTATGAGCTAAAATTAATACTCTTCTATAAAAAAAACCTCCCAGCCGGATTTCAACCAGCGACGTACGGATTACTGAAATTATATACCACGAAGAGTTCACTGCTCTACCAACTGAGCTCTTACAACGATTGACTAAAAACTCGACAAGTCCGCAACCTATTATACCAGTTTTCATTTTTTTGATTTTCGGATGATTCTGGCCAGGGTTTTAGAAACAAAATATGATGAAATTATTGTATTGTCACGGGTCCTCTACACGTATACAAAGTTTCAAGTCGATCCAATGTTTCTAAGTGGGTGAAAATCGCGTTGAAAGATTCCGTTACATTGATACAAAAACACTTTTTTTGATTTTCTGATGATTATGGCCAGGATTTTAGAAAATAAATATGAAATTATTGTATTGTCACGGGTCCTCTACAAGTATACAAAGTTTCAAGTTGCTCCAATGTTTCTAAGTGGGTGAAAATCGCGTTGAAAGATTCCGTTACATTGATACAAAAACACCTTTTTTTTTGATTTTCTGATGATTATGGCCAGGATTTTAGAAAATAAATATGAAATTATTGTATTGTCACGGGTCCTCTACAAGTATACAAAGTTTCAAGTCGATCCAATGATTTTAAGTGGGTGAAAATCGCGTTGAAGGATTCCGTTACATAGGTAGATAGATAGATAGATAGATACAGGTCAAGCTAATATAAAGCGTGTAAAAAGGGAAAGAATATGCTAAGTCTCTTTTTCTCCCTGAAATTCTAATAAAGATTCAAAATAACAACATGGTATTGTATATCTGGCTTAACTTGGTAAAGAGAGAGATGGAGATGTAAGGGTAAATCTTTGACTGCTTTTACCCAGATACAAAAGGAGGAACCCACCCTGTTGTCTGTTTTCTTCTTCCCCCTTTTTCCGCTATTAACATCTTTTGAAGGAACACCGACAACAGTGGTGCGAGTGAGAGAGGTGAGCACAGCTGTCTTTTTCTACAAATTTCTTGCAAAGTTAAGCCAGATATACTATAATTTATATTATAGTGTCAAAAATGAATTATGTCCTGAGCCTGAGGACAGCAGAAGAGTCAGTGTTTTTGTACACTTTTAGTCTTGAATGTTTTTGGACCATTTCTTATGAAACATATAGGACAATTTTCAACAGGGATTTTAATTACTTGTTCGGGTATCCTAGAACCAATACTTGCAGTACATGTGATGAGTTCACTGCTAGAAAAAAAGGCCTGGAATAATCATTAGTAACAGAGAAGAATGACAACAGAAAAAAGTAATAGAGAAGGAACTTAAGGAAATTTGCAAATCTTCGTACTTTGCCTGGAATATTGGTAATATCTAATGTCCCTGTTTGGAATGTAAGAAAAAAAAAAGGTCATTATTTTACAGTTTTTCTGATTTAAAAAAGAAAACGAAACATTTTTTACCTCTATAAGCCACCACTGGCATTTGGAACTCATTTCTATTCTTTTCCTTTTTGGCAACAAAATAGGATCCTCTTCCTATGCCTCACTGTAGGTATTTGAATAGCGCAGTAAATTAGCCTGCTGATTTGATACTAGAAATTCTGTGACAGGCCTAGTTGCAAATGGCAGTCTTGACACATACTGCTCCTTGATTAGAGCAGTCCATCCCTTTATCTTTATCAAATGACAGGTTTCTGGCAAGCACTCCTCAATATTTCTGCCCAGTCTACAAGAAGCTCAGTGTAAGTCTTATAATTCATTAGACCAACATTCTTATTACACTCTAGGTAAGAATGACCTCTTTAAAAAAAACACCGAACCATTCTGAATCTTTGTTGAACATTTACTAAGTGATGGAAAAATCTGAAAAATGTAGCATTTTTGTTCTGACCTCCTGTTGAGTAACAAAAGAAATCAACTTAATCAATTTTAACATCAAGATAATGATTAACAAAATGTTGCGGAAAAGAGCATACTTCATCACTAGCCCTTATTACCAATAGTTTCTGGATACATGTAAAATACACTCTATCCAGTAGACAGCACGGACATATTGAAAATATATTGTGAGAGTTGTCTGTCATCATTAGTTGTAATCTTGAGACACACAAAATTTTTGCAGTAATCAAAGCAAATAGCTTCTTTCTTTACATTTATCTGGCTCTCTGTCTTTGATGATCTATTCCTTTGATAAAATATTTCACTTTTTCTTAAATGGACCTCATATTCTGTGCAAATTTGTTTAAGTTCCTTCTCTATTACTTTTTTCTGTTGTCATTCTTCTCTGTTACTAATGATTATTCCAGGCCTTTTTTTCTAGCAGTAAACTCATCACATGTACTGCAAGTATCGGTTCTAGGAAACCCGAACAAGTAATTAAAATCCCTGTTGAAAATTGTCCTATATGTTTCATAAGAAATGGTCCAAAAACATTCAAGACTAAAAGTGTACAAAACACTGACTCTTCCAAGTCTTTTGTATGGTAGTGAAGTATGGACGTTGAAACAGAAGGATATACAGAGATTTAGATCTGCTGAAATGAGATACCTTTGGAGGACTGTAGGATACATACTACTAGATCACAAAAAAAAATGAAGGCATCTTAGAAGAATTACACATGGAACCTTTAGAAAACAAAATTTCTGATTATAGGTCAAGATGGATGCAACATGTTTATCAAATGGAAGATCACAGGATACCCAAACAAATGTTACGATATCAACCTGCAGGAAGAAGACCAGGACGTCCACTCAAAAGACTTCTGGATGGTGTTTCCTTTGAGGCCGAAACAGGTAAACAAATGGCCTAAATTCGTGAATGTACTATGATGATGAAGAAATGGTACCTCAGGATAAATATTCTGGAACATTCTAAACAATTTCTTTATATTAACACTGGAATTGTGCATTGTTGTCAAGGCATCTGGTCTCTTAAAAATGATTTGTTATAAGTCCAATTTCACTTTTCATTATTGGATATTTGATAAGTTAACAAGGCTTCTTGTCTCTTGAAACTATCATGGTGTTTTCACTTTGCACTATCTAAACACTCGATGTACACTCAGTGGCTGTTCTTAAAATGAGTAGTGGGAGGGTCACAGTTATTTAAGCCTAAATAAAAAATTCAAATAATCAAAACAAATGTACATATATATATATATATATATATATATATATATATAACTCGGGTTCAAATCCCGACTCAAGCATTCATTTTTCTTTTCATATATATATATATATATATATATGTGTGTTTTAACTATATTTTTGACATTTGGCAATGAAGGCAAATATGATATGAAAAGAAAAATGAACGCTTGAGTCAGGATTTGAAACTGAGTCTCTAAACTCTGTACGTTTAGCGCTCTAACCATCTGAGCCACTCAAGTATTCCAACACAAAGATACATTTTTCTTATATATGTAGTATTCTCAATTCACACAAGAGGTAGCAGGAAGTCGTTCCCAACTGACATCTAGTGGCCACCATAACAGGCAAGCATTTTCTTAAAGAGAACATTTACTTTATTGCTTGTATACAAGCGTTACTGTTATAAAGTAAATATTCTCTTTAAAAAAATTTTCTATGCCTGTTCATGGTGGCCGCTAGAGGTCAGTTGGAACGACTTCTCGCGACCTCTTTTGTGAATTGAGAATACTACATATATAAGAAAAATGTATGTTTGTGTTGGAATAACTGAGTGGCTCAGATGGTTAGAGCGCTTAACATACAGAATTTAGAGACTCGGGTTCAAATCCTGACTCAAGCATTCATTTTTCTTTTCATATCATATTTGCCTTAATTGCCAAATGTCAAAAATATAGTTATAACACCTAAATATACAAGCGTTACTGCTATAAAGTAAATATTCTCCTTAAAAAAATTTGCTTACCTGTTATGGTGACGGCTAGATGTCAGTTGGAACGACTTCTCGCTACCTCTTATGTGAATTGAGAATACTATATATATATAAGAAAAATGTATGTTTGTGTTGAAATACTTGAGTGGCTCAGATGGTTAGAGCGCTAAACGTACAGAGTTTAGACACTCGGGTTCAAATCCCGACTCTAGCATTAATTTTTCTTTTCATATCATATATATATATACAGGGTGTATCTGTATTGGTGTCAAATATTTCGGGGACGTGTTCCTTACATCAAAACAGTAAAAAAAAGTTCCTATGTACATGGGTCTGAAAATCATTTATTTCAGAGTTACAAAACTAAATGAAATGTTAAAAAAAATTGCTCAAAGTGGTTTCCTCTTGCTTCGATGCATCCCCTATTAATTACATCAACCTTCTGTTTGTTCTAGAGCAAAGAAGACGTATTCTATGAGTGAACAGACCGATATGCATTACATGTATGGCCGTGCAGATGGAAATTCAGCCCGAGCACATGAACTGTATGCAGCAAGGTATCCTAACAGGCAGTTACCTTGTGCAAGAACATTCGCAAGAATTCACCAACGCTTGAGGGAGAATGGCGCATTTGAGAGGAGTACTACGGATGTTGGGAGACCAAGAGCGGTACGAAGCACTGGGCTTGAAGAACGAGTTCTTCATGCTGTGGATGCAAACCCATCAGAAAGCACACGATGTATTGCAGTAAGGGAACGCGTTAATCATTGACAATCTGGAGAATTCTGCATGAAACTCTTTTGTTCCCGTATCACCTTCAACGTGTGCAAGGATCAACTGTAGCCAAGAAGAATTTTCTGCCAACGCATGTTACAGCAGTGCGTTATGTTCATCAATTTTCTAGCATGTATCTTATTCACGGATGAGGCTGGTTTTACTCGCGACGGCATCTTCAATTTTCATAAGTCATAACTGGGCAAATCAAAACCCTCATGAAGTACAACCAAACAAACATCAACAGAGGTTCAGTCTCAACGTTTGGGGTGGATTCATTCATGATTACCTTATTGGCCCCTACTTTTTCCCTCCGCGTCAAATGGAGAAACTTATCTACGGTTTCTCAGAAATGAGTTGCATCACTTAACTGATGATGTGCCTCTGGACCTCATCCAACAAATGTGGTTTTTACATGATGGTGCTCCAGCTTATTTCAGTCTGATTGTTCGTAATTTTTTGAATGATCGATTTCCGCAAAGATGGGTTGGTCGAGGGGGACCCATGGAATGGCCTGCTCGATTGCCTGATTTAAATCCAATAGATTTCTTCGTCTGGAGACATTTGAAGTCGTTGGTTTATGCGACTCCTGAACCTGATGTTGACATTCTGAGAGAGCGTATCCAAACTGCATTTGACCACATACGAAACACACCAGGAATTTTCAACAGAGTACGCCAGAGCATGGAACGCATGCTTTGAGGATGCATCGAAGCAAGAGGAAACCACTTCGAGCAATTTTTGTAACATTTCATTTAGTTTTGTACCTCTGAAATAAATGATTTTCAGACCCATGTACATAGGAACTTTTTTTATTGGTTTGATGGAACGCAGGCTTAGCGGATGCATCGAAGCAAGAGGAAACGACTTCGAGCAATTTTTTTAACATTTTATTTAGTTCTGTAAACTCTGAAATAAATAATTTTCAGACCCATGTACATAGGAACTATTTTTTACTGTTTTGATGTAAAGAACACGTCCCCGAAATATTTGACACCAATGCAGATACACAATATATATATGAGGGAGGGTCGGAAAGTAACGCATAATAATTTTTTACGAAAAAGTTTAATAGGTAAAACAATATCAGAAATGAACCTACATCGTTTACTTATTTTTCTACATGGCCACCAACTTTTTCAACAATTTCTCCCATCGTTGTACCAGTTTCAATATGCTCTTCGTAGAAGTCCGTTTTCTTGGAGAATAACCGTTTGCGGACTGCTGATTTCACTTACGCATCTGTCAAATAGCGTCGGTCAGGATTTTCTTCATGGGAACATACAAATGAAAGTCCGACGGTGCATGATCCGGTCTGTATGATGGTTGCTTGGCCACCACCCAACCAAATTTGGTGTTTTTCTCATGAACACGAGCAGCAATGTCATGAAGTATGTCGTCCTCAGCATTAATATTATGGCGTTTGTCAGGAAGGGCATGATGCAACTTAACCAAAATTTCAATGTACTGCAGCATTCACAGTGCATCCCGTGTAGAGCAAAGTCCATCAATAAACAGTGGCAGAGGTCCATGTTAGCCCGGCTAACACTTTCAAAAGTTAGAAATAAACTCTTTATATTTAATTAAAACGAAACATAATACCGGGAAAAATACAACAATGCATTGATAGTTGTCTAAATGTTGTAACTTAGTAATAAAGTAACTTAATAATGCACCGTATATTATATGCATATATAAGCATTACAATACTAAAATGTACTGTACTTCAGTATATTTAAATCCACTGTTAGCAGGTTTCAAGAAGCTAACATGGAATGCGACCTCGAGAGTGATTTGCGCAGGCGCACTAAGGTTGATCGGTAGTACACCGTACTGCTTTTCAAGTGACTGAATAGGTTGCTGTGTTACAGTGGAGGAAATTGATATAGAGCCACTTGTTAAAAGTGTTAACACAAGTTTATTTACTCTTTCTTTGGCATTTTTCTATATTAACTTAGGAGGTGATTGAGTATAAAACACACACAAATAATGTCAAAATTAATTATCCATTTCCGTCCAAAAAAGTACATGAAAACTGAAACCACTCTCACATATGGGGGGAAATTAGTATAAAGGCACTTTGTGTATTTCACAGATTAAACCAAAAGACTGAGCGCAAAGTTTACAACAAAGTTCTAAAATTTAGTTGAACCTCCATTGTTGTTAATTACGTGGAAGATTCTCTTTGGCTTTGACTTGATGAGGGTTTTTATTTCTTCCACTGAGATTCAAGCCCTCTCTTCCTGAATAATATTTTTCTGCTCAGTCACTGTCCCAAACTGCCGTCCATTGCGATACACACGCCTTGCCAGGATCCCCCATAAGTTCTCAATCGGGTTTAAATCAGGACTTCTCACTGGCCACGTCAAAAGTGGTATTTCTTTCTTCCTGAACCACTCCTTTGATTTAGCAGACACGTGAATGGAAGCATTATCTGGCTGAAAAATTAGATCTTCGCCAAATTCCTCATACATTTGTATCAATTAGGACTCCAGAAGCTCCTCAGTGTAGGACTCAGAATTCATCTTGGTGCGTATCCATGCTATTTTCGATCTTCCATTAAAGCAGAAACCCAAATCATAACGCCTCCACCACCGAAGTTTCTACTCATTCTAACTTGCTCTTCAGTACGGAGGTCATTCCAGTAATACTGAAGGCCATCAGCCCCGTCCAGATTAAACTTCTTCTCATCACTGAACATTACTTTATTCCATTCTGAGGTCCATGTGTTCTTCAGCAAAAGTCATTCTAGTTTTCTTATGTGCATTGTTCAAAGGTAGTTTACTAAGACTTTTTTTGAATTTTAGGTTCTTGTCTTCTCACAGAATTTGTCTTAGTCGTCTGGCTGTTAATGACAACTTCAAATCAGTCTGGATTTGAGATGAAAACATATTCTTACCTTTTACTTTACGTGAAATGACATGTTTAGTGCACTCAGACAATTTTCTTGTCCGTCCATATTTCCCGTTTTTTTCATATTGTGAGCCCAGTTTGACAAAATTATCAATGACACATCTTGAAGCCCCAATTTTGTAGCTATTTGTCTATTGGAAAGGCCCATCTTCTTGAAGGCACTAACTCATGATTTCTCTTCATTTGATAGAGGCTTTCCACGTGGCATTGTACGTACTGCTGACTTGAAACTGATGAACGATGCTCACAGACACGTCGTCTCCATGTAATTGCAGTGTTTTGTTTACATTTATGTCTCTGTAAGAGCCAGAAGTTGACCTGCCTTTATACCGATTTCCACCCCTAGGACAGCGTTTTCTTAGATTTTACGTATTATTTACATATAAAATAAAGACAAAATGAGGAGACCTGTATGAAATTATGTCCAAGATAATTATATGTAATCTATGACACACATACGGTATTTGCATAAATATTTCAGGTTGTTTTACTACTAAACGTTAGTGGCTTTATACCAATTTCCTCCACTGTAGCACTCTAGAAACGGCTAAATAATGTTTCAGTGAGCTCTAAGTAAGTGTAATGTAAAGTTGACCGCATAGTGCTTGCTTCTGAGCGTATCAGATACAATCTAAATGACTAAATAAACATCATCATGTTAGAGAAATGTGCTTGTGTTATTGAAGACTTGTTAAACAAACTCCTAATTTAAATAGCATGACAAATCAAACAAAGACCCAAGTGCGTTGTTTTAATGATGGTTGGTACGAAAGTGACACATGGCTCTGTGGCTGCAGTTGAATAAGTATTTTGCTGTTCCACATTGTGGTGACATTTTGAAGCAGTAATTCTCTTCATGCCCGATGTTGTAGTAACAGTTTGAAGAAGGATTTTATGTCCCAAAAAGAATTACTGGTTCAGGTTGGGTTTTATTTTTGGTAGAGCCGGATTCTCTTCTTAGGGTAGGTAGTTGGTACACTGGATATGAAAACACTTTAAAATCACTGAAAACTGTTTCTTGTAAATAATTACAAATTTATTCACTTTGTAGGTTCCCAGCAGATTAAGTAAATTTAAGTGGTATTATTCTTCACTATCAATTAAAATAAATTCTTTTCTTTTCTGCAATCAATTATTCTTGTATTAAATATTACATTTTAACTTGAGAACTCTTCTTGCTTCTATCTTTGTAGAAATTTGTATGCAGAATGACTAGTGTAATTCTTTTATAATTTTAAAGAACATTATTACATCACATGATGGTAATTTTAAATTCTATTGGTTAATAGTCCATTAAATATAAGGTTTAAATTTGATTTGTTAAATCAAAAAGTTAATTGTTTTAACATCCAATCAGAGTTTAGTTTATGTTCATTTAAAAATATGAAGTAAAGCAGGTGTTCTTATTGCAGTTATAACAGAAAGCTTTATTATTCTGACAACAATGACTTAAAACAATTTTAAAAGCATTATTTACAAAGCTGTTATGTAGTACAATTTCTTTAATTGTTACTGAGACATTTTTATTCAACAATGAACAACAATGAATTATTTAGATGTTTTTCTTTATTTAAGTTATATTTAAATATTAAAAGAATTTTAAAATACAAAATTATTAACTTTAACTTTCATATTTATTATGATATTAAATTCCTGCTTTAAAATGCCCCTGATGATTTTTTGTTTTGTTTCCACTAGGAAGAACAAAATAAAAATGATCATTCCCCAAGAAATATTAATGTAATTAATTAATTTTTAAAGTAACTTATCTGCTTGGAATAGATATACATTTACATATACATACAATGAAATTAACACTTTAAATATTTTCATTTTTCTTGAAAGAGAAGTACATTACATTGATAACAATGTTATACATATTTCATTACAGAACATTTTTTTATACAATAATCAAATTATTATAATTGCATCTTGTTAAAGGTACAATTCTAAATAAAATCTTTATTGCCTCCTTTCTTTGACTCAGAATATTCTGCTTCAGCATACCTTCATTACATTCATTGCACAAATTATATTTTACATAATATAACATTCTCTTTTCAGCAACATATTTTAATTTTTTTTTTCTTAATAGAAATTATAAACTTTTCTTTTACTTTACATATCAACTTTTTCTTCATTATTAGATCTCACGCTACATCTCAACTTATTCACGCAACATATCTCAACATTTCCTCTATTAGATCTAAAGTTCTTTTTTTCTTTCTTTTTTTTTCAAGCAACATGTCTTAACTTCTTTATTTTTTTTTAAAGCTACATATTTCAACTTCTGTTTACGCTGCATACCTTTTACTTTTCTTTTACGTTACATATCTCAGTTTTTTCATTAGATCTCTCGCTACATATCTCAGATTTTTGTTTTACACTACATATCTCAACTTCTTTTTCATTGGATCTCACGCTACATATCACAATTTTTCCTTTATTAGGGGTACAAATTTTAGAAACAAGTCATCTGCTTGTTTTAATGCTAAGCGGAATTGGTCTACTTTTGATCTTAATCGGTTCATGTTCTGTGACCTTGAATGAGTATTCAAAACAATTGCACAATCCAGGCTTCTTTGAAAATGAGTATATATTCTTCGTCAAAACATCATATGTCCACCGCTGTGGTCTCGAGGTAGCATGCTGCCTTGTCACGCAGCGGGCCCGGGTTCGATCCCTGGTCGGGGCAGTTTTTCTGGGTGAGGTTTTTATTGGGGTTTTTCCTCACCTGTAAGACAAATGTCAGGAAAACTTTAAGGCCCAAATGGTCCCCGAAATCATATGGCCATCATCATCATCATACTTACCATTATCATCATAATCATCCTTCACCGGTGTGGAAAGTAACGGGAAGCTACCACACCTACACAATTCCCTAGTAAAGCTGCAAGCATAGCATGAAAATGCTATGATTGCAGTGAAGGACCTGCCTTCGGGCAGAATTACTATGGATGGAACATCATATAATCTACCTTTCTGTTGTTCTGAAATTCCATGTGTATTGGCTACCTTATCTCTTATCAGTTGGCAAAAATCGTCTTCCTCATCATCTACCATGCACATGAGAAGAGAACTTCTTTGTTTTCTATACAGTCAGCACATTCTTCATCTAAACTCTTATATTCATCAATATTATTGTTTAATAAATATTCAACTGTGGAATTATCACACAGGAATTCATTATTATACACATGAATATATTTATTCATGGTTTCTTGGGTCAAATCCCCATCTTCATTATTTCTATCACATTCTTCTACATTTATGTTTTCAATGAAAATGTGCTCCTCTTTTAACAAATTTTCTTGTCTACTAATATTCTGAATCTCCTCAAATTCTCTGGCAAATGACACGACAATTCTATTATTTGTCTCGTTACTTAAAGACATATTATAATTCTCAAAATCAATGATAGCTCTGTAATGATCTAACATGTCACATCCAATCACTTGATAAGTAAGGTGATATTAAATAACTTTAAATGAAATCGCACAGATATTTACTTCTAATAAACATTGAAGTCTAATAGGTAACTCCTTTCCAATAGCTAGGGTGCAGTATACCCCACAAATTCTTACTGTATTGATCTTATTTTCTCTAGAAATTAGGGTATTTTAAAATTTCTCATCGATTATTGTGTTAGAACATCTACTATCTGCAATACCAATAATCTCTAATCCGCAAATATTTAATTTTAGCTTAGGTGGACGACCTATAATATTCATTTCTCTAGTATATGTTCTATCTATTTCTTCATTCTCCTTGGAAATGTTTGTATTATTAATAATTCCTCCTTTGTTATCATTATTAATGCTAACCATATTTGTTGGTTTAAATTTTGATAAAATTTCTACACGATCGAAGCTATTGTTGACCCCTAATTTTAGACAAGTTGAGATATGCAACGGAGTCCCTGATATATCTAATTGGCATTTAAATTCTGAGGTATTCTATTCCCCTCAGTTTCAACCCTGTTGCTAATATTAGTTAACACAAGCCCATGATTATTCACAGTATTAGAATTTATTCTAGTATCATTATGTCTGAAACCATTTTCACTTTGAGGACTTGTATTATTTATACATTCTTGCCTAACAAAGTATCCTTCTCGTTGATTATTATGAGAGTATCCATTAGAATAACTATTATATGTACGTTTCCTTCTATATGGTAATGTCCAATTTCTATCATTACCTTCACCAGAATTTTCTATGTTCATAAAGTTAATTTCCCTCCTATCATTACTATTCTGAAAATTTCCAGAATTATTTACAGTTCTGTCATTATAAGGTCTATTCCTATAATTATTTCCATTTGACATTCCTCTATTTGCTCCGGTTTCCTACTCCTATTATAATTATCATTAAATTGTCTTTTCACATCTTTATTATGATCATAATTTTTCTTTTCATTATTCTCTGCCCCTACCCCAAGAAAATTTTTGTTGGAATGTTCTTGTTCATTCCAATTAGCTCCCTTGTTTCTGACCTCAACCTCTGTTTTGTTTTCTTTTAAGGATAACAACTCTAACAGGTCTGAAAGGTTTTGAGGTCTAGCAATAATCAAGTGATATTTAATTTCATCTGGGTAATGATGGGATATTATAAAGACAATAGAGATTTTTCATCAATAGGCGGTTGGAGAAGTGCAGCCATCCTTGCATTTTCTAGAAAATACCCAAGATAACTGTGATCTGTTTTAGGGTTATATTTACCACTAGTAATATCTAACCTGGCTTTATTTTGTCTTTCATGACCCCAATAGTAATTCATAAAAGCACTTTTAAATGTATTATAATCCATTTAGTCATGACATGCTATTTTATACCAAGCTTCAGCCGAATCTTTTAATGACCTTTTTACAAACATCATTTTATAATGATCGCTAATGGATTTTAATTGAAAATATTCCTCTAACTCTATAATGAAGTCAAGAGGACTTTGGCTAGAGTGATCTGAAAAACATGGTAAATTTATTTCTTACAATAAATTTGCCGGAATTTTAGAATGTTCCAAAAAATTTTGAGATTGACTGTCCATACTACATTCTTTTGATTTGTCAAACTTATTTTCATTTACACTAGTTGACTCTTTACTCTTATTCAAAATTAATTTATATTTATTTTCTAAATCTGTAAATTTTTCAGTCCAATTTACGATCTTTTCATTCACCACTTCTTCTAGTTTTACTACTACTTCACTTTTTGAATTATTTATTTCTTTTTCAACCTTGCTTTCTAAATGTTCAATTGTACTTCCTAAATTTTGAACTGTACTTCCTAAATTTATGAAGCTATATATACATGCATCATCAATTTGTATAACTGTTTTCATTACATCATTTACTTTATCTTCTACTTGTTTAATTTCACTATCATGTTTATCATGTCCACCGCTGTGGTCTCGAGGTAGCGTGCTGCCTTGTCACTCAGCGGGCCCAGGTTCGATCCCCGGTCGGGGCAGTTTTTCTGGGTGAGGTTTTTATCGAGGTTTTTCCTCACCTGTAAGACAAATGTCAGAAAAACTTTAAGGCCCAAACGGTCCCCGAAATCATATGGCCATCATCATCATCATCCTTATCATTATCATCTCATCATCATCATCCTTCACCGGTGTGCAAAGCAACGGGAAGCTACCATACCTACAATTCCCTAGTAAAGCTGCAAAGCATAGCATGAAAATATGATTGCAGTGAAAGACCTGCAGAATTACTATGGATGGATCATGTTTATCTTTCAAATCTACTGTCTTTTGTTCTACCCTGACTTGATTTAGATTACATTCAGTTTTTAATTGTTCAAATATTTCTTCTACCCTAACACCAAATATTTCAAATTTATCATTTAATTCTTCCATTTTCTGATTAATTTTAGAATTTTCACTTTTTAATTCTTCCCTAAGTTCTTTATTATTACTATCCATTTTCTGACTAAGTTCCACAAACATGGTCTTCATCATTATCATAATATCATTCAAAGCTTGATTATTATCATTATTAATGTCACTACTGTTAGAAATATCAACACTTTGTCCATTATTAACAGATTCACTTGTCGGCATATTACTGTCAGTATTTACATTATTTTCTGTGTTGGTTTCCATTCCTGTATTTCTACATAAACTTTTCCTAATTCTTAAAATCATACAAATGCACTTTAACAATTTCACTATTAAAATGTATATTTACTTACATTCGTCGCTGTGTACTAACTCCGATCTCGTGTATAGGCACCTGGTTATTTTTCCCCTGATGTTTCTGGTTCCTTGATGTATTAGATTCTTGAAGTTCCAGAATGTGCGATGAATCTAGTTGATTCAGGTTGTATGATGATTCAGGTCCCGCGTTGGAAGCATCATTTTGAAGAAGTAATTCTTTTCCCATGTGGTGACATTTTGAAGCAGTAATTCTCTTCATGCCCGATGTTGTAGTAACATTTTGAAGAAGAATTTATGTCGAAAAAAGAATTACTGGTTCAGGTTGGGTTTTATTTTCGGTAGAGCCGGATTCTCTTCTTAGGGTAGGTAGTTGGTACACTGGATATGAAAACACTTTAAAATCACTGAAAACTGTTTCTTGTAGAAATAATTACAAATTTATTCACTTTGTAGGTTCCCAGCAGATTAAGTAAATTTAAGTGGTATTATTCTTCACTGTCAATTAAAATAAATTCTTTTCTTTTCTGCAATCAATTATTCTTGTATTAAATATTACATTTTATCTTGAGAACTCTTCTTGCTTCTATCTTTGTGGAAAGTTGTATGCAGAATGACTAGTGTAATTCTTCTATAATTTTAAAGAACATTATTACATCACATGATGGTAATTTTAAATTCTATTGGTTAATAATCCAATAAATATAAGGTTTAAATTTGATTTGTTAAATCAAAAAGTTAATTGTTTTAACATCCAATCAGAGTTTAGTTTACGTTCATTTAAAAATATGAAGTAAAGCAGGTGTTCTTATTGCAGTTATAACAGAAAGCTTTATTATTCTGACAACAATGATTTAAAATAATTTTAAAACCATTATTTACGAAAACTGTTATGTAGTACAATTTCTTTAATTGTTACTGAGACATTTTTATTCAACAATGAACAACAATGAATTATTTAGATGTTTTTCTTTATTTAAGTTATATTTTAAAAATAAAAGAATTTTAAAATACAAAATTATTAACTTTAACTTTCATATTTATTTTGATATTAAAATCCTGCTTTACAGTAAGTTGTATTATCTTTACTGTTGGCCCTGCCTTCTATTTTCAATGGAGAAAAATGTTTGGACAACAAAAGGGGAGTATGATGTAAATAGTTTTCATGTGCTGAAAAAACGTCATGAAATATCTGTAGCCCATGTTAACTGTAAAATAGCGCTGCATTAGTTTGGAAACACTAGATTTGAAGAGTCACTAAGCCTGACTTTCAAAATTAATAGAGATAAGCATAACGAAAATGTTAAAGCAAACAGGTACATTGTTAGCTGCCTAATAGAGGCTGTTGCTTCTTGGCCGAACAAGACTGCCATTTAGGGTTCATATAGAAAACTCTGAATCAAAGAACAGAGGTAATTATATTGAATTGTTGTTGCACTATAGAGCCAGCTAAGATGAGAAATTATGGAACAATTTGGAAACATCTACTGTGTTCGTTGGCACATCACTTGATATCCAAAATGACTTAATATGTTCCATATCCGCTGCTTTATACAATAAAATAAAACAGATCTCAGACGCACCCTTTGTTTCTGTAATAGAAGATGAGGCTACCCATGTAACACATAAATCTCAACTTTCATCCGTTGTGCGTTATGTTACACCCGATGGTATTCAAGAACGATTCATAAGGTTTATATAAATGTAAGTGCAGATCACACTGCTGTTTCCTTGGCTGCTCATGTTTTTAATTTGATTAACGAATTTCAGATTGGGGACAAACTAGTCGCCCAAACTTATGACAGTTGTTCTGTAATGGCTGGAGTACACAATGGTCTGAAGCAAATTATTCTTGCTAAGTATAAAACTGCATTGTTTGTGCATTGCTATGCACACAGATTAAACTTGCTGCTGAAACAGTCAGTTGATAATATCAAAGAATGTAAACTGTTTTTTGAAACTTTGTCTGGATTCTCGGCCTTTTTCTCAAGATCGTCTAAGCGAAAAGCAGCATTTGATTCTTTTACTGCCAGACATTTGTCATCAGTTGCTCCGACCCGTTGGATATACACACACAGGCTGGTTGAAATAGTGTCAGAAGTAAGAGAAGAGCTTACTGCATTTTTCAAATCTATCATGACCAACACTGATGAATGGAATGGTGAAACCAGAATCTCTTCGAGAGGATTTCATGCTACCCTTCAAGATTTTGATTTCATTTTTCTGTTGAATTTATTCTCGCCGGTGCTGTCTCAGGCCAAAATCTTATTTAACACTGTACAAGCCAAAGTTAATGACATGGGATATTACTCTGTAAAGATAGAAGATTTCGAAATATTCCTGAATGACAAGCGAGATAAATTTGAAACTTTTTGGAATCAGTGCCAAGATGAATATGTTTCAGTCAAATCAAGCGAAGATGCAATTCCTGCTAAAAGACGAGTTATAAATATTGATAACGACAAAAAAATCATATCGGAGACTCTTCTGTGAAATACTCGACACAATGATAGGACACCTAACAAACCGATTTTCCAAAATTAATAAGCTAGAATTTTTAGCTCTTCTAGACTTTGATTCACTTGAAGAATATAAAGAATCATTTCCCACAAGTCCATATCAGTCTCTAATAAAGTCATACAGCCGTTACTTCAGTCCTATGGTACTTAAAACAGAATTGTCGGTCATTTATACGTCATCTGAATTCAAGAAAAACAGCACATTAGAACTGTATAAATGTTTGAAAGTTTCAGGTCTAAATGTAGCCTTATCTAAAGTCACTAACCTCTGCGCTTTAATATTAATAAATCCTGCAGCAGTGCTTCTGTTGAAAAAGCTTCTCAGCAATGAAAAGAATAAAAACTTATTTAAGAAGCTCACAAGCAACGAGAGACTCACAAACTTATCAATTTCCGTTGAGAAGAACCTCTTGAGAAGCATGAAGAAGAGTCCAGAATTCCATGACACAGTGACAGCCAAGAATCGACATACAGAGCTGACTTATAAGGTATAGAAGACTGCTGGGACTAGGAATGGAGACGAATATCTAACTGTAAGTACAGCTAACTCCCGATTATCCGTGCGCTTATTATCCGGACATGGCTCTTTTTACTGTTTTTTAATGAAGATAAATACTGTACTGTATCTTATATTGTTATGAAAAATTATTTATTTTTACACATGCTACTGTGAACTGCGCTTAGAAACTAGTACAATAGAGTAACCTTCACTCACAACCCCTACCCCGACGCGTTTAATGGTGCCAACCATCATTCTGAGAATACAATACAATTTCGGAAATATCCGTTGTGTGAGTCACTGAAAGTTTGTTGTTACGGATTGAAACCACAGATATGCTGTGGCAGTGGGTTTTTCGCTGGTTAGTAGTGTGACCATCGGTGGTTACTAGAGTGGTCATCAGTGGTTATCGCTGATTATTTGTCATTGCTGGTTATAAGTGTGGATATCCGTGGTAACTAGTGTAGTTGTCGCTGGTTTCGACGGCCAATTTGAATAACTGTTGTAACCAGAGTGGTCATAACAGGAAATAGTCCCACTTTTTTACATTTACGAGTAAAATAAAATGATGATATTACGACTCGCATCTAAATACATTTTAGAAAACATTTTATGATTATTTGTTGCATTTAAGTAGTGTTAAAGTGGGAATATCCGTGTTTTTTCGATTTTCCGTGCATTGGATATTCCGGTGTCACGGTCCCAATTAACACGGATAATCGGGAGTTTGCTGTAAGTTTTAAAATCGTGCATTTCTATATTTAATTAACAATAATTAATGTGTCTAATAATCCCTTTCCATTTCCTAAGCCCTATAGCTAATAGTAGTTTATTATATTTGATACTCCTAACATTGTATGTCGTTCTCTTTACAAGTCCATTGTCTTATTAGAAATAATATAATAAATACAATATCATATCCATATTGCTGTAAATAAAACGAAGGCTAACATGTTTCGAAATTCCACGCTCCTCCACTGCCAATAAAACATCATACATATCCCAGAACACTGTCACAAGCACTTTTCCAGCAGATTGAGTCACTTTGAATTTTTTGCATACAGGGGAACCAGCATGTTTCCACTTCACAGAAGCCTGCTTTGTATTATGAATGGAAGTAAATGCGCACAAATGTGCAAATTGTTAGTAAATTTAGTCTAAGCAAAACTTGTTAAAAGATAATTGTCTTTACGCACACTTTTCGACGTGATATCGTTCACGTGGATTGTTGCACAGTTCGCATATGCATTCTTGGTTTGGCTCGTGGAATCGCTTTATGCTGCAAACCATGTGGTGAAAGCCATGGATTGCATACCGTGTTAGGATGTGCCTCATCTCGTAGTTTCGTCATGTCCACTCTCTCGTACACATAGCCTCTGTTGTGTAGAATTCGCTGCAGATGTCATTCCTCTTCTCCTGTAGTCCTTGCATTGTTGTCTCATATGCGCAGATGTTCGGTAGGAATAGCAGATGTCTAATGTCTTCATTGAAGAAGGTTTCTTTCATTAAGACGTACGTCATTCTTGAAGGTGCTGTTTTTCAACTCCCAGAACTCTACATGAAGCGTGCTTTTACTGTTTCTATTTGTGATAAGTCTTTGTTTGTGAGTTTGTCCCATATTATGTTAATTCCATATGTTGTTATGGGAGTTATGACTGTCTTGAAGAGCGTCATAGCTGTTTCTGTTGATAATTGGTGGAGATTTTTAATGCTGTATATCGCTCTTATTGCAGCTGAAACCTTCTGTTGCACATGTATTCTGTAGGATTTAATGGTTGTTTGTAGGGTGATGCCTAGGTAGGTGAATTGCGATACAACGTCTAGTGGCTCACCAAGGAGCATTAGCCTGTCATTTTCAGTAGGTTTTCCTCCTTTTCTGAAGGTCATCTGTTTAGTTTTCTGATGGTTTATTTGCAGGCAGTTTTCATTTGCCCATTTTTCGAGTCTATTTAATGTGCATTGTAGTTCATCTTTGTTTGATGATCCCAATGCCATGTCATCAGCGTACATTATGATCGATGTCGCACTATCTTTGGTGATATCCACAATATCAGCTGTCATGATGTTGAAGAGCAGTAGGCTGATGGGGTTCCCTTGCAGTACCCCATTTGTTTGTTTTATTTTCTTTGATAGTGCGACCTCGTCGTAGAGTTGAACATAGTTGTGATCCAGGATGCTTGTCACAATCGTTGTTAATGGGCTCGAGTCCTCTAATATCCGCCTGAGTTTTTGAAGGAGTACTTCTCTGTTGATGAGGTCGAACGCTTTCTTGTAATCAATGAACACTGCGAAATACTTCTTTCCATTATGTCTTAATGTGTCTTCAATCGAGTCTATGAGGTAGTTCACCGCTTGTAATGTACCTCTGCCTTTTTGAAGCCAAATTGGCATTCCGGAATGTGTCTATCCGCTATGTCGCGATCCTGGTTGTTAAGAGTTTTGAGAAAATTTTGAACGCAGAGTTTTCAAGAGTAATGCCGCGGTACGAGTCTGGGTTGTTGGTGTCTCCTTTCCCTTTATGCATGATCTTTATTCCTGATGTTCTCCAGGCTTCTTGGAGTTTTCCTATGTTTATACATTTGTTGTATAAGTTGTGCCATACGTCTTCCATTAGGTGCAAGGAGTCTTTTAAATGTTCAGCATAGATGCCGTCGGGACCCGCTGCATTCTTGTTCTTAGCCGATATTATGGCGTGGTTTATCTCTTCTTTAGTTATGTGCTCTGGGTGTTCAGTAATTGTTCTGGTACGTGTTTCTTGTGACATAGTTCTTTGGTGGTGGTTTAAAAGACATTGGAAGTGATTTTCCCAATCTTCCATGGATAATTCACTCGCGGTCATTGGTCTTGATTTCCTGAGAACTATGTAAGGATCTTTTCTTGCTTCTTCGGTTATTTGCTTTGCCTCTTCTTCAATGTGGTTGGTCCTAGTTTCTTTTATTAGCTTCTTGTATTCTTTTCTATGCTTCGCGTACCTATTTAGGTCTTCATTGTTTTTTGTGGTTCTTGCTCGATGTAGTGCTGTGATCGTTTCTTTCCGTTTCTCATAGCAGTCTTTGTTGAACCAAGGCTGATTTCCTTTTCTTGTTTTCGCTACTGCATGCTTGTAAGATTTCTGAGATTTGTGCGACACTCTTGTCTATCTCTTTCTGATTTATTAATTTATTTACTTCTTCTATTTTTTCTTTGTTGCGTTCTAGTTTCCGAGTCTAGCTTCCTTGAACGTTTGTGTAGCATTGATATGGGAGTTGTTGGAATTTGATGCAGTATTGCTGTTGTTAATATTGGTATATGTTTTCTTATCGGAGCCATTGATGATGTCCATAATCCTTCTTGGTTAGTTATGGTCATGTTTCTACCTTTGTTTAGTACAAGATCGATGGAGCTGGAACCATTAGGTGCTATATATGTTTTCATTGCGGGCTTGTTTACTAATGTGAGACCTTTATTTGTTAATGTTTCCATTATGAGATTGGTTTTGCTATTTGGTTTATCTATTCTACAGTTCATATCACCAGCAAGGATTATTCTTTCGTCGTTATTTGTATGCGTGAAGGCTTCTTCTATTTTCTCGACTGCGTCAGTTGTAGTCTGAGGATTGATGTATATTCCTATGATTGTGATGATTGGGGTTTTTACTATCAGCATATTTTCCTCTTTGATTACTTGCTTTATTATTCCTAGGGTTGGTTTCATAAATATAGAAACCCCGCCCGCTGGTCTTCCTGCTGTAGGTTTTGCTAATGTGTGAACTCCATAGTAACCTTGTAAATGGTAATTTTCGGTTAGAAATGTTTCGGTGGTTATTATAGCGTCATAGTTTGTTATTGTTTCCAGAGGTATATATGTTAATGCGTTTCTTAGACCTTCTATGTTCCACAGAAGGAGATTTACGTGTTTATTCAAGGTCGACTGCTTTGTATTATGGGATATTGTAGAGGTACACGCACAACTCTATCACCAGTGACGATTCCTTTCAGAAAGTCATGCCCTTCTGCGGCGTGACGCGTTAAGTGATACAAGCTCGTCATCATTCGCTGGCCCCTGTGGTCGTCTGTCAGGTTCTTAGGCGTTCAGCTAGCACTAACTCTACGACATTTCAACGTGTCATGAACAATATCGTAACGGCACCATAGAAAATGTTTAACTGCTGCGACAAAGTTCGCAGTTGCACACGCCGGTCGTTCAAAATTACCGTCTCAATGGATCTGACATTCTGTGGGTTGCAATTATTACCGGCCGCCCAGAGCGTGACGATTGACAAAGGTTCACACGGCCCTCTTGGAAGAATTTACACCACCTGGAGACATTGTCACAGTCCATACAATCGACCCCATACACACCACACACGTTCCTGTGAATTTTACGGTTTATGACCTTTGGCATACAAAAATTGAACTACACTCCGCTGCTTTTCGCAAGTTGACAGCGGTTAGGCCTACATGTGGGCCATCACTATTGCATAACTCACAATTCTCCATATGATGCTACATGTAAAAATATATAAAAACCTCTGTAGTGAAAACTTCAAATTATATTTTCGTGAAATTTCAACATTCCAGCTGCAATATGGCAGAAAAAAAATTGTGCATTACTTTCCGATCCGCCTCGCATAATATAACTGATAAATTAATGGTTGTAACTTTTATCAATCTATTCTCCGTCATTTCATTGTCCAGTTGGTTTTTACAAAATATGTGTTTCTTAACTCTTACGCATAAGCCTAGATGTTTCAAATATGTCACTCCAGTCTTTGTCCACATTCAATCGTTACCTCTTAGCAGAATGCAAATAATGCAAAAGAATTGAATTATTTACACGATAACCTAAACTCCTCTCACATTTTCATATAGCGACCTGTTGAAAAGTAATTTATAATATCTATTTTTATCACTAGTCACTTGTTTTATATACATATCGGGTCTCAGTTGTCCTAAGAGTTTAGCCATAATTCTGTCTTTATAACATAATATTTTGCTTTGTAATTATTGTATTTAATTAATCATGACAAGGGAGGTTCCACGACAGATTTTTGGGGGGTGGCCATGAATCCGTGAAAATTTTCGGGGAGAGGGCATGGATCCGTGTAAATTAACAAATTAATTAAATTGTATATTTTAGCGTGCTAATAATGTGATTTTAAAATATTATGAACAGTTTTTAAGCACTATTTAGTAATTGCAGATATCAAACTTTTATATTGTAAGTCGTAAGACCAAACAATATACTAAGCATATGCTTTCTTCGCAGCTTTCTCTATTTCAGTAACTGCACCGACAGCTTCAGAAGACGTTACAGTACTACTGTCAGTGCAAATTTCTACGCAGTTGTTTAAGTCTAGGGACAGTTCCTGCAGTACGTTTTTCCAAAGGAGCTCCAGTTAGGAGCTGTTCACTATTTTTATCTTGATCTGTATTAACAGTTGTAATGCTCACATAAGCCTCAATAAATTTGACGATATCTTCACGAATCCCATTTTATACAAATATCTCAAGTTCAAAGAATGCTGTTCTGTATTAGAAATATCTGCTGTTTCGTCAAATATAAAATAATACAAAAAACAAATGATCTCAAACACATCGGTTTCAATACGAGTTCATGAATTTTGTATAACACACCAAAGTACATGGAAACGCCTCACTAGTCTCCGGACATAAAACTCATTGAGAATTTATGGGAACATCTGAAAAGGAGAATTCGTTCAAGGCAGGTTTCCAACAAGCAAGATCGGAGAAACGCTTTGGAAGAAGAATGGAGAAATACATATCTTCTTCAATAACTTCAAATTTAGTGCTACGTCCTCCTCAAGCCATTTTGGAATCAAAGGAGCTCCCAACCAAGCATTGAACTCAAAACGTGAAGACTCAAAACAGTCATAATGTGAGACTGTATCAATACTTTTTTTTTGTTATTTTTTGTTTTTCGTGTATAAATTATCTTTTTACTCGTTAACTGTTATATTAAAACAGAGGAAACTGCGTTTATTTAACTTTATGGAGTGCAATGTAAAGGTGTATAATTTTGTTTTTTTATATAGTGAAGAAATAATTAAATTATTTATTTCTCTCTGTGATATTTTTAAGTGTATCAACACTCTCTGCACTAACTGTATTTCATCTCATTTTTAATTTGGTTTGTCACATCCTATTCTTGCTTTCATAGATGCTTAAATGAAACATCCCTGATGTAACTTTTCAGAGACTATTACATTTTATTACACCACAGGACCGCATGAGATTCGTGTGTTTTTTAGTATTATTTACAAGTTTTCCAGATTAAATATAGCTGATGGCATAGAATTGTGTTTGATATACAACAAATATTCAGAAAAAAACATAGATTGTTAAGACAATAAAAACAAATATCTAAACTCTTTCGTTTATTTATTAAGTGACAACCCCTCCTCATTGGTTTATATAAAGTAAAGCTTTATTAACAGAGAGTGACGTAACCTTTTCGGTCATACCTTACACAAAAAAGAGTCTCGGGCCCCAATTTTTGATATTAGAATGTTTTCTTCTTTTTAATAAAAAAATTAACTACCATGAACTGTTTTTTATGGACAGATAACCTAAACTGTTTACTAAAGAGACCTCTGCACTCATAATGTAACTTTATCCACTTTAAATCAAATGTAGATGTTATTCTAATGATATTTTAGTGGTGATCTCCTATCTGACTAAACATTTCGTTAGAAGTTACTTTTTCAGCTCATACATTTAAAATTGCTTACACTGTTCCAACTGATGGTAGAGTAGAGTCTAAGGAGTTGTACATTACGCAACTGTTAATAGACTATATTACATTATTAATAACCAGTTTATTGTTTTAGGAATTTTGAAATGACCGAAAGCGCTCAAACCCAAACCCAATAAGTTCATACTTCAAAAAAGTAGAGATAAGAGCAGTGAAACACGGGAAACACCTATAAAAATATTTAATATATCACCATTATGTTGTGATGATGGAAATTTTAATAGTAATGCTTTGTCAGTTTCTTTTAATGAAGTTAGACTTAATGATAATCTGAATATGAACATTGGAGAGCCAACTAACAATGAAAACAATAAGACATCTTCATTGGAATCGACTAGCAGTAATATAGGGATTTTTGTAAGTAAAAATACGGGAGAATGTACAAAGTTTCAATTATTAAAATGACCTTGGGAACCACCAAAGTCATATGAACTCCCACATTCACAAAAAAAGGTGGGAAGGAATTGAAATATTATTTGGGTTATCAGAACTTGGAACACAGGAATTGGCTAGTTCTTTCCCACATGAAACAGGGGTTGTTTTGTAATTTCTGTGTGCTGTTTGCTGACGAAAAGTCTGGCCGTAATAAAGGAATGATAGCACAAAATCTTGTCACCCAACCGTTTACTTTATTCGCCAAGTTCTGGAAAAAATTGACTCTTACAATCACACGAAGACACTTCTTACCACAAAATATGCGTTCAAGCTGGTCTAAACGTCCTGCATAGCTGCCACAAAAGTCTATTCAAAATCAAGTAAATACTCAACGATTTTAACAAGTAAAAGAAAACAAAGCGAAACTTCGGCCAATAATAAAATATATAATATTCTTGGATCGACAAAACATTCCTCTAAGGGTCCACCGAGATGGTGGCCGTCCCGATGAAGAGGCTGGGCTCCGTAATGAGGGTAATTTTTTGAGGATTGTTAAGATTTATAGCATCTGCAGGAGACGAAAATCTTAAGTATTTATAAACTGGTTGCATTTTTTTTGTGAAATCTGCAATTGAGATGAATGAAGAAAAGGTGCCAGTAAGCATGAAATAAAGCATTGTCAAATGTTTACTCGGGAAGGAATCCAAGCATAAGATATTCTCCAGAGATTCAATATCCAGAAGAAGGATTTATCTTGAGAACCTGAGTGTTTAAATGGTGGCAAACCTTCAGAGGTGGAACATATTGCACATTCATTGTCCGTGAACTTTGATCAGCTGAAAGAACTTTGACCACTCTAATATGCTTGTACGGGAAAACAGTAGTATCAGTGCAACATAATTGCCACAATTAAGTGTTTAGGAGTGAAGAATCCATACAAAGGTACTACACACACATTCTTACCAAAGAAAATAAAATGGTGACAATGCAGATGGCCAGTCAATTCCTGGGATAGTTTTAAACAAAACGAGAACTAATTATTAAGTCTATAGTCACCACTGATGAACCCTGGGTCCATTTCATTCCTGAACCTCAATAGTCAACAAGAGAGTGGTGCCATATGAGTTCTCCAAAAGTCAAGAAATCAAGGACAATCAAGGAAATGTTAACATTATTTTCTTCAGAAACATAGGACAATCAATACAGAATCATATTCGAACATTTTGTCAGGAGAAAATAAGAATAAGATCAAACGCAGCGGTGTACTTGGGAAGTGTCGTGTTCACTCGCGAGTAAGCAGAAGCATCACTGGTCGGTAAGTGTGCAGCCGTCCACTCAGAGGCGGCTGGTTACTATTAAGAAACCATTCTTTGGCAACGTGCAGTATTCGATATTCTTGAATATTGAAAATATATTAAAGATATATTACCAATTATTAAATGGATAAAATTATGTTTGGCTTTGATTAAGTTAAAAATAATTTTAAACTCATATCACAATGCTGTGATTTATTGGTATAATACAATTACAACACTCTTATTACATATTAACACAATATATAGAGCCTATCATGTATACGAATGTCACAATTTCTTCAAGTAACTCGAAGAATTGATTCAACAATTTTCCCCTGTTGAGCCACTGCACTTCATTGAAAGTAGAGTATGTCACATACTCGCATTCAAGATCTGTCAAGAACTCTTTGGGATCTGATTTTGTTTATTGTTTTAACTACAACACCCATCACTTCATTCAGCAAAGCGCTTTTAGCACACATATTTTCTTAACGGATGATGCAGTGGATTCCCCAGACTGTCTGATCTTTTAGTTTGTCTTTGAGACATTACAAAATTCCAGTGACGGGCGGTGGTCAGAGCAATTATCCCACCTGTATGACGAAGATATGACTTATAGTATATAAAAACTTACTGTCTTGTATTTTTTTTTGTTAGATCCGGTAATTTGGATTTGACCTACCTTGTTGTACGACGTAATTTTTCTCATTGAAAGGTCTGCATGCAAATGATATAATATGCAAATTATAGTCACTTACATTCATTTTTACTAAATTGACAAATCACATTTATCAGTAACACTTCAAAACCTATTAATAACGCATTTGAACGATCTAAGTGCCGATATTAAATTCAACTGTTGCTTTGCACAAATTATATATATATATATATATATATATATATACACGTTCGTAATAATTATTCAATTGTTGTTATTCAGATATATAATATAAATAAAGATTCTTAAATTAACAGGTTGCTATAGCTGTCAAAACGTACCACGTAATTTTATTATTTATTTGTATTTTGTAAAAATATAACTAACATGAATTAAATATTATAAATTGAAATGTTATTTCTAAAAATTCTATTATTGAGTAATTGGCGCTTTCCAAAGCAGCCAATCACGTTTCTTCGTCAAATGAATGTTTCAATAATCGATATGTTGAAACGTCATTCGACTTTGTGTATACTTTCGATTTGTGACGTTTCTGGGGTTCAGCTAGCTGGTATTGAATAAAAAAATAATGGAATAAGGCACAAGCTTCGTCTACCGGGTTATCGTTGGTCTAGTGTAGGTTATCGCTGGGCTTAGCAAGCAGATTTATTTAGTGGGTTATCGCTAATTCATCTGCAGCGAAATTGCTGATGTTGGTTGGGATAACATAGAGGAAACATGTTCCTCTATGGAAATAATGTGAATACGCAGAACACGCAGAAGGCTCCGTCAAACCGAGTGCTGTAGTCTACTCGCGCGACGGGAATTTTTTAATTTTGATGTTCTCGCGTAATTGATTTGAATGAAATTTGGCAAATATATTATTTTATTTTAATCGAAATTATTAATATACTAATTACACCAGCAGTGCTGGGGTTGAATGCATGCCACTGCACAATTCCCAAGCTACACCCTACCATAGCCAGTGCCCCATCTGTGGTTACAGATACAAGTGAACTCTAGGAAAGATCGATATTTTCTACAGCTTCTTCTACACATGATAATATGTTAGTAGTTGTATCTCGAATTGGCGCTAGATCTAACAGCTCTTCTGTAACTTATAGTTCGAAGTTCACACGCCTAACAGAAAAAAAAACATTTGAAGGCCTACTGTGCTGAAGCGCGGTCCTATGGCTGCGGGGACTTAGCGCCAAGTCTGGGACCGAGTGACCCAAGGACAATCTGTGAGGTCGTCAGGAGTTGAGCGACCTGACGTACTAATGCTCAGGCTGGACCCACTTCAGCAACCAAACACGTCTCCAGCTGGTGCACTGGGGGAAAGGTCGGTGGATCTGGTAGACAGTCCTCCCGGTCAAGTCCAAGGGGCTCGTGAACCATTAGTGGGGTAGGCAGGAGTTGAGCGCCTTGTCGTACTATTTGCTCATCTGTTGGAGCTTGCGAGCTCCGTGCTGGCCCAAAACAGCAGCAGAAGGCGTCCCTGGCGGCAGACCAGGGCTCGGCTCGGACCAGTGCAGAGGAAAGCAACTGTACTTGTGCCTGGCTCGGCCTACGGGCCCGTCGACAAACTGTGGGGTCGCCAGGAGATGAGCACCTGGATGTACTAAAAGTCTCACACTGATGGGCTTGTAGCCCTAGCCGGTCTCACAACGGCTGCAGGACACGTCCCTGGAGGTAGAACAGGGGAATGGTCGGTGGATCTGCGACAGCGAGTACCTCCCGGATGAAGGCTCCATGGAGCCCGTGGACCAACTGTGGGGTCGTCAGGAATGCAGAGACCTGATGCTACTATGCTAGCCTCAGCAATTCCCAGAAGTTGACCAACTCCAACACCCTATTCCTAGGGTCGCGTGGTGGTTTTAAGGGACGTGAACTTGAACGTGGACGTGAACATAGGATAGGGAGGACAAGCCCACTAGGACTGCGGAGTATAGGTCATGACGCACCCGAGGTATCCCAAGGGATGGGAGAAGGGCCTAGATGACGCTGAAGATAATCAACACTTTCTTTATAGAGATTAATAATTGTTGCTAATATATTATGCCAGATTATTGATTGTAATTTATGAAAATTATTTCGTTGAGCATGTACGTTTTCCTTATAGCTTCCGTGCTATAACATTTATATAAGTGATTTAAAATTGTAAAATGTTGTAGGATTTGGATGCTTGGTTGGTAATAATTTTAAGTATGTTAAAATTTTAGTTTGTAGGAATATATCAAAGAAACGCCGACAACGGAGGTGAGGTAGTATATTGAGACATGTAGATCATTTTTAATAAGGTAACTATGATGCGTTTACACACTATGGCTAGTTAATTATGTCTCAAGTTCAGTGTTGGTTCGAAGGATTTAAAAACTTATTACTTGACAATACCTCACAGGTACGGAACCTGTGATGCGTGGTTTTCCAACGGAATGTGGCTACAACATGACGGAGCTCAATCTCATTTCGTTGCCAATGTGAGGAAACATTTGGATACCACGTATCCAGATCGAGGGGTAACAGTCCAATGGTCTCCGAGATCACCTGATCTTAACCCTCTCGACTACTTGTTGTGGGGCGACATGAAACAGTCTGTTTATCAAACTCCAGTAGAGTCGCATATGGATCTTATAGCCCGAATCCACGCTGCTTACAGAAAGCAAGGCGTATTTGCACGTGTGCGCCAATCACTAGACCGCTGATGTACGGTCTACAATTAGATGAGACGTGGATATTTTGAAACTTGATGTGACTGTGGCAGTATTGTCAAATATTGAGTCTTTAAATTCAACTAACGGAACTCTTGAGGAGTTAGCTATTCATAGTGTGAAAACGCACCATTGGTATCTTATTAAAATTTATCAATATATCTCAATATACCACCTCATCTCCGTTCACCTCACCTCAGTTGTCGGTGTTTTTTCAACACCCTGTATATATATATATACATATATTATTCCCTAGTAAAACTGCAAATCATAGCATGAAAATGCTATGATTGCAGTAAAAGACCTGCCCTCGGGCAGAATTACTACAGACAGATATATATATATATATATATATATATATATATATATATATATATATGTATATAAAACAAGTTGTAACAGGACCTCACCTACAAAATTATAGGGATTATAGACTATGCAGAGAGGGCAATTTCTTGTGAAGTAACCTATATTCGCAAACACGTCATTTATGAGTTATGCGCAGTTGAAAGTGTTCACCCGTAAGGGTCGGAATTGAATACAAACAATTGTACACATATCATTTTATTGAAAAATACATGTAGTGTTTAAACAGTCGACCCTATACCTCATTGCATATTTGATATCGTCGCAGCAACGATCAGTCAGCACGGCCGAGCATGGCAGGATTATTTTTGACGTTTTCAAATGTAGCATTTAGTCTTTCAATCAGTTGAGCTGTGGTGGGCACTGGAGTTACATAGACCATACGTGTTAAATTCCAAATCGGAATTTTAAATCTGACGAGAAAAATTGTAAAAAAACATACCCAGATGTAATCGCTCAATATTTCTAAACGTGGACAATTGTTTTTTTTCTTTATTATTATTTTATTTCTATTGTTATTCTTATAGTCCAAGAGATTAAAAAAGAATAATCTTTCTAATTTTATTCAATTTCATTCCGTAACACCACTAACTCGAACCATTCAGAGATGGCATTAAATTATTTAGAAAGGAACAAACATTCCCATTAACTTCTAATTATATTTCTTATTATTTTGCCCCTGTTTGTGTGTAGTTTATCTGTGCCGTCAGTCCTCACTCTGCGTTAGCAATACGTACCTGTAGGTTTCGTTTGTTCTTGTTTCGAGAATTTAATCAACATGCAGTATGAGTTGACTGAACTCAGAGACATGATCATGTATTGCGGTGAGGCGAGAGGAAATTGAAGAGAAGCTCGTCGCATGTACGAGCAGCGGTATCTCAACAGGAGACATCCACACGATACTAAATTTGCTGCAATTCATCGACGCCTTGGAGTAACGGGGAATTTTCGTCCTCGGGCCGTTGGCGGCGGGAGGCGTGATGTGAGACACCAGATTTTGAGGACGCTGTGGTCGAGCGAGTTACTGTCGAACCTTCAACCAGCACCCGTGCTGTCGCTCATGCTGTGAACGTAAGCCACCAATCAATTTGGAGAGTACTGAGAGAGTACAACCTACAGGTATACCACCGTCAGAAGGTGCAGGCAATAGGACCACAAGATTTTGAACCTCTTATAAACTTTGTACAGTGGTATCTACATCAGATTGTTCACGACCTTTCCTACACATGTGTTATTCTCAGATGAGGCCTATTTTATGCGTGTTGGATACTACAATAGTAGGAATAGTCACATCTGGGATTACACTAACCCATATGCAATTGCTGCTCTCATTCACCAGCAGAGGTTTTCCGTCAACATTTGGGCTGGAATTGTTGGTACTCATCTGCTGGGACCTGTAATTCTGCCAGGCAGGTTAACTGGGGCAGCTTATCCACAGTTCCTGGAAACCACCCTTCTTGACCTGCTAGACAGTGTACCGCATGCTGTGCGCCGCAATCTCTGGTTCCAGCATGATGGAGCCCCAGCACACTTCAGTGTCGACGCACGAGCACAACTGACCGTCAATTATGGGGACGGGTGGATTGGACGAGGAGGACCTGTTGTTTGGCCAGCGCGTTCGCCTGATTTAGCGCCCCTTGATTTTTTTCTTTGGGGACATGTCAAGAGTACGATCTACGTAACTCTAGTGGCCTCCAGAGCTCAATTGATTGACGGAATAAATGTTGCATTTGATGACGTCAAAAAGAATCCTGCCATGCTCGGCCGTGCTGGCCAATTGTTGCTGCGTCGATATCAAATATGCAATGAGGCACAGGGTCGACTGTTTGAACACTTATTGTAAAAACATGTATTTTTAAATAAAATGGTACGTGTACAATTGTATGTATTCAATTCCGACCCTTACGGGTGAACACCTTCATCTGCACATAACTCATAAATAACGTGTTTGCAACTATATGTTCCTTCACAAAAAAAATTATCCTCTCTGCATGGACTATCATCTCTATTATTTTGTTGGTGAGGTTTTGTTACACCCTGTATATATATATATATATATATATATATATATATATATATATAATTTTAATTTTTTACTATAATATCTTAATTAAAAATAATAAATAATTTGAAGATAAAGGTAAAAAACTGTTTTTAGCCAAATACATCAACAATACAAGCTAAGAAAACTACAATAAAATTACCTGCAACTTCCAATAACTTGTGAAAAATATCAGCTGCAAGATAATGTATACGGCGAGTACAATTCTGCGAGAAAGTCTAATTACGTCAAATAACTCAATTTGATTAGGGCATTACAATTCAGCTACTATTTTCTTACAGTCTTTGATAAATTCGCCATCAGACAACCTGCAGTGTTATTTCATAATATGCATTAAGTTTTTGGTTGCTGACACGAACTGACTCACAAGCAGACGGTTCTATCTGCAATAATAATAATAATAATAATAATAATAATAATAATAATAATAATAATAATAATAATAATAATAATAATAATAATAATAATAATAATAATAATAATAATCATAATAATAGCTGACATGTATGGGTAAATAAGCATAACTACGTAAATTAGATTGATTAAACACTCCCACTATAGAGAGCGATCTAACCCCATACGGAGTATAACGGATTATTACACTGCTCAAAAAAATTAGGGGATATTGTAGAATAACCTATTAAGACTATGTTTTTAGAACAGTATTAGATGCAATCACTTTCTATTACTCCAAAAGAACGTAAACAAGAGTTTGAAGTCATTACGTAACCTCTGTACCACACAAGATGTCAATGAGATCCTGATTAGGAATATGGCAAACAAACAAAGCAACATTAACATGGGTGAAAATGTTTCTTTAGTATGGTGTATGGTCTCCTCGAACGGGCAGCACTGCCTCACACCTGTGTGGCATTGATGCAATGAGGTTAGCAATGAGTTCTTGGGGGATACGTGGCCACTCTTCCATAAGAGCAATGTCAAGCTTTGGAACAGTTGTGGGAGGTGCTGGTCTGCCTGCAATGCGCCTGCCTAATGCATCCCACACATGCTCAATCGGATTTAAGTCCGGGGAGGAAGCTGGCCATTGCATACGCTCGATACCCTCCACTTCCAGCATGTCGTCCACCAAGCCAGCTCTGTGGGATCGTGCATTATCGTCCATAAAAAGAAAAGAATCACCTATGGCACCAGCATAAGGCACGACAAAAGGTCGGAGAATCTCATCTCTATACCTAACCGCAGTCAAAGTACCACCTTGGAAGACGTAGAGGTCCGTACGTCCACCACTACTGACTCCTGCCCAAACCATCAATCCACCGCCACCATATGGGGATCTTTCACGTACAAAAGCTGGATTGTTTCGTGTCCCTTTTTCCCTCCAGATGAATACACGCCGACTATCATATTCCAAGTTGAATCGCGACTCATCAGAAAAAAGAACTGATCTCCATTCAGCATGCCTCCACCCACGGTGTTCCTCCGCCCAGTTTCTGCGATCTCTACGGTGTTGTGGAGTTAACCTGGTACACACCATGGGCCTAAGGGCATGGAGACCACTTCCATGCAGTTGATTACGGACAGTTAGAGTTGACACCCTACGCCCTGTTGCTGTTTGAAGTGTATTTCGCAGTTGAGTTGCATTCTGCTGTCTATCCCTTGCTGTTGTTGAACGTGGTCGACCTTGTCCGGCTCTTTTGTGAACAGTATCTGTTCTTTGAAAACGATTCCAAAGTCTGGAAATCACGCTTTGAGACACCCCAATGGCTTGTGCCACCTCTTGTTGTGTCTGTCCAGCTTCCATCCTTCCTATGGCCCTCCGAGCATTGGTTCAGGTAAATCACGTTGTCGAGGCATTACTGTCCCTAA
Organism: Diploptera punctata; assembly: GCA_030220185.1. Lineage (NCBI taxonomy): Eukaryota > Metazoa > Arthropoda > Insecta > Blattodea > Blaberidae > Diploptera > Diploptera punctata. The sequence goes on along the minus strand of JASPKZ010003838.1, from coordinate 891,244 downwards.
GGCAAGTCATTCACTAACTGAAAACTGGACTGGATTTAAAAACAGCAACAATACATTCACCCCCACACCACCCTTTCACATCAACAGTACAGACACTGCCCTCTGGTGTGGTACCGAGGTTACGTAACAACTTCAAACTCTTGTTTACATTATCTTGGAGTAATAGAAAGTGATTGCATCTAATACTATTCCAAAAAAACATAGTCTTAATAGGTTATTCTACAATATCCCCTAATTTTTTGAGCAGTGTAGATAATAATAATTATTATAATTTTAGTGATAATATGTGAAGGTTAAAATTTGATTTAATGCAAATAAATACATTTAAAAGTGGTATAAGTGTAATGAAATAAATGTTCACTATTTTGTGCAATCACGGATGAAAAGTTTTCCTTTAGCTTTTCGACCTCCGCTATGAGATGGGTATCCTTGTAATTCGCATGGAATGTAGATAATATATCTGAATATTGAAGTTTCTCACGTTAGTAAGAACTTTCAGACATACTATACATTTTGCCTTTTTCTCATATTCAATAAATAAGTATACATATTCCCATTGCTGATTAAAATATAAAATTGGTGGTGACGAACTCCATATCAAATCTGCTGCATGGTCGGGCATGATTACATAGAGAATCCTAGAAAACTAACATTAGATTAGACCACAACGGTAACGTGCCGCAGCGTCACAAACCTCCCTCCCTTCATTCTTTCTTCATTGATTATTTGAACGTTCTGCTCTTCCGCCGTGCATACGCGTAGAGAAGAGTGTTCTTGCACAAAGAGCATGAGTTGGTCACCGCTGATCTAACGCAAGAAAAAAGAAGAAAATTTCCATCTTTCATGAAAATGCGAGTCCTAAAACTGCCAAAAAAAGGCATCAGGAAACTAAATAGGGAGATTCTGCACACCATCTCTCTTATAGTCAATATACAGATCCAGGTAATTTTTATTTATTTGAAAATAATATGGGGCAGTAGAAATTGAGATGGTTGGATGGTGTTGAGGCAGATTTGAGAGTATTGGGAGTTAAAGAATGGAGAATAAAATGCGAGATAAGAACGAGTGGATCGATTATTACAAGGGAGGCTAGGGTTATATTAAAATGGCCGTGGATCCATGGAAGAAAATGGCGATATTGCTGCTTGTAGATATCGACACAGTTAACTCGTATTTTGTTCTTGAATGAGTACATTATCCAACTAAAGGAGTTTTGGGAAAAGGGAATAAAACATTTATCAGAATTCTAGAAAAAAAATTATAACAGTCAATTGGGACTACTTTGAAAGATAAGATGTCATAAATATATGTTTGTAATAAATCATTTTCTAAAAAGGTTAGTCCCTTTTATATTTAAATCACCTTGAAAATGACCTATTACTGTAGTGGTAGCATTGGGACAGATCAACATTCCTTAATTTAACTTCAATACAATTTACACAAAATTACCCAACCTTCTTTATTTCTTTCTCAATTACTCATTGTTCAAGCACGTATGATTATACTATTTTGAGTCAATCACAAACACAATTATTCTTATAGTTCACTTATTCACATTCACAAAAGCTATCTAATGCAACACTTCCTTTGTCTGTCATCACCTTTTGAATCAGACTGACTTACTGGTCAGATGATTCGCATCACTTCTATGTGCAAGAATCGGAACTATCTAGAAGCTCGATCTTTATCTTTTTCGAGAGGAAACGTCTAGAGAAAGGCCCTTCTAGACGGCTACTTATAGATGATTCTGGAAGCAACCAGCGGGCCCCGCTGACTCATGAGACGCCATCTCACGAATTCCTTCCTACCTTATAAGGCGAGTCTTGGTTCCAGCCACCGCCCGCGAAATTAAAAAAAAAACAACTTTGCGTCACATTGCTACCTCCTCAGGGCTTATCATCACAAGCAGTTCCTCTGCACGCCGCCGGTCGATCCAGGACAACAACCACCATGTTCCCTCTAGGTTGACGTTGGATCCAGTAGTCCACCTCGTTGATCCTCTTTACCACTCGGTATGAACCATTCCATGAACGCTGCAGGTTCTGTGACTTTCCTCTTGTCCGGATTGGGCGGTGTATCCACACTAAATCGCCAGCGTGGAATCCAGCATTGTTGGTTATTCAGTCGTAGTGTTCCTTCCTCCTTTATCTGGGACTGGCCACATGCAGCCCACCGGGTATTTCTTTTTGTCTCTTGCCACGTCTCGGTGGAGTCGTCCTTACACCAGCGCCGTAGCCAATGTCTCAGATGCAGCTGGGTCACCTCCTTTACGGACAACTTGTTTATTTGGACCGCATCATTGAGTAGCACTTCGTCTTCCCCAAAAGTAATACCCGTCGACCAATGTCTACATACTCAGGGCGTCCAGACTCAAGATGACGTCATCGGAAATTCTGGCAACAAACTCCCGCCATCATATTTTATCCCGCCTTATGACCAACTCCTCAACTAGAATGAGGTCCCCTGATCCAATTCGAAGTACAAATTTCAGCAATGGCGTTCTCTCGGACAACTTTTCTGGTTCTTCTAGTCGCATGGTGGTCAGTGTCGCTCCTCTGTCAATGAGCACTTGGCAGGGCAATCCATGTATCCACCTGTCGACAATGAATTTGTCGTCGTTTCTGTCGTTTACATCATTCAAACACGAAGTGGGAGGACGGGGGTAGTGATAACGACACCGGTGACCCCTTAATGTCAGCTGTCCACTTCGGTTTTTCTTGTTCCTTAGCGGGCTTAAAGTTGCATCAGCCGTCTAGTTTTTCACAGTTCCAGCAGGCTGATATTCCGAATCTGCGACGCCAGAATGGTGGTGAGCATCGTCCCTGGACGTCGACTGTGGACAGCTGTCGCATATGAGGTAACGCCGGCTGGTTGGGGTAGCGTGTAGTTTCCTTGGCTGCCTCTAGACGCAAAGTCGAATTCAGGGCATTGGTGGTGCGAAATTCTGCCAACAGCAGTAGGTGTTGTTTTGTATAACGGTCCCTTAAACCGCATGCTAAAGTAGACGCAGCCTTTTCGGCAGTGAACGTTGCTGAGATTCTGACTAGGACCTTGTGCGCCATTTGCTCTACAGCCATGGAGTACTCTTGAAGGGGCTCCCCGGCGTGCTGGACACAAGACTTTAGTTGGGTCCTCTAAGCGGCGTTGAGATGTTGATGGCCGTAATGATTTGCCAGGTTTCCTATGGTGTCTTCTGCCCGGTCCTCTGATGGGATGTTGCGTAGAATCTCAGCGGCTAAACCTTGATAAGAAGCGATTAGCTTTTAACGTCTCTTTATTGGTCACAGATGTTCTCAAATCGACTATTTAATATATCCCACGACGTAGATCCGTCAAATTTGTCTTGGCACCTATTGTTCTGCACTGAACGTCAGCCGTCTGTCAAACTCAGCGAAGAATCACTCTGTAGATCCTTATTGCTGCGACGAATTTCGGTCGTATCTTATTAATGACAATGTTTATCTTCTTGGTCTAATTTCTGTTCCAAATCCTAACATTTATAATAACTGGTGACAATGTTTCTCCTGGTGATTTAATCTCTACCTCATCTCTTCTCCAATGTCACGTATTTCGTCGTCGTTTCTAGAAATTTCATTTTTCAGAACCTGTGTTACCGATATAAATTCTTCATTGGTGTCGCCAATTTTCAATGATACTGTGCTTGAGATGAAAAGAAGTGATATTTCTGTTACAGAGGTCTCCTTAAAGTATCAGGAATTAAAAGAGAAGCTCATATCTAGGAAAAACACAGGTTTATCCCTCAGGCAGCTAAACATAAGTTGGCAACACTGCTCCATGAAGGTGACATGATGTAGGAAGATTTTGAAGAAAGTATTGTGAAGCTTTATGATCAGTGAATTTCATATCTTGAACTGTGGGAGGGTAGTTTTGATAGCACTGGCAGTGTTCTTGGATTGAAATAGGTTTGTCATATGAATCAGAGTGGAACAGTGTTGAAAAATCAGTTGAGTTTATAAATTCAATTGTTTCTAGTGAAATTCTTGCTGTAAACATTGACAAACTATTTGATGAAATAGTGATTGTAAATCTTATAGTTAAGAAAGTGAAAGAAAATAATGACGACACAAAACTGAAGAGTGTAAGTTTGTGGGTTGAACTTTCAAAACACCGAAAGCAAGTGGTATAAATATAATGAATTTTGAGAGAATTTTGGAATTTATTTACTGTCTTCCAGGTACTTCTGCTCCAGTTGAAAGAATACTTTCTTTGATGCAAAGTATTTGGACACCTGAAAGAAATAGGCTCCAGGTGAATAAGGTAAAAGCCTTGATCCAAATTAAGGTTGATTCAAATTGTTCATGTGCAGATTTCTACGACTTCATCAAAGAAAACACTTCTTTTTTAAATCAGGTATCAGGTACATCATCAGAAAAATATGTTAATGATGTGATATTTTAATGTTAATTGATGACATGTGTTAAAATAAGTTATTAAATTAGCCTTCCAGTTTGAAATATTTTATTCTTGTTATGAAAGTAGTTTTACATTAGTGGTTATAACAATATTAATTGGATAGTATTAATCAACTTTCATAAACTTACTAAAATTATTTGCCTGAAAATGAGAAAAATAAATATGTTCGTATTTTTGGGTCCAGAATTCTGGCAACCTTTATCATAAGCTGACTTAAAATCCACAAAAAGGCGATGTGTTGTAATATTCTGTTCCCAGAATTTTTTCAAGACTTGTCTCATTATGTAAATTTGATCTGTTGTTGAACAACCACCACGGAATTCAGCCTGGTAGTCCCCAATGATATCCTCATAGTAAGGCAACATTATTTGGTAGAGAATATTAGACAGTATCTTATATGCTGTACACAACAAAGTTATTGTTCTATAGTTTCCACATTGCATTATATCAACTTTTCTGTGAATTGGGTGTATAAGACCAATTTTCCATTCACCTGGAATTTTCTCCTCCTACCATATTTTTATTCGAGTCTGGCTGTAATTTCTTTCATCTCCTTACTCCAGCCTTAATTAATTCGGCTTGTATCTGATCTATGTCTGGTGCTTTACCATTTTTCAATTTAGAGATAGCCATTTCTACATCTATGATATCATGTGGTTCAATGTAAGGACCCACATTCATATTAGGTGATAGAAATTCTTCAAAAATTTCTATATTCCTATGACACTTAAAATGTTTCTTATAATAATTTTTTTAGTAATAATTTGTCATTTATTACCTCTTATCATACATGAGTACGGCTAGAAACCTTTCTTTAATACATTGACTTCAGCATAAAAATGTTCGCTTTCTTTGCAATTATACTCTCTGAATATTATCTAGTTTACTTTTAAATAATTCTCTCTTTTGCTTTCGAAACACTTTGTTACATTCTCTTCTGCAATCTTCATATTCCAAAGTTTTCTGTCTGCATTTTTTCAATGTTCTTTCTATAGGCTTGGCTTTTCTTAAATAATATTGTTTTGACAACCCTCATCAAACCACCCATTCCTAGACATTTTGTCTTGATGACCTATTATATTTGATGCTGCTTCATTGATGCCAAATTCTATTTTATCCCTAATTTGATTAATATTATGAGTATCTTCCATCTGAAAAACACTAAAATATTCAGAAACTGCTTTTATATTTTTACAGCTGAGTTGTTCATTTTTTCAACATTCCAATTTTTCAGTTCATTCCCATCAGTGTTTCTATTTTTATTTTCACTGATTTTTGCTCATATAACTGCCCAAACCATGGAATGATCATAGTCCCTCTTATACTTCTTGTGTCAAGTACATTACTACAATGTCTTCTATCCACCAAAATGTGGTCTATGTGATTAAATGTTATATTATCAGTTGAATGCCAGGTTATCTTTGTGTTCAAACCATGTGCCTTCTACTGCCAAATTATTACTCTTACAGAAATCTACAAGACTGTTGCCTTTCTTATTAGTTGCATTGTATAAACTGTATTTAGAAAAATATAACAGATTAAGTGGTATAATTAGGAAAAATTTTGGAAAACAAATGAGGAAAGAAATCCAATTGAGATTTCATAATGCCATAGCCAAAACTGCTCTACTATACGGAAGTGAATGCTGGACACTTCGAGCAAAAGATAAATCCCGCATTAATAGTTCACAAATGAGATTCCTCCGATCACTAACTGGAGTAACATTAAGGGATAGAATGAAAAGTGATGAGATAAGGATGCAGTGGAATAGTAGGGAAATTGTTGAACATATACAAAATTATCAGATTAAATGGTTCCAACACGTCCAGAGAATGTCAAATTCCCGTTTACGAAAGATGATTTACCACCTAAACCCTAAAGGCAAAAGAGACCTCGGAACACCCTTCAACCGATGGAAAGATCAGTTTTTGTAGTCGCAGAACGGGCATCATCACCACAATACTGCATTCGGAAGAAGAAGTAGAAGAAGAAGAAACTGTATTTTTCAACATTAGGTAGTAAATACGATTCTTTGCCAATTTTGGCATTAAAATCCCATAAAATCATTTTCAAATGATACTTTGATATATTGTTAATTACTTTTTCTAATGCATTATAAAATTGTACCTTATCATCATCGTCTTTGTCTTCAGTTGGAGCATGAACCGAGACAAATGTCACATTGTAAAATTCAAGCTTAATCTTTAATTAACCAATTGTATCATGAATTGGTTCAAAATCTATTATGTTATATACACTGCTCAAAACAATTAGAGGAACACTTGTAATACATTGAATAAGTAATTGTTTTTTAAAGCTGTGATGCTGAAAGTTGGACAATATGTAAATTGAATTATTAATTTTATCATTTGATACAAATTTTAAAGATCCATGGCCTAAATACAGAGAAATTACCTCAAATAACAAATATAGAGATTTTTTATATTTTGGAAGGGACTGGCCACTTCTAATTGGTTAGCTTCCTGATGTTTCTATAGTGACGAATGTTGATTATTGCCTTGTTTATTGAAGTCTCTGACAAAATGAGGCATTTAAATGAGTTTGAAGTGTATCATGCTCTACATCTTTCACGACAAGGTCAATCTCTGCGACAAGTGGCTAGAGAGCTTGGGGTTTCTCCTTCCGTGGTGTCCAGGTTACGCAACAGGCACAGAGAGACAGGTCAGTATTGTAGAAGACGTGGCCAGGGCCGTAAATTTAAAACAAGCCCCCAGGGTGACAGATACGTTGTTCTTTCTGCTCTTCGACAGCGTACAAAAACTGCAAAAGACCTGCAGAATGACCTTCATATGGCTTCCGGAATCCGGGTTTCAGACCAAACCATAAGGAACAGATTAAGGAAAGAGAATATTCGTCCAAAAAGGCCCGTTAAAAAACCACGCTTAACAAATGGGCATAAGGCAGCAAGACGAACGTATGTTGAAAAACATGGTGATTGGAACCTGAACCAGTGGGAGTCTGTGCTCTTCTCGGACGAATCCAGGTATCGTCTTACACGTTGTGATGGTCGATTGAGGGTGTGGGGACGGCCAGGAGAAAGATTTTCTGCAGAGGCTGTACAGGAAATTGATAGATTCGGAGGAGGTTCCATAATGGTGTGGCCCGGAGTTATGTACAACAATCGTACGGACCTTGTACTTGTTCCCCAGCGACTGAATGCTGTCCGGTATATCGAGCACGTTCTGGAAGAGCATGTAGTACCTGCTGCCATTGGAATAGGCCCTGAATTTCTGTTTATGCAGGATAATACCAGGGCACATTCTGCGGCTGTCACCAGGGATTTCCTGAGGAGGAATGAAATTGAGGTAATGGAGTGGCCAGTGGTCAGCCCAGACCTCACCCTTATTGAACACTTGTGGGATCTTCGAGACAGGAAGGTCAGGAACCGACATCAAACTCTACAAACTCTGCAGCAACCTGGAGATGCTCTGAAGGAGGAATGGGAGAATATCCCGCAAGAGGAATTCCAGAATCTTATTGGGAGCATGCCACGAAGGTGCCAAATTGTCATCGAATGTCGTGGAGGCCATACACGATACTAACTCTATATAACGAGTGTTTAACTTTGAAAAATAAGCACAAGATTCAATTGCTTACATAGCGGAATTATTTGAAAAGTTAATTGTCAGCGTTATTCATTTGTTTTTACTGATATGAGCAATAAATAAGTAAATAAATAACCACAAATAATGTACTTTATTAATTTCATGTTTGTACCTTTATCCAATGAAAAAATATTTGTATATTTGATAGTGTTCCTCTAATTGTTTTGAGCAGTGTACAATACATTTATTAACATAAAGAACAGTTCCAAATTCATACCATGAATTTTTATTGCTGCTATATAAAGTCACTGAGTTTTTCTTGTTAAGAGCTCCGTCCCCATGCCATCTGATTTCCTGCAAAGCACAGAGGTCAATTTTATATTTTTCTATTTCTTGTATAAATTCATTTAGGGCTCCCTGCCTATATAATATTCTTACATTCTAAGTCGCAATAGCCATCTTATTAATCCTTATTGGTTGCCAGGGTCTTTGTCTATTAAACCAATCCTTCCGAGGCTTCATATTTGGGTACCTAACAAGACAGTTTTACAGGATGGGTCGTCGGCCGAATGCCTAACCCCCAACCAGGAGGGTCAGAGAGTCTTCTGTTGGGGTTCCATCCCCTACTGAGATAGCCTCGTTTGAGGGCGCCAGGCTTCGCCTGAACCAATTCTCATGGGCCTTGGCTTGCAGGTCAGGTGGCTGTTATAATGCCTTCTGTCTTATATCTAGGTATTTATTAGTACATCTACTCAGCATTGATGCACCTCCTAGTTCACTGACAAGCAGTAGGTAATTGTATAAGATGGATAGTTGAGGAAAGGTAACTGGAGATTATGAGCAACTCAGCCCACCCAGAATCCCCAGGGGTATAGGAAGGTTATGAAATGAAAGGGTATTTGGTTAAGTACAGCGGTTTGCTGCTCCTATTAGTCGCCTTTTACGACGGGGGGAGGTCCCATGGTGCTATTCTACAACCCGGCACCACACGGGGATTTTTAAAATGACCATATTTAAATAATGATTTATGAGTAAACAGCTTAATTTTATTCGTTAAATAGTCCTAACAATTGCCACTCTTGATTTCCAAATCCTCTAGATAAATTTGGAAATCACTTGTGGCATTACTTATGGCAATTCTATGTTTTTGTGCAAATTTAAACGTTTTCATTTTTATCATTAGCGTTTTCTAAGTGCATAAAAAACAGACGAGGGCTACCCAAAAACATTTTCCACAACTATCCGAGCTCGTAAATACCTATAAATATTTGTATAGCTTTCGACAAGACCGTTCGCCTTGATGGCTGCAGATGCGTTTCATGATGTGTTCATGTAGAGGGAACGTATCATCAGTTAATATTACAATCAAAATATGGTTCTGCGTGAGGTAATTGTTGCTTTCCTTCAGTCAATTTCTTACAAATTGCGTTACTCGAAAATCGTCACGAATCATACCTCGACAGCAATAGCGTATATGAGATTATAATTGGCTCATGCAATTGCCATCTAAATATCTAAATAATTCTGAATATCCCTTTGTAGTTGAAACAGCTTTCTTTTTTCCAGAGAACTCAAAATCTCTTGTTATCTTTCTCCACTCATCCTCAGCGCATTGCATCTGGAAAAAAATATAAAATTAATATACAATTGTATATTATATAAATGTAAATTGTACATGGTTTACATTTAGTGATTGCATTTTTGTATCTAAGGGAGAAGAAAAAGAAGGCGGCCGAGACAAACAACATGCTCAAGCACAGGTCAATGTGTCTCGAAAGCTATATCAAATGACCAATAAATACGACAGGTATAGCTGTGAAGAGGAATGTGAAAAATACATTGCCCCTAAAAGGACACGTAAGGTGTTATCTGATTCGGACCGAGAGAGGAGGCGTATAGTATTCTGAAAAATGCGTGTCAAAGAGAATATTGCTCAACGTATGGCTGAGAAATTTGAACTCTAGAACAAGAACAATAGATAATCACACAATAAATACTACATTATTTGAAACAGCTATAGACAAATATAATCTTGAAAATATATCTACTCAAAACAACCATGAAACTAGTAGCACTGCCAGTTTTGTCCACTGGCGTCGATAATGTGGCTACTGTGAAAGTGTTCCATCCTCTGAGGAATCTGCATCGACTTTTTCTGAAACTTTGGTGACATCCCGCGGCTCCATTTTTTTTTCTGTCCAGTACTTTCTGAATTCTTAACTAGTTACTTTCTGACGAATTGATTTTAAATCATGAAATAGTGTTTTCGTATGGTAAAAAATAAATTATTCAAAATATTCACATTTTACTTACTTACTTACTTACTTACTCACTCACTGGCACTATCGAACCCGTATGTTCATGGCCGCGTGGACATAAGATCTCCATACATCCCTATCCTGAGCCAATGCTTTCCAATCATTCCCTGTATAATCTACTTCCCTCAAATCATAGTTAATGTTGTTCTCCCACCTCATTCTTGGTCTACCAACTGGGCGTTTTCCTTCTGGCTATCCTACAAGAAGTTTCCATGCACATCTTTCTTTCCCCGTACGCGCAACATGTCCTGCCCATCGCAGTCTACGACACTTAACTGTTCTTATTATATCTGGCTTCCTATAAAGACCATGTAGTTCATTGTTATGTAGTCTTCTCCATTCACTTGTCTGTTCATCTCTCTTTGGTCCAAAAATTGTCCTAAGAACTTTATTCTCAAATACTTGTAATCTCCTTTCCTCCCTTAAGTAAGAGTCCATGTTTCGCACCCATATAATATAACTGGTAGAATAATAGTTTTATATATTTTCAGCTTAACGTTTTCTGAAAGGAGTTGGGACATCAAAAGTCTCTGCAATGCATAATAACACAGCATTTCCAGAATTGGGCCTATGTTTAATTTCTTTGTGCATATCATTCCTATTTGTGATTATTGTTACCTAGGTATTTGAATTCAGCCACTTCTTCAAATTTCCCTCATTTGTCATTAGCTGTCCATTTCCATTATATCATGCATTTCTACGTGTAACCATATACTTAGTTTAATTGATATTCACTTCCAGTCCTAATTTCTTAGTGTTACTCAATAGTGTGTGCGTGTTTTCCACTAGTATCTCCTCGCTATCGGCCAATAGTACCACATCATCAGCATAAACTAACACCTTATTAATACCATTGAGCTGTAGGGCTTCCTCATCCTCTAAAAGATTTAATGGCATGTTCCAGTACAAAATTAAATAGTTGAGGAGATAGTGCATCTCTTTGCTTCAACTCATTCTGGATTTCAAAGGTGTCCGAAAACTGTTTGCCTACACGCACCATACTCTTTGTGCCATTTAGACACATTCGAATAAGTCTAACTAACTTTTAGGGAATCCGAACTCCACCAGGATACTATATAACTTCTCCCTCTTAATTGAATGAAATGCTTTTTTGAAGTCTACATATAGTTGATGTACAGTACCATTTTATTCCCATTTCGTTTCTAAAATTTGTCTTATACTAAAAATCTGAACTGTTGTAGACCTGTTTCTTCTAAATGCACATTGATGATCTCGTAGAATGTCATAAATATAGGGAGTAAGTCTGCTTACTAATATATTTGTTAGAATTTTGTACGAAGTTGAAAGTAATGAGATGCCCCTGTAGTTGTTGCAATCAGTTTTATCTCCTTTCTTATAAATTGGTACGATAATTGATTCCTTCCATTCATCTGGAAGAGCTTCTTTTTCCCAAATCATACTAAGCAACCAGCGTATCTTGTCCATCAATTTTTCTCCCCCTGATTTTATCAGTTCTGCTGGGATCTCATCTGAACCTGATGCTTTATACATCTTCAATTTTTCAATTGCCATTTCAACCTCTAATGCACTTGGCTCTGCGACTAGCATTTCTGCTGTCTGTAACTTATCCTCCTCAATGTCCTGTTCTGTATGTACATTTAATAGCTGATTAAAAGTAACTTTTCCATCTATTTAATATACTCTTGGAATCTGCAATCATATCCCCATTTTCATTCCGAATTATGTTTGTTCTAGCCTGAAACCCTTTCTTCTCTATACTAATTCCCTGATATAATTCTCTAATGTTCCTATTTTTTGCATTCATTTCAAGATCATTAATCTTCTCTCTCAAATATTCCCTCTTTTTACTCTTTAGTAACTTGGTGGTTTCCCGTCTAACACTACCCAATTGCTCTAAATTTACCTCATTTGGCTCGTGTAACCATTTCATTTTTGCTAGATTTCTTTTCTTTACAATGTCGGCACATTCCTCATCAAACCATTTCTTGTTTTGCCTCTTTTTTAAACAACCAATGCTTTCTGATGCTGACAATTTAATAGTATCTCTTATAGCCTCCCAATCTTTATTTATATCAGTTTCTTCTTCGTTTGCCACATTGTCATCTGAAGATTCCAGTACTTCAAATCTATTAGCAATTTTGATTTGGTATTCTTGCCGCATTCTCATTTCATCATTTTTCAAGTTTTTTAATTCATATTTTACAGAATCATCTTTTTGCGTTTGTTCCTCTCATAAGCGATAGCCGTTGTCTGATTTTCACCCTGACCAGATGATGATCTGAATTGCAGTCTGTCCCTCTAACTGATCTAACATCAATGATGCTACTGTGCCAGCGTTTATCCACTAATACATGATCTATCTGGTTCCGAGTTTCTCCATCTGGGGACGTCCAGGTGTATTTATGAATATCCTTATGCTGAAATGTTGTGCTCTTAACAATGAGATTCTTTGATGTGGCAAATGTGACTAATCTAACCCCGTTGTCGTTACTATCTTCATGAAGACTGAATTTGCCTATTGTTGGTTTGAATATATCTTCCCGCCCCACTTTTGCATTAAAATCTCCTAAGACAATTTTCATATGATATCGTGAAAGGCTATCAAATAAGCATTCTAATTCTTCATAGAACTCATCCTTGATCTTGTCATCTTTATCTTCTGTGGGGGCATGTACATTTACAATTATAAAATCATGTCGTTTACCCTTTAGAATTATGTATGATATCCTATCACTAACAAACTTAATATCTCGGATAGCGGATAGTATCCTCCTTCTGACTAAAACACCCCGTTCCAAATGCAGGTCTTTCTGCACCCCCATAGTATAATGCAAAGCTTCCTGATTCCTGACTACCTTCTCCTGGCCACCTAACTTCCTGTAAAGCGACTATATCCAAGGGCGATTTATCCAATTCCTCCCGCGTTAATATCTCTAGTGCCCCGCTATTGTATAAAGTCCTAACATTCCATGTTCCTAGGAACATGTCCCTGTGTTTGAGCCTTTGGCATGGGTTCCCTGAAGTAGTCCCCGCCCGGAGAACCGAATGGGGGACTATTTGACCTCCGGAAAATTTTACCCCAGTAGAACCCATGTCCGCATTTCTTGACGGTTGTATTTTTACGGTGAAAGATCGTCACTCTTTCGCCCAAGGTACTTTTTTCGTCTGGCTTATCACCTTCGACCAGTCCGGCATGGGTAACCCTATCGGAAGCAATGCTACCGCCGGCATAGCTCTCAGGATCATTTAAGCACGCAAGCCACTCCACCACGACAAGGTAAAGATACCATGGAGGGTCACATTTTACTTACTTACCTTGACAAAATCATATAATATGTCTATCAAAGCTCTATACCTTTGGAATAATTCGAGAAATGCTTGACTTCGATATCCGAAACTGATACATAAGTGTCGCTCGTAGCCAAACATCTCAATGTTACTAAAATCCTCACAGGAGGTGGTATTGCTTCAAGAACGTTGGCAATTTTTTTTTATAATAGGTGAAACTTTCTCAAGCAAGTACTCAAAATCTTCTTTAGGCAACTTATACGTGAAAATTTTCGAAATAAAGCTTCATCGTCAGCAACCAATTTCCCATAAGAATCATTCTGAGATTCTTGACTATCAACATGTAGTTCTCTTCTTCACCGCCGCAGATTTTTTTTTGCACAATTCGAAGCTATTACCAAATATGCAGCAGCCGCGACTGTTTGTAAAGACAAAATTGCACCAAACTGATGTTGCATGTAATGGAATCGTTTTAGACGCATGCTGCAAGCATGGGCGACAAATCGCATGCGACCTGTGGACATGAATGCAGCAACATAGTTTGTTAATTTTGTGGCAACAAAGTCGCACAACTCGAACCAGGTAACACTAAGCAACATATAGCGTGCCACTTGTCGTTCAGAGTCACCCCAGTGGTATTTAGCCTTAACATCTGTTTCACTAATACCTTCACTGCCACTTTCTCCTAAATTAGTAACTACATTCTCAATTAACGTATTTATCGCCACTTCTGTTGCCATATACTCATCTCCCCGCTCCCTACCTATTCGGCACCGTGAAAATCATTCCTCTGACGTCATGTTGTTGCACTTCTCAACTATCTTTATAGCACTATCAAATTTAAAAGTAACATTTTTTCAGCGACCCATCATTTAATAACTCTCAGAATATTTTCGATTGTGTTGTGTTCCGGATGATATAGAAGTAGTCGCAATGTACAATGCCCATTATCTGCACGAAATTAATCAATTTTAAATTTTTTAAATTGAGGCTTGTTGAGTTTGATTTGTTCATACAATTCCGCATTGAAAGCAGATATTCAAAATATATCTCTTTGGCTGGCAACAATTCCTGCATGGTAGATTTGTTACAATTTGGTGTTGGTGCCGGATCTTCCTCTATAAATTATGATACGACGCATTGTCCATAACTACTACATTGTTTTCTGGAGAGATTTGGAATCAATTTTTCAGTCATCTGTTTATAATAATTAGAAAAAAAACTTCAATTTTGCGCCGAGACTTTAAATCAAGGAGTGCATTTTTTATAAATCCTGCTTATCCTCCTTATTGTATATTACTGCTATTTGGCCCTTCGAAATGGGTGCAAAATCCATCTAGAAGCTGTCGTCTCTCCAATTTTTGGCATAGTGTTGCGGGCATGAATATATGTTTTGTCCGTGTATATGATTATCCTACCTTCTTTTCCGTACTTTGCAATTATTTGTCTTAAATATCGAGTTCTATTTGCTCTAATATCAGACTTTTCCAATGGGATCTTTCTGTTGTCTCTAGATTTCAGCTATTGAGATCCCATTTTACGAATTTTCATTCTCAATAACGATGTTTTACTTCTCATATATCCCATTCCATTTTTCAGTTTCGTTTTTTTTTTAATTCACCCGTACATTTTCTGTTTCATGGAAATTGTAAATTATACGTCTGACCAAATCCCGATCAAAACTATCTAAATTCGAAACTGGTTTCTTCCGATTCCATATTTTTTCCTTACTCCCTTCGGGGCCCAAGAAAACTCGAGCAAATCGCCTCAAGGGAGGGAAGTTAGCACCGCCCTGCCATTCGGGGCCCAAGTTGTACCTACCGCACTCCCGCTTCTTCCGTTTTGTATTCTGGCGGACTCGTCGAGCAAATCGCCTCAATGTAGGTGGTGCTTGTTCCTTACTCCCTTCGGGGCCCAAGAAAACTCGAGAAAATCGCCTCAAGGGAGGGGATTTAGCACCGCCCTGCCATTCGGGGCCCAAGTTGTCCCCATCCTACTGCCTCAGAAATCTCGATTTCGACGTTAATCTTAGGGAGAGCCTTTTGAGCTCATGGACGCCGCCACATCGGAAAAGTGTATTTTATCCTAATATCTTTGATGGGGTTCCCCTATTGCCCTCATCGCTCCCTAAACCCGGATATCACTACTGTTTCTGTGCGTCTCCCTGCCCGTAATTTCATTGTGCTTTCGTTTGTCTCTAGTTTCTCGGATGCCTATCTCTCCCTAAACGATGCTGTTCCTTATGGTCCCTAACTTCAGTGCCAAGCCGGCAAGGTTTTATGGCCAGTGCCCCAAGATCATTTTGGAGTTCTCTGTCTCTAGATCATGTCATAACGAGGGTGTCCCACCTTCCGACTTGCACCTGCCTAGCTTTCTCCCCTGCTCGTTGGCGAAGTGTTCAGGCAACTCGCCAAATTGTCGAGTTCAGTAACCCTCTCCAAAAGGGTCCTTAGTCCTTCCCAACTTGTATCTCTTTGTGCGACTGAGTAAATGTTTTATCTCTGTGTGTGTATCTGTGAAACATTACCTAGCCAAGATTGACCTAAGTTGCAGCCTATCATCTTATTACTCCTTGTATGCCTAAAAATGAAGAGTCTTATGCGATCTAGTTTTCATCCATTATCTTAATAAGTTGTATCCCATATGTGTGTGTCTACTTCTCGACTGGTCACTAGCCCCAACTGACATGGAAGGAGGCCTGCAGTTCAAGAGAGTCTAGGCGCCTTTAGACCCTCCAATCTTTCCCAAGCCAGTCCATTTCATCAAGAACCATTGCCTGTAGAGTGTAATATTTGTTGTGTCATACTCAGTAATAGCATTTTGTGTAACCCTGGGTTCCCATTTGAACTTCCACTTTCTACTAGATCGGATAAAACATCTCACTGTTTGTCAAGTATCCTAATTGCCACAAAAAATAAAAAGTCTTTAAAAAAATTATGGGAAGAAGTCTATCTTTTGATCACTTCTGCAAGCATCTTGTTTCTACCTTTAGTCTGTATTTCTCACTACCGGAGTTCCCTATGATTGTGCCAAGTCTCCATTCCCCTCTTCTGTTCGAGCTCTCTCTTATTTATTCAGAATTTCCATTCTTTCCGTTTCCGAAACTATTATCTGAATTTCGGGTCAAGTGAGTTCCCCGCCTTAATTGCGCTAGCCTTTATGACTTCACTCATGATTTTAAAACTTCACTTTTGACTTAGAAACGCCTCATACTGTAGTTGAGCCCTTCACATGATGCGCTCGTCTGCATTGTTGTAAAACTCTCAACACCGCATGAGAGGTTAACCAAAAAAAATATTTTAAGCTATTATTTAACCTGAAGTTCGGTCGTCCTCCCTTCCATGAGTCTCGAGTTGAAAATCCCTCAGTAATGTTATTTCCTTTAGGGAGGTGTGTGGTGCCTGCTTTGTTATATTGTGCTAATTCTCTATTCCCTTCTTTTGTTCGAGTTCTCGTTTATTTATTCTAAGTCTCCATGCCCTTTTTCCATTTTCTCTGTTTTCAAAACTAGTATCCCTCTAACTGCTAATACATGCCACTTTCCCTTAATTGCTAGTCACTTAAGGTGTTAATAATATTTATTTATTTGTTTATATATTTTTTTTCATCACACTTCCTTATGACCGGAAAAAAATAATAGTATTTATTGGCTTGTAAATGTATTTAGTATAGTGTGTGTTCATATTCAAGTAATGTAGCTTGTTTGGAGTTCTTAACTATGTGGAGAAATCTAACTTTCACATCCCAAAATAAACACATTCCAGAGCCTTGGCTGAAATCTACTGTTATCTGACCTTCTAATAGACACTCAGTTTTCGTGCAAGTTGAAGGAAGAGTGATTTCTTCAAAGTGTTTAAGTGTCCAAAAAAAAAAATAGTTCTCAAGATGGCGGTTTTTCCCATTCCTCCACGATGGTGAGTCCATATTTTATTATCCAAAAAAAATTTACTGTTTCCTGTATCGCCAGTGTATAGCTAGAATGGGCCTTACCACTTCGCTTGCCACATTATTATTACTGTGTTTATTATTATTATTATTATTAATTTTAAAACCACTCAGTTATTAGTTCTCTTTTTTTGTCTAACTCCCGATTTTAAACTGAAAAATGCTCCTACATATTATAAGGTGCTCGCCTTTACCATAAAATATCCTAGGATAACAATTCCAGCAACGAAATCGGTATTTTTTGCCTCATGCCCTGCCTTGTCATTGTCGCACTGTTGGCTGTTTAACTCTAATAGTGTTTAAAATTACTTTTATATACTTAGTATGATATTTATTCCTACTAGAATAGTGGGTTAAAGCACTGCGCTACAAACCGGAAAGTCGGGGTTCAAGTCCCGGTGGGTTTAGGATTTTTAACCTGATCCAAATCTTCTGGCGGCACTATGGCCCTGGGGTCGACTCAGCCTCTAACTGAAATGAGTACCAGACGCTTGAATCTGGGGTAAGGGCGGCCGTCACGCAGGGCTGATAACCAGGCTGACATCAAGTGCCGATTGTCTAGAAATATTGGGAGCCTTAACGTCCCATTACCTCAAGGCCTCCTGTAGGGGGAATACTTCACTTTATTTTACCACTGTTATTACTTTATTACGAAATTGTTCCTGTTTTCCAAATCCTTTGACTTTTATCTATTCCATTTCCCTAACTATTTTCCCTGCTAGTCTTCGGTCATCATTTTTGTAATTAAATTATTTATAGTCCTATTATTAGATTTATTTTAACTGATTTATTTTCCCAATATAAATCACTCATTACTTTGCAAGTTATAATGTGGTTCCTTGAGCCTTACGTGTGCCCAGATCAATTACCTAACTAGTATTAGTGACAAGGTCCCAGTGTGTATGCACGAGTTGCGGGGGCGGCTGTAAAGGTTAATATAGCCTCAGGTAGATGGCTCTGTAGTCACCGCTGCCACTTTGGCAAGAAAAACTTGTATAATGGACGTCAGCCAACTTCCCATTTTCTAACCTAACAAAACAAATTACCTACTTAATAAACCATAAATTAATTTTACGTATCCTACCTCTATCCGTGGTTAAGTAAGATATCCAAGATCGTGTTTTACGTGAATAATCTATATAAAAAAAATGAATGTTTACGTAGTACAAAACGTGTTACAAGTGTTTAGTGCATTGGTGGCATATGTGTAAGATGCGTCCGCCATCTTGTTTGCTCAAATTTTATTACCCTTTTCGTAATCCAGAAAATATACGATAAAAAAAATTCAATCTAGTGGCGTGTGAAGCAACCTATGGTCCCTTGGGCTTATCTCTCGTGGTGATGCTTCCAGAAATGATTTATGTGTACATTTGTCCGTGCCACGCTTTCCCGATAGACGAAAAAAATATGTCATTATCAAAGTAGAATTATTAACAGTAAATGAGATATTGCCTTAATTAACACAAAACAATTAAATAAATTTCATAACTACACTTCTGGTTACTTAAACAGTGTAACTCTACAAATATTCGAGTTCTGAAAAAAATATCATAACCTAGGATAACAAACAAAAAATATCATATGACTGAAAACTTTGTCAAAATCATCTACAACACCAAAATTATCTATAACCAAAACCTATATGTATCCAAAAAAAAAATAAAGTTTTGAAAATAATACGTATAACATAACCTAGAAAAACATATAGATATCTGACTGTAAAGAAAATAACATCTCTATGAAAAAACATCAACAACACCGAAATTTGCAGTATAGTTACATATCCAAAAAATTACCCATTGACAATACAAAACATTGAATTATACCTAAAAAGTAGATCCTAAAAAAATAAAATAACCACAAAAATACACGACAGTCCTAAAGCCAGTTATTAATAATGTCCCAAAGTTGAACATTTTCTGGTTTCTCCTCTGTTTTAAAAGACATAGTTTATTCATTAGTACCAATGTGACTCTTATCTTCCCGATTAAAAAACATATAGATTTTTACTGTTTACGACTTGAAGGTTAATTTTGGGGTCTAAGGTTCGTTCCCTTATCCGTGAATATAATAGAATATTATGTTCACGAAATCGCACCGCCTGTTCACCAGAATGTTACGCGGGGAAAGTTAAGCCCAGCCGTAACGTAGCGTAAAAGATCTCTATAGTTTAAGTGGTCTTTGGCCCGAGCGGTTGGCCTTGGTTTTGGAGGATGAATTCCACATTTAAACACTTTAAAACAAAAAATGATTATAATTTATTTAAATAAAACATAAAGCAATATTATAACCAAAACATATAAAACACTTATTAAAATCAGCTAAATCGCGATATTGACCAGCGTCAAAAATACTAAACTGATAAAATTCAGAGAGAGAAAACAATCATTTAAAAGATTCAACTTTGGTCACTATTCTAAGTTATTTGACCCTTAGGTCTTCTTAATATCATGCATTCTCAACAAATATAATTATTCTAAGTTCTCTGGACCATTTGGTCCTTCAATTGAATTTATGCTTAAAAATGACCATTTTAAAAAATGATAATTATAAGAAGATAAAAGATTCATATTACCCATGTAGAGCTGCTTCTTCCCAGCGGGAACCGAACCCTTCGGTCCCCCTCAGCGTTCTGTCTTTTCTACTCAAAACCCCGGCTTTTTATATTATCATCTCTACCTTTCACCATTCCCTAAAACTAATGGAAGCCCTATTTCCTTGCCCAATCTTTTGAACACTTTTCTCTCATGGTCATGTTATATAAGATGTTTTTAACTACTTATCCTAATGTGTTTGGGTTATATAAGTTTTCGTAAGAGTGTCTCATTAGGTTGAAACTAACAAAGTTTTTTTTTGATATTATATAAGATCTCGTAAGTGTGTCCTCATAGATTGAAAAATATATTGATGTGAAATAGTCATTTTATTATAATTTTTACCCTAGTTTTTTTATCTATAAAACACTTGTGTATATTTTGATTGAGACTTCAATCCGCATTTAGAGGGTGATTATTTATTCCCTATTTTTTGGTATAATAAAAAGTATCTTGTGTATATGCTTCATCTGTTTTATAGAATTTTATTATTATGGCTATTATGGCAGTTAGGCCCTAGTGTAGGCGTAACATACTGTCATACAGATAGTTTAAAATTTTGTTCTGCTTATGAAATTATTTTTTAAATTATGAGAGTAAATATGTAGTTTTACATAAAAAAATACTAAAATATGTAATTATGATGAAATATGTAAAATATGTAATGATAACTTTTGATATTTTGATAAGAAAGTTCCTAATTCGTGGACATTTATAATTTTTAGCTGCAAATGAGCAAACTAATATTCTACCAGTATATTATATGGGTGCGAAACATGGACTCTTACTTTAAGGGAGGAAAGGAGATTACAAGTACTTTAGAATAAGGTTCTTAGAAACATTTTTTGTACCAAAGAGAGATAAACAGACAGGTGAATGCAGAAGACTATTTAACAATGAACTACATGGTCTTTATAGGAAGCCAGATATAATAAGAACAGTTAAGTCTCGTAGACTGCGATGGGCAGGACATGTTGCACGTATGGGGAATGAAAGACTTGCATGGAAGCTTCTTGTAGGAAAGCTAGAGGGAAAACGTCCAGTTGGTAGACCAAGAATGAGGTGGGAGATTAACATTAACTATGATTTGAGGGAAGTAAATTATACAGGGAATGATTGGAAAGCATTAGCTCAGGATAAGGATGAATGAGGAGCTTATGTCCGCGCGGCCATGAACCTACGGGTTCGATAGTGCCAGTGAGTAAGTAAGTAAGAGTATGAGCAAAGAGAAAGAATATGTAATTACATACAAATCCTAGCCTTAATTATGATATAACCTTAACTAGTTTCTCATTTTGATTCATGACACTCATTTTCTTTAAATTTTTGAAAGCACTGCACTCGGTTCCACTATGTAGGAATATTTTCAAAATCAAATTCTACTCTTTCAGAAACACTTATACTAATCACCATCAACATCATTCATGCAAGTATTAGGCCATGTGGTCTGTTACGGTCTCAAAGAGGAATTTTCCATCCAGCACTTTTTTGGACGTCCCAGAAATCTTTTGCCTTGGGGTCAGTAACAAAGCATGGTTTTTGGAATACTACGAGATGGCATTCGATGAAGATTTCCAATTGTTCTGGTAGTTTTGCATATGGTGGAGAATGGGTTCTGCTCCAACTCTTCCATAATTTCCTCATTTCTTTTATGGTCCCACTTTGTATAGCCTGTTGTACAGCGCATAAATCGCATTTCATTTGCTGTTATTCGGCTTTCAACTCTTCTTTGTATTGTCCATGCTTCACTACCATATCTTAATACTGGTCTTGTGAGAACCTTATAAAGCCGTAATCTTGTGTTCCTTTGTATTAAAGATGGTTTCATTATACTGTTAATTATCCTCTTGCTTTTGTGAAATTTGTGATTTTCTTTGATGTCAGCTTCATCTTGTAATGTTAAATTATAACCAAAATAATGAAATTAATTTACTCATTCTAAAATTTCATTGTCCAAAACAATTTTGCTAGGTAAAGATTATTTCTCAGAAAAGGCCATCATTTTAGTTTTTTTAGGTTGCAAGTGATAGTGATGTGCATTTCATCACCTCTGCTATCCAAATCTCATCCTCAACCTGCTCGTGGTGCAACTTGCTATTACAAATGAGGCTCTAGGGATTGAGTACTGGTGGTATAACCACATCACCTTAATGTAGAGGAAATGTTGCATTAGTGGAAAACCCCACAATAATACCCCTCTGGGCCAGCAACCCATAGGACGAAAAATTTAAATTTGCTTTAAAGTCTCAAACCAAGCCTCTGATGAATCGTTTATACTAAAAGCACTACAAAATTCAATTATAAAATATCAACCACACTGTCATGTCACTAATATTTGCAACATTATAATGAATAGTTTTTCCTTTTTATTACAATCCGTCTATTGTGTTCATCTTGCAGATAGATTTGAACTATTGTTGACTGTCGTTTCTTTACTAACTCGCTTACAAAATGTACAATGTAAAAACAAGGAAATTTAATTTAAAAATATTATTATGAAGGATAAAAGTCATGGGCTAAGATAGACAAATTTCCTACTTCACCACTTCATTTTAGAGTCAACATTGGAAAATAATGATCAACATGTCAATTTCTTTAACCTTTTGAACGCCATGCCCGGCGTGCGCCGGTGAAAGTGTGTGTACAGCTGTACGCCACGCCCGGCAGGCTCCGGTTTTCAATCTTATTACTTTAAATATTTTTTTCCCGAAATTTTTACTTCAATAAACTAAAATTATTGTTCGTTCTATGTTTGTACATCCTTTCTTAGCAAAACTTTGCACATCCCTTACAGAATAACGGTACAGGCTGGTTGTAAATCGGTTTTTCTTAAGGAGGGTGTACATTCATTTTTCAAGGCTTTTTTTTTTGCTATGGAATATTGCAATTTCAGGATTTTCTCTTTATTTATTTTATTTTTAGTTGAAAAGATACCTGAGCAAGGGATAGGTCGTGTTGTGAATACAGTGATTCATGTCTCGAAGTTGACGAAAATACAATTCGTGAGTTTAATGTGTCAGTTTTATCAGAAGATGAGAGTGACAGTAACAGTTCATCAAATGATTAATCGTTTGACGAATGTGATAGTAGTCCTATTTCTAAGAGAATATTATTACAATCTAAGCCTGTAAATAGTAAAGCAAGTGATGTAGACCTAAATGAACAGAGTGTGACTGACAGTGGTGGGCGTGTCGCGCCAAACGAAACACGTGGCATAAAACAGCTGTTTGACTGGAATTGATTCGAACCCAGGACCACAAAAAATGTTCAACAATATTTAATATTATAAGTGTTTAGTGATAATACCATCAAAATTATTCAGTAGAATAAATGTTTTAGTGATAGTGATAACAAATTTCAATAAAGTCACCGTGCTGAATTCGAACCTGGGATCTTTAGAAGTGGAAGCAACACCGCCTAACCTTCAAATAAATGTAAAATAGTGAGTTTAAATTAAATTTACCATGGCATGTAGATAGTTAAATATACTTTATATAGGTTTATATTATATATAGTATGGCGTAGTACTTTAAATTTAAAAAACCTGGCGCCCACAGCCCAGCTGGCAAAAGGAAAACTCGGCAGTCAAAAGGTTAAGTACATTCTGTCATAAAAGTTGTATAATTTGTATTATGAATTAAATGAAATAATTAAACAGAAGCAGAGAGCTCAGTTACAACATGATATATTATTAAGTTATGTAGATAGGAAATAACACTATGAGGTTTTTTAACATTGTTTATTTTTTATTATTTCACTCACCTCATACTTCATAATTCATAGCAGACCCAGGGTTTCTTCACATCATTTTTGACATTCTCAATGCTTTGTCACATTCACAACTGACGTCCAGCAGCCGTCTATCTTGCAGACTGACCTCTGCGCCATCTGGTGGCCAACCGAAGAATTTCCAAATCAGTCCTCTCTCCTTATAACCGGGTATTTCAAAATTCGTAGTTGTATTTTCATTCTTGCATATGTAAATTTTTTCCCAAATTGTGAGTTCCTTCGGTTTTTCCAATTGTTTAAGTAATTTTGTTTTGGTTTCTATTCTATGTTTTTCTGACCAGGCATGTGCAGCTATTGCAGATTTTTCGGTTTCTCCATTTTTAACATTTCTGAGGTGTTCTTTTAATCTTGTATTTAGATTCCTTTTTGTTTTTCCTATTTATCTTTTCACAATCTTTACAATTAATTTGATAAATTCCCGATTTTTTGCAGTCTTCAATCTTTTCATTTTTGTTGGTTTTTATTAAATTACCTAAGCTATAATCATTTTTCGGTGCTAATTTAATGTTGAAAATTTTTTGAAACTTGTCAAATACTAAAGGATGGTATGTGAACTACTTGAATTTTTTGCCTGTATTTTTATCTGCCTGAAGAGTACTTTCATTAATGATTTTTTGTTCTTTGAATTTATTTATTTTCTTGTGTATCATCTTTTCTTGAAAACCATTATCCTTCGCAATTTTTATGATGTGTTCTTTCTCTTTATTGTAATTTTCTTTGCTCATGGGGACATTCACAAGTATGTGTGTTAAACTATTAAATACTGCCTGTTTATGTGTGAAAAATGGTTAAATCCAGTAGCTTTTTATTACGCGAGCGTCTGTTAAGCCCCTGCGTATTGGTAGCGTTACGTTCCCTATTGTTTAAGTTGTCTTTGGCCCGAGCGGTTGGCCTTGGTTTTGGAGGAGGAGTTCTACAATTACACATATTAAATCACAGTAAACGAAAAATAACATTATTTATTAAAATAAATACCAAACATAAAGAAAATCAAAATCAAACAACTAAAACACTGTTATTAAAGTCAGCTGAAATCGCCACATTGTTAAACGCAAACATATTCAAAATATTGAAATGCTAAAATTTGGAGAGAGAGCACCATTATTTTAATATATTCAAAAGACTCAACTTTGGGCATTTTCCCAAGTTCTTTGGACCATTGGGTCCCTTAATTAAATGTATGAAGTAAAATGACCATTATGAATGTAAAGAATGATGTCTTACCCATGTAGAAGCTGCCTTGTCCCAGGGGAACCGAACCCTTCGGTCCCCCCACACCGTTCTGTCTTTTTGGTAAAAATTCGTGAGTTTTATATGATAAACTAACTTTCTAATCGGGGGAAACTTGGGTGGAAAGTTAGCTTTTTCCCTTCAATACATGTGGGGTTTTTTCCATCGGTTTTCACTTACTCTTTCACCTGATCTAGTTCAAAACCTTCATCTATGTCAAAATGGAAAACTTTGTCCCACTTTCTCTTCTTGCAACTCCAATACCCTTATCTAATGTGGACATCTCTGATCTTTCTGACTAAATAATGTTGATATGACTTTACATCCTGGAATCTTGTGACATGGTTTTGAACCAGGATATAAAACCTTATAGATTTTTACTAGCTTTTTTATATCTAAAAGGTCCTTTGAGAAAGGACTAAATTGTATGTCAATGCGGTTATTTATTTCCTAATTTCTGATATGATGAACATATATGTGTGTATATCCTTTATCGGTTTTTTATAGCATTTATTATTATTATGGCGGTTATGCCCTAGTGTAGGCGTAACATTCCCCCCCCTAAATAAGACTGTAGGGTTGAAAAACCAAAAGTCTTTTTTCCTTCTAGGATATCTCTCGCCTCTCGGGGGTTGGTCCTGACATTTATCTTATTAATTTATCTTTAAGTGGGAGTGGAACTGACGTCGTCAATT
This sequence comes from Diploptera punctata, assembly GCA_030220185.1. Taxonomy (NCBI): domain Eukaryota; kingdom Metazoa; phylum Arthropoda; class Insecta; order Blattodea; family Blaberidae; genus Diploptera; species Diploptera punctata. The sequence goes on along the minus strand of JASPKZ010003838.1, from coordinate 865,403 downwards.
GGCGATTCCATCTGTCCTGGAAGTATTTTGTTCTCATCCTAAGAGGTTAGATCGTTTTTTACTTGTAAATTGCCCCGGATACCTTTAATTGCGTCGAAATATCGTAAGATCCGTTTACTTAGTGAGAACACCATACTTCAAAAAAAAACAAAAATCACAACATAGCAAGCCTTTGCGGCTTTAATACAATATGTCTATTGTTTAAAGAAAAATAATGTTTATTGCTGAAAAAACAAAAAAATATCGACTATATAAGAAAATCTTCTCGTCTTCGTTTTAAACCTTCTGTGGTTTCTTTTGAAACGACGCACTTTCACTCTTATTTATTTCCGACGCACTTAATCACTTTTCGTTACTTTTGTTATTCACTCTGACGGTTCTATTCCGTGAACCGGATCACTGTAAAACTTATTAAAACTGTGGTGTCTGCTGTGGCTAGCTTGAAGGTCCAGGTTCGTGTAGGCTTGCCTTGATGGAGGATGCGATGTTCTCATGCTTGAGGTCGTGGTTCATTTTCAGCTGCCGTTGGTCCAGGTAGGCCTTCTAGTTTCAAAACCCAGTTAGGTCCAAGGAGAACTTGTGAAAGGTTTGATAGGAATTAATCTTGATGTGGAGTTTGTTTTCTTGACACTTCTATAGGACAAAATTGGGCTGAAGGAAGTTAGGCCAAGGTTTGGCGTTGGAGAAGGTCGTTATTATTTTTTATAATGGCCTGGGTTTGTTTTTTACTGCCAATGAGGTGTTTGTCTTAGCTAGTTGCGAGTCTGGACATTCACTTATCTTATGCTCCGACACGAGATGTGTAGATGGTCCTGGCAGCTGCCCTACGTCCTTAGATGTACAGGGTATGGTTGGTCCTTGCAGCGTTATGCTGCCCCTCGTCCTCAGATGTATAGGTGTGGTTGGTCCTTGCAGCGTTATGCTGCCCCTATTCATACGGTGTCGTGGTGGTGGCCGCAGGTCCAGGCGTGAAGCTGCAATCTCATGGCATTTGTTAAAACTTGGGAAAACATCGATTATGGGTTTGGTGGTTATCCCGTACTACATGGGTCCGCATCCTCTTTATCATTCCTGGTCATTGAATGTTTAATTTACCTCATTGCATATTAGACGTCCTGGCTTTAGATCTCCTTGTTATCTACATGTATTGTTTAGTTTGGTGCACCCATGTTCCTATTTGTCCTTTATAGCTAGCCTCAAGTTGCAAAGGAAATGCTCTTATGTTTTTGGTCTTATGATTTCTCATGAATCATTTACGCCCTCATTGCAATTCAGGTTTTACTAGGTTCAAAAATTGTCAGTATCTCCCTGTATTTTACCGCTGGTTTTCACTTTCCATTGCTTGGATAAAATTTCAATTTTGCTTTTCTTACTCTAGAGTCCTGGGTTCGATCGAGTGTGCTCGCCTACACATAAATCGCTAGGGCTTTAAGATGTAAATACTTCTAAGTACGATTATGTAACCTGAATTCCGTCTATCATTCCCTCGTGAGGTCCTGATTGGGAGAGCATTTCCTTTCTTTAATCCGGGATGCGTATTGCATCTTAAATTCTCTCGCTTCTACTCTGCCTGTCGTTTTCTCGTGTTACAGCCTATAAAGTTAATATAATAAAGAAATGCGTCTAAATGGTGTTGTTTCCTTAAGTCCTTCCGAATTCGTTCGGCAATATTTCCTTACGCCCTTCCTGATTCGTTCGGCAATATCTCATTTGGTTTCTCGACTTCCTGCATTTAATTTTCCTTTCATAACTCCTGATTATGCGTGGACTTTATTCTGTGTCTTTGGTCCCCATCTTACCTATGGGTTTAACCTCTCCCTTTTCATTTCTTATCCTTTGGTTTCCTCTCAATTTTCATTTACGTTTTTGAGTTAGTTCCTGGTCTCATACGTGTAGACTTATTCCCTATCTTACACATGGTTTTTAACCTCTAAGTTCATGTCCAACCCTATGGTTTAACTTCTAATTTCATGCACTTCCTTAAGTGTTTAACTTTTACTTTCTTGTATTACCCTATGTGTTTAACCTCTAATTCCGACCCTATGTGTTTAACCTCTAATTTTCTGTAGTACCTTATGTGTTTAACCTCTAATTTTCTGTAGTAGCTTATGTGTTTAACCTCTATTTTCTGTAGTACCTTATGTGTTTAACCTCTATTTTCGTGTACTATTCTTATGTGTTTAACCTCTAATTTTTGTAGTACCTTATGTGTTTAACCTCTATTTTCTGTAGTACCTTATGTGTTTAACCTCTATTTTCGTGTACTATCCTTATGTGTTTAACCTCTAATTTTTGTAGTACCTTATGTGTTTAACCTCTATTGTCGTGTTCTATCCTTATGTGTTTAACTTCTCCTTTTGTATGTAATATCCCTACTTAGGTCAATCTGTCTCTCTTGGCTCCATTCGTCGATCGCACAATCGTATGTATGTGTTTCCCTTAGTATTTTCATCTAGTGTCTCAACGTTTCTGACGTCCCTGACTATTATTCGTTGTCCTTTCGTTATGACCATATCCATGTGTGCGTACGACTTTTTCTTCGCGGTTTCCCTGGCATCTTCTCTTCGCGGGGTAGGCCCTGGACATCCCTTCGAGCGCGGCCTCGAGGACAGAGATAGGTTGTTCCCATCAGAGTCAACGGTGGCCCGATTTCTGCCCGCCTCATTTTCTATATTTCCCATAGCGTGTCTACTCGTGGCGTTTTTCCTGTATTCTTCTCCTGCGGGGGAGGCCCTGGACATCCCTTCGAGCGCGGCCTCGAGGACAGAGATAGGTTGTTCCCACCAGAGTCAACGGTGGCCCGATTTCTGCCCGCCTCATTTTCTATAGTTCCCGTATATAAAGCCGGATGAGCCAGCGAAATGCCCGAGCTGCGATCCTCGAAGGCATGGGATATGCAACGGTTCCCTACATGCCAACGGTGGCCCGGCCCTTCCTGACCCAACCCTCTCATCCTGCTGCCTCAGGATTAACCTTAGGGAGAGCCTTCTTGAACTCATGGACGCCGCCTCATCGGAAAAGTGGATTTTATCCTAATCTTTTTGATGGGGTTCCCCTATCGCCCTCATCTCTCCCTAAACCCGGGTATCATGACAGTTTTCCGTGGGTCTCCTTGCCCGTAATTGATGTTGTGTCTTCATTTGTTCCTATGTTTTCCTTGTTTCCTCCTCCTCTTAAATTATTTCCCTTTATTGTTTAATTCTCCGAAGCCTATAATAACCCTAAACAACCCGATGTTCCAATATGGTCCCCTAACGTCAGTGCCAAGCCGGCAAGGTTTTATGGCCAGTGCCCCAAGATCATTTTGGAGTTCTCAGTCTCTAGATCATGTCATAACGGGGGTGCCCCACCTTCCGACTTGCACCTGCCTAGCTTGTTGGCGAAGTGTTCAGGCAACTCGCCAAATTTTCGAGGCCAAAACCTCTCCAAAAGGGTCCTTAGTCCTTCCCAACTTGTATCCCTGTGTGCGACTATGTAAGAGTTTCATCTCTGTGTGTGTATTTCTCATGTTACCACCTAGCCTAGATTGACCTAAGTTGTAGCCTATCCTTTTATTATCCCTCGTAGGCCTAAATATGAAGGGTCTTAAGCGATCTAGTTTCCATCTATTTTCGAAATATGTCATATCCCATATGTGTGTGTGTCTACTACTCGACTGGTCATTAGTCCTAACTGACATGCTATCAAGGTATACAGAGGGAGAGATCTCGGCCGCAGATTCTTTCTCTGTTTCCTCCTGTAGCACCTCAGTCAAACGTCATGATCAGCTGAATATAATAATTGTTGTGTACTCCTTTAGAAATATTATTCAGTGTAGCCCTTGAAATTCCAAATTTATAGGATAATACCTTCTACTAGATCGATTAAGACACCCAACTATTGGTGAAGTATCCTAACCTCCATCTCCTTAATTGCTATGGGAATAAATTATTTGTTTTCGGTCATTTCTGTATTTCAAAAAGTTTATAAATTTTCCTAAGTTCCCATGCCCCCTTCCGTTCTCTTTGTAATACGTATATATTTTTCTCAAACCAAGTTGGATAATGCACATCCTCCCTTCTTAATCTGAATTAATTTACCGTGAATTATTTTTATTATTATTCTTATTATCATTGTTATTATTATTATTATTATTATTAATTTACTGTGAATTATTATTTGTATTATTATTATTATTATTATTGTGGGTTAGTAATTTACCGTGAATTATTATTATTATTATCGTTATTATTATTATTATTATTATTATTATTATTATTATTATTTACTTTCCTGGTGGTTTATTATTATTATATTTTTATTAAGTTTTTGGATCCTCATTATTATTAATAGCTCGATCTGCCTGGTCACATTCCATCAATCTCACGTGGATATCCTAACTAGTCTCTAGTATCCTATCCTTGAGGGTTATTCGTCGATGTTTGTTTGCCAAGTATCCTAATTTTCACCCAAAAAAAAACAACCATGATACAGTCGAAAAGAAAATATTTCTGGGAATAAGTCTATCCTTCCTGTTATCATTTCTGTAAGCATCAGTCTACTGTTATCACTTCTGTAAGCATCTTGGTTTTACCTCCCCTCCGTAATCCTCACTATCGGAGCTCTATGATTATGCCCAATCTCCGTTCTCCTCTTCCATTCGAGCTCTCTTATTTATACAGAATTTCTATTCCTTCCGTTTCCGAAACCTTAATCTGAATTATGGACCAAGCGAGTCCTCCCTTAATTGCGCTATCCTCCTGGACGTTACTTTTGATTTATTTGACTCATGATTTAGAACCGTCTCACATTGTAGTCGAAATTTTCACAGAATGCGCCCGCCGGCATTGTTGTAAATCTCTCAACACCACATGAGAGGTTAATAAAAAAAATATTTTAATTTATTATTTAACCTGACGTTCGGTCGTCTTCCTTTCTATGAGTCTCGAATTGGAAATCCCTCAGTAATGTTATTTCCCTTAGGGAGGTGTGTGGTGTCTGCTTTGTGTTTATTGCGCTAATCTCAATTCCCGCTTTTGATCGAGTTCTCTCTAATTTTCCGAAGTTTCCATGCCCCTTTTCCAAACTCTCGGTTTCGGAACTAGAATCTACATCCCTAATTAGGTGCGTTGTTATTTTGTGATTGCGTTAATTCTCCATTCCCCTCTCTTGCTCGAGTTCTCATTTATTTCTCCTAAGTGTTCATGCCCTTTGTTCATTCTCTCGGTTTTCAAATCTAAAATCCCTTTGATTGCTAATATATGCCACTTTATTTTCTGTTACTGACATGGGACTTTACGTGGTTATTTACTTGAAATACGCTTTCCGATGTAAGAAAAGGAATAATATTTGTTTCCCTGTAAATGTACATAGTATAAATTGTCCATATTCCTAATGTAGTCGTATTTTGAAGTCCCTATCTATGTGGTTAATCTAACTATCACCAAAATAAACACATTCCGGAGCTTTGCTGAATTTTACCGCTATGTGACCTCCTAAGACACTCAGTCTTCGTGTAGGAAAGACGTGTCTCAAAACAAAATATCTCTCAGATGGCGATTTTTCAATTTTCCACGCTGGTGAGTTCATATCTATTATTCAGAAAACTTCTATTTTCTTGAACGTTCCCTAATATTATTACGATTTTATTTGTCATCCAATCTCTTCCATTATCTCGCATTATGAATGTATGATTTGTACCCGACTTCGTGTGTTTTATTATTATTAATTTTAAATCACTCAGTTAGTAGTTCTTTCTGTTTTTAAGTCTACTCCTCGATTTTTAACTGAAAACGTTCCTAAATATAATACGGTGCTCGCCATACCATATAAATCCTAAATCATTTCAAGTGACAAATCGGTATTATAAAAATTTCTTTGATATATTTAGTATTAATATTTATTCCTACTAACATAGTGGTTAAAGTACTGCGCTACAAGCCGAAAAGTTGGGGGTTCAAGTCCCGGTGTGTTTAGGATTGTTAACCTGATCTAGACCTTCTGGCGGCACTATGGCCCTGGGATCGATTCAGCCTCTAACTGAAATAAGTACCAGACTTTTGTTCTGGGGAAAGGGCGGCCGTCACGCGGGGCTGATAACCCGGCTGACATTAAGTGCTGATTGTCTAGAAATATTGGAAGCCCTAACATTTCCGTCACCTCAAGATCTCCGGTAGGGGAATATGTTACTTTAAATGTTACTTCATTTTTCACGGTTATTACTCAGTTTCCAAATCCTCTGATTCATAGGTTTTCCAACTCCCAACCTATTTTCCTGCTAGTTTTCGGTTATTCTTTTTCGTAATTAAATTTTTTTTATAGTCTTATTATTAGACTAATGGTTAATTTATTTTCCCAATATAAATCATTCACTGCAAGTTATAATGCGGTTCCTTGAGCTTTACGTGGGCCAAGAATAATTATCAGTGTGGATGCACGAGTTGCTACATGGGGACTTAAATATCAATCGATTTATCTTTCTTGTATTTATGTCAATATTATTTTTGGTTATTAGCCCGAATATAAGTAGAATTTTATTTGATTGAGGTGGATAGAGTTAGTTTCCTACGGGGTGGCTGTAATGTTTAATATAGACTCCGTTAGAAGGCTCTGTAGTCATCGTGGCCATTTTGAAAAACAAAACAAAAATATAATAGACGTTAGCCAACTTCCTAGTTCTTTATCCTAACAACAAAACCTAGTTAATAAACCATAGATTAATTTTTCGTATCCTATCTCTATCCATGATTCAGTAAGATATCCAAGATCGTATGAATATATATATATATATATATATATATATATATATATATAAAAATGAATGTTTACATAGTACCAATCGTATTTAGTGCATTAGTGGCGTAAGTATAAGATGTGTCCGCCATCTTGTTTGCTTTAATTTATTACCCTTTTCAAAAAAAATATAAAAATTTCAATATAACAAAAAAAATTCCAATCTAGTGGCGTGTAAAGCAACCTATGATCCCTTGGGCTTATTTCTCGTGGTGATGCTTTCAGAAATGATTTATGTATACATGTGAACGTGCCACGTCTTACCGATAGACGACATAATAAAATATTGTCATTATACACGTACAATTATTAGCATTGGATGAGATATTGCCACACAACAAACAAAAAAACATACTAAATTATAACACTCTACAAATATACAAAAAGGAAATATCATAACCTAGGTTAACAACAACAAAAAAAAATATCCTCTAACTGAAACAACACCAAATTAATTCATAAACCTTATGTGTATCAAAAAAATCAAGTTCTAAAATGAACATAACATATAACATAGCCTAGATAAAAATAATGGATATATAAATATCTGCCTATTAAGAAAATAACACCACAAAAAAAAATCAACACCATCAAATTGTCTTATATCCAAAAATTTTACCCATTGTAAAAAAAACCTTAATTATGCCTAGAAAATAAAACAATTATTGAAAAAAAACATCAATACCAAAAAATATAACCTAAAAACAGCGATATATTCAAAGTTTACCCATTGTCTATAAAACCCAAATATTAGATCCTAAAGCCAGTTAATAATAATGTCCCAAAGTTGAAGCTTTTCTGGTTTCTCTCTGTTTTAAAAGACATAGTTTATTCATTAGTACCGAATGTGACTCTGATTGAAAAAAAAAACATGTAGATTTTTACTGTATACGAATTGAAGGTTAATTTTGTGGTTTAAGGTTCGTTTCTTATCCGTGAATATAATAGTACATTATTTTCACGAATATACCACCAAGCTGCCATCCACTTATTACGCGTGCACGTCTGTTAAGCCCCTGCGTATTGGTAGCGTTACGTTCCCTATTGTTTAAGTTGTCTTTGGCCCGAGCGGTTGGCCTTGGTTTTGGAGGAGGAGTTCTACAATTACACATATTAAATCACAGTAAACGAAAAATAACATTATTTATTAAAATAAATACCAAACATAAAGAAAATCAAAATACAAACAACTAAAACACTGTTATTAAAGTCAGCTGAAATCGCCACATTGTTAAACGCAATCATATTCAAAATATTGAAATGCTAAAATTTGGAGAGAGAGCACCATTATTTTAATATATTCAAAAGACTCAACTTTGGGCATTTTCCCAAGTTCTTTGGACCATTGGGTCCCTTAATTAAATGTATGAAGTAAAATGACCATTATGAATGTAAAGAATGATGTCTTACCCATGTAGAAGCTGCCTTGTCCCAGGGGAACCGAACCCTTCGGTCCCCCCACACCATTCTGTCTTTTTGGTAAAAATTCGTGAGTTTTATATGATTAACTTTCTAATCGGGGGAAACTTGGGTGGAAAGTTAGCTTTTTCCCTTCAATACATGTGGGGTTTTTTCCATCGGTTTTCACTTACTCTTTCACCTGATCTAGTTCAAAACCTTCATCTATGTCAAAATGGAAAACTTTGTCCCACTTTCTCTTCTTGCAACTCCAATCACCCTTATCTAATGTGGACATCTCTGATCTTTCTGACTAAATAATGTTGATATGACTTTACATCCTGGAATCTTGTGACATGGTTTTGAACCAGGATATAAAACCTTATAGATTTTTACTAGCTTTTTTATATCTAAAAGGTCCTTTGAGAAAGGACTAAATTGTATGTCAATGTGGTTATTTATTTCCTAATTTCTGATATGATGAACATATATGTGTGTATATCCTTTATCGGTTTTTTATAGCATTTATTATTATTATGGCGGTTATGCCCTAGTGTAGGCGTAACACTTTTATATAATTGTCGATGCGAGTTTCTTTTCTGTAGATTCCAAATTCTATTTTCTTTTTTTCTTCATTCCTAATCAATTTAAGGTCTAAAAATGGTATTTCATGATTATTTTCTATTTCCATTGTAAATTTGATTGTTTTATTTTGAATATTTAACAGTTTAATGGCATCTTCCAATTGTTTCTGTTTTACTATTGCTAAGATATCATCTTCATATCTACTCCAAAATTTAAACATCAAAGGATGTGCTTTGGTTACGTGACATTCAAAGTTCCCCATAAACATGTTTGCTAAGAATGGTGATAATGGATTTCCCATTGCAAGTCCTGATTTTTGTCTAAAGTATTTTCCTCTAAAGGTGAAGAACATTTGATTTAAGCATAATTTTGTTAGTTTTATGTATTCTTTAATGCTATCATCATCTAATTTGTTTTCTTTCAACCATTTTTCTAAAATTTTCAAAGTTGTGTCAGTCGGGATGTTTGTGAACAATGAAGTAACATCAAATGAGACCAATCTTTCTGAAGGTTCTATTTCTACATTTTCTAATTTTTCAACTAATTGTTTTTATGGGGTGAAAGACAAATGTTGTGATGGTTATGTTTAGTTATAGTGCATGAAACCAAAGAATGTTTTCTAGGCAATTTTCACAAATTTATATTTGCTAAGTAAGCAAAAATGAAGTACTGTAACTAACTCACTGGCACTATCAAACTCATGGCTGCATGGACATAAGATCTCCATACATCCCTAACCTGAGCTAAAGATTTCCAATCATTCCCTGTATAATCTACTTCCCTCAAATCATGGTTAATGTTATTCTCCCACCTTATTCTCGGTCTACCAACTGGGCATTTTCCTTCTGGTTTTCATACAAGAAGCTTCCATGCACATCTATCATTCCCCATTCATGCCACATGTCCTGCCCACCCTATAGCAATTGTAAAGTATTACTAAGTATTATTCTTACTACAGTTGTATATACATATACTGACTCAAAAACATGCAGGGAAACACAGAGTTTAAATTAATATAAGCTGAATAAAGAAGAAAGAAGAACACTGTATTATATGCTATACTTACAGTTTTTGCAATGAGGTATCCAGTTTACAAAAATGATGATGTCCATGTCAAAATTTATACTATTTACAAAACAAATTAAGTTTTCAGTAGTCAATCACTGTATGATATCGCTCAAAACATAGAACTGCACATAGTGCCACTTTGCAGTGTTCACATTCATATCTACTCTCCCTTCTCTGGCCTATTTTATAGCATACTTACACATCTCCTAGTTGGATTCTCCTTAGAGGGTGTGGCTCTTATGTATGATGAATAATGGGGGCATTTATCCTTGTAGGAGAAGGGATTTTTAGTGGTCTTCCACCTGCTTTTCTGTCATGTTTCTTATAATTAGTGAATAAGTTCTCTATCAATTTCATTTGAAATTCTAGCCTTGTATCTTTACCGCCAAGTTTTCTATATACAATATATGCATTAAGACAAGTAATGTTCAAAAAATGCCTAAAATGCTTCTGGAAGTATTTCTTTACCTTTTTTCTAGCATTACTATATGATACTAAGAAGGCGTCACTTAGAACGACTTCCCCCATATTGTCGTATAACTCGACGAAGATTTTAGGCTTTTTTGTTGTTTGGCCCCTGTATTGTACATCCACCATTGTTACGTCATGAGTAGTGCTCATCCCACAAACATCCTTCTATTTGATGATGGAAAGTTTATCTATATAGGTTGTGATGGTCTCACCTTTTCTCAGTCTCGAATTCTTTATTTCATTAGATATGCCCTTTCTATTTTGCCACAAAGTTCCCAGAGTGTCAATTTTTTGTCAACAAAGTTCGTCATACAATTCAGAGCTAGAGAACCAATTTTCCATTGTTACACGGTAACCTTTGTCCAACAATGGTTCCATAAGTTTAGGACTACTTTTGTCCTTTATGGATTGCCTATGAGTGTTTCATTAAATATTGTTTATTTTCCTATGTACACAATGATATTCCAAACATAACCAGTTTTTCATTCACATAATTCCCATGACTATCCCAAACCTAGCCCTTTTTGATGGTATGAAAACTTTATGGCCGGCCTAAATCTTCCTTTCCACATCATTAGGCATTTGTCCATGGATACATCCATTTTTGGTATTATCACCTCACTATGATATAAAAGCAGGTGCCATGCAACAATGCTTGACAACAATTAACATGCAAAATTATTATAGTGACGCTAGTTGGCATCTTTGTATTTAATTATATATAACAACAGCAGGGGAACAAAGCGAGCCACTTGACAACCATCATAGTGAAACTACAATATGTGCACCCTTAGACAAAAAAATGAGTCATCCTCTGATACTATCAATCGATCGGGGAACTTCATGAGCGCTCGCAAAAGCTGTATTCACATCAACAGGTTTTCAATAATTGTACTGGGATGTTTGCTAGTTAATGCAGTGCACACTCAAGCAACATTAAAGAGAGAGTTTGGCTTAGTGTGTTTCCGTGGTCGAGAGGATTAATAGACATCGTCTGCATTCGTAATCTCACGGGTTCGATTCCCGTTCTTACTTACTTACTCAATGGCACTATCGAACCCGTAGGTTCATGGCCACACGGACATAAGTTCTCCATACATCCTTATCCTGAGCTAATGCTTTCCAATCATTTCCTGTATAATCTACTTCCCTCAAATCATAGGTAATGTTATTCTCCCACCTCATTCTTGGTCTACCAACTGGGCGTTTTTCCTCTGGCTTTCCTACAAGAAGCTTCCATGCAAGTCTTTCATTCCCCATACGTGCAACATGTCCTGCCCATCGCAGTCTACGAGACTTAACTATACTTATTATATCTGCCCTCCCAAAAAGACCATCTAGTTCATTGTTATGTAGTCTTCTCCATTCACCTGTCTGTTCATCTCTCTTTGGTCCAAAAATTTTCCTAATTACTTTATTCTCAAATACCCGTAATCTTCTTTCCTCTCTTAAAGTAAGAGTCCATGTTTCGCACCCATATAATATAACTGGTAGAATAATAGTTTCATATATATTTTCAGTTTAACGTTTCTTGAAAGGAGTTGGGACATGAAGAGTCTCTGCAATGCATAATAGCATGCACTTCCAGAATTGAGCCTATGTTTAATTTCTTTGTGCATCTCATTCCTATTTGTGATTACTGTTCCTAAGTATTTGAATTCAGTCACTTCCTCAAAATTTTCATTTGTCATTAGCTGTCCATTTCCATTATATAATGTATTTCTACGTGTGACCATATAATTAGTTATATTGATATTTACTTCCAGTCCTAATTGCTTAGTGTTACTCAATAGTGTGTGCGTGTTGTCCTTTAGAATCTGCTCGCTATCGGTCAGTAGTACTACATCATCAGCATAAACTAACAGCTTATTAATACCATTGAGTTGTAAGCCTTCCTCATTCTCTAAAGATTTAATGGCATGCTCTAGTACAAAATTAAATAGTAGAGGAGATAATGCATCTCCTTGCTTCAACCCATTCTGGATTTCAAAAGTGTCCGAAAGTTGTTTGCCTACACGCAACCTACTCTTTGTGTCATTTAGACACATTCGTATATGTCTAACTAACTTTTTAGGAATTCCGAACTCCAGCAGGTTACTGTATAACTTCTCCCCCTTAATTGAATCATATGCTTTTTTCAAGTCTATGTATAGTTGATGTACAGTACCATTATATTCCCACTTCTTTTCTAAAATCTGTCTTATACTAAAAATCTGATCTGTTTCTTCTAAATGCACATTGATGATCTCCTAGAATGTCATCAATATAGGGAATAAGTCTGCTTACTAATATATTTGTTAGAATTTTGTACAAAGTTCAAAGTAATGAGATGCCCCTGTAGTTGTTGCAATCAGTTTAACTCCTTTCTTATAAATTGGTACGATAATTGATTCTTTCCATTCATCTGGAAGAGCTTCCTTTTCCCAAATCATACTAAGCAACCAGCATATTTTGTCCATCAATTTTTTTCCCCTTGATTTTATCAGTTCTGCTGGGATCTCATCTGAACGTGATGCTTTATACATCTTCAATTTTTCACTCGCCATTTCAACCTCTAATGCACTTGTTTCTGTGACTAGCATTTCTGCTGTCTGTAAATTATCCTCCTCAATGTCCTGTTCAGTATGTACATTTAATAGCTTATTAAAGTAACTTTTCCATCTATTTAATATACTCCTGGAATCTGCAATCATATCCTCATTTTCATTCCGAATTATGTTTGTTCTAGCCTGAAACCCTTTCTTCTCTATACTAATTCCCTGATATAATTCTCTAATGTTTGTATTTTTTGCGTTTAATTCAAGATCATTAATCTTCTCTCTCAAATATTCCCTCTTTTTGCTCTTTAGTAACTTGGTGATTTAACGTCTAATACTACCCAATTGCTCTAAATTTACCTCATTTGGCTCATGTAACCATTTCATTTTTGCTAGCTTTCTTTTCTTTACAATGCCGGCACATTCCTCATCAAACCATTTCTTGTTTTGCCTCTTTTTTAAACAACCAATGCTTTCTAATGCTGGCAATTTAATAGTCTCTCTTATAGCCTCCCATTCTTTATTTATATCAGTTTCTTCTTCGTTTGCCACATTGTCATCTGAAGATTCCAGTACTTCAAATCTATTAGCAATTTTGATTCGGTATTCTTGCCGCATTTCATCATTTTTCAAGTTTTTAATTCAAATTTTACAGAATCATCTTAGCATTTGTTCCTCTCATAAGCGATAGCCGTTGTCTGATTTTCACCCTTACCACATGATGATCCGAATTGCAGTCTGTCCCTCTAACTGATCTAACATCGATGATGCTACTGTGCCAGCATTTGTCCACTAATACGTGATCTATCTGGTTCCGAGTTTCACCATCTGGAGATGTCCAGGTGCATTTATGAATATCCTTATGCTGAAATGTTGTGCTCTTAACATTGAGATTCTTTGAAGTGGCAAAGGTGACTAATCTAACCCCACTGTCATTACTATCTTCAGGAAGACTGAATTTGCCTATTGTTGGTTTAAATATATCTTCCTGCGCCCACTTTTGCATTAAGATCTCCTAAGACAATTTTCATATGATATCGTGAAAGGCTATCAAATAAGCATTCTAATTCTTCATAGAACTCATCCTTGATCTTGTCATCTTTATCTTCTGTATGGGCATGTCCATTTATGATTATAAAATCATGTTATTTACCCTTTAGAATTATGTATGATATCCTATCACTAACAAACTTAATATCTTGGATAGCGGATAGGATCCTCCTTCTGACTAAAAAACCCATTCCAAATGCAGGTCTTTCTGCACCCCATAGTATAATGCAAAGCTTCCTGATTCCTGACTACCTTCTCCTGGCCATCTAACTTCTTGTAAAGTGACTATATCCAAGGGTGATTTATCTAATTCCCGCATTAATATCTCTAGTGCCCCGCTATTGTATAAAGTCCTAACATTCCATGTTCCTAGGAACATGTCCCTGTGTTTGAGCCTTTGGCATGGGTTCCCTGAAGTAGTCCCCGCCCGGAGATCTGAATGGGGGATTATTGGACCTCCGGAAAATTTTACCCAGTTGAATCCATGTCCGCATTTCTTGGCGGTTGTATTTTTACGGTGAAAGATCGTCACTCTTTCAATCAAGGTACTTTTTTCGTCTGGCTTATCACCTTTGACCAGTCTGGCATGGGTAATCCTGTCGGCAGCAATGCTACCGTCGGCATAGCTCTCAGGATCATTTAAGCATGCAAGCCACTCCACCATGACAAGGTAAAGATACCATTCTACCTTTTTTTTTAACGGAATGTTAGAATAGCATTTTGCCTGTAATGTAGTTTCATATTTAATTTTATATTTGAGTTTTATGGCTTTAATGCACACACAAAAACATAAATTAAAACCATCTTCTAATAAGTAAATGAGGAAAGAAAATAATATCTTCTAAAATGAAAACTTTAACAAAAACAAAGTCAATATCGGGTGCATGAATCCTCAGCATCTATTACTGCCCTCAATCTGTGGGGCATTGATGCAATCAAATTTCTACAGGCACGTGGATGACCAGCTAGTGCGTCCCAGGTGTCTTGAGTTTGTGCCCATAAGCCTTCTTTTGTCTTTTGTGCATCTGCAGGCCAATTAGAGTTCATCTCTATTTTCATCTTAACCCACACATTTTCGATTGGATTCAAATCTGGTGAACAGTGAAATTTGATTTGCCTTCTCCTTTAACAATCAAATCAAATTTCGCTAAACACATTTCAGAAAGTGGCCACAATTTCAGCAATATCGATAATACAATGTCAATTATACAGAGAGGAAACAACAGACACAAAATTAACATTTTAGAAGAAATAAAAATTATCATGAAGGCCAAGAATACAAACATTCTCAACAAAAATATGCCTAATGAGCAAAACCCTCTATTAGACATAACAGTTAATTCAATACTACTACAACAACCCCAGAAGATGAAACATGCTTCGAAAGGCCTAGACTGAAATCAACAAACATTTTAAATAGTTGAGGAAGACGGTAGTACACAAGGTAAAAATAAATAATAGTTTTAAAAAAACTAAAACAACATGCTTTATTAGAAAAACAAACTAAATAATGAAAAATAATTTTAATTCCCAACACACTTGGGATAAAATTAAAGTGGTCAACAAAAAAATCATCTCCAACACATCTAGGGATGCCTCGGTCATTGTAGGACCTGTGGGGGGATATAACCAAATTTCAGTTCATAAATTCTTAACCTATTCATCAATTAATCATTTTGGATGAATAATTACAGCCATACTTTTAGGTGAAAATATATGTTTGATTTACTTTGTTATTTATTCAGAGTTATCTACAAAAAATATAATTTTACCATCAAAAGCATGGGGTGCTCTATATCAATTAATATATTTGATAATAAACAGATATTGGTAAAAGTAAAGTCTCTAAGAGGAAAACGTAAAAATCATAAAAAGCATCCCATGCTTTCGATAGTAAAATTATTTTTTTGTAGATAACTCTAGTTTTATTCTATATGTGTTGGAGATGATTTTTTTTGTTGACCACTTTAATTTTATCCCAAGCGTGTTGGAAATTAAAATTATTTTAATTTTTTAATTCGGTTTTCTAATAAAGCTTGTTCTTTAGTTTTTTAAAATATTATTTATTTTTTAGTTTGGTTTTCTAATAAAGTGTGTTGTTTCAGGTTTTTTAAACTATTATATATTTTTTTTAATTTTTAGTTTAATTGATTGTCTTAAACCGGAATCCCATGAAAATTGAATTGCTTAATACTCTTCTAAAAAAAATCCTCTGGCTCAAATTTGAACCAGCGACCTATGGATTACTGACATTACATACTACTACAGTCTACCGCTCTACCAACTGAGCTCTTACAACGATTGACTAAAAAATCGATAAGTCTGCAACCTATTACACCGGTTTTTATTTTTTTTAATTTTCTGACGATTCTGGCCAGGATTTTAGAAAAAAATTATGAAATGATTGTATTGTCATGGGTCCTTTACAAGTATACAAAGTTTCAAGTCAACACTATTATATATTTTTTTTAATTTTTAGTTTAATTGATTGTCTTAAACCGGAATCCCATGAAAATTGAATTGCTTAATACTCTTCTAAAAAAAATCCTCTGGCTCAAATTTGAACCAGCGACCTATGGATTACTGACATTACATACTACTACAGTCTACCGCTCTACCAACTGAGCTCTTACAACGATTGACTAAAAAATCGATAAGTCTGCAACCTATTACACCGGTTTTTATTTTTTTTAATTTTCTGACGATTCTGGCCAGGATTTTAGAAAAAAATTATGAAATGATTGTATTGTCATGGGTCCTTTACAAGTATACAAAGTTTCAAGTCAATCTAATGTTTGAAGTGGGTGAAAATCATGTTCAAAGATTCCGTTACATAGACAGATACAGATCAAGCTAATATAAAGTGTGTAAAAATATATAATTTAACATTGTTATAACCTCAACAGTATAAAAACAATTATGAACTTAAAAAGTATAGAATAATTCAAATGTCAAAATAAAATGCATTTAATTCATAAAACATTTTAATACAAATATAAAAAAAAAACTGCGTAATTGAAGATGCGAACCTGCGATCTTCATTAACAGAAACAGCAACTGCATGCTTTACTGCTGACCTATCAGGACACGTAGGAGAGTCTTCAGTTCATGCCACATAAGCTCAGGGACTGCACAATTATGACTAGTTTCCTAGTTTGAACCCAGCGCTGTGCCAAGTATGACTTAGAAGAAATGTGCATTCAAGAGATGACTTTTTTTTGTCAAAGGGTGTACACTGTCCTAAATTCTTCATTAAGGTGATCCAAAACAGGTTTCAATTTGTACAACTTTTTTGGTCCACATGTTTCCTCATCATATGCTTCATTATCTACAAAATGTAGAAATTTCAGCAATACATGAAATTTTCTTTCAGCGAACAAATCATGAAATATAGGGGTTTTCAAAATAGTATACGTGGAAAAATACATTTTATTGTTGGTTTCTGATGGAGACCTTGAAGCTGAAAGAAAGCTAACAATAACATTCATTCCTCATTGTTAGTCTCTCTCCATTCTGCCAAACCTAGATTTTGAATTCATGTTGATCTTACTCTGTAAATATTGTTCTGCATATATGTTTGTTTCTGTTACAATTTTATTCTATCAACCGACTTGTAATATATTGTACAAAAATTTCTAAAGCGTCTTTTGGGTTTTTTACAAGTACCTGAACACCAGGAGTTCTGATAAATTGAAATCTGGGCCTTCAGGATCCACTATAATTCCAACTGGAACTTATGCCCTCACCATTTAGGCCCATGCAATTGACATTACGATCTGATCTCTCTTCCAGCTCTACAACTTCCTAAACTTCACTAATATTATCACTTTCATTGTCAGTGGATCCTTCCCTTCAAACATCACTTAAACAACTTGCATCACTGTCACTAATTTCATAATCACAAATGTTTTCAATTAATTGGAAATGAATAGATTCTCTTAGAACATGCTGTTTTTTTTCTAGCTGACACCATGAATTCCAAACACTATATAGTAGGAAATTTAACTAACTGGACTCTAACAACAAACAACGGTAAACTATTGAAAACTGAAGGAATATGTTTCACAATTAATATTTAATTTTAGGAAGTTATATTTTGAGGTTATTTTAATTATATTATTTTTGGTCTGGACATCTTACCTCAATATTAATGTTGATTTGTTCTTGGACATGTTTCAAAACAATTCTGTTTTATCGTCAGCTTTCCCAGACTGGGAAAGCTGATGATAAAACAGAATTGTTTTGAAACATGTCCAAGAACAAATCAACATTAATGTTTCACAATACCTTACAACAGTCTGAAAAAAAAATAATGCAATTCTACACCTCAACAAGCTACATAGTTTTGGGCTGCACTTGCGAGAAACTGTATGACAAAATATTCCAACATTGCCACTATGAATGGTAGTGATGAAAAATTAAAGCACCACTTGATTGGTTAATATATCTGATTTCCTATAAAGATTATGTAGCTCACTATTATGTAAGTCTTCTCCATTTACCTGTCTGTTCATCACTCTTTGGTCCAAAAATTTTCCTAAGAACTTTATTCCCAATTACTCGTAATGTTTTCTCCACCCTTAAAGTAAGAGTCCATGTTTCACATGCATATGAACTAACGGGGAGAATTACAGTTTAATATATTTCCAGTTTAATGTTTTTTGAGAGAAGTTGGGATGACAAAGAGTCCCTGTAATGCATAATAGCATGCATTTCCAGAATTGAGCCTATATTTAATTTGTTTCTGCACCTTATTCTTGTTTGAAATTACTGTACCTAGGTACTTAAATTCAGCCACTTCTTCAAAATTTCCCTCATTGGTCATTAATTGTCCATTTCCAATAGAAGGTGCTATGAAGATTATTTGAACTATTCTATAGTGTTCTGCCCTAGGGCAGGTCCTACACTTCAATAATAGCATTTCCACGTTATACTTTGCAGCATTACTAGCAAATTATAGGTGTGGTAGCTTCCTGTTTCTTACCACACCAGGAAGATGATGATGAATGATGATGATAGCCAGATGATATATGAGGACTGTTTGGGCCTCAAAGCTTCCTGACATTTGGCTTATAGGTGAGGAAAAACCCCGAAAAAACCCCACCCAGGAAGCTTGTCCCAACCATGAATTGAACCCGGGTCTGCTGCGTGACAAAGCAGCACGATATCTCGAGACCGTAGCGGTGGACATATTATTTTAACTGTGTAATCAAGAATTGTGAATGTCCAGTATTTGTGTTCAAATTATATAAATAAATTGATATTTGTTAACCAGTTGAAATATTTAATTAGCTCTATTCAAAAATAGGGATGTATTAAAGATGAAAGGATATCCACCTCATCTAGTTAAAGCTTTTATAAGATTCATGATGTGTTCCGTTGAGGTATTATTCAAAATTAATATAAAATTATGGAATATTCACCTGAAAGGTCCGCTCCTCAACTTAATTAATCGAAAGCACTACATTTAAATGATTAATTAAGTTGAGGAGACGGACCTTTCAGGTGAATATTCCATAATTTTATATTAATTTTTAATTAAAGCTATAAAAATTTATATAAAAATACAAAAATTCATATATTTAAAGGAAATTTAAATCAGGAGATCGAGGCGGGAACTCCGTAGCACTTCCTCTTCATCCTATCCATCTCTGATTTAATGTGCAATCGAGAAAAATTCTCACATTGACATGAAAGTGAGGTGGAGCCCCGTCTTGTTGGAAGTAAATCTCATTTTCATTCTCAAAGATATCTTCAATACGTGGAATCATGATTTCCAACATTTCCAGGTAAGTTTGACCCGTGACAGTCCCTTGGAAGAAGTATGGGCCAATTAATCCTCAGGAAGACAAACCACACCATACCGATACTCCTGGAAGATTGACGGTCTTTTCTTCAATGATGTTTGTGTTTTGGTTAGCCTAGTATTTGGAGCTATTAAATTAATTTATTTATTGTTTTAAAAATATTAATAATAGCTTGCTAGTGGTGCACATAATTATGTCGATTAATTGAGCCATTTAGTTTGAATGTGGCTTCATCTGACCAAACAATTGAGTCTGGAAAATCTTCCCTTTCATCACACTTCTGCAGGAACCACTCTCAAAATTGCAGTTGTCTATCTGAGTCGTCCTCATTTAGTGCATGGAGAAGTCTCGGAATTTACGGCTTCCATTTTTGGCCCCGCAAAATTCGATGAACACTGCTTTTCTTGATAACAATCTCACGAGAACATTGCCTCACTGACCTCTTTGGGGATCGTGCAAAACCTGCATGACGGCAACAGTACTCTCGTTATCAGTCAAACATCTCTTTCTTCTGCACCGACCTTTGAACACATCTTGCACCGTTCCATCATCTTCAAACTTGTCTTGGATTCTTGTTATTGTTACCCTTGTTGGAGGTGGTGTCCCAAATTCAACCATCCAACGTCGTTGCATTTCAACAACATTCTCCACTTTCCAATAACACTTCAGTATCCACTTACGTTCATCATATGATAATCTCGCCGTCATTGTTGTTTATAAAAACTTGAAGATCGATGAACGTGTTGCTATGCTTTTCCAGTGCTCTGTAGATCATACACAACAAAAATTGTATTTCTGTCTCATTTCATTGCTGAGAAATAATGTTTCAAAAGTGTATACATCAATTTGGGACACACTGTATTTAGATGTCTTTAGTACATGGCAAACTCTTTTATATGAATATTTTATGATAAACGGATTGAAAATGAACTTTTATTTGCAGATGACCAGATGAATAGAAATGAAATTTCTGAGATCCATTGCAGGTGTATCTTTAAGAGACCAAAAGAGAAGTCAAGATATCAGAGATGAATTACAAATATATAATATAAATGAGAGAATATACAAAAATAAATATAAATGGTTTCAACATGTACAAAGAATGCCAAATAATCATTTATCAAAACAGATACTTCATTACAGACCTGAAGGCCAAAGAAATGTAGGAAGACCGAAACAACATTTGAAGGACGACCTGTAGCATGCTGTGCAGCGGGGAGCCGAATGGGTCAATAGGCCAATACCTTGAAGATGATGATGATTAGTTCTATTCATTAGTAAAAAGGTTGACTCAATACAAATAATGAACATAATCTTGACAAAGGAGAATTTTTCTTCGAACAGAATCTCTGACAGTAAATTTGCCGTAGCTCCCATTTTTCAAGATACAGATATTGCAACCATCACAGGAATGCATTTAATTTTGTGACAAAGAGAACCAATTGTAATGTGACCAGGTTTCAGCAAACATCCAAAGCACGTAAAAAATACCGAAAAAAGTATTTTGCCCTCTAGATAGTAATTTAAAAATGAGGACTGAAAAAACTCATCCCCACAATGTTTTCATTTATTCTTCAGTTTTACCCTCAACATAACTAAAAAATTTGCTTTATACCTATAAACATGTTTCTAATGGAAGGAATGGCAAAAAGGTAAGAACAGTCATTTGAAAATGCATGTAAACTATTAACATCTGTTATATGCCTGGATATAAAAAGATTTTCTTAAAATATGAAGATATCCTCAAATGTTATGAAATTATTTTTGAAGTGCTTTAAATTCATAACTTTCTAAACCATAAATATATCCACTTCAATCTTCTTTGTATTTTAGAATATGAAATTTCAGAATTTTATTTGCTTTAGTCATTATCAAACACCTAAATTTATAATAAATCATTCCCATCAACCATCTTTGTAGTATGGATTGTGTTATGTATGCTTTCTGGCACATGCCTATACATTTTATATCATATAGAAGATTTCCAATGATTGCTGTGTTTGCAGATTCCAGTGGAATTCTGTATCACTACATAAAACAAAAGATTTATTAATTTGATGTTCTTTCACACCTTCAATTTCAAAAGAAATCATTGTGGATTCATTATTATACTATCACGACATCTATATTTTGGATTTCATAAAAAAATAAACATTAAGGGCAGAATTCACTCGTCGCTTAAAAATGAGTGACCCTATAAGTGTTTACTTATACTCATCTCAAATTTACAGCTGTCACTCGTTTATATTTGAGGGATTACTTACGGCAACTCATCAATACCCTTAAATGATCCCTCAAATGAAATATTTTCAAAATGGATACTGAGAATCTTTAGAATTTAGTAAAGTTTGTTGAACAAAATGGAAATGTATAGTGAACTGAATTTTAATAAATTATATAATTTTCAGAAGACAATAGTTCTAGATATTTTTACTGCCTTTAATAAACAAAAATATTAAAAACAACAGAGGGTTAACACCCTCATTTCTGTTAACAATGTTGATATAGGTATAATTTTATACATCATATTTCAGATAGGTAGAGGGACTATTTCTCACAACATAATAAAAATACTATTTGCAGTAATATTGTGGTAGGCCTAATTTTGAAGAAACTATTTTTTGGTAAATTTGTAAAGTTATAACTGGTCACAGCTATCCACCACAAACATTTAATGTTGATTTGATGATCTTTTAGTATGTTTCTGGGCTGTTGGTTATAGCCTTAGGGGCTTGTAATTCCCCAATGTTTCACCAGAGACTGCATCCGGCATCCTCAAGTGTTCTTGAGACTCTCAAGACGTCCCTTGAGGATACCAGATGCAGTCTCTGGCAAAACATCAGGTAACTGCAAGCCTCAAGACCATGGCCAATAGCCTGGAAACCTACTACAAGATCATCATACAAACTCTGGTCGTGAAAGCCTAAGTCAATATATTTAAATATTGAGTTTAAAATAAATATTAAAACCTAATTTAAATGTAATGTTCCAATAACCTATGCTGGCTCTGCTACACAAAAATAACTAGGATGGGTTATTTTTGTTAGATTTTTAAGTTTAAGATATATATTTTGTATAAATAGTTATAGCTGCTATAATTTAGGTAAACTTTTATCATTCAACTCACATTTTTCTTCTATTTAAACTAGTTTCAGAACTTTCTATTTCAGTTCCATGTTCAGTAATTTCGTGACCATTGTTGTATCATCTCGAAGAGCTGCCTCTCTGTATGTAGACTGAGAAACCTCGAAATCAAGTCATTTTTCCTGGGAATATCAAAGTTAATTAATTTCTCCTTTTCGTCTTTTTGAATGTAGATTATTTCCTGAACAATGAGTTCCTTGGGTTTTTCTATTTGTTTTAATAATTTAGCCTTCTTTTTCGATAAGATGTTTTTCCGATCATGCATGGGCAGCCACTGCAGATTTTTCTGCTTTCCCTTTCTTGACATTCCTGAAATGTTCTTTCACTCTGGTTTTCAAATTTCTCTTAGTTTTTCCTATGTAGACTTTCTTATATTCTTCACATTTAATATGATAAATCCCTAATTTGTTTTCTTCTTCTATTTTCTCATTTTTGTTAGATCTAATTATTATAGCGATGCTATAGTTGTTTTTTGGTAGCAATCTTATGCTGAAATTTAAAAAAAAAATTGAAACTTATGGTGCTTCAATGTTCGAATATGTGAATTTTCTTGAATTTTACATTTTCTTCTATTTTTTTTTGAAGAGTGCTTTGATTAATAATTTTTTTTCTTTTCAACTTCTTTATTTTCTTGTGTATCATTCTTTCTTCAAATCCATTTTGTAGCCACGTTTGATTATGTGTTCTTTTTCTTTTTCACATTTTTCTTTTTGTTCATGGGTATGTTCACTAATCTACTAACTATTAAAAGTGCTTCTTTGTGAGCTATGTGATTGAAACCTGAAGTTTTTATATAGTTACCTTATGTACCTTCTTTCTGTATATTCCAAATTCTACCTTATTTTCTTCATTCCTTCTTATGTTTAGATATAAAATGGTATTTCTCTATTAATTTCTGTTTCCATAATGGACTTTCTAATTTGACTTTGAATGTCAGTAATTTCAATGCATCATAACTGCAATAGCTAGTTAATCATTAGGGCCCAGATGTTTATGACCTTAAAATGTTTAAAAATGACCTATAATATTCCCTTAAAACTGTGAAAAAAATTACCCAATGAAAATTATAAATTTCATAGTACTTCACAGTATTTCATGTTCTTAGTAGTAATATAAAATAATTAAAAATTAATAATTATCACTAAGTCAATCTCATTTCTACTAAACTAATATGAAAAGTTATTAACTAAACATACCTTAGTTGGCATTGCAATACACCATCTTAATGATCCTTAGGTTATCAAAAGTGAATGATCGGCAATTGTCAGCTAACACTGTTTTATACAGACTATTGTCTGAAAACCATTTATTTTTATCTAACACAAATTTCAATTGCTGTCTAACTGCATCCTGAAACTCTTCATTTACATTATTTATACAATTTTCAGCACTATTGACTTTTCAAATGGCATACCTCATTTTTGGTGTTATGGTTCTGCAAAAATGAAAAATTTGATTTAATGAAAGCCAATTTATCTTTGATTTCATAATCAGAAAACAGGTCCTGTGCATTTTCCCTATCAAAGCTATTTACTACCTCTCTCACTATCTGAAAATTTTCACAATGGTACATGCATTCTGTCAACCACATGCCCCAATGTGTCAAAATTGGTTCTGGGGGTAAAGCTACACCAGGGGCCTCATCTTTAAAACATTTAGTTCAGGATGGAGAATTAACAAAGACTTCTTTACTGTGGAAATTAGTCTATTTACTTCTGAAAATTTTGATCTGAACTCCTCTGTGACTCTATGAAAGGCATGGGTCAGACAGGTAACATGCACTAGCTTACTGTAAAATGATTTGATACACTTTGCTGCTTTTACTATGTAAGGTACTGCCTATGTTAGGAAGAGGAGAACACTCATGTTGTATTCCATTCGGCTACAGTAAATGCATAGATTTATCAACAGTTTGAATATCTGAGTGTGGTTAACTGCCTCTAAACTTCTGAGGTCAGAAGAAAAATCTTTCAATGGTGGTTTGTTTCTGAGGTCCCTATCACTATATAAGCTACAAAACATCCCTCAGAATTGGTTGTCTCATCAATTGATACATAAATTTTCTTTCTATTCACACATCACGTATGTGTCTTCATAACATTTTATCAAACAGTTTTTATGCAATGTTGATTCGTCTGAAACAGTACGACCTGTATGGTGTTCGAAGATATCACATAGTTCAGAATTGTTTAGTTTTCCTAGTGGAATATTTGCACTGACAAACACTTCACATATTTCTTTTAAAAAAAAGATAACTTGCTATTTGATGTGGAATCAGTTTATTTTAACAGAAATTGAGACACTTTCCCTTTATTCACATTTTTAAGAGCCCGCAAATGTTTCTCGCACCCAATATGTTGTTGTACTACAAAACGTTTAACAGCAGTGACTTTCATTTCACACACCTTGCAAAATAATAAACTCCCATCAGTAGTAATTACTTATTCTCCGAATTCTGTTACATACTACCTTAAACAGATAACACTAGACACTTTTTGTTTTGGCATTTTGCACTGCATGAAAATCAACCCAACCATGCAGAAATCATACTCTCGTGAGACAAACAGAAAGATTACAAATCGAAGGATTCCCATATTGAAGTGGAAGTCCCAAATCAATCCACATGGAGGTAGAGCACAGTGGTTTCATGTTATATTGAAGCAATGCACTGTGGTTTATCACTGACTTGCCTGAGCATAAAAAAAAACAAAATAGCAAAAACAAAAAAAAACATAAAAATGAACATTTAACCACAGATTATTTAAAAACTGACAAATAAAAGTGTGAAAAGTAAATAAAATGACCTGAAATTACAAATAAAATTTGTAAAACGACTTTAAATGAAAAGTGTGAAAATAATGCATTTTAGTGACCTATAAAAACCTCACATATCTAATTTATTTATTGCACAATGCACTTAATTATTAACCTGCATCATGTCAGATAACTCATAAAAAAGATGACATTTCATCAAAATTTGGGACCTATTAATAGAGATCCGTGAAAGTGGTTTTATTTTTAGGGAAAATTTATATTAAAATTTCAAGATTTCAATGTTATTGGGAACTTGGCTGAGTTATTCTAAAAAGATGTAAATTTGGGTCTTTTTAATACTAGTTTAGTATATTAAACCCAATAAGAATGGTACGTCCAGTAGTTTTAAGATCACCTTTTAGCTTGTACATTTGAAATTGATTCTAATACACTAAAATCCATAAAATTTTAATCTTAGTCACTAATTTGTAAGCAAAATTCACCTTTTAAGAAAAAAGCAACCATGGTGTGTATCTCTGCATTCTCAGGTTTCAATCTCTGCCTTCAATCACTCACCACAACATCATACTGAGAAATAGAACTTTCTGAATCCACATTTGAAGTTGGATACAGTATGGCTTCAAGAGATATCTTGACAAACTCGGTATACACTTCCCTTAAAGAGCAAATCATTTTGCAAATGTCTACTTGGGTACACTCTGGTCGTTTCAACTCTTCTTTTATAAGACCTTAGGGAACAACATAGCCTTTGTAGAATTTAGAAAATTCAATGGAACCTGAATATGACAACTTCAATTCCACCATGGCACTGTCAGCACTGAGTAT
This sequence comes from Diploptera punctata, assembly GCA_030220185.1. NCBI lineage: Eukaryota > Metazoa > Arthropoda > Insecta > Blattodea > Blaberidae > Diploptera > Diploptera punctata. Next base: position 838,972 of record JASPKZ010003838.1, on the reverse strand, counting down.
TTGATTACTAAGTGTCCTGGGGTCAAATAATTTACTAACTGCTGCAAACACCAATTTTGAAGGGTCTTCCGCAATCAAATTTTTCAGGTTCGTAAGACTCTTTTGTGCAGTAGTTTTCAACTGGTTCACCATTTCATCTTTCCTGAGAGCTGTCATCTCTTGCAACAAAGTTGTGAGTTGTGTCGAGAACACCTCTTTTGTTAATAAATCAAGCATGTTCTCCATAATCTTTAGTTTGGAATGAAGACCATGAGCTGTGGGATAACTGTTACCTCCCAAGAAATTAATCAAATTAACAAATTGGTTGCAGTTATCAGCAACAAATTGAGCCTGAACTTTTGTGATGACCAAGAATTGGGGACTTACATCTTTAAGAAACTTCACGTCACTATTTTCTTCACCCAGCTGCTCCATAAATTCCAATATGTCATCAAGGTATTCATGTATATACTTTGCAGCTTCAAACCATGTGTTTCATCTAGTTTGTACTGACATGGGAAAATGCCTAACTTTTCCAGGTTCATTCTCATATTTCTCACAAAGAAAGACAAGATACAAATGCTTCCTTTTTCTTGTATTGAGAAATGCAGCTTTTGTTTTAGCAACAGTTATGTTCAATTCATCTAGCCTGCATTGCCAAATCTGACCCACCAAGTCAATTTTGTGGGACCAGTATTGAATAAGGGCAAGTTCCTCCCCCACTAAGCCTTTTAGAGTATTGGCACATAAAGTCATGTACCATGCTGAGTTGGTAATAATCCCTAGCACATTGTCATATCCAACTTCATATTTATTTAAAGTGTCCACAATACTTTGAGTGCATGTTGAACCAGTGACTTTGTCAAGCACAGCACTGGCAGCAAAGTAAATTCCTTGCAGATCTGTGGCCTCCAAAAGACGAAACAGAATAATAAATATGCAGTTCCCAGACTTGTCAGTTGTTTCATCACACATGATGAAAAGATTTTTTGTCCTTTATTATTTGTTTCAATTCCTCCACTTTTTTTGTCCCAATAATTGGTATGTAATGTTGCTGAAATCTATCTGCAGTAGGCAAGTCAAACTGCCCTTTATATATTTGTCCAACTATTTTCTCATCTTGGGATGATCTAACTTTTCCACAGAAATTCCTGCACTCAAAAATGCCTCCGTAGTGCCAACAATGAATTCTGTTTTGTCTTCCTTTGCTTCTTTAGCCTTCAACAGATAATTGGTGCTTCATTGACGTCTTCTTATTCTTAGCGTTTTTGCGAATTTCACTGGCTATATGTTTTAGCAACGTGTCCTTTCATTCATAGTCTAGCCTTTTGTCACAGTACTGGCACATCAATATTTTTTATCATTTACAAAAAAACTTTCATTGCTGAATTTGTGTGCCCTACTTGTGGCTGACACACTTGGTGACTACAGGAAGAAAATTAAAAAACAAAAATCAAATGATAATGAAAATTACATAGGACTTAAGTAAAACACAGACTGACCAAGGTATACATTTCACATTCACTGAATGTATCTGTTGATTGAAACAAAGTTTGAAGAGGAAAGAGGGGAAATTAAAATTGCATGTGACCATTGTTGTTCAAACTAACAGTATTTGTTTTGTTACATTTTGTTAAAAATCCATGTTATAGATATGTAATTCAATAGAAGAAAGGTGTTTATGTAATTATATTGTGAATAATAATATTTATCAATATGATATAATTACTCGTGGTCCATTGTTGGCTTATTAAAATTTGGTAGTGGTCCATTGTTGTCAGGTTACTGCTTATACTTAAAGAAATATCTTCAGATTTGAAAATACCATTACTTAATAATGATTGATATAAAATTGATAATTATGTCTGCAAAAATTTAGGGGGAAAAACCTATCTTACATGTTAATATAATTCATATTTCTTCAAATTAATATTGGTCATAGAGTTTAAATTCTATGGAGAGACCATATTTGAGCATGAGAAGGACGGAAAATATTACCTCTATGTTGTCAACTGTGTTTCAACCATTTCTCTTAGCAAGAGTGCATGGAGGATATGCACCATCAGATATGACAGTTAAAAAGAAGATGGAATCTGAAAACAGTGTTTAAAAATGCAATATGAAAATTTTGCGAATATAACAAAAAAATCTCCGAAACTCATTGAAAATTTTTAATTCGAGTGTTATTTCACATTATCTTAGGATTTTGCGATTCATAAATGCTTTTTTTGAGGTTATGGGAAGTGGAGTTAAGAAATGGTACAAGAAAAATGACAAAATTAGAGCATTTCACATAATTGCAAACCGCGAATTTCACAGATCTCTACTTATTAATCAAAATCATATAGATGATCCATTGAAATTATTGAACATAAAGTCAAACTATAAAATTCACTATGGAAACAGAAACTAATAGTGAAGTACCATTTTTAGATTTAAACTTAAGAAGGAATGAAGAAATTAAGATAGAATTTGGAATATACAGAAAGAAGACATATGTAGATAACAATATAAAAGCTTCAGGTTCCAATCATATAGCACACAAAGAAGCAGTTTTTAATAGTTTGACACATAGATTATTGAACATACACATGAACAAAGAAAATTGTGGAAAAGAAAAAGAACACATAACCAAAGTGGCTACAAAAAATGCATTTGAAGAAAGGATGATACACAAGAAAATAAACAAGTTCAAATGACAAAAAATTATTAATGAAAGCACTCTTCTAAAAAAAGAAGAAAATGTAAAATCCAAGAAATTCACATATAACTCATTGAAGCACCATAAGTTTCAAATTTTTTTTTTTAATTTCAACATAAGATTGGCACCAAAAAACGACAATAGCATCAATATATTAATTAGATCTAACAAAACTAAAAAAAATAGAAGAAGAAAACAAATTAGGTATATATTAGATTAAATACAAAGAATATGAGAAAGTCTACTTAGGAAAACCCAAGAGAAATTTGAAAACCAGAATGAAAGAACATTTCAGGAACATCAAGAAAGGGGAAGTAGAAAAATCTGCAGTGGCTGCCCATGCATGGTCCGAAAAAATCTTATCGAAAATAAGGCTAAATTATTAAAACAAATAGAAGAACTCAAAGAACTCACTGTTTGGGAAAAGAATATCTACATTACAAAAAAAAAAACGAAAAGGAGAAATTAATGAACTTCGAAATTCCTGGGGAAAATTACTTGATTTCGAGGTTATTGATTCTACTAACAGAGGGAGTGAGAGGCTGCTCTTCAAGGCAACAGAACAACAGTCACGAAATTACTGAAGATGGAACTGAAGTAGAAAGTTCCAAAACTAGTTTAAGTAAAAGAAAAATATGAGGTATGTGATAAAAGTTTACCTAAATAAATAATACCTCATAGTGTTAATTCCTAAAAAAGTAACTGTTGGAATGTTAACAGTTATACCTGTTATAAGTTAAATGATGTTCTCAAAGCCATAACAGTGTGACTTCAGAGGATTTTTTTCCTTTCTACATATTTATTGTCAGCTTAAATTATCGTGATTGCAATAATACTTATATACTTATATAAACAGCAACTAAACTTGTAAACATGAAAAAATCCTTCTATTAACAAAAGAGCAGTTCATAGAGTAAAGGGTAATTACTCTATGGCCAGTGTCTGATATGATATCATGTCCGGCAGCTGTAAGTAAACCCTCACTATGTGAAATTAAGTACTGACTATGAATTGAAAATTAATTTAAATGTTTACTTATAATAAGCATTTCCATATGATAAGCATTGACCATACTCCTTTTCTGCTAATTGGAACATGTCCTGGCATTGTTGTGGGTCCAGCATGTAGCTTACCAGTAGAACAAGCTCCAAAGTATGAGCTTTTTATTTTAACCCCTGGCAACTTCACAAAATGTCCATGAATCCTTAGACTGAGCTGGGAATCAGCACAGCCCACCAAAACTATGCAGCTTCATTGCCTGTGCTCCAGTCTGCCAGCTGGAGACATATCCTGCCACTGCTGTGAGATCAGCAAGGAGTAATCCCAAAGTATAAGGAGCCACATAGTACAAATGGGCATTCATCTCCTGCTGACCCCATAAATGGTCCACGATTCCATCAGACTTATCCATGAGGACCGACAAGCAAATACACCAACCATACCCCGTTTGCCAACCAGGGACATGTCCTGCGACTGTTGTGGGTCCAGCGCAAAGCCAGGCTCCATAGTAGAACTGTTAGTATGCCAGATTATTCATGCCCTGGCAACCTCACAAATTGTCCAGAAGTCAACGTTTGCAATGACCATACTTCTATCTGCCACCTGGGTCCTGCCCTGCTCCTGTTGTGAGAACAGCATGGAGTCTGCCATGCCAGAACTCCAAAAAAAAAAACAGGATATCCCTGTAGCCAGCCACCACTGGCAATCTTGTATAACACTTGCTGTATAAGGGAATCGGGGCAACATGTTCTTATCACATGTCATAGTTACCCCTGCCGTTTACCTGTGCTTGCATGAATTTCTTCAATCTGACATTATTGAAATATGGATATAAATAATAAGTTGATACATATATTATTTTTTTTCATTTTAAGCCTAAGTAAAAATAAATGGTTTCACATTAGAAATAAATATTTTTAAAAGTTATGTTACAATTTACATTTCATTTTGTTAATTGGCAGAAGTGAATGAACCACTTTCCTTTTATCCTATATAAGTAAAATTTCAAATATCTACTACACATTCAAAACAGCAAGTTTATGCAATGATCAGTATATATTTTTGCATATACAGTAGAACCTGCTTTATAAATAATTCAGTTCTGAATGATTTGGTTTTACATGTAAATGTTTGTAACTTCCAGCTAACTGTAATTGAAAAGTTAGATAATTAAACTTTAATAAATGAGGTGAATCTGTTGCATCTTACCTAATAAAAGTTGAGTTCTTTTAGGACATGTTTCAATGCACACTTGTGTACCATCTTCAGCTTGTCCAGATAATTGATTTTTACGTTGTCGGCCCTGGATGTCAACTCCCACTCCATCTTTAGGTGGACCAAAGAAATTGCATATCAAATCCCTCTCCCGGAAATTTTGAAATTCATGACTTTATCCCTGTACTGATTGCAACAACTACAGGGGCATCTCATTACTTTCAACTTTGTTCAAAATTCTAACAAATATATTAGTAAGCAGAGTTAATCCCTACATTGATGACATTCTAGGAGATCATCAATGTGCATTTAGAAGAAATAGGTCTACAACAGATCAGATTTTTAGTATAAGACAAATTTTAGAAAAGAAATGGGAATATAATGGTACTGTACATCAACTATATGTAGACTTCAAAAAAGCATATGATTCAATTAAGGGGGAGAAGTTATATAGTGTCCACCACTGTGGTCTCGAGGTAGCAGCGTGCTGCCTTGTCACGCAGCGGGCCCGGGTTCGATCCCCGGTCGCGGCAGTTTTTCTGGGTGAGGTTTTTATCGGGGTTTTTGCTCACCTGTAAGACAAATGTCAGAAAAACTTTAAGGCCCAAACGGTCCCCGAAATCATATGGCCATCATCATCATCCTTAACATTATCATCATCACAATCATCCTTCACCGGTGTGGAAAGCAACGGGAAGCTACCACACCTTCACAATTCCCTAGTAAAGCTGCTAGCATAGCATGAAAATGCTATGATTGCAGTGAAGGACCTGCCCTCGGGCAGAATTACTATGGATGGAAGTTATATAGTATCCTGCTGGAGTTCGGAATTCCTAAATAGTTAGACTTATACGAATGTGTCTAAATGGCACAAAGAGTAGGGTGCATGTAGGCAAACAGTTTTCAGATACCTTTGAAATCCAGAATGGGTTGAAGCAAGGAGATGCACTATCTCCTCTACTATTTAATTTTTTACTCGAGCATGCCATCAAATCGTTAGAGGATGAGGAAGGCTTACAACTCAATGGTATAAATAAGCTGTTGGTTTATGCTGATGATGTAGTACTATTGGCCGATAGCAAGGAGATACTAAAGGACAACACACACACACTATTGAGTAACACTAAGAAATTAGGACTGGAAATAAATATCAATAAAACTAAATATATGGTCACACGTAGAAATTCATTATATAATGGAAATGGACAGCTAATGACAAATGAGGGGAATTTTCAGGAAGTGGCTGAATTCAAATACCTAGGAATAATAATCACAAATTGGAATGAGATGCACAAAGAAATTAAACATAGGCTCAATTCTAGTAATGCATGCTATAATAATAATAATAATAATAATAATAATAGCTTTATTTTACCTGGCAGAGTTAAGGCCTTAAGGCCTTGTCTACCACTCAACCAGGTTTAAAAAACACAAACAAAAAAATAGTCTTAAACCTAAATTACAATATATATATATATATATATATATATATACACACACACACACACAAACGATTACAATTTATGAATACAATACAATTAATATTTATAATGTATTTTGATTTACTCTAAATTTAACGAATTAAATATATATGTACAAGATATATAAAAAACGAGGAAAAGATTAATGACATAGTATAAAATTAAATAAATAGAGAAAAATTAATTATTAGACAACAGGTAACTGTATAAGCGTGACTTAAAGGGCCAAGTGTGCGGCAACCCCTGATATCTTGAGGAAGGAGATTCCAGGAGCAGGCAGAGGCTACTGTGAAGGAAGTAGAATAGGAGGAAGTGCTATGCAGAGGAATTGTTAGCAGACTGCTATCTTGTGACTTAGTGTCAATATTGTGGTAAGAGGATAACTTCTCAAATCTGGACGCCAGGTAAGTAGGAATGTAGGAATTCAGAAGCTTGAAATGTAGTGAAAGAGAGTGCAATTTACGTCTGTCAGTAAGACGGAGCTAAAAGAGGTTATTAAAGTGTTCGGAAATATGGTCATAACGGCGGATATTGAAAATGAATCGAACACAAGCATTATGAACACGCTGCAGTCTCTGCGACAAGTCATAGTTTAGATCATTATATATAATGTCACAAAGTGTGGTAACACAAGATTCTGCACAAGGATTTGTTTTAACGAAACTGGGATAAAATTCTTTAAACGTCTAAGATAATGTAAGATGGAGAAAGTCTTTTCACATATGTGTTTCACTTGTGTTTGCCAGGTTAAATTTGCGTCTCGATGTAGTCCAAGATCTATTACTGAAGAAGAATAAGGGATAATTATATTATTTATAGTAAAGTTTGGAAGTGTAGATATGTCAAAGGTTGTAAGCAGTCTTTGTTGTCCCATTAGAATTACATGTGACTTGTTAGGATTTAGATTTAGACCGATACTTGAAGACCAGTTAAAGATGGATATGAGATCGTCATTCATTTTCATCAAGCTGTTATAGAGAGAATGAGGAGGTGAATATAGGTAAGTTTGGAGATCATCAGCATAGAGGTGATAATGGCAGTGCTTTAGTACAGTTGGTAAGTCATTTATGTAGATTGAGAAAAGAAGAGGTCCGGGAACACTGCCCTGGGGGACTCCAGCCAGCACATTGCGCCAAGACGAAGATCTAGAGTTAATGAAACGTATTGTTGACGACCGTGCAGGTATGAGTCGAACCAGGATACAGCGCTGTCAGACAAGTGTAGGTGCTTGAGCTTTATCATAAGTAAGTCGTGGTCTACTGTGTCAAAAGCTTTGCTGAAGTCAAGTAAGGTTAAAGGAGTCAACTGACGTCTGTCCACGGCTTCACGAATATCTTCAGTAATTTTTAGCAAAGCTGTGGTTGTGCTATGACCAGATCTAAAGCCGGATTGATAAGGATCAAGGAGGTGATTTTCTTGGAGATACTCAGTCATTTGCTTATGTACAATATGTTCCAGGGCTTTTAGATAATGTCGGAAGGATGCTAATCGGTCGGAAGTCATTACAGTTAGTAGGTGTACTTATTTTTGGTATAGGCCGAACTCTAGACTGTTTCCATACAGTAGGGAAGATAGAAGTTATAAGGGAAGCATTAAAAATATGAGTCACTGTGGGTAGTATAATGTCAATGATTTTATTTAGCATTAAAATGCTGATGTTATCTGTTCCTTGTGCATTGGATTTAATCCGCTTAAGTGCTTTTTTAACGTCTATAGGCAAAATGTCGTAAAAGTAAAATTTATCTCTTCCAATATGGGGGGATGGGGATAAGTCTTTAAGAATGTCTATTTTAGTCTTGTTGTCTGGAGGTGTCATGGGTATTGAGGTAAAATGTTCATTTAAGTCATCTACAGAAATGTCTATAGAGGCAGTTGAAGGATTCAACTGTTAAGTCCCATTGTACGGAGATTTCGCCAAGTGTCCCATGCACTTATTTCAGGTCCGATTATACTGTGGGTGTGTCGTAGTTTGGCATTGCATATAGTTTGTGTAGTTGTGTTTCTAAGTTGTTTGTACAGTTGCCAGTTCTCATCATTTTTATGTCGTCTGTATGTTTGGTATGCTTTGTCTCATTTTGACATAAGTTCACGTATTGAGTCATTCATCCAAGGAGCAGGGGGGTGGGAAAATCGTCAGGTTTTTACTGGTGCATGTCTGTCATAGAGTTGTAGTATCAGTGTATTAAATGTGTCTACTTTTTCATCAACTGATCTAAGATTCCATATTGTGTACCAAGGTAGTTCTAAAGCATCTGATTTTAGTTTAGTATCATCTATGTTTTGTAAATTTCTGTACGTAATCAATTTAGAGGGTGATTGGAGAAGGTGAGTGAGTCAGGGGTTGCAAGCATGTCATCATTTGTCAGCTCAATGTTGCCAATAGCGGAAAGTAAAAATAAACTATGTACACCCTTCGACAAAAAAATGAGTCATCTCTTGAACGCACATTTCTTCTAAGTCATACTCGGCACAGCGCTGGGTTCAAACTAGGAAACTAGTCATAATTGTGCAGTCCCTGAGCTACTGTGTTATGTGGCATAAACTGAAGACTCTCCTACGTGTCATGATAGCTCAGAGGTAAAGCATGTGGTCACTGTTTCTGTTAGTGAAGCCTGCAGGTTCGCGTTCGCGTCTTCAATTACGCAATTTTTTTTCGTGATATTTGATTTAAAACGATTTATGAATTAAATACATTTTATTTCGATATTTGAATTAATCTATACTTTTTAAGTTCATAATTGTTTTATATACCATTGCGGTTATAACAATGTTAATTTATTTATTTTTATACGCTTTATATTAACTTGACCTGTAGCTTTATATTAACTTGACCTGTATCTGACTATGTAATGGACGGGCATCTATGTAACAGGATCTTTGAAAATGATTTTCACCCACTTAAAAACTTTAGATCGACTTGAAACTTTGTATACTGTAAAGGACTCATGACAACACAATAATTTCATTATTCTTTTTTAAATCCTGGCTAGAATCATCAAAAAATAAAAAAATAAAAACTGGTGTAATAGGTTGCGGATGTATCAACTTTTTATTCAATCGTTGTAAGAGCTCAGTTGGTAGAGCAGTGGACTCTAGTGGTATATAATTTCAGTAATCCATACGCCACTGGTTCAAATCCAGGCTGGAGGATTTCTTTTTTAGAAGAGTATTAAACAATTAAATTTTCATCGGATTCCTGTTTATGACAATCTATGAAACTAAAAATAAAAAAACAAATAATAGTTTCAAAGACCTGAAACAACACACTTTATTAGAAAACTATACTAAAAAATTAAAAATAAATAATAGTTTAAAAAACTAAAACAACACGCTCTATTAGAAAACCGAACTAAAAATTGAAAAATAATTTTAATTTCCAACACACTTGGGATAAAATTAATGTGGTCAACAAAAAAATTATCTCCAACACATCTAGAATAAAGCTAGAGTTATCTACAAAAAGAAAATAATTTTACCATCAAAAGCGTGGAGTGCTTTTTACGGTTTTTACGTTTTCTTCTTAGAGACTTTAATTTCACCAATATCTGTTTAATATCAAATATATTAATTGATATAGGGCACCCCACACTTTTGATGGTAATTTTGTTTTTGTATATAACTCTAGATTTATTCTAGAAATGGTGGAGATGATTTTTTGTTGACAACTTTAATTTTATCCCAAGGTTGTTGGAAATTAAAACTATTTTTCATTTTTAGTTCGGTTTTCTAATAAAGTGTGTTGTTTTAGTTTTTTTTAACTATTATTTATTTTTAACTTGTATACTGCTGTCTTCCATAACTATTTAAAATTTTCATTGATTTCACTTTAGGCCTTTCGATGCTTGCTTCATCTTCTGGAGTAGTTGTTGCAGTATCGAACCAACTGTATGTCTAATAGAGGGTTTTGCTCATTAGCCATATTTTCGTTCAGAATGTTTGTGTTTTTGGCCTTCTTAATATTTTTTATTTTTCTAAAATGTTAATTTTGTGTCTGTTGTTTTCTCTGTGTATAAATGACATTGTATTATCGATATTGTTGAAACTGTGGCCGCTTTCTGAAATGTGTTTAGCTAAATTTGATTGTTAAAGGAGAAGGCAAATCAAATTTCGCTGTTCACCTGATTTGAATCCAATCGAAAATGTGTAAGCTAAGATGAAAATAGAGATGAACTCTAATTGGTGTGCAGATGCACATAAGACAAAAGGTCGTTTATGGCACAAATTCAAGACACTTGGTATGCTCTAGATGATTGTCCACGTACCTGTAGAAATTTTATTGCATCAATGCCCCGAGGACTGAGGGCGGTAATAGATGCTGACGGTTCATACACCCGATATTAATTTTGTTAAAGTTTTCATTTTAGAAGATATTTTTTTCTTTCTTCATTTAATTATTAGAAGGTTTCCATTCATGTGTTTTGTGTGTGCATTAAAGCCATAAAACTCAAATATAATATAAATATGAAACTATATTACAGGAAAATTGCTATCCTAACATTCAGAAAAAAAAAGCAGAACGGGAATCGAACACGTGAGGTTACGAATGCAGATGTTGTGTTAAACCTCTCGACCATGGAAACACACGAAGGCAAGCTCTCTCTTTTATGTTACTTGAGTGTGCACGTCGTTAACTAGCAAACAACACAGTACAATCACCGAAAACATATTAATGTGAATAAGGCTTCTGCGAGTGCTCACGAAGTTCCCCAATCGGTTGATAGAATCAAGAGATGACTCATTTTTGTCTAAGGGTGTACTGTAATAACTCTAATAAAATTAAAATAATTTAGCTAAACAAAGAACTTGAAAAATGAAAATAAAACAAGTAAGTTGTCCCAAATAAAAAATGATAAACTTAAAACTTACATAATTAGAAATAAATTAACAATATAATTGTTAGCAAAGAAAAGACAAATAAAGTAAACATATTTTACACTCAGGTCCTATCTAGTTGATATCCATAGAAGATCTAATTTTGCGTTTATCGCCATTTACTTTGGCTATGACAGCACCGTCCATTGTCCATACATTTTAAATACCATATTTTTGTATACTGTCTTGTAGCAGGCGATAGCGACACTTCGTTAGGTCCTCGCGAACAGTGACCCCACTTCCTTTCAATATATATATATTATGCATTGCAGAGACTTTTGAAATCCCAACTCCTTACAAAAAACGTTAAACTGAAAATATATAAAACTATTATTCTACCAGTTATATTATATGGGTGCGAAACATGGACTCTTACTTTAAGGGAAGAAAGGTGATTACGAGTTTTTGAGAATAAAGTTCTTAGGAAAATTTTTGAACCAATGAGAGATGAACAGACAGGTGATTGGAGAAGACTACTTAACAATGAACTACATGGTCTTTATAGGAAGCCATATATAATAAGAACAGTTAAGTCTCGTATACTGCGATGGGCAGGACATGTTGCACATATGGGGAATGAAAGACATGAATGGAAGCTTCTTGTAGGAAAGCCAGAGGGAAAATGCCCAGTTGGTAGACCAAGAATGAGGTGGGAGAACAACATTAACTATGATTTGAGGGAAGAAGATTATACAGGGAATGATTGGAAAGCATTAGCTCAGGATAGGGATGTATGGAGAGCTTATGTCCATGCTGCCATGATCCTATGGGTTCGATAGTGCCAGTGAGTAAGTATGATTCTATCCCTGTTTCTTCTGGATGTACGTCTTCATTCAAACGGGGAGTTCTTTACCATTTTCTAATTGTTTTAATAATTTGGTGTTCACATCGATTTTATGTTTTTCTGACCAAACATGAGCAGCTACTGTAGATTTTTTCTTTTTTTTTTCATTTCTAATGTGTTCCTTAGTTCTAATGGTCAAATTTCTCTTTGTTTTCCCTATGTATATCTTATCAAGATCCCCACACTTTATCTGGGATATTCCTGATTTTTTCCCATAAATCTTTCAATTTTTGTTGGTTGTGATTAGTTAATTTAGGCTGTAAATAGTTTTTGGTGCTAATCTGATATTAAATTTTTTGAAATTTATTGTGTGGCCATGGATGACATGTGAATTTCCTGTATTTCTTTTCAATTGATTTTTCTATCTGAAAAGTGCTTTCAATCAACAATTTTCGTTTTTATGTTCCCCCCCCTTTTTGTATCTTTTCTCTTCGAAACCATTTTCTGTTGCCACTTTAAATTATTTGTTTTTTCCATAATTCAAAATTGTCTTTGCTCAAGGGTATATTTACCAATCTATGTTAGGCTAATGAAGACACTTTGTGTGAAATATGGTTGAATCCTATTGATTTACTATAGTTATCCATGTGTGTTTCTCTTCTACGAATTCCAAATTCTGTTTTACTTTTTTCCTCATTTGTATACAATTTGAGTTCTAAAATGGTAAATGTTTCTCTTTAGTTTCTAAAATGGATTTGACTGTTTTACTCTGTATATTCAAGAGTTTTAAAGCATCTTCTATATGCTTTTGTTTAACTCTAGAAATTAAATTGTCCGCATATCTACATCAAAATTTGAACATCACAGGATATGGCTTAATTATTTTGCATTCAAAATTACTCATGAACAAATTTGGAGTTAGAGAGTATTTTCAATTGCTAGATTTCAAAATGTTTCATTCCTTTGAATTCCCTACTTGACTATCTGGAAATTTGGTAAGTAGGAATTCCCTACTAATGGAAGAATTAGAAAAGATAGATAGAACCAGAAGACAGATTAATTTCTTTCAATGCAACTTCATTATTTACCCATGTCCCAAACACACAAACAAAGTTCCATAGATTAAAGTTTCATTGAAAAACACACCCCTACAACAAATGAATGAAGCTAAATATTTAGGAATCTACCTGGACAAGAAATTAACTTGGAAAACCCACACTGAAAAAGTTTCTGAATCAGCACAAAAACGATTGAAACTTTTGAAGAGACTTACTGCCACAAAATGGGGTTGCTCAAGATCAACTTTAAACAGACATACAAGTCTTATAAAAAGCCAGTTTTACATTATGGATCTGAAATGCTACTTACATTTCCCAATAATGTGAACAAATTGGAAAAAGTCCAAAATAAAGCTTTGAGAATAATTACTGGTGGTGTTAAAACAACACCAATACTAGCAATGCAAATCTTAACCAATAAGAAAAAGGAATATTGTTATATATGAAAAATCTAAGAAGACTTCCATATCAGAACTACTGGAATAGCTACATAAATCAAAATAGACATCTAAAAACTGAAGTAGGATTCATCCAAAAAAATATTACAGATTAAGGAGAAATATGAAATACCACAGATGGCACAAAAACTTATAACTTCAATATCCCCCCTCGAATTTAGCAGCATCAACTATTCATTAAACCTGACATAAGAGATCAACAAAAAAAAATATAAGCTCAATAGTAATGAAACAATTAGCACTAGAAACAGTCAATATTAGATATCCAGAACAAATGTGGCTTCATGTCTATACAGATGGGTTGCTAATGAATAGAGAAGCAGCAGCATAAGCAGGAATAACATGTAAACTCCTCTCATTTTACATCTCTCTTGGGAAATATAAACACATTATGACGGCGAACTACAAGCAATACTTACAGCCCTACAACCATTGTTTCTTCATATCAGTTCCTTCCAAAATACTGTAATACTTTCTGACTCTAGCTCAGCCATAATAGCACCAACACACAACCAGACCATCCAAGACCATAGAATAATAGAAACCAAAAATTGCATCAGGATGTTAAAAAACCTAAACAAAAATGTTGTTCTACAATGGATTCCAGCACATTGTGGCATGGACGGTAATGAGAAGGCTGATATGCTTGCAAAGAAAAGGTACGCTCATCCAACAGAGCAAGATCAATTACCTATCTTATAAATCAGTACAACTCTACACCAAAATGAAAATAAAATCCCATATAGCTGAACAAAACAATATCCAATGTGAAACCAAGATATGGAAGACATTACTAGAACCAAATACAATACCAAACAGCCCTCGATCAATTACAGTTGCATCATTTCATCTTGAAACTGGTCATGATTGCTTGGCAGCAGATCTACATAAAATTAAGCTACTAGACTCCCCACACTTGCACAAATACGATAATGAACAAGGATCACTTGATGTTGTGCGCTGATCTTCAGAAAATAGTTGGAACACCATTCCAAATTGCTGAATATTATTGGGAAGCCCGCAAGCGAATGATGACAAATCAAGAGCTTCAGGACATTTGAATACTACTACAACACAAACTCCTTGTTCTTCTGTATATAATTTTTTTCCCACATCGTGAGTTCATTGGTATTTTCTAACTGTTTTAATAATTTTGTATTTAGATCTATTTGGTGTTTTCTGTCCAAACGTGAGCTGCTACTGCAGATTTTTTCTACTTCTCCTTTCTTAATAATTTTGTATTTAGATCTATTTGGTGTTTTTCTGTCCAAATGTAAGCTACTACTGCAGATTTTTCTACTTTTTTTTTACATTTCTTATGTGTTCTTTAGTTCTAATGTTGCACCGAGTCCTCTTATTTCAGAGAAATAAGGACTTTTATTAAGGGTGAATAAATAATTAAGTTATAATTATTGTCACATGAATAAATTAATAAATGAATGGAGGAAAACACAACAAGGATATATACCCATCAATAGGAACCTCAAACTCGATGCTATTCTTTTTGCAGACGATTTAGCTCTTCTGGCACTTTCCGAAAATGATTTGCAACGATCAATTTATAATTTACAAAAAATAGGTGCCAAATTTAATATGGAAATATCAATTAACAAAACTAAAATTATGGCATTTCATGGGAAGGACCCCATACAAAGTAAAATCTGTCTCCAGAATAACATTTTAGAGAGATCTAATCAATTTAAATATCTTGGATATTATCTCTCTATCTGGGATGAAAAGGATATCCCTGAAAAAGTTACTAGTTATAATAAAAGTTTAGGAATTATTAATCAAGTTATGAAACCATCCCTTGTACAAAAAAACGCCAGATTACGTTTATATAACACTTTGGCTAGACCAGTGTTGACCTATGGTAGTGAAGCATGGACACTAAAAAGACAACATGAAAGCAGAATAACGGCTTGTGAAATGAGATTCATGCGCAGAACAGCGGGTTACACCAGATGGGATCGGAAAAGGAACACCGATATCTTAAAAGAATTGAAGACTACGCCAATTTTGGAATATATTAAACAGTACCAACTAAATTGGAAACACCATCTAGAAAGAATGAGTTCAAATCGGATCCCCAAAGCTGTTTATAATTATATACCAAGAGGACGAAGATCACTGGGCCGTCCTATGAAATGCTGGAGGGAAAATTTTCTATAGGATCGTAAGAGGCCTTGGCCTAATACTTGGAAGGAAGAAGAAAGAAGAAGAAGATAATTATTGTCAGAAGTAGGGCATATTTATACTCAAATTAAACGGGATGAAAGCAGGAATTCATTGGTAGCATAACCAAATTGATATGACTTACCACAAAATAAATTCATATGCAATCAATAAAACTCTAATACCAAGTGATTAGCACTCAGTCATAGACCTGATCCTTTGCTATTGTGATCAACCACACTAGTAAACAAGATACAATGGAACGGTAAGCCCTTATACAATAGAGAAAAAGTTTGCAGTTTTCTTTCTAAAAAGGAATTACAAGACTGCGCTATTATTAACTTGTAACAACAATAACTAAATCCTAAACTGCATACAAAAGGGTGGACACCAACTAACAAGCTACCGGGTTTTCCTAGGTAAGCTACGGAAAAAAAGATCCCACTAGCCATTTTAACTAGAACATGCAAGCACTCCACAGGTGTCTTCTTTGGCGGCAGAAGGTAGAGGTTGACAAACAGAATTCACCCTAGCAAAGATAACTCTTAGTTGAACAACCCTGCAAATTTGATATTGGGATGCAAATAATTTAAAGCAGGGGACATGAACACAAACGCTTAAATTTAACACCCTCGACAATGCCCTCAAGATATGGTTTGTGAATCAAAATTGTTGTAACATGTGAACTTTTTGTGTGAGGCTAAGACTTTTGGTGGAAGGGACGGATGCCAGATCACATAGAGAAAATAAATATTCATTCTTAGCAAAAATTGAAGTCACTAGCATGTGTGCCAGTCGAGGAGGCACATCGCTTTGTTTAAGTCAAAACTACTAGCATGTGCGCCAGCCGCAAGCGCGTTTCCTCTAAGTTTCGGCACTATCAGTCAGAGTGCACTTTTTTTAGTGTTATAAATATTATTATTTTCGATCCTCAGTTTATTGAGCTTTAAAGTCAAGTAGTTATAAATAAGCGATAGCGCATTTATTTGACCCAAACTTTGGAGTTAGAATAATTATTTAAACACATGCAGTGAATAATAAATATATGCTTCCGGCTACCAACAGCCTTCAGCGTCAAGTTAAATTGTCGAATACAACAAGTGTAAAATATAGTGATTATAAAGTGGGATGTCAATTTCAAGACATCACACCGAGTCTACTGTTTTTCCCCAGTGAATATCCTTCTTCACGGATACCTGAGATATAACCTTGTTCTACTGACCGAACCCAGCTAGTCCCGAGCAACAAATTGTCCATATACCTTATCCTGGACACCTAAGCAAACCTATCCCGACTAAAATCATTCTACATGTGGGGCTTTTATCCAACGTAACATACATTAAGTAAAATCCTTTTACAATGTTTAAATATCTCTTTGTTTTCCCTATGTATACTTTATTACAATTTGCATATTTTATTTTGATATATTCCTGATTTTCTTCAATATTTTCATTTTTGTTGGTTTTCATAAGTTTTTAGGCAGTTTAGCACCAAAGAATGATTATAGCTTAAAAAACTTATGAAAACCAACAAACATGAAAAGAATTGAAGAAAATAAAAAATCAAGAATATATCAAATAAAATGTGCAGATTGTGATAAAGTATACATAGGGAAAACAAAGAGAAATTTAGACATTAGAACTAAAGATCACATAAAAAATGTAAAAAAAAAAGAAGTAGAAAAATCTGCAGTAGCAGCTCATGTTTGGACAGAAAACACAAAATAGATCTAAACACAAAATAGATCTAAATACAAAATTATTAAAATAGTTAGAAAATACCAATCAACCCACGATATGGGAAAAAATCTATATACAGAAGAACAAGGAGAAAATTATGAACTTTGAAATTCCCGGAAAAACGAGCCTCATTACCAAGTTCTTTGAAACACAGATCTAGGGCCGACAACATGAAGAAAAGAAAAAATCAGTTTGTAAATCACTGACGACGGGGCAACAGCCTTGAAACATATGTCTTACAAAACTACCATAAGAGGTAAGAATGTTTAAAAAATACAAATTCAATTATGTCCTAAAATAACTCAACTTTTATGAAATAAGATGCAACAGACTCACATTCAGTACCAGGCACCGAGCAGGGCATTTAAACCCACAGGCCAGCCATTTAAATACCCCAGCTACCCTTTTCTTGGCACTTCAGAAAATGGACCATTATTCACAAACTATTAGTCCTAGAAAATTCAAATTTTGTACATACCTAAAGGAGATATCCTAGTAGGAATTGATGGTGAAATAACTTGGGTGATTGACATCACATGGTATCGGCGTATCAATTTCAGGAAGTGGAAGTTCATCTTCACTTTCACTTCGTGAATCTTCTGATTCAGGAATCAGTTCATCACCTGAATCATCATTATACAAAATATTCACAATTCTTCTTCAGTGAGATATTTTTATTTCGCCATGGTTTCACTCATGCACAAACAACAGTGCGATAACGAGAAACATATACAACTATATTGGAGCCTCGAGTCAAGTTTGGGTGAACAATTCCATGTGTTGTTTGTTTTAAAAATAAAAGAGGATTCACCAAGGTGAAACATGTCAAACGGTAATAGAAAATGTACATTTACATGTCATTTATGATCTCCAAGACATACTAAGCCAACACAATATTTAGGCGCCGAATATAAACGTGGTTCGTTTGTGCCCGCTCTAAAACGAGTTACCTGACCGACGGCCGCATACACAATAGTCTCTTTAAATGCCTTAACTGGTTTACGGTACTGAATATGACATAAGAACCTTATAATGTTACTAACTCAACTAAATAACTCACTGGCACTATCAAACCCATAGGTTCATGGCAACGTGGCCATAAGCTCTCCATACCATCCCTATCCTGAGCCAATGTTTTATGTTTTCCAATCATCCCCTGTATAATCTACTTCCCTCAAATCATAGTTAATGTTATTCTTCCATCTCATTCTTGGTCTACCAACTGGGCATTTTCCCTCTGGTTTTTCTAAGAGAAGCTTCTATGCATGTCCTCATAATGTTACTTCCTATTGTAATTTTATAATAAATAATCTTTATTTGCATGTAATGCATTTATACGAAATTCATGATTATACATACCAAATTTCATAAAGTGTACCCGAGTTTTACGTAATCAAGGAATTGTATTTAATATTTGTAGGAAATAACACTATGAGGTTTCTTCTAATTATTATGAGTTAGTTATTTTGACTCACCTCATAATTTTGATATTCTACAGACTGTAGTTTTTTCGCATTCATGCGACATTGTCAATGCATTCTGACTGTTGTATTTGCAGTTGTCCAGTAGGTTGATTTCTTCTCCCTCTGTTGACTGACCGATGAACTTCCAGATCAATTTTTTTTTCTATTCCCCCAGAATTTCAAAATTCATAGTTTTCTCCCTATTCTTGTGGATGTAAATTTTTTCCCAAATTGTGAGTTCCTTAGATTTATCTGACTGTTTCAGTAATTTGGCCTTGTTTCGATTCTGTATTTTTCTGATTATTCGTATGCAGCTATTGCAGACTTTTCTATTTCTCAATTTTTAACATTTCTAAAGTGTCCTTTCAGGAGCCAAAGGGGTAGTATGCGGTCTAGAGGGTATATACCATGTTAGCAGGTATATACTACTAAAACTTGGGAAATGCCATTAATTCTTACCAAGTCCGATGCACACACATCATTGTTGTGGTTCCTGGAAATGCTAAGTGGTGCAAGGCAAAAAGTGAGTTTCTGAAGCTTGAAATTCGGGGACCAGTCAACTAAGAGAGACAACTCTAACAGAAAACATTAGTCCTCCAGGATAGCTGGGGTTAGGCATAGGGTTGACACTCCTATCCCGTAAAAATATAATCATCACGAAACCAGAAGCACAGTATGCCAGATAGAACTTTTCACAATGACATGGCAAATACATAAAGGATATGAGTATTAGAACATTGAATGTTTTATCTTTATACAGACCTGTTGCCCTGAAAGCGCTACTCGAACAATTAGATTTATATAAACTACATATACTAGTGTATTCACATAGACTTTCATGGCCGGAGTTGCTATGATGATCTTGATGAAGATTTTCGGGCTGTAGGCCGTGGTCGTGAGGCTTGTAGTTCCCCGACGTTTCGCCAGAGACGCGTCTAGCACCCTCAAGGGTTGTCTTGAGACTGGTAATTCTGTCCACTGTTTGTCCTATTTATACGTTCACCATGATGTGTTCGTAAGTTATATCTGCCTTCTGATTGGTCAGGGTTAGGGACTTCCATTGCTCCAATGAGATTGCTGTATGATGGTCTAGTCGACTGTACGTTGTATCTGCCTTCTGATTGGTCAGCGGTAGGGACATCCATTGTTCCAATGAGATTGCTGTTTGATAGTCTAGTCGACTGTACTTGTAGAGGTTTACATTTTGCGTTTTTGAGAACCGGTATCCATACTTTGTTGACTTTTAATGATTCTTCTTTTCTATTGAAACTGTTTTTATGTTTGAATATTTCGATGGCTTCTCATTGTAGACGGGTAAAATAGTGTGTGCAGTTAGATAATATGTCTGTATTCTGGTATTATACTCTGTGCCCATCAAGCAAAGAGTATTCTGCTACTGCAAATGGGTAAGTCGGCAGTAGCAGAACACTCTTTACTTGATGGCCACAGAGTACAATACCAGAATACAGACATATTATCTAACTGCACACACACTATTTTACCCGTCTACAATGAGAAGCCATCGAAATATTCAAACATAAAGACAGTTTCAATAGAAAGGAAGAATCATTAAAAGTCACAAAGTATGGATACCGTTTCTCAAAAATGCAAAATGTAAACCTCTACAAGTACAGTCGACTAGACTATCAAACAGCAAATCTCATTGGAACAATGGAAGTCCCTACCACTGACCAATCAGAAGGCAGATACAACGTACAGTCGACTAGACCATCACATGGCAATCTCATTGGAGCAATGGAAGTCCCTAACCCTGACCAATCAGAAGGCAGATATAACTTACGAACACATCGCGGTGAACGTATAAATAGGACAGACAGTGGACAGAATTGCCAGTCTCAAGACAACCCTTGAGGATGCAAGACGCAGTCTCTGGCGAAACGTCGGGAAACTACAAGCCTCATGACCATGGCCTACAGCCCAAAAATCTTCATCAAGATCATCATACATATACTAGTATTGCAAGAAGTGAGGTGGATAGGGAATGGGATTTTAGAAAAGAAATGTAACACAATCTTTTATAGTTGTCACAAAAAAGATCATGCTTTTTGAATAGTATTTGTAGTTCATAAGAGGATAAAGCATCTAATAATGGATTTTAAGGCAAAGTCACCTAGAAGTTGTATCCTACGGATTAAAGGATGTTTCTTTAATTATAGTTTTATATGTGTGCATGCACCTATTAATGAGAGGAATGAAGAGGAGAAAGAAAGCTTTTATGATGAGCTTGACTGAATTTATGATGAATGTCCTAAAAGAGACATTAAAATAATTTTAGGTGATTTGAATGCGCAATTAGGCAAGGAAGGCATGTAGGAACAAACAGTCTATATACAGTATTTATTGATAATGGCATTAGATTAATTAGTTTTGCCTCATCTAGAAGTATGGTGATTGCTAGTATGGTATTTCCACATAAGGATATCCACAAGAGAACTAGGAAGTCTCCTGATGGAAAAACTTTTAGTCAAATTGACCATGAAGTCATAGACACTAGACATTTTTTCAAATTTTACTGATATTAGGACCTATTGGGGAGCAAATGTGGACTCAAATCATTACTTAGTCAATGCACGTATAAGAAGTCACATCTCAAATGCTAAAAGGATCCACGGAGAACAGATGTGAAAATTTAACTGTGGAAAACTAGTTGATCATCTTCTTCTTCATCCAACCAAGAATTCGGCCTATAGGCCTGTTACGATCTCACTGATGAATTTTGTATCCAGCGTTTCCTTGGACGGCCCAAAGATCTCTTCCCTGTTGGACAATAATGAAGAATGGCCTTGGGAACTCTATCTGAACTCATTCGTCGCAAATGATTCATCCAGTTGTTCTGGTATCTATGTATGTACTCGATGACCGGTTCTAAATGTAGTTCCTTCAAGATATCGTCATTTAGTTTGTGATCCCATTTGGTATATCCTGCTGTATACCTCATGAATCTCATTTCACTAGAAGTTAACCTGCTCTCTTCTCCTTTCCTCAAAGTCCATGCCTCACTAACGTAGCAAAGTGCAGGTCTTGCTAAGGTTTTATATAACCGTACTCTGGTATCTCTCTGGACTAGCAAAGGTTTCATTACTGAATTTATTATTCCCATGAATTTACTCTTTCCAATATTTTTAAATCTATACAAATTTTGATACGTACAGGGTATTTTCCTTGAAGAGCCATTACTTTTATTTTCTCTGTATTGATTTTCATGTTATATTTTATGGCTATTTCGTTAAAATTATATACAGACATTAAATCTAGATTTATATACAGAGAATTGATGAGAGCCTAGATGAGATTGTGAGTGAGAATGTTAGTGAATGCTGGAAGGCTTAGGGAAGGATAGTAACAGAAACGGCTACTGAGGTGTCAGGCAAAGGTGATATACAATCAAATACAATCACTGGTTTGATGCTGACTGTGAAAATGTGACTAATATTAAAAATGTGGCTTACAGGAAAATGCTGCAAAAAAGAAATACTCGCAAAGTTGTTGATGAATATTGTCTTGCAAGACTTGAAGTAAAAAGAATTCCCAAGAAGAAGAAGAAGAAATGAGAGTTCTTTGATAAGGAACTGAAAGAGATGGAATAGCTGCAAAACAAAAATTAAAGCAGAACATTTTATAGGAAATTAAATAAAAACAAGAATATCTTTCAGCCAGGATCAACATTATGTAGTGATAAAGCAGGCAACATTTTAAGTGATGAAAGACGAATTTTAAATAGATTGACTGAATATTTTAATGAGCTTCGGAATGAGGAAGTACCCAACCAGTATATAACAGTCTCTACAGCTTCAACTAACTATGAAATGACCAAAATTGTAGAATATCCTCCAACTCTTGAAGAGGTTGAATATACTATTAGTAGGTTGAAAAATAATAAAGCACCAGGAAATAATCTGATACATACTTACTCACTGGCACTATCGAACCTGTGGGTTCATGGCCACGCAGACATAAGCTCTCCATACATCCCTATCCTGAGCTAATGCTTTCCAATCATTCCCTGCGTAATCTACTTCCCACAAATCATAGGTAATGTTAATCTCCCACCTCATTCTTGGTCTACCAACTGAGTGTTTTCCCTCTGGTTTTCCTACAAGAAGCTTCCATGCATGTCTTTTATTCCCCATACGTGCCACATGTCTGCCCATCGCAGTCTACGGGACTTAACTGTTCTTATTATATCTGACTTCCTATAAAGACCATGTAGTTCATTGCTATGTAGTCTTCTCCATTCACCTGTCTGTTCATCTCTCTTTGGTCCAAAAATGTTCCTAAGTACTTTATTCTCAAATACTTGTAATCTCCTTTCCTCCCTTAAAGTAAGAGTCCATGTTTCGCACCCATATAATATAACTGGTAGAATAATAGTTTTATATATTTTCAGTTTAACGATTTTTGAAAGGAGTTGGGACATCAAGAGTCTCTGCAATGCATAATAGCACACATTTCCAGAATTGAGCCTATGTTTAATTTCTTTGTGCATCTCGTTCCTATTTGTGATTATTGTTCCTAGGTATTTGAATTCAGCCACTTCCTCAAAATTTCCCTCATTTGCCATTAGCTGTCCATTTCTATTATATAATGTATTTCTATGTGTGACCATATATTTAGATTTATTGATATTTACTTCCAGTCCTAATTTCTTAGTGTTACTCAATAGTGTGTGCGTGTTGTCCTTTAGTATCTCCTCGCTATCGGCCAGTAGTACTACATCATCAGCATAAACTAACAGCTTATTAATACCATTGAGTTGTAAGCCTCCCTCATTCTCTAAAGATTTGATACATGCAGAATTAATTAAACAGTCAGGCACAATGTATGTAGAAAAGTTATATCTACTATTCATTAAAATATGGAATGAGGAGAGTATACCAGAAGATTGGAATTTGAGCATAAAAGGGTAACTGCAGGTAATAACGGCACCTATTCAGATTTTGAGCTGTAATTTGGAGAAATATAATCCGGGATGTCTGTTCCTTTTATATAACATTACTTGAGGTCCTAACTACCTTACATCCAAATATAATTTATAAAGATATAATATTTTATGAAGGAAGCAAAGAAAATCAGGAGGAGAAACTGGCGTTATTGCCTGCAATGAAGGTAATAATGCCCCACTGAATTATTTCGAAGTTTAACACATTTTTGCTGTATTTTGATACACTATTCAGCTTAAATACTTACAGTCTTACTAATAAAAATCTCTTATACAGGCTTTCATCTGTTGTTTAATTATACAATGTATAAGCCTTATATATATCATGTATAATTTCCTTACTAATAAACGTTGTACAGGAGCTATACGACAATACAATCCTTATACACAATACGTCACATATTCGTCATCATTATGATGTCAGAATATATTATGCGCCATTTGTAACAGAAAGAAAATAACATCTACTTGTGATTAACAGTGTAAGAAATGAGTATGGATAAGAATTAATACAGATTCCCTAATTGGGGAGGTATGGAAAAATTAAGTGTTTTAATTTATTTACATTTTTCTTTAGGCTATGTCAAATATATTATAGAATATGTTTCACAGATAAAGTGCTGCCATCTAACGACAAGAACTTCAAACAATTCTTGGAAATTAATAAAAGTTTTTTTTCCCATTACTTATGAATTATATACAGTGTTTTAAGAATTGTTAGAAAATGTTAAAAATAACAGGAAGTGTTAGCGATAACAGAATAACCCTTTAAGAAAAAAATCATCTGCGGTTTGATCGGGAATCTAACCTGGTACCTCACAGACTGTAGTCAGAAGCCCTAACCACTAGACTATCATGCCAATGAATGGTTTGTTGCAATAATGCTACCTTTATAATTAAAAACATTTTTATATCGGGGTATGTTTATTATATATTAATGATGTAAGAAAATTTTGTTAAAATAATATTACGAAGCATTTAAACTACATTCAGGTTAAATCTTGTCACAGAGCAACTATTATAGAACATATTATTTTGTGAATCAATGTTCAATTTAAAAAATATTATAAATCGAGAATGAATGTAACAAAAGGCATTTTATGATGCCTTTATTTTTCTACCCACAGCTTTATTAATATTATTAATATCCTGTGTATCGATCAAACAGTCGTTAAAGTGTTGCATTTTGCATTAAATTTAAGGAAACATTTCATCAATATCATAAGAAAACAATCAGCTGATCTTAAAGTCAGACATTTTGTCTAGTTACACAATCCTTAAACAAGGCTGGAGCCATGTATAACGATTCCCATGTAAAGTTGTACACTCTTATACACTGAAGAGCTAATATAGTGTTTATTAGTAAGAATTTTCAACTGAGAAGTGTATAAAAATTGTATAAAAGATATATATGGATTATTAGTAAGAGGGTAAAAATACAAGTTAAAATAACAATTTATGAACATAATATTATCATAGAGATAACAAAAATGTACATAAGAGTCCTCATGTAACAAGTACACGTCTAATTACTGATGTGATTTACCTTCACTCGATTAAATGTGCAAATCCATACTCACACAGGGAACAAAGACCCGTTTTTAGCACAGATTTGCTATCACAGGTCTCATGGTACCAAACTTCACGTTATGTGCACTGAATCCAACTTTTCTTACACCTTTTATCAAAATAGTAACCTCCACAATCACCACAATACAGATCTTTGTCCAGACTTTTCCCTTTTTTATTAGTAGTTGCAGGTTTTGAAAAATCTGATGCTGATGATGTTTCTTTATTGAAAAGTTTTCTACTCAGAAGTACAGCTTTTACATTCACTGAACGTCTATTCGCTTCTTTCCTGATGATCTTCAAAGTTGACAAAAGCATCTGGACAGGAGATTTTTCGGGTGTTTGGGGTTTTTGTTCAGAATGAGGTGCTATCTCCTCTGGATTTGGCCTCTTGGACACACTGCTTGGAGCAAAAGATGTGTCTGAAAAAATGTCCAGTTGCTCTAAACCCAGAAGCTGCATTTCCAGGAGTTGCAGCATAATACCAGGCTTCCAAAAAAAGTTTAGGAAACTGCAATTTCCCAAAATACCTTCTAGGATGCTCACAACAATAACTGTCCACAGCCACAATGGTTTAAAGAAACTCTTGTCAAGGGGTTGGAGCTCATGACTACAGAGGGCAGGAAGCAGAGTATTTGAATACCAAAACTTTTAGCCACATCCAATACGGAGACATCGAGATGACTTCTGTGGCCATCCAGTATTAGGAGGTATTTTCCTGAGGTATGATATGCATTGAAATGACGCAGGAATTTGCAGAACACATCTTTAGTCACATACCCTTTTGGCATCATAAAGAACTTACTACCACTTGGTAAGTCATTTCCAAATTCCTTTTTCTCATAAATTCCTTTGTAAAGAACAATAGGTGGAATCCAAGAAGTGCCTGTTGCATTAGTACAAGCACTTATAGTGACAGTTTTACCTTGTTCACCGTGTGTTGCCACATGAACTCTCTTGCAACCCTTCATGGCTAGATCATTTTCTTTTCCGTTGAAAATTAGCTGGAGCCCTGACTCATCCACATTGTAAATCTGGTGAGGTTCATATTTAGTTTTCTCATAGATAGACTCCAACAGCTGGAAGAAACGGTTGACCGTTTCTTTGATGAAATGCATAAGCCTGCCATAACTCAGATTCTCTCCTTTTCGAAGAAGTATGTCAGCATTGCGTTTCAAGAATTCCTCAAACCAGTACCTCCCTGCTTTACCCCTTGAAAATGGTGTTTTCATGCCCAAGGCATCACTTAGCTCTGCTGCCTTTTCACAAATTAACATTTTGGTGACACCAAACCCAACTTCTTGTAGTTTAATTATTCTTTGTTTCAATGCTTTTTCAATACCTGCATTAAAAACTGGGCTACATCCAAGTATTTTCTCAGGTTCCTTCAATTCACTCCTCTCCAGCCAACGGAGTGTCCTTTGAGGAATGTTGAAGCTCCTTACAGCATCTGCGACACTTCTCCCTGATTTTGCTGCTTGTCCGAGATCGTCAGTACTCCATTTAGCCCATTGATTTTTACAAAACTTGCCCATTTTGTGATCTGTGAGTAAAAACCATAAGAAGGCACTATTACCTGCACACCCCACTTAGCATTTAAATTAAAATATTTGTTACACATGATTTTTTTAAAAATAAAACTTATTACTAATAATGAATAGTAATATTACATATTAAGATCAAACAATAATATTGACAATGGTACTATGCTGTAAGACACAATACTTACCTAACTTTTTCTAAACGAAAATTCAAGTGGTTTTTTTCACCAGAGATTAACACCAGTCTTCACAACACGACTGTTCAAGCAACACTAATGTTGCAGAATGTTTCAAGGCCATTACCAATCCATTGGGGAAGCTCCCCTCTACTGTTCCAGTAGCTTCTAACATGCTAACACCATCCGAATATTTACAAACTAACGTTTCTACAGAAAATGGCATCATTTCCTTCATGGCGTTAATACCTGCAGTTACCCTATGCCCTATACTGAAGAAAGATGATGTACTGACTTGTTCCAATTATGGGGGAATCAGTCTTTTGTGTATGTATTACTTATAAAGTATTTTCGAACATCTTATTTAAAAGGTTGGTGCCATGTGAAGAAAATGTGGTTGGAGATTATCAATGTGGTTTCTGGCAAGGATGGTCCACAGTGGATCAAATCCATAACCTTCACAGAATTCTTGAAAAATGCAATGAATATGGAACAGAAACATGCCACTCTTTATAGATTTTAAGGTGGCATATGATAGCATAAACAGGGGGGGGGCAAATATTTGCAGCAATGCAAGAATTTAAAATACCTCTGAAACTTATTGCATTGGTTAAAATAACAATGAATAATACTAAATGTCAGATTAAGATTAACAATGCATTAACCGAGCCTATTCATACAAAAAAAACTGAGTACGACAAGGAGATTCTCTTGCACGTCTATTTTTTAAAATTGCCCTTGAAAAAGCGATAAGAGATGCAGGTCTTAATATAAGGGGTACCATTTTTCATCAATCTGTGCAAATTCTTGCATATGCCAACAATATAGATATAATAGGGAGAAGTCAATTAGCCACGAAGGATGCATTAATTAGCCTGGAGAAGGCAGCAAAAAAATGAATCTTAAAATTAACCAGGCTAAGACAAAATATATGCCATTGTTAAAGGTAATTTGGAAGTTGGCGCATATAAATTTGAACTAGTTCATAGCTTTATATATCTAGCATCAGAAGTAAATTGTAGAAATGACAATTCAGCTGAAATTCATCTATGCATCATGGCTGCAAACAAATGCTTCTTTGGACTCAGGAATATGTTTACATCTCAACTTATATCTAGGAAGACAAAAATACTCATGTATAAGGTTCTCCTTAGACAAGTGTTAACATTTGCATCAGAAACTTGGACCATGTTGAAATCTGATGAATTATTAGGGTATTTTGAAAGGAAGATACTCAGATCCATTTTTGGTGCTGTGAAAGAAAATAATGTATGGAGAAAGAGATACAATAATGAATTGTATAAACTGTATAATCAGCTGGATATTCTGAATTTTGTTAAAATTAATAGATTGGCCTGGGCTGAACAGCAAAAGGATTTAAAAAATAATTAAAAATGAGCAACCTCTATTGGCCAGAAAAGTTGGAAGATCTAAATTAAGATGGGAGGACAGTATAATTCAAGACATTAAGATTTTAAAAATAAAAAACTGGAAGAATGAAGTTCAGGAGAGGGAAGTCTGGCATAAGCTTCTGAAGGCAGCCGAGGCCCACAAGGGGCTGTGGAGCCATTGATGATGTTGGTGTTCTTTCAATCTTGTATTCAAGTTCCATTTTGTTTTTCCTATGTATATTTTTTCATAATCTTTACAATCAATTTGATAAATTCCCTGATTTGTTGTCATCATCAATCTGTTCATTTTTGTTGGTTTTAATTAATTCATTCAAACTGCAATCATTTTTCGGTGCTAATTTAATGTTAAATTTGCTGAAAATTTTTTGAAACTTATTAAATACTAAAGGATGATATGTAAATTTCCTGAATTTTTTTACCAATTTCTTGTTCTGTATGAAGAGTAGTTTTATTTATCACTTTTTGTTTCTTGAATTTATTTTCTTATGAATCATCTTTTCTTCAATACCATTTTATTTTCCTATTTTCAATAAGTGCGTTTTCTCTATATTAAAATTTTTTTCTGCTCATAGGAATGTTCAAATGTATATGATAAACTGGTTGGTTGGTTGGTATCTAATGTCGAGCACTTGATAATGAAATCATTCGCTCTCTTGCACTCCAATATTTAGCAGAAAGGCTGGTCTCTTCTACAAAAGCTGGACAACGGAGGAGATGGTTTCTTTCCATATCTTCATTTAAATTGCAAAAAGGGCATTTAGGTGAATCTGTTATGCCAATTCTGTGTAGGTGTTTATTCAAGCAGTCATGTCCCGTTAGCAGTCTGAATGTTGCTACTGCAGATTTTCTTTGTAATGTAGTAATGTCATAAGCTTGTAGATTTTCCCATTCCTTTCCAGATAAACTATTAAAGACATTATTTATGTGCTTATATGGTTGAAACCTGTTGCTTTAATATAATTATTAATGTGTGTTTCTTTCCTGTAAATTTCAAATTCTATTTTCTTTTTTTCTTCATTTCTTTTCAATTTAAGCATCTAAAAATGGTAAAAATCTGCAATAGCTGCATGTGCATGGTCAGAAAAAACATAGAATCAAAACAAGGGCCAAATTACTGAAACAGTTAGATAAATCTATGGAACTCACAATTTGGGAGAAAATTTACATCCACAAGAATAAGGAGAAAACTAAATTTTAAAATTTCCGGGGAAAAAAAAAAAATTGATTTGGAAGTTCATCGGTCAGCCAATAGAGGGAGCAGAAATCAACCTACAGGACGACAACCACAAATACAACAGTTAGAAAGCATTGACAATGTCGCATAGATGCGATGAAACTATAGTCTGCAGAATATCGAAAAATACGAGGTGAGTCAAAATAACTAGCTCATAATAATTAAAAGAATTGTATTTTTAAAATGGATGTCAATATCAACATGTGTTGAGTTCGATAAGCAAGAGATAATATAAGCAGCATGCCAACAAGGACTGGTGGCCTAACTCCAGTTATAAAGACAGTAGCAGTAATGTGTTGTCAGTAGAGTGTGTGGTTTAATTCAAAAGAGACTGTTAAACAAAGATATATTTGTTTCTAACATGATACCCACTTTTGTGAGATATGTGATGACATAGACTGCTTGGCAACAAGGACTCATAGTCAAACTCCAGTTACAAAGATAATAGCTGTAATGCGTTATCAGCAGAGTGTATGGTTTAATTCAAAAGATATAGACTGTTAAAGACAGATACATTTGTTTCTAATATGATACCCATTTTTGTAGGAATAATTGGGAATTGAAAGTACATAATAAAATGATGCTGACTGCTGTCTTCTATAATGAGATAAAACAGTGGTTCCTTCAGTTGGGTTTAGTCTGCCATGGAGAATAGAAAGAAAAAAGTTTCTCACTTGACCATAAAGTAAAATTTATAAGAGAGGAATAATGATCCAGATGATGACCTGACTCCTGAAACACCTAAACTGAGTAAGTGTTAAGTGGAAATTGATGTGTGTAGGCATTACATTAACATAAAAAAGTTGTAGTTAGAAAGATGCAAATGTGTTAATAAGTTTGCAAAATGAGGTGTATGCACTTAATGCAAGAAAAGTACAAGCCAAAATGTCTGATTTTTTAAAACAAGGACCTAGTTCAAAATTATAGTACCTTTTTGGTGTCCTTAATTTTACGTATAGTTTTAAGAATATAGGGACTACTATATTAATATGATTTTTCAGTTAAGATTTATTAAAAGGCAAATTGTGATTCTATACCTACTACATTTGCAGCAGCTTTTTGCATGTTTTTTGGTGGAATTTTAATTCAGTTTGAAAAAATCCAGATTGTGAAAAACTATAAGTATAGGCTAGTGCCTACTATATTCCATATTTCAGTAATGTTTCTGAAAAGTATTTTCACCCTTATTATTCGGTTTGTAGATTATCTGGACATGGGTCTTCTGACTGTATTTATAAAAATGAAGATAAATACTGTACTGTATTTTTTGTTATGAAAAAAAGTCTTTACTTTTAAATGTGCTACTGTGAACTACGCTTAGAAACTCGCACAATAAAGATAACTTCCCTGATAACCCCCTCCCCTGATGCGTCTAACGGTACTTACGGCATATTTTGAGTTAAAAGCTGTCCTACTTCTAGACAAAACTCCCTGCTAAGTTCATGTGAGCTTATGTCTGATGATGGTTAGATTTTTGTGAAATATCTGCACCATGTCTCACATCTCTGATTCAACCCATAGACCAAGATGCGATTGCTAATGTTAAACAATATTATCGCACCGACCTTATATGATGCCTAATACCTGTGGGAACTGATGTCACATTTTAGAAATCTTTAAATGTGTTAGATGCCATTTATGGAATTTGTAGGGCATGGGAAAAAGTGAAACCAACTACAACAGAACGAACGTGGAATAAACACATGCCACCTAAGAATGAAGAAGACTTTGCAGTATTACTTCTGAAAAGAGCGACGCTGTTACAACTTGTTGAAAGAAGTTGCGGGCTGTGAAAACGAGCTGAGTGACATATGTGAACCCGGCTTCGACATATTAAATGACGTGGCTATTGTCAATGAAGTGCGAGGAGAAGGTGAAGGGGAAGTGAAGACAAAAATATGACATTTGAAAACAAAATTAGCCACACAGAAACATCAAAATATAGACATCTTATTAGAATATATGGGACAAAAAATGAATTTGATTACGTTGATGTCTTATATGTTAGGAAAATAAGAACTGCATTCACAAAGACTGTAAACGATAAATTGAAGCAGAGGAAAATATCGGACTTCATGGTGTAAAACACGTGGTTTCAACAAAGATTTGTGGTTCCTAGACACAAATTTTGTTTTAAGTACAACAGTTTTCAAATTACAGTACTGTAATAAATACTGTATTGTATTAAAATTCATCGGAGAACATATTGTTCAAACAACTCACCTCATAGGATTCATGCTTCCATGATATCGCAATTTCAAACATACTCATGTTCATCTTCAGCCATAACTCTGACTGACGAAATTCTTCGGCCGTCAACTATTCTATTGTCACCATCTTCAGTGCTGCCATCTATGGTTGAATTTATAAACTTCGAAATCAATGTAATTTCGTTAGGGATATCAAAATTCATTGATCTATTTTTGTTTTTCTGAAAGTATATTTTTTCCCAAACTGTCAATTCCAATGGTTTCTCTACTTGTTTTAAAAGTTTAGCTTCTCTTCCAATTTTATGATGTTCTAATAAACTATGTGCAGCAATTGCAGATTTTTCAATTTCACAATTTTTAATATTTCTGAAATGTTCTTTTGTCCGAATTTCCAAATTCCTTTTTGTTTTTCCTATATAAACTTTATTGCAATCTTCACAATTTATTTGATAAATTCCAGATTTCTTACTGTCTGGAACATTGACTTTTTTATTGGTACTTAGAAGATTACCCAGACTAAATTTATTTATTGGTGCCAAAGAAATGTTGTATTTGTCAAAATTTTTTTGAAATTTTCTATGCTTTTCAGGATGGTAATTTTCTTGTATTTTTTCTTTTCTTTGCAATTTTGTAGAGTAGAATATTCATTAAGTCTTTTTTTGTGTTTGAATTTCTTCAACTTATTTATAATTAATTCTTTATCAAAAACCATTTAATCTAGCAGTGTTTAAGATATGTTTAAACTCTTTGTTGAAATTTTCTTCGTTTAATGGTACATTTGTCAATCTGTAAATTAAGCTATTGAATATTGCATGCTTATGAGCAATGTGATTGAAGCCTGATGATTTAATGTAATTATCTGTATGAGTTCCTTTTCTAAATATATCAAATTCAATTTTCAGTGTTTGATCATTCCTAATTATACATAAATCCAAAAAAGGAATTTTGTTTTCTTTTTCTAATTCAACGGTAAACTTTACTGATTCATCCTGAAGGTTCAATAATTTAAGAGCATCTTCAATATCTTTAGAATTTATTATTGCAAAAATATCATCCACATATCTGAACCAAGTCTTAAACATCCATGGGTATCATATTTAAAGAGAAAAATTATACGCTCAGACCGGGACTTGAACCTGGGACCCTTGGTTCAAGACCCGGTCTGAGCGTATAATTTTTCTCTTTAAATATGATTTATCCATCATTGAGATGTATGAAATTAATAATAAAAAAAAAAAAACATCCATGGGTATGCTTTAGTGATTTGACACTCCAAGTAACCCATGAACAAATCAGCTAAAAATGGTGAGAGCGGATTGCCCACTGACAAACCTGAAACCTGTTGGTAAAATTTTCCATTATAGGTATTGTATGTTTATTGTTAGAATAACTTACTTGGATTATGTCCTCCGCTGTGGTCTCGAGGTAGAGTGCTGCCTTGTCATGCAGTGGGCCCAGGTTCAATCCCCACTCGGGACAAGCTTCCTGGGTGAGATTTTTTTCAGGGTTTTTCCTCACCTGTAAGACAAATGTCAGGATACTTTAAGGCCCAAACGGTCCCCGAACAACATCTGGCCATCATTATCATCAATATCATATTCACCTCATTAGATTAAGTTTAGGTTTAAGGCCTCTCCTGGTGCATCATTACCCATCGTCATCACCCATCATATCATTGGGGCAGTGTAACCCCGCCTTCCAGGTGCCCCAACCTCAGAAGTGGGTTACAATATGCCAATGCCAGGAGAGAATACCT
Organism: Diploptera punctata; assembly: GCA_030220185.1. Classification (NCBI taxonomy): domain Eukaryota; kingdom Metazoa; phylum Arthropoda; class Insecta; order Blattodea; family Blaberidae; genus Diploptera; species Diploptera punctata. The sequence continues at coordinate 805,190 of JASPKZ010003838.1, read as the reverse complement.
GAAATATCGAATGACAAACAGGTGGCATTGAACAAAAAAATAACCTTACTTTGATTATCCGTGTTTTTCAATTTTCTGTGCATATCTCGGTCCCAATTAACATGGATAATCAGGAGTTTGCTGTATTTTATCAGAAGTTCTAAAAATATTACCTATTATCTAAACCTGATTTGTGAGTATATTCTGAGTTACAAGTGTTCTCTCTTCTTCACCTTGATGAAGTATAACTCAGGTTCAATTATATTAATTTTAATCCCATTTTATCATGAAATTGTCCTAATATCTCTAAGATTTCACATGGAAGAATTTACTTTCAGCATATTTTAAGGGTGTCTCATTAATATCAGTTGTTAATGTGTATTAATTAAAAATAAATGAATTCAACTCAATGTTGAATAAAAATACCAGTATGTTATAAGAAGTGAAAGTGTTTTATGAATTTATTTTGAAATTTTTGCCAAGTTATCGCAAAAACCACAAAGCCAAACTTTCAATCCTTATATCATAAATAACAATTCAGTTCAGTAGTATGAAATCCAGAATAGAAATATCTAATAATATAATCTAAAATAAAATTTGCTTCAAGCATGTCACTTTGGCTTGTATGATGAGTAGAGCGAGGAATTTTATGAAATTTCATGTTTTGAACTATTAGTCAGAGAGCACTGAGACTGTATTTTTACATTTTATGACATGTAGAATCAAATAAGACCAAAACATTTTTCATATTTAATAATATTTTGGCAAAATGTTCATATTTCTGTGAAAATTTCATACTACTCCATATTTTTCAACTTTCAAATTCCGGTACTTTTTTCAATAAAGTTCTAGGAATTCATTAAAATATTTTTTAAATGAATGCATTTATGTAATGTAGTAGACAAGTGACAATTCTTCAGTATCCCTTCTGAACAAGATAAATAGATTTTATAAAGCAAATACTTGAATGAGGAGTCACAGAGTGACCAAGTTAGATGGAGGTTTTTGTCCTAAACTCCATCCCCAGATCATGAACATTAGCCTAGATGAATAAGTAGGAGAACATTGTTGGAATATTCTGTAGTCAAGTATTACTCGACCGCATTAACTTTTTAGCTGGAGAGGGGAAGCAATGGTGCTAGTGGTGAAGATGGGGAAAGTGTCTCCTTCCACCGTTGGTACAAGCAAATGACTGGGCAAGTGGTATAATCAGTGGCAAAACATAGTGGTAGACCTACTTGAAATAGGAGATGAAGTTAATAGAAGATCAACGGAGTTTGTATGCCTGTGTGTTTCTGGATAATGTGAAGTACAGAGAGATTAAATCAGCACTGCTTTCCAACTACTGTCTGGCAGACTTAAATGTGTATGTACTGTGAATACAGAGTCTAACTTTGTCACTAACTACTGACTATACATGACTGATGGATAATAAAAACTGTCACTGCAACCTGATACAAGGGCCTACTACCTCCAACCCCTATTCACCCTTACGACATTCTTTTAGTTCACAGTTTTTCCACATTGAAAGTTAACATTGTCGAGTAATAGCTGTCAGCTTGTTCTTGCTACCTGAGGGTAGTCCTTACTTTGTGAACTGATTACAACATTTAAATGTAGGAAGGACTGCTACTGCTAAACTTGAAGCATTGCTTTGTGAAATTAGTAAAGTTCATGTAGATAAGGACAGCATTTTTCTCACTTACATCAAACTATCAGATATAGCATGATACAAGTAAGCTGTGATGTTGAGTATAATTTTTCATCGTGCAAAACAATTCTGACTGACATACCTCATAGTTTACTACCAGAAAATATAGAAAAAAACTTCTGTGTGTTACAAACAGAATTGACAACTGAATTGTTCAAAGTACAAGTAGACCATGACTATAGAGCATCTCAACCTTAAAAGTCATTACACGTTAAATGGAGCGCACTGATGCCAGATCTACTGCATAGACAAAGATGTGTGAGGCAAGGAATATATGTGTCAAAACTCTTAAAACCCCTCAAACTTGAGTGAAAAAACGTATGTCCAATATATTTGTTATTTTCATACAAGTTCACCTTATGCCCTACTGATCGAATGACAATACAAGTATTTAGGCCTACAAATTAAATGCCAAAAAGCTCAGAGCGAGATTTAAATGCACACATTATAATACAAGGGAAAATATAAATTATCATAAATTATAATTAATTATGATATAGGCTAATTAAGTTATAATAAATTTATAATATAGGTCTATATCAAGAAATATCCTACATAAACAAATATAGAAATTATAATCACTTTAACAAATAATTTATTTTAATTTTTTTTAAGAATGTAATATTATAAGAAGTTATATTTAATTAAATATTTAGTAATTTGTATAATATTAATATTTTTTAACGAATACAATAATATTAAAGCTTTTATAATATTAAATTGTTCACGAATATAATAATAATAGGAAAGTAATACTTAAAATATGTTACGTACCATCAAGCCTGTCCACAATCCTCTGGTAATGGTGTTATTCCTTCCATAAATTCCTCCGTGTGTCTGGATGGTCCAGGTTTAGCCGAATCGGAACCAGTGGGCGATGCATGGAAGGAGGAAGGTGAAGAAGATGATGATGATGATGACAAATGTATCAAAAATGGTTCCTCGCCATCTTGAATCTCGTCTGCTTTCCAGAGATCACTTTCAATTTTCTTTGTATGGTCCAAGTAGTTTGCCCAATTTTGTACTGTCACGTGTTGGAATGCATCCGAAATTAAATCTCTCATTTCTTGTTTTTTGAATGAGACTTTTTCATTTTTATATAGTTCTTCACTTGTGCCCATACCATTTCGATAGGATTAAGTTCGCAGTGGTATGGTGGCAAGCGAAGAACATGTTTTCCTGCTGATTTAGCCATCTGATCAATTATGCATTTATCATAAGTGTCTCCGTTTTGATCCACAATAAAAAGAAGCTCCCGTTTTAACATATCACTTTCAAAAGGGATTTTCTTTTGATTGAGCCACTCTATAATCTTATCTTTTCTCCAGGAAGTTGTAGGCAAACGTTCGCTTTTCCGACTATGATAGCCGGCATTGTCTAATACTATCACAGATCCTTCTGGGACATTGGACAACAATGCTCGGCAATCCATGTTTCATACACTTCACCTGTCATTTCATCGTGGACGTATGCCATGTTCTTTTGGCACAGAAATGTTAACTAGGCACCATTAACGAACCCATTTTCATTCCCTGCATGAACCAATGCAAACCTTGACCCATGACCCCTAGGTGGCCTAAGACCTGTGCTAAGACCCTCAATTGCTGCTTGACGAGCACTTTTAATTTTTGTATCTTTCCATTCTTTTGTCACGGTGTGACCTATGTTTACCCAAGACTCATCTGTATAAAAAATAAATTTCCATTCATTCCTAAATTTGTTTAAATCTTTGAGATATTTATGATGCCACCTGATTATATCATCCCTTTCAATAAGGGTGCATTTGTTGGCCCTGCTTACATATTCAAACCCTATATCAAGAAGAAATCTATTTAAAGTAGACCTCAAAAAATTTGGTAGCGTATCATCACTATTTACCTTGCTTAATATTATATTTAGTGTTGGTGGTATGTTCTCAAAGAACAAGGAACGAACGATGCGGCGGACTCCGCTTTGTACTATTCCATCGAACTTCATTAATCTGGCATTTTTTGTTTGCTCACTCGTTTAGGTTTCTTCCTTGCTGGCATTCTAAGAGGACCTTTCGTTTGTTCCTTTCTTGTTCTATATATTAAACGTTCCGAACACCCGGTAGCTTCTGCTGTCTGTTTAACTGCCTGGGCAACGTTCTTTTTCTTTAAAAAATAATTAAATATGTTCAATACTATATTCCGTTCTTTACTGTGCAGTTTGCCAATACTACGTCGCTTAGCTTCTATATTCATAATTAATATAATACAATAATAATAAATATGAAATTAAACAATTTTATGAAAAACACATGAACCAAAGACAATTGAGAGACACTCAGAGTTGAACTTCACTCAACAATTATTACACTCTGAGCTCTGAGCCTGAGGAAGTGCAGAGTCAAAGGTGGTCAGAAATGAAAAGGGATACCTAAGTAAACAAACTTTAAACTGCGATAAACTATGAATGCGCAAAAATACTGAGGTCTGGTTTGTTTTAAAAACTATTTGAGACATTTATAAACACATCTTCTCGCTTTGTCATCAACATACAGTCAATAACAAAAAAGTTTCTCGCTACATAACTTTTTTGTGCTACCATCCGATAATTTTTAACAAGTATTTAACAAAAAAATAAATAGCTCCCTTCTTATGTAAAAATTATTGTCCAGGGAAAGACAGTGTAATCCATAAACATCAGGCAACCCACAAAAAAATTCTTAATCTATCATTATCATTAGTTTTCTACCAATTGTGTGACAAGTTTGTATCTCCAAAAATATAGATTCGCGCCAAAATAATATATTTGTCAAAACTATTCATTATATTAATTACTTAAGACTTCAAAATTTATACATTCTGAAAGAGCGGAAAATTCTCTATATGACCATATCATCATTTTATTAAATTCGTCACTTTGCATTTTTTTAAATTGGCAACATCGCGGGAGTAGAAAAGGATTGAGCTAATAGCAGGATATAGGAGTGCAAGTGAGGGGTACTTACTACATCTAATTCCGTACTGCCTTTTAAGGTTGAGACGATCTATAGACACATTTCATGGAAAAAAAAGTTAAAATAATTCTAACTACATTTCACCCTGTTTGTAGTTCAATATTAAATGTAACTGTAACTGCAAAGAGGGTTCTGAAACAATCCCTAGAATTAATAATGGACAAATAACATTTTATCTCTCCAAATATGACATACTGGAATCATCTACTTGTGTTCTGAATCGTCCAATTTAATGTTATTGGTACATTTGCATCTATAGGAATATGATATATTTATACAATGTAAAAATAGCAATAATCCAAACTGTACCTGCTCTAAATTTTGTTAGCAATTAAGATGGTATGGTCATGTCCAGTGAATGGAAGAGGATCGACTACCAAAATCTGTTTTGGAATGGAAACCTTAGAGAAGACGAGGCAGAGGAAGACCTAAAACCTCCTGGAGTCAGGGAATATGTTTATACATGAAGGAGAAACATCTACAACCAGGAGATTGGATGGACCGACAAAATTGGCTATTAGGAATCGGACGATGTCAAAGACATTAATCAACCGATAATCTATCTACTATATTTCATGGAACCTGTTTTGGTTGCAATGTTTTGTTTCTTGTATATGTTTGGATTTCATAATTATGTATCATTCAAAAAATTAATTAATTGTTTTATATACACTACACAAAAAAATTAGAGGAACACATGTTTAAACCAAAGCCACAAAATAAATATTGTAACAATTTAATTTTTGAGAGTCGGATATTTTGAGTTCAAGTATTGTTTAAAATCAGATTGAAGATCTTCTGGATTTTATTAATTTTTCTCTGAATATGTTAGTGAAATTCCAAGAGTTGCTGAAACCGAAGTGAGTTCATATTGATTTATTTTTAAAAAACAGGTTTGAAGAATAACCTGTGGTAGGAAATTGTTATTTTTGTGTTCTCTGAAACTAATACAGAGCAATGAGACATCTGAATGAAACATCAGTTGCATGAGCAGTTGCATTGATTGAAGATGGTCATTCCATTTGCCATGTCTCAAGGATTCTTGATGTCAGCCCTTCCGTCATCCATAGGCTGTGGAGGCGATATAGATAGACACATGGATACAAGAGTAGACCTGGGCAAGTTCGTAAGAAGAAGACTACAGATGCAAAGGATAGATTTCTTGTCTTATCAACTTTGCACAAAACAAAATCTACAGCCAGAGATCTACAAAATCATTTACGCACAGCAACTGGGATGGTAATTTCTGATCAGACTGTAAGAAATAGACTGAGAAATGCAAGGTTGAGGGCTAGAATCCCCCTTAAAGCTCCTTGTTTAACACGTCAGCACAAAGAAGCCCAGCTGCGTTTTGCTAAGAATCATGTCAACTGGCAGCTCCACCAATGGAAGGGTGTTTTATTCACAGACGAATCAAGATTTTGTCTAACAGGTTCTAATGGTCGTACACATGTATGGAAACGTCCTGGTGAACGTTTTGTTCCAGCCACAATTATTGAATGTAACAGATTTGGAGGTGGTTCGGTTATGGTTTGGGCTGGGATTACTACTGAGTCTCGGACAGAGCTCGTTGTTGTCCCACAGCACATGAATGTTGATATTTACATTAATGACATTATCCTCCAACATGTGGCACCCTTTGCTTATGGTATGGACCCTAATTTTCTTCTAATACAAGATAATGCTACATGTCATACAGCACAGGTTACCAGTGATGTCCTGCAAGAATGCCAAATTCGGGTGATGGACCGGCCTGCATGCAGTCCGGACCTTAATCTGATCGAGCATATGTGGGATAAGTTGGAAAAACTTGTTCTTAAGCATCCTGCTGTACCTCAGAACCTTGAACCTTCACATGCACTCAACGAGGAATGAGAGTGAATCTCGCAAGTTTCTGTAAGAAGGCTTCTGCGAAGCATGCCTTATAGGTGTAATGCGGTCATTCAGGCTCACAGAGGACATACTAAGTAATGGAAACATTGATTCCAAAAATTGTAAATCTCAAATTTTCCTTTGTTTTCTGTTACAAATGATAACTTGTTCGTATTGCTAATAATGTACAAAAAAATATTGTTTGAACGTCTATTCTAATTTTACATAAATCTTCAATTTATAATTACAAAAGATCAAACATTAAATTGTTTCAATATTCATTCTCGTGTTTTGATTTAAACATGTGTTCCTCAAATTTTTTTTGAGTAGTGTATATAACCTCTTAGTTTTGATTTATTAAGGTAAAGTGATTCCACTAGTCTTGGGGGGGGGGGCTTTTGGGTATGTTGAAGGTCCCATCTTTCTAGACAATAGGCACGAGATGTCTGCCAGGTTGTCGGATCTGCCTGATGGCCACATTTGTGCCCAGAATATGCATCTAGTATTCATTTCCATTAGGAGCTGAGTCGACCCCAGGGCCACAATGTCACCAGAAGATCTGGTTCAGCTAAAAATCTTGAGCATATCGAGACTTGAACCCACGACTTTCCTGTTTGTACCACGTTTCCTTATACAATTACGCTATGGCGTGATCCATTAAAATTGATTCAAATAATTTTTTTGACATTTTAAGCAAATTATAAATTTGATTTTATCATAAATTAAACTTCATAGTGATTAATTCCTGTAAAAGTTAAAAATTTATATTTTATATTGGGTCAGAATTAATGAAAAAGCTAATGTAAATATAAATACAGTGAACATCTTGGTTTCTTGAGCTATAAATTAGATCTGCTTGTCTCATTTATGTGCTGGTATGTACACTTGTATGTTATAATGGGCCTATGTATATAAATATATGTAAAAAGTTTAGAAAGTAGCTTCATAACATTTTTGTGTAATAATTTTCATATTTTGTCTATATGATTTCATATGTTTATATAATTTTCTTCATATAATTCCTCGCTCTAATGATGAGTCTATCTAATAAAATCACAAATGGTAGCTCAAATAAGGAGGTAAAAATTAGTACAACACAAATTTTATATATATATATATCTTTACTTTAAACAATTCATTGTTCTTAATTTTCATCAAGTGTCACAAAGTAAATAATCTACTCTGCTTTCCAACTTTAATTAATTACACAGTTTATAGGACTTGTGCAGCCGAACTCTGGCTGTAATAAATTACAGCACCTGTAAAGTTCACTCCAGCTGCCAACACAAACACTGGAAACCAACGACCATGTGATGTAGTCACCAGCTCCGCAGTCAGTGGACCACAAAGTATCCCTGGAATTGTTGCCTGCAATCAACAAACATCTAAACAGAACTGTGCAATGAACGCAAATTCAGATTACATACTATAGATTTTGGAATGTAAAGAGCACCATTTATCCAACTATTGACTGCTCAAAATCGGTATAAGCCTTTCATTCATATACAAATATATTTTCTATCATCAGCAAATAATGTGGTTCTCAATGAATGAATGAGTCAATTCTTATCTTACCTCATATTTCATGTTTTTTTTAAACAGGGGAACTGCAGTTTTCAGGAGGGTCTCTCTCCTCTTCAGCTGATTTCCTGTATTTAACTTATGAAATGTGATTACTATTGTTATCAAGAACAACAATGAACACTCATAGACACAGTTTGAAAACATGCTGGTAATAGCAAACAGAAGACATCATAAAGCCTGTGAAAATATACCAATATATTTCCACATTCTGTGGCTATCCTATACCATATTCTATATTTTCAATTATGAGGTATGCCCTATGTGTAAGAAAATATTTTTTCTACTTACTGCATCTTTGAATTTGGGTGTGCCTCATATTTGTAAATACAAGATACTTTGCTCCTATTAAATATAAATTTCTATATACAGTGTGTCCATAAAGTCCTGCTACCAAAACAATGTAACTTAGCTCGTAAACTATATGAGATAAAGACATGTGTTTTTTTGCAACATATTCTACATCTCTCAAAGTTTTGTTTATATTTGTTGCAGATTGTGATTTAAACGACAATGACAACACCACAGGAAAATACCCAATGTGTATGGTGGTATGCTGAGTTTGGTAAATCACCAGTACCCCCATATCAGAATGTTAAATGTTATGGCGGTTAATATGTCTAGACACAAAGAAATTCACTTCATCAGAGAACATTACGCTCTGCAGGTACTCATTGTCTTCGTCAATTGCATTCAGCATGGAATGAGCAAATTCTGCATGCCGAGGAAAGTCAGTTGGCAGCGACGCTTACATAATTTGCAGCCGCTTATTGAGGACTTTATGAATGGTTGATTTTGGTAAATGCAGTTCCCGTGAAGCACGACGAACCGATTTTTGAGGTCTGAGTTGAAATGCAAGTTGCCCATTGTTGATAGTTTCTTGGCTCACACCTGGTCGCCCACTCTGTGGCAAGTCCATTACACTGCTAGTCGCTAGAAATTTCTCGGCCCATGTAATTATGGATGATTTGGATGGAGGAACTCTTCCATATTGCCGGTGGAAATATCGCTGAACAGTTACTCATGATTTATCAGACTCAGCATATGACCATACACATTGGGCCTTTTCCTGTAGTGTCATCATTGTTTTTAAATCACAATCTGCAAAAAAATGTAAACAAAACTTTGAGAGATGTAGAATACGTTGCAAAAAACCGCATGTCTCTATCTCAAATAGTTTACGAGCTAAGTTACATTGTTTTGGTAGCAGAACTTTGTGGACACCCTGTATAAAACCTTAAGTATATATACATGTCAAGTTTTTAGAAAAATAGATGAAATCTTAACTCAACAAATGAACAAATTGTTTCTAGGATCCAGAACAGTACATTGTATATGTAAATGTATATAAACCCTCAAAAAAATTGTTTATTGTCCTTCTTTGCATTCTTTTAAACTAATCTATATTTAATAAATTAATGAGTCATTTTAACATCTTACCTCATATTTCATGTTTTATCAAACACGGTAACTATAGTTTTCAAATGGCGGTTGAAAATGAATGACAAGATCATTTGAAAACTATAGTTACCGTGTTTGATAAAACATGAAATATGAGGTAAGATGTTAAAATGACTCATTAATTCATTAATTAAGAACCTCATAATGTGTTTCCCAATTTTAACTTTGAATAATCTATATTTGTTTTACCTACTTACAATTGTGCACTTCAATTGTAATTATACTCTGTGCTTTTGCTCCATACTTCAAACATCTTTGCATGCAGAGAGATTTTAATATTCATTTAATTATTCTAAAGTTTGCCATGTTGTTAACTGTATTTTTGTTCAATTCTTGACAACATGCTTCATTGACTAACTCTTAGCATGGTATCATCCTCAATATAGCAGAAGTTATTCTATTATTTGCAATTTTCAGATTGGAAGAGGCAATCTCTCTCTTTCAGAACAAGGGATGCCAGCTTGTGGCGAATGCTATGTAACCACTCCTCAGGATGTAGTTATACATGTTGGTTGCTCACCATAAGTGGATCATTTGAGAAGTTTTCTTTCATGAATATTCATAACTGTTCTCATCTTATTAGGTTTGATTATAAATTTCTTCAATCATAATATTGCATAAAATTATACAGGCTACATAAAAGTTTTTTGTTAATTTGCCTTTGGATACAACATTTCTCACAGGTAGTATGGATTGTGAGGAATTAGTATGAAATAGAAATTATTTCATTCTTTATAATACTTTCTAAAAATAAAATAAGTTATCTATGCCTTATTTATTATGCGAAAGGGCGATTATTCATTTGTGTTATTCAGTGAATGTGTTAGATAAATAGTTACAGTATTTGTTTAAACGGTTTTCCATTGCATTATTATAGTTCTCATTTATGTCTACAAACATCCTGCTTTGTTTTGCTGTAATCATTCCACTTTTATCTTGAAGACGCATTTTAATTTATTTGGTATTCGTCATGAACATTTTTGTCTCTCCAGTCCACATCTGTTAACTACTAGTGTTCTACTCAAACATTTTTTGTCCTGTGGAAAAGATAAGTTTCTTTATTGTTTTATATTGGTGTTCCAAATGAATAGAGTAATTCAGTTTAGTACAAACAATTTCTAATTTAAAAAAATAATAAAGTGAAAAAGCTAATCCTAAGATCTAGTTCTAACTTGTGTGCATGCAAGAAGATGACTTTAGTAGGAACATAAGTAAGTACCGGTACTCCACATGAAGACATGAGCATGCACATAATTATATTTGTGGAATTTGGGCTTAGGGGAAGTAAGTTACATAATTCAACGAAGAGCAGAATAACTGTTGGGAGGTTGAATAAGGCCAGTATCACAGATTTCTTTTTCAACTGTAACCAACAATCTTAAAAAGTTTTGGCAAGTACTGGCTAATGACAATGTGTCTGTGGTAGGGTATTTTGATCAAAGAAAAGTAGGGAGTTCAGTATAGTAGTGCCTTGATAAATGGTATCCATTAAGTAAAAGATCGGATATGAAACAATAACACAGACCTGCGAAGACTTTGCAGCATTAAAATATTTTAATGCAAATAAGTCAAATCAAATTCCCATGATGATGTAACTGCTACTAGTTTTTGAGTATCATGTACAGATTTTGTACAATTCTATTTTTAACACAAAAAATTAGAGCATGTGGTCCACCGCTCGTATGCTGTACATATGTAAAAAAGTAAAAAAAAAAGTTAAGTGATCCCACTACAGGCCTCAGGAGACCCTTGGTGTAGTAGGAGGTTAAGGCTCCCACTTTTCTGGACAATCGGCACTTGATGTCAGCTGGGTTGTCAGCCCTGCATGACGGCCGCCTTTACCCCAGAACAAGCATCTGGTACTCATTTCCGTTAGAGGCTGAGTCGACCCTGGGGCCATAGTGATGCCATAGGGTTTGGGTCAGTTTAAAAATCCTGACCCCACTAGGACTCAAACCCTCGACCTTCCGGCTTGTAGCAGTGCCTTAATCACTATGCTATGGTGTGCCCCCTAAAATAAAGTGATCCCACTACAGGCCACGGGAGGCCCTTGGGGTAGTAGCAGGTTAAGGCTCCAACTTTTTCTAGACAATCAGCACTTGACATTAGCCAAGTTGTCAGCCCTGCGTGACGGCCGCCTTTACCCCAGAACAAGCATCTGGTACTCATTTCCGTTAGAGGCTGAGTCGACCCCAGGGCCATAGTGCCGCCAGAAGGTTTTGGTCAGTTTAAAAATCCTGACCCCACCCGGACTTGAACCCTTGACCTTCCGACTTGTAGCACAGTGCCTTAACCACTACGCTATGGCGTGCCCCACTGTACATACGTACTGTATTAAAATTTGTAAACAGCCTAAATTGTAATACAATTTTTTAATTTAATTACTGATTTTATTCACACTAGTTCGTCATTGTATTCAATTGAGGGTAAGTTTATCCTACAGCCTTCTACTGCTTATCTTACATCAGTTTCCAGCAAAAAAATGTGGAGGTAATAAGCCACATTTTCTCCTTAATAGCAATGAAGACAACAGTATAAACTATTTGGACCTAACACTAACAAAAAACTTCACCAACAACAAGATATAAATTGGCATTTATCGAAAACCGACAAGCAACACACTAGCCATAAACAATAAATCGAGACATCCTTTTCAACATAAAATAAATACATTCAAAAGCCTAATAAATAGGATGTTAAAACTCCCTCTTAATAAAGACAATTATAATAAAGATTTAAATTACATCAAACACATGGCAAAAATTAACGGCTACAACAAACAAATAATAAATAGAATTATAAACAAACAAAAAAGAAAAAACAACTTTACCAACATAACCAAACTTGAAATAGAATCCAATGACAACAACAAGAAATGGATAACTCTCACGTACACTGGTAAAGAAACATTAAAATTGGCCAACACACTAAAAAAGCTCGATAAGAATATTAATATATCCTACAGAACTGACAACAAATTAAACAATTTAATAAACAACAACATCGAAGAAATAGATGAATTTGATAATAAAGGCATCTACAAATTAACATGTACAGACTGCAATAAATTCTACATGGGAAAAACTAACAGAAGCTTCAACATTAGATTCAAGGAACATTTCAGAGATTTCATTTACAATGGAGGAAAATCAAGTTACGCAAAACATGTAATTCAAGCTGGACACCATATGCATACATCGATAACACCCTCACAATAGTACATAGAGAAAACATTCCAATGAGAACAAATATACTGGAGGAAATCGCAATCCTAAGAGAAATCAACAACAACCTGATTCTCAATGAATACACACCTAATCCACACAATCCTCTGTACAAAATTCTCACAACCAAGTCAGTGCTTCAACAAGTGTCAACAAGAACGGACCTAATGCATTCTGCTGATGATGGGACTAGTCCCGAAAGGCCTACCAAGTTTTAAAAGAACTTAAGTTGAGGAGACAGACCTACAAGGTAACTATATTATAGTTTTTAACCATACATTATATTACTGTGAACTAATACCTCAACGGAAAATCACCATGAATTTTACTAGTATCGATTTAGTGACCTGTTAAACCCTGTGCCACAGAAAAAGGGAAAAAAAAATGGAGGCCTGTGTAATATATCTCGAAAATTGCAACATCACCAGAGCCGGAAAATTTGACAAAAGGTCTCTTTTTAAGTGTGTTAGAACTATATTAAATATAAAACTGAATCTGTATGAATTATATCTTTGTGATTGAATTGGCAAAGTTTTATGTTGCCTTTTTTTACCATGTGTGTCTAATTTATGAAAGAAATATTTTATGTTGTCTTTTATAGCCTTTATTTGATTATAATTTATGTTTTTTTGGAAGTTGTAAAAGTGTCAGATAGATGAAAGGAAATAACCTCACATATAAATTAAATTTTTCTCCTCCAGTCAGTTCACATTTTATTTAACAGCAACAATAAGTGCCTCCATGTAAAAATGTAAAAGGAATGTTTTTAATTACCATAGTGTTTTTACTTTTCTCTCCTATAGGTCCATGTCTCCTTCAAAAGTAAACATTTAAATTCTTTTTTAAATACATAATATCTGAATTCTCTTTCTTTTACTTTTACATTATTGTTCAAGATAGCTACTAACATGACAAAATTCAGTATTCCTATAAGACGTAAATTATAAAGTTATGTTAATAGTGGAAGAATCTTTATTGTCACCCCACTTTTAATAATTATAATTTGATGTAATATTGCATTTAATAAGCATATATGTTATATAGTTCACTCTTGCACTCAATTCAAGTTGTCAAGTAGTTGCCAAGATATGTGATTAACGTTCCTTCTAGAAACGATGTCGATATACTGGCAATAGTAAAGAAACGTTCTTCCCCGGCATTACGTCATTTTGCTGCCTTCAGCAATTTATTCAAGTTGGTAAACATATGTTCTGTCTCTCTCATATGGGAGGCGGTTATCAAATATAACATTTTCTAATTGGACATCTAAGTATTTGGCACGTGACTCTGAAAGTCTCGGAGCTACCAACTTAATATTTATTCTATGGAACCTTCCAGAAAGTACCACCTCCAATAAGCTTATGTACAGTAATTTTCTTTGTGTCTTCAGACGAGGGAAATATACAATATGAGCAGCATCCGTATACCTCGATCTCCACAATGGGAACACTGCATAATTTTGAATCATTTATAGAAATTAATTTATAAAGTAAAGACCATCAGTGCAAGTGATACAATTTAATAATTAATGGAACTAACAGGAAATTATATGATGTGAAGTGAATATAGTGAAGTGCAATTTATTTGCTTTTATAAAATAAATATTTTTAGTTTTATTATTCGCCTATGGAAATTTACTTATCATGAATTTATACGGTCCTCCACTCTCCTGCCATTCAAGGGGATCCTTGAACTGGGATATGGCAATAACATGGTCCTCCAGGCCAGATATTTGAACCATTTGTAGATGTTAATATGGTTGCTCCATGCCACATTTTTTAATCATTGTTTTCCGGCCATGAATATTGTGCCACAATTTAAAGTTATTTGAGAACTGGTTTCACTTCCCCCTCCACTTCACTCAAATAAGATAACATTTCTACCAGAAAATTCTATTGCGTAGTATTTGCAATTAAATCGTTACGTACTTCAAGAGATATAATGAACCAACCAAAAGACAGTTATTGGTGCTACAAAAGATGCTACAATCTGCTCAACCATTTGGCAGAGTTCCAGGGTTTGAGTCTTCTTTGTGTGGGCTTCAAGAATTTGTGTCGACAACATGCAGTCGTGTGGCTTTATCACCAAATGAAGCTTAAGGTTGTATTGGCCTACAAGACCTACATCATCATCAAGGACATAACGTATGAGAGTGAATTAAAGCCGAAAGTAGAGCCTCTTAATTATGTGCCTCCTACCAGACACTTAACTATTTTTATTGTAATTGATACATTTTTTCTTTAGCATTTATCAAGGTTTTTTGTGGTTAGTTCATCACCAAATTTTAGTTAACCTTTGTTGGTTGACTAACTTAAAAATCAGATTAATTAAATCATTTAAATTTATTTTAATTAGTTGGATTAAGACACCTAGCTTACTTTAGTTAGTAGGTCAGTTTTTATTTAATTTACCTTCGTTGGTCGATTAAAAAATTTAGGCTTTATATCTGATAATATATGTTGTGTTTAATTAGCTCAAAACCCCCCTTAAATATATGATAGAAAGCAGTCCCTTGCACTTAAATTAAAATTGATTTTTCAATGTGAGGAATTTAGTTAAAAATGTAAAGTTAGGCCTGGTGTTTGGCCTCATGATTTTTAAGTTTAAATAAACTTATTTGTGTAAAGAATACACACTTATATTCAGACTAGCTTAAATATGATTGATGATTTATGACTATGAGTAAGATATTGCCTCAAAGTTAGGCAATCATGATTTACAGATTTTTGTGTGAAATATTTTGTGTGAAAAAGTTATGAGTTAATAGATAGATACTATGCTTCGATTGGATGGACATAGTTTCCATCTCCTTTTCCACTCTTCAAGTTAGGAGTGAAGGTTCATGTGAATAACACACATTTATTTTTGGACACAGTTCCATACATTTTTGATGCCATAGTCGCATCTTTTCAAGCTCAAAGTAGCTTCAATTTTAATGGACATAGATTCCATTTTTTTTTCTGGTGATGAAGTTTCACCTTTTTAAGCTCAAAGTAGCTTTAACAGTCTTCAGTGACTTGGATGGCACTCCTTTAATAGGCCAAGTAAGTTAGTTTGACCCCTGAAAGTAGCAATGAATTGATGGACAAAGTTTTGATAATTTTGTGCACAAAATTGGCACACCTGTGGGCTCAAGTAGCCATTGATTATAGTTCACACAAATAAACAGTTTACGCTTGAAACGATAAAGTTTTAAAAGCAAGTCTGAATGAATAAAGAAGTAATTGATACTTATTAGACTTCAAATGAAGCGAGTTTATGATTTAAAGCAAGGGTTATGCTTAATAAGTAAAGTAAAGTAGTCCCACTACAGGCCTCGGGAGGCCCTTGGGGTAATAGAAGGTTAAGGCTCCCACTTTTTCTAGACAAATGGCACTTGATGTCAGCCGGGTTGTCAGCCCTGCGTGACGGCCACCTTTACCCCAGAACAAGCATATGGTACTCATTTCCGTTAGAGGCTGAGTCGACCCCAGGGCCATAATGCTGCAGAAGGTTTTGGTCAGTTTAAAAATCCTGACCCCACCGGGACTTGAACCCTCGACCTTCCGACTTGTAGCGCAGTGCCTTAACCACTACGCTATGGCATGCCACCTATGCTTAATAAGTATTGATGTTTTTTATGATGTTGCTCAATCTGTCCTAACATTGAAATTAAAATTGAAATTAAAGCAGAAAATTAAAATTGAATAATTTATGAAGAAATGATTTGAAGAATGTTAATTTTGCTGTAGAAGAAAAATCTCAGTATTTGTTTTGAAGCCTAAAAGAATTGGTTTAATTAAGTTTAATTTGTAAAATTGAAATTACATAGTACCTAAAAGTAATTGGTCTTGCATTGATAGTTCCGAAGTGTGAACTCGTGATTGAATTAAAGAATTTATTTTGTGTCATAAAAGGGGAACTGACATTTTGAGAAAAATACAAGTAAAGTTGTTACCATAAAGTTTGGTTTTTAATAGCAAGTAAAAGCAGAAACAATGATAGTAGCAAAGCTGAAATGAGTACTAGAAGTAATAAAATTTGAATTAGAAGCAATAATAGAAATATAAACAGAAGGAAGTTTAAACAGAAAATTTGATTTATGTTGAAGACACATACATTGTCATTTATTGTGAATTTGAGTTTAACACTTTGAGTCCTGGCGGTGGTACTAGTACCATGCCATTTAAATGACACTGAAATCAGAGAAAATGAAATCCCACAGCATGCCTGTGCCGGCAGATTTGTAAATCTGCCTTTTCTGAACCAGAACAACACCCCTGTAATTCTGTCAGCACAGGCATGCCAAGGGATTTAATTTTCTCAGGCTTAAGTGTCATTTAAATGCCCTGGTACTAGTACCACCGCCGGACTCAAAGTGTTAAAGAATACTCGTATGGTTTCAGACAGGTACAAGGTTGAAAATCAGCTGATTATTGTCGTAGTAATTTACACTTGCTTCGTCAACATGAAAATTATTGAATATGAAATATTCATTAGAGAATGAATACTTAAGTAAAAGTTATGTTGTAAATTCATTAGAAAGTTGTGAATTTAAATTACATTTTTATAATGTTTTTTTTGGTAAATTAATACAAAGATATTAATTTAATTACCTGTTAAATTTCAGGTCATCATATTGTCATTGTCCACCGCTGTGGTCTCGAGGTAGCGTGCTGCCTTGTCACGCAGCGGGCCCGGGTTCGATCCCCGGTTGGGGCAGTTTTTCTGGGTGAGGTTTTTATCGGGGTTTTTCCTCACCTGTAAGACAAATGTCAGGAAAACTTTAAGGCCCAAATTGTCCCCGAAATCATATGGCCATCATCCTTATTATCATCCTTACCATTACCATCATCATCCTTCACCGGTGTGGAAAGCAATGGGAAGCTACCACACCTACACAATTCCCTAGTAAAGCTGCAAGCATAGCATGAAAATGCTATGATTGCAGTGAAGGACCTGCCTTCGGGCAGAATTACTATGGATGGATGGATATTGTCATTGATTTGATTTAAATAAATTGATACTTAATATGTACTTTGTTTACTATTAAGATTTTATAGGAAATAATTCCTCAAATGATTTGAAATTTGAAAATGTTGGTGATACATTTTATTTAAAAGAATTTTGAATATGAAAAAGATTAATTTCATTTTAGTGTTTCCTAATATGGGGCTGAATATTGATGAAATAGTTTAGCATTTATTACTTGAAAAGATAAGTAAATAATTTGAATTTAAAATAATTCACTTGTACAACATTTGATATGATGTGTTTGATTTTGCATCAATGTTACTTGAAATTAATGATTTGAAATAATTGTCGTTAGACATTCAGATGATTTAACATCTATTATGAAAATTTTAATTGTTTAGATGCAATTTTGTCTCCACACTTAAAATTACTGATGGTAGCTTTAACGACTATGGTAGTCACTTAGGACTTTTGATAAGTTAATACTTCATTTGAAAGATTAATTGAATTTTTACATTGCAATATTAAATACTGCATTCAGTTCAACTTTAATTGTTGGAAACTTGTCAGATATTAAGACATATATTATAAATTTTCCAAAATTTTAGGGATTTATTATACAAATGTAAATTTTCACTCATGGACAAACATAAAACAATAACTTGATTTCTTCAAAAGAAATAATGCTTTTTCATCTCTACAATGAGAGAATAATAATGATTTTTATTTCTTTTTAAATGGTTCTCATTTCTATTGGGTTTTATTTACTCACTACCATCTTTGTACTTTGAAATTTGGTTCATGATTGATTATAAGTAATAGTGATTATATACATTGATTTACATGCAACAAAACTTGAATATATTCAAATGCTCTTCCATTGACATAGAAAGTCAAATGTCCTGGGTTCAAACCCCAGTCTAGGCGTATATTTTTCTTTTCAAATATAATTTGTCCATCATTAAGATGTTTAAAAACGAATAATATTAACATTGAAAGAAGCACTACTGGCTTTATAAGTAATGTTTAAATTCCCAATAAAAGTCTTCTTAATAAATAAGCTGCCATTTGCAAAAATCGTAGCAACGGCTCGTAGCATTTGGGGTTAGGGAATTATGTGTAAGAGAAAATTACGCATTTAGATTGGAGGCCTAGGTGGCTCAGATGGAAGAGCATTGACATAGAAAGTCAAAGGTCCTGGGTTCAAACCCCAGTCTAGGCATATATTTTTCTTTTCAAATATAATTTGACCAAGGTATTAGTTTACTTCATGATATTTTTTGAAAAATAATTGAATTTATAATTTCGCATGAACATGTGATACAATATTTGAAGAGAAAAATTATACGCTCAGACCGGGACTTGAACCCGGGACCCTTG
This sequence comes from Diploptera punctata, assembly GCA_030220185.1. Classification (NCBI taxonomy): domain Eukaryota; kingdom Metazoa; phylum Arthropoda; class Insecta; order Blattodea; family Blaberidae; genus Diploptera; species Diploptera punctata. The sequence continues at coordinate 786,046 of JASPKZ010003838.1, read as the reverse complement.
GTTTTCTAGTCCAAGTGCTCTACCATTTGAGCTACCTGAGCAAGTACCGATCTAAACGCAAATTTTTCTCTATATACGTTGTAATTCCCGCACACCAAATGCTTTGAAGCCTTTGCTTCTATCTTTGCAAATGGCGGCTCCTATATTAAGAAGACATATTTGGGAATTAAACATTACATTATAAATGCCAGTACGGATTTTTTCGATGTGCTTATTATTAATTTCATACATCTCAATGATGGATAAATCATATTTGAAGAGAAAAATTATACGCTCAGACCGGGTGATACAATATTTTATATGATATGTTATACGTGATATGTGATACAATAATAATTGAATTGCGAAATGGAATTCCTACATTTATATTTTCAAAGAAAGTTTTGAATTTATTTTCATTTTGAAATATTTGAAAATTTTGAGAATTAACAATAAATACATAGTCATAATGGCAGTTGAAAATGAATGACAAGATCATTTGAAAACTATAGTTACCGTGTTCGATAAAACATGAAATATGAGGTAAGATGTTAAAATGACTCATTAATTTATTAATAAATACAAACTTGAAATGTTTCAGTTATTGAATAGAGAAACATAATTAATTTATCAATAATTAATTAATTCATAATAATAAATCTTTTTATTAAAGTTTGATTTAAAACTAAATCATTAATGATCAGTTAATTTAATACAAATGCTACAAATATTTTTTTTGAAATAGGATATTTATTGTTGTAAACCCACCTTTCCCTTCGTTTGGCACTATCGTGTGAAAGTGAAACTTCAACTTCAAGATTTAGTTAAAAGTGAACTCAAAGTGAAAAATTTGAAATCAAATTTAATCAGTGTTACGATTTAAATAATGTTCCTTAGCGAACAAGTGTTTTTGTGTTTCTGCTCAAATTAAGAGCTTTCATTTTTAGATTAAAAGTCAGTGGCGTGACTTATTGAATTTCAAAACATAAGTCAAGAATATCATGAAGAATTAATGAACTTTGATAAACATTTATCATGAATAGTAACTTATTTTTTGCTTGAACATTTTTGTTTTGAATTAGCATTCATATATGTATTTTTTTGTTTCAGGAAATTAATTTTTTTTGCGTGTTTCTTTTACAGGAAATTAAAACAATATGTAATTTTAAACAATTGTGATTCCTGTAAGTTCTATTAATCAGATTATTTCTGTTTGAAATGATGTATCCATCATTTGCGCAGGGGTAATAGAAGAATCTTTACTGTCATCCCATTTTTAATAATTATAATTTAATTTAATATTATATTGCATATAATAAGCACATATGTTACTTTTCCCCTGCATTACGTCATTTTGCTGCCTTCAGCATTTTATTCAAGTTGGTAATGTATGTTCTGTCTCTATCATATGGGAGGCGGTATCAAATATAAAATTTTCTAATTGGACATCTTAGTATTTGGCGCATGACTCTGAAAGTCTCAGAGCTACCAACTTAATATTTCTTCTATGGAACCTTCCAGAAAGTACCGCCTCCAATAAGCTTATGTACACAGTAATCTTCTTTGTGTCTTCAGATGAGGGAAATATAAAATGTGAGCAGCATCTGCATACCTCCCATCGATCTCCACAATGGGGACATCGCGTAATTTCGAATCATTTATAGAAATTAATTTATAAAGTATAGTTCATCAGTGCAAGTGACACAATTTAATTATTAATGGAACTAACAGGAAATTATAAGATGTCAAGTGATTATAGTGAAGTGTGATTTATTTGCTTTTATAAAATAAATATTTTTAGTTTTATTATTCGCCTATGGAAATTTACTTTTTATGAATTTATATGGTCCTCCGCTCTGCTGCCATTCAAATGGATCTTTGAACTGGGATCTGGCAATAACAAATAGTTTCGGATCCAATATATTTTCAATTGATGGTAAAATTCTTATGTACAAAATATGCAAGCAGTCGGTGAAATATGTAAAGAAATGTTTCATGTCTCAACACGTTATTGCAATCAAACACAAAAATTCACCTTTCAAGACTACTTGGAAGATGATGGCAGTTTTTAGAGAAGTATATGGAAGAACTGTATCTAGTGAGTGAAATTTGTAAAAATGTTACGTAAATGACGGTTATGATATAATGAAAACCATTCATAATAAGACTAAAAATAAAATATCTGAATTATAATTGATGAATTCACTGATTTCATAAGCTGTTTTATTGCAAATGTTTTTCTTATGCTTTTAGATCTGTGTTCAGAAGAGGAATCAATGAAGGTATTTCTGCTTACATTAGAGAAAACGGCATGTGTACCAAAAAAGTAGCATATGTACAAATCCAACAAATTTGTTATTCATATTTGAAGAGAAAATTTATATGATCAGACTGGGTTCAAGCCCAGTCTGAGTGTACAATTTTTCTCTTCAAATATGGTTTATCCATCATTGAGATGTATGAAATGAATAATAAAAACATCAAAATTTGTTATTACCAATATTTAATATATAAAATAAGCCCAATTTACTGCAGTCCATTCATATACCATGAATTTGGATATAAACCAGAGAAAAGTGTGTATCCCAGTAAAATTACAATATAAATTTTGACATTTTTAATTTTTTTAATGGTTTTGAAATTTTGTTATGTTTAAAATTAAAGTCAATAGGCTGCATAGAGTTTATCTGCAATATAATTTGTCACCAGTAGTCTGGTACAGCACAACTTTCAGTGGACAAATGATCTGCTTTGTTTTGGGGGTTTTGTAACAGAATTTCAAATATTTTGAATATCAACTTACCATTGTATTAGAAATTGCAAATGTAATGCCAGCATGGTTTGGAGCGATGTCTGCATGATTACTCAGGTGACCTGCAGAGTTGCAAGCACAGAGGCCCATTGAAATGGCCACAAACCTGCAACACCATTTAACTTTATAGTGTTGAACAATATAATTATCCACACTTGCATTGGCAAAATTTACTATTGCATTTTCCTAGGGTATGAACTAACTTTTTTCGATGAATTAGATATCACTTAAAATTCATAACTACAATAAATCAATGGGAATAAATAACAAAATTATGAAACCTTCCATAGTACAAAAGGCATACAAGAATATATCTATATAAAACATTAGTAAGGCCAGTACTATGTTATGGAAGTGAGACATGGACAATGAGAAATAAGGACATCCATCATATCACAGCCACCAAGATGAAGCTCATAGGATCAACAGCAGGTTATTGCCAATTTGGATCATAAAAGAAATGAAGAGCTCCTAAGAGAACTTCAGTTAGAATCAGTTATCCATTTCATAAAGAAGTACCAATACAATTGGAAAACTCATGTACAATATATGTCCAAGAACATAATCCCTAAAATCATGCTTCACTACTGCCCACATGGTAAAGAGAACGTGGGCCATCCGATGAAGAAATGGACTGAAAATCCAGCCTTGAGATCAATGCAAGTCATCAGGTCTTATGCTTGTATGGAAGATGATGATTACTTCAAAGTGTCACTCTCTACTTTATACATAAAAATAATAATCACTGCTAACATTAACTGTCTATTTATCAGTTTATCACATTTTAAAAATTAATTATACTGAGATAATATTTTCCAATCATTTCCTATATAATTCACCTACCTCAAATCATAGTAATGTTATTCTTCTATCTCATTCTTGACCTATCTGCTGGACACTTTCTCTGGTCTTCCTACAAGAAGTTTCTAAGCTCCTCTTTCATTCCCCACACATGCCACACTGCCCATGTCTACAAGACTTAACTGTTCTCATTACATCCGATTTCCCATAAAATTATGTAGCTCACTGTTATGTAGTCTTCTCTTGTCAAAATATTATGAAATATGAAATTTTGAAGTGCTTTAGATTTGCTATTGTCTATAATGTAAATATTTCTGGTTCTTCCTCATTATTCTTCATAGTTTAGAATATGAACTTTCACTAAGAAAATACAATAGGAAGTAACTTTATGAGGTTCTACTTCATAAATAAGTGAGTTAAGATGAGGACAGACCCAACTTATTTATAAGATAATGTTCCATCTAAACATCTAAAACAAATGCCACACAAAATTTTTCATTAAATCGTTATTTGATGGATGTCTTTAATTATCCCTGAGAATAAAACTATTGTATGTAACAATATATATCTGCATCCTCAAAATACAAGTTACTTCACTGCCAGCAATTTTGTTCCATATGTTACATCAACACTGTGTTTCTCTGATGTGTTTCTTCAATTCCTGACTTTAAATAATTTATTTATACTACAGCAAAGAGTGGTCAGTCACAATAATTGTGTAGTGGCTAATGTTCCTTGCCTGCAGTCCTGAGGGTCACAGGCTCAAACTCAGCCAGGGTCGATGGATTTTTAGGATGGAAAAATTCAAGGGACAAGTCCTCCAGGATGTACTTTAAACCTTGGGTCCCAGGTTTGAAGATTTTTGGACTCATAAAAGAACTCAAGTTTGAATAAAAATACCTCTGAGCAAAATTTAGCCAAACTTCATCCATCCGAGTAATATCTTAGTTTCCTACCATATGTCCCCTTAAGGTGATGTACTAACCACATGTCTCTTGCTGACATCTGTAGGAAAATAATTATAACTAAATTCGTCTGGCTAAGACAAGGCCTTAAGGTCTTAACTCTGCCAGGTAAATAAAGAAACTTTCCACAAGGGAAGCACCTATGTCCTCGCAGTGGGACAAATGGGGATACATCACCATTCATCATCATCACAGCTAGGAGTGAACTCTTGTACCTGAAATCTATGTCAGGAAAATTTACTTTTATATCTCATATAAAATATATACATAATACAGGGCAAGTCAAAATGTTGTGCAGGTTTTCAGAAATTTATTATGTGAAATGTAATGAACATATAATATTGTGAGACATATTGTATGAAAGGTAAACTCTCAAAGTTTTTTTTTAAATATTCACAGATGTTCTATGTGAGTGCCTTTTGTTACACGACAGATGTCAAGCCGATATTCAATCTCCTGCCAAACTTTCTGTAGCAGTCCGCGGTCGATATCAGCAATGGCTGCTGTGATGCGGGCACGCAGTTCATGCAGTGTTGTTGGAAGTGGTGGTACGTAAACATGATCCTTTACAAGACCCCACATGAAAAATCACACGGGGTTGATCTGGTGGAACGAGGTGGCCAATGAATGAGTTGTTGATCACCCTGAGATGCACGGCCTATCCAGCGTTGTGGTAAAGCCGTATTCAAATGGTCTCGAACATGCCATGGTAATGTGGAGGGGCACCATCCAACTGCAGAATGAAATCTGGACTATCCGCTTCAAGCTGCGGAAGGAGCCATTGTTGTAGCATATCAAGGAAAAACATGTCCGTTCACAGTACGTTCATGAAAGAAAAAAGGGCCCATAAACCTTTGCATGGAAAATGGCACAAAAGACATTCACTTTCGGAGAATCGCGTTGATGTTCCAGAGTTGCATGGGGGTTACCAGTTCCCCAAATCCTTACATTGTGTCTATTCACTTTTCCTGAAAGGTGGAAAGTCGCTTCATCACTGTAAACTACCCTCTCATGAAACTCATTCTCTTCCATTAATGCGAGAAAATCAACACAGAAGGACGCTCGCAAAGCATAATCGGCGGGTTTTAAGGCTTGAACCAGTTGCAAGTGGTAGGGTTCATCTGTAAACGTTTCCAGAGAATCCGCCATACAGTTTTTGTGTGGTAGTTGAAGTTCTGTCGCTCCCCGGTAGGTGGATTTCTGTGGACTCCGCAGGAAGCATGTGCGAATGCGTTCGACTGTCTCTTCACTCGTCGACGGACGGCCAGTCGATTTTCGTTTACAGATACAGCCTGAATCCCTAAATTGTGTGTACCACTTACGAATGGATCTCCCATCCGGCGGGTCTTTATCGTATCTGGTACGGAAATGTCGTTGAACACTAGTCACAGAGTTGTTTACATGGTAATCAAGCACACAGAAAGACTTCTGATCCCCAGTCAACGCCATTTTCCTTTACTGCTCTGCTGTTGACATCTTGCGGGTGAACGCAGAACTTTAGAAGTGGACAACTAAACTTTGAGAGTTTACCTTTCATACAATATGTCTCACGATATTATATGTTCATCACATTTCACATAATAAATTTCTGAAAACCTGCACAACATTTTGACTTGCCCTGTATATATTAATTTGTCATGTATCTCTATGGCATGAGAATGATGGTTTTTAATTTCCACTTACAGGAAACCATGTTCCAGTTTTTCTCACTGACCAGCCTCATGGGCTAGTGATCAGCATTCCTGACTACAGTTCATGAGGTTCTGGGTTCGATTCCCAGTCAAACCACAGGAATATTTTCTTAAAGGGTTCCTGTGGTTGCCCATGGTCTGGAATTTAAGTTAAGTTTAGGTTAAGGACTCTCCTGGCATTTCATTATTATTTATCACCCATCATATCATCGGGGTAACATAACTCTGCCTTCAAGATGCCCTAACCTAAGAAATGGATTACAATTCTACCAAAGCCAGGGGAGAAACCAGAAATGTTATAAGAGACAACCTGGTGGCATTAGACAAAAAAAAAAGTTTTTCTCACCTAAAAAATTCCAGAGATTGAACCTGAAAATCTCTTAATCAGAGAAGTGGATATTACAACACTAGATATCAAGGCTAACTCTCATGTCTTAATGACATGGCACACTGATTAAACAAGTGTAAGTGAAAACAAAAGTATTGCTTTGCAATGTAAATTTAGTCAAAAAGTTAATATACACTTTAACAAAAGATAATTGGAATTTACCCCCCTGCACAAAAAAAAATAATATAGGTATAATTGCAATTTTACTTTGAACTTTGCCAGTTACTGCACAAGGCTCTAGGATGAAAGCACTGTAGATACCTACAGTATGCCTAACGAGCTAAAAAAATGTGATGAAAATAATGGGGAGTTTTGTCACATTAATTTGGATTCTGGCCCATCTAGGACATCAGTACATATTTTGAGGTCAGCATATATCTTCAGAAAAGAATTTTCCAAGAGTTTGGCATATAAATAATGGGGATATGTATACAACACAAATTAATATTTTGATAAGACTTTGAGCTTGTTTATCAAGTTGTTCTATAGTTACACTTTCAAACCCAGTTCTTTTGCAATGAACAAGAGTAAAAATTAAGCTCTTTCATATAATCTACTTACTGTATATGAATTCATATTTAATAAAATGCATTTAGTATATGAAGTTATCACTGTGAAATGTTTGAATTCCAAGCATGAGCAGATAACTCTTGAGGGCCTAAAAGGTCACAATGTTTTTTTTTTAATTTTCAAAACCTCAAATGTCATTCTGAAGGATCAAATTTATATGTAAAGTGAAGATATGTATGTGTGTGTATATATATTTTTTCTTCAAAGAAATAAAAATTGGGTTTGAAAGATACTTAAACCACAACTTTTACAAGGGAACTGTCGAAAACATGCTGTAACCTACCTTGAAATTTCTCCCATTGAAGCGTTGTGATATACCAAGGCCGTGTAAAAAAAATATCTGTTGCTTTTAACTGCAAGGCACTAATATCGAGTACCAAATCTCTCATTCAAAATACAGGAAAGTTGTACAGCTTCTGACTTTACAAATTGAGTAACAATCACAACCTGTCATCCAAGCTGTGTCCTGCCTCACGCCACTCTGCTCTGCTCTACACAAGCAGGGACGTCCATCTGCTTAGCACAATGGGTTGCCAATGTTGGATTCTGGCTTCCATTTCTGTGCCTTGCAGTTAAACGGGCAGATAATTTTATGGACATGGATTTGGTACATCACAATGCTTTCCTGGGAGAAATTTCAAGGTATGTTTCGGCATGCAATGATATTTCATTTGTTAGCAACTTGGTTATAGGGAAACACATCTGAGATGGTTCTCATTCACACTAATGCAATCTTACAGGTGAGTTGCCCTATCTCATAATTTTTCACAATATTTGTTTGAAGACACAAGTGTGTTCTGTATCAGATCAGCTCATTAGTTGTGTGAAACTACACCACATGCAGCTGACTGAAGGAACAAATTCTGATCCATAAGTTGGTTTCACAGTTTTTATTGTTTTATGATTTTCTACTATCAACAAATAAAATAAAAACAAATTCTACAACAATGACTATAAAACCATGCTTGTGGATCAGACTTTGTTTTTTTGCAAATAACAGCTGTGGATTTTTAGATATCTGAAGATTTTATGGAAACAATAAAAATTTTTGAAATCCTAATCCAAGTTTGCTTCTGCAATTGAGTGGATACATTGTCTCTGCATACTGTTGACTTTTTGGTTAACCCTGTGTAAGAAACATTTTGATATGTTAAGTTAATTTCAATAAATTATATTAGGAGATCCAAACAGTTTTCTTTCTCCTAACATTCTTGGCAAGGATATAGATACATAATGGAGAGCAAGTCCAAAATCTTATTTTCTTGCATCTTTTTATAATGTTTGCTGCCAAAGTCCAAAAATGATAAATAATATTGTATTATTATTATTACTATATCCGTTACCAATATTTTTCAGCTATCAAGTACTCTTCTCATAATAAACCATCAGACAGATAAAAAAAAATATATACAAGAGAAATTGTTACATACATAAAAAGTAACACAACACACCAAACGATAATTTGATTTAAATCATATTTTAATTTGGCTTTCATTTCAGTTCTCAGCTATATTTAGACTGTCCTCATCAAGGACAAATTTCTAAAAATAATAATGCCTGAAATCAGCTGAAAAGTAGAAAATTCACTCAAAATATATTCTACATAAAAGAAATATTTTGTGGAATGCCATTCTAGTACTTATATTTTATATTCTCTAACATTTTTTAAATGAGTAAATATGCCAAATTCTGAACATAATTTGTAACCAAAGAGTTTAAATACAAAATGTTATTTTCTCTCCCCATAAATCTAAATCCTTACACAACAGCAGACAGTAGGTTGTCAACGGCACAGAATGCAAGGAGGAAGATTCCTGGTCCAAGCAGTCCAATACTGGTCATGAGACGGCGCACAGACAGCACAGTCCACCTTCGCTGTCCCACTAATGTGTCGGCAAAATGACCAGCAACTGTAAGTAATATTACATCACTCAGAATGCAAAACTTTCAAAAGGTAGTTTTTTACTTCCATACACAGAGCTGGGCTGGTATCTGTCCATTCTATGAATATAAATTATCTAAAAAATAAGTAGAATAATAAGATGACTATTACCTAGCAAAGTAAATTACTAGGTCCCTTTCAATGGGTCCCTTTCACTACTAAATTAAGCAAATTCAACTTTTACTCTATGCTGTAATTAATTTTGTTTATTAATGTAGTAATTTCACAAAGATTGTTAGATATATGGTTTTGAAACCTATTAATACTCTGAACAAGAAAATGGTTACTGAACATTGCAAAATTTAAAAAAAAATCCAAGCATTTAAAACTACTATCGAGCACAAAATATATAACTTCAGCTAGAGGTGCACATTACAACAGGTGAGATATTTAATTATTAGTCAATATAATAGACACTTATGCCAAGCCTCTAGCTAACCCGAACATTGTGTCTTACCATGGCTGTAAAGTTTGAATACCAACTTCAACAACTTTCACAGAAACTACTAGTGAGATTATCTATATATTTTAATCTCCCCTTACACACATACCACTTGCATATTCATTTCTATTACTGTGTGGGTTATGAACAAGTGGTGAAGAATTTTAGGACCACATCCAAAGACATTTCTCTGTTCTCAATTTCTTCCACTCACTGATGAGCTGAGATTTCCATGAGAATCTTACTGTTCATTCATATATCGAGTTAGTTAGAATCTCACCAATCAAGCGTAAATTTCAATTTATTTTTTTTTCATGAATTTGGCAACAGAAACTGGTTTTCAATGCTTTCCAAAGCATTTCCAACTTGCCTAGGTATATTATAGCAGTCAGCTGCTGACTAATGGATATATTCGTTTCTAAAATAAAATTTTAAAAATAAAAATACCTGTAATCACATGGTTAAAAAGTAAGATACAATAATTAAAAGCAATAACTGGCAAACTTTTATGGAATATAGACGCTCTCAAATATGTAGGCCTACAGATATTTCTATAATAATATGGCTATTCTTTACAACCTGTGACATAAGTTTTTTTATTTCCTTCATAAATTCCTGTCAAATTTTATTCTTAGGGTTTCACTTTTCAAATTATTTCCCACCATTTACAATGATATTTACATTTTTTCTAACGATTGTTTTAATTATAATATTTAATAATTTTATATATTCGTGAAGATAACAGTCCTCAAATGAAAATTCCTACCGTAGTCTCAAAATTAATAGACAAAATTATGATATTATGACTTTTATGATTGATTATTACTATTATTGTTGTTATTTTTTTGATTGCGGATGAGCCAATGTAGGACTATGCAAAGTACTTAGACTCATTTCCTTTGAGTCCAAATTTCTTTCATTCTTTTGCTATGAGCTTGTTTTCTATCATCTGTCCAAGTTGTTCTAGTTTTTTTCTTTGGTTTGTAGTCAACTTGCCACTTATTCACCTGAATTCTAAATATATCTCTGTTTGGGATATCTTCTTTAGTAATTCCTGCCAATTTTAAGTCCTTTTTGACTTCATCAATCCACTTCATAGTATCCACTGGAGCTTTACTTCTGTTTTCGTAGAATTCCATTATCTGTTTTGTAAGCCTGTTTGAGTTCATTTGTTTAATATGGCCATAAAATTTTAAGCTTTGTTTTCTAATATCACTATGAATATCTGTATATATTTTTATTTCCTTTTACTTCTGAGTTTAAATGCTTCACCCATGACTTGTGGACCTAAAACTTTTCTTATAATTTTGCATTATTTTTTCACTATATTTTCGATATATTTTTTCTGTTCAAAATTAATGTTTCTGCTCCATAGAGGCACTCTGGTTTAATTACAGTGTTATAGTGTCGTAATTTTGTATGTAAAGATATGCATTTTTTATTATAAGTGTTGTAAGCCGAAATGCTGTTTCCATTTTTTGGCATCTACTTTTATTGGCTTTAGTTTCAATTCCATTTTCCTGAATTATTTCACCAAGATATTTAAATTGTCAAACTCATTTAATTTTTCCATATTTGGTTTCCAGGTATTTTTGTGCTTGTTTATTGCATGAAATATATTCCATTTTTTCAAAAGAAATCTCCAAACCAACTTTCTCTGCAATGTCATTTAATAATTCAATCTGTTTTTGTGCTGTTACAACGTCACGGGGTTAAGATTGCTAGATCATCAGCATAGCTAGGCAATCAATCTTCACTTTTCCTCTTCCTAATATGATTGGTTGACTACATTAAAATTTTTTTTTCTGTTTACGTCATTCTTGTATTACTTTATCAAAAACACAATTGAAGAGTAGTGGAGAAAGTCCATCTCTTTGTCTTACTCCTGTCTTAATTTCAAAGGATTCAGAAATCTCCCCCATGAATTTAACTTTAGCCGTTGTATCTGTTAGTGTCTGTCTAATAAGTGCAAGAGTTTTACGGTCTAAACCTTGTTCTTTCAATATTTCATAGCGATTCTCGGTCAACCGAATCATAAGCTTTTTTTAAAGTCAACAAATATACACACTAAATCATTGCTACAAATTCTCTGGTTCTAAGGATTAGCTTAAGGTTCAGGATTTATTCTGGACATGATCTGCCTGGTCTGAATCCTGCTTGATATTCTCCTATATTCGGTTCTAGTTGCCATTGCGCTCTGTCGAGCAGACATTGAGGTAAAATTTTGTATGGGACTGATAATAATGAAATCCCTCTATAATTGTTCACATCTGTTCTGTCTCCCTTTTTATGTAACGGGTGGATTAATGCAGTCTTCCAATCCTCTGGAATGTGTTCTGTTTGCCACATTTCTTGCACAAGTGTTGTGATTTCTTTTATTATTATTATTATTATTATTATTATTATTATTATTATTATTATTGTTATTATTATTATTCTGTGTGAGGTATATGCCAACACTAAAAAGAAACCTAAATAAGTAATTTAATATGGTACGGCTATTGAAATATTGTAACATAATTTTTATACTTTTATGTTAGGCCTACGCAGGAAATTTGGTAATATATAATCAATTAAAATAAATTTATACCTTCTAACATATTTTTTAAATGTTGTAAATATTGCGTACCATATTTATAACTCATGAATATAATACTATTGGCTAATAACAAATAAATTGCATTATCAAACTCAGAGATTTATGACTGCACAAACATAAGCTCTCCATACATCCCTAACCTGAGCTAATGGTTTCCAATCATTCCTTGTACAATTCACCTCTCTCAAATCATGGTTAATGTTATATTTAAGTTTCCATAACCCTATTTCATTCCCCATTTCCTGCACATCGCAGTCTATGAAACTTAACCATTCTCATTACATTTGGTTTCCCATCAAGACCATGTGTAGCTTTCTGCCATGTAGTCATCTCCATTCACTTGTCTGTTCACCCCTTTTTGATGTTAAATTTTTTCCTAAGAACTTTACTATCAGATCACCTAATATTAATGCATCATCAATATATACCAACTATGTATTAATACCATTTTAACTATACATCATCTTTATCATCTAGAGATCTGATTACCTGCTCTAATACAAAATTGAATAACAGAGAAGACACAGCATTGGCTTGCCTTAAACCATTAGATAGAGTGTTCCTATTTGTTATTTTTTAAAAATAACATATAGATATAATTAAATATGAAATAATAGAAAAATCATTAATTTATTTAATTAAAGATAATTTTTTAACCAAGTAACCTCAAAATGTTTACAATATATTTCAAGAAACATACAATTTTAACAAATTATTTTTTTAAAATAAGAGACATTAGTCTTAACAGAATTAATGACATAAATTTAACACAAATATTTTATGAAATTTAAGAAAATATATACATTGTAGCAGTTATATTAAACATGTGTCTTCTTGTGTTCAATCTAAAAGTAATTTGGCACAACACTAATTATTATTTATATTAATGAACATTATATATTATGTAAATCTCTTAAATGCAATAAATGTTATCTCTAGCATTACACAGTGCCTGTCATCAGTGGCATTATTTCAAATCTTACATTGATATAAACCAATCATTGTAATGCAAATACACACTGCTTTTAGCACTGTACAAATATTATATTTTACAACACATATGACTAGTGGTGTTGCTAAATGTAACTATCAGTTTTGAGCTATTAAAAGGAATCACTAATTTTTTTTTATCTTTAGTAGTTGAATATACTGTAAAGTAATATTTCTGTGCAATTAGTAGTTTTTATTGTAGTAATAATGATTATTTACGTCAACAGATGTTACCAGTGGCATTATTGAAGACTTTATAATATTTCATAAGAAACTTACAATTTACTGAAAATATGAATGGTTTCTAAAATTAATAAAAAGAGCATTCATAATTACAATTCCGTAATAACAACAATAACAGCTAGTGACTTCTCAATACATAATTGTTCTACACTTTTACAAAAATTGGATAATAGCAATAATAATAATAATAATAATAATAATAATAATAATAATAATAATAATAATAATAATAATAATAATAATAATAAACCAATAGGACATAGAAGTGTTGGACGCCCATTTACTAGATAGGAAGATTCATTAAATCCCACTTGATGTGAAAAAAGGTCAAAAGGCCTACTTTCATTACATAGAAGTAGAAGAAGAAGAAAATTGGTATACTGTATAATAATTATATAATTATATATTGACATAATAAATAAATATTCCGTGGTTATGAAAGTTTTATTTATGTTGAGAAAAATGTATCCAGTTACTCAAATATTGTGATACTGAAACAGTTGTTAGAGTAACCAACAAACGATTTCTAGAAAAATAATGTCCTAATTTTGGTTTTTGAATGATACCCTGTAATAATTGAATTGCAAAATATAATTTTAGTTAATTTTTGTTAGTAGGCATTCAATCCTGATCCTGGCTCCTACTATTCATTTTCCTGTGCAATGTTTTTGCTGAAATTTGTTTCTGGGTATATAAATTTGTCTTGCTCAGCAATGTGCTGGTAAATATTGTCTTCAGAAAGTAATTCGAAAATGGTTTCATGTTTGATATTTCTCATAAATTCTCCCTTTACCCCAGGAAAAATTTAGCTGGGAATTTGTCCTTGCTTTGACCATTATCTGTCCACATTGTAGATATTGCTGGATTGCTATCATATTCTTCATTTTCTTGTTCATCTTCACCACCACTATCACTACATGAAAAACTGTCCAATACAAGAACAGATTTACTTGCCGGAAAAATAGGGCAATTTACAGAACTACTTGTTACTAGAATATTATCATCAGGTACTATTTCTCCTTCAACAGAACTAGACACACTAAAAATAGCTTCCATGCCACTGAATCCCAACATTTCGTTTATCATTTCTCGCAAATCACCATTAGGCAAATCAGCCAATCAATACTGCCTTTTCGACATGTTAAATTAAACAATTGCAACGAAAAATAAATAAATAAGGTTAACTATATAAATCAATATATAAAATATAATCTGATAATATATGGGGTTCTTCATTTATAACCTAACTGGCATATGGCATTAGCCTCTCCCGAGCACATGCTAGATTCCCCCACTACAGGCTGCCTTTGAGCATGCATACTTGCTAGCAGCAGCACTCGGCAGTACTGTATCTCCAGCAATATGAGCAGGCGATTGAATCTAGAGCAACACATTTTTGTGTGTAAAAGTTATTTTTATTGTGAATCATCAAGCCGTATTCGCACAAAGTATATACAAAAGTTCACTGGTGAAATGCCTCCTTTCAGATTTACAATTCATGTGATTGTTATGAAATTCGAAACCACTCGTTCTGTGTTAAACAAAAAACAAAAACGTAAACAAACAGTTTTAACAGAGAAAAATATTAGACGAAACAGGCACAAGTTTTCAGCGTACACCAACAAAATTCATAACAAAATTAGGACAACAGGTGGGAATTTCAGAGTCTTCTGCACATAGAGCAACTAAATTATTATAACTAAAACCTTATAAGTGCACACGTGTCCATTGTTTAAAACAAGGTGACCCAGTATCACGAATGCATTATTGTGAATAGTTCTTTCATCAGTGAATGACAGTTTAATTTATCCACAGCTTCTGTTCTTTTCCGACGAGGCATGGTTCCACCAATATGGTCGTGTCAACACACATAACAATCGGTACTGGGCATCTGAAAATCCACATCACATTCAAGAAATCCCTCATTATGAATGGAAAGTTGTAGTTTGTTGCACTGTTAGCACTAGACGCATAATCAGTCCAATATTTTACGAGCAGACTGTAAATGCAGAGAGGTACCGAAATTACATTTTGACCCCATTTTTTCGTGAACTGACAGAAGAGAAATCATGTGGGTGGTTTCAACAACATTCTGCTACTGCTCATACAACAGAGAATTCCATTGAATAAAATTAGGGAAGTGTTTTGAGATAGAGTGATTAGTGCTGGTGTATGGCCCGCATGCTCCCCTCATCTAACAGTGTGTGATTTTTACTTGTGGGATAACCTAAAAACCAAAGTTCCTCATACAATGGAAGAACTAAAACAAAATATTAGAAATGAAATCGGAAACATTACAGTGGCCCAACTTAAGTGAATCAGAATGTGTTTTCCCGATATAATGCCTGTTTAGCCAAGGGTGGACAACATTTCCAGTATCTTCTATAAGGTAAGATTTTGTACATGCTATACGTGCAGAGTTTATGTAGGAGCAAAGCCGGCTTTGGAACACCCAACCGCACACAGGTAAAATGCCATGTGCCCACTAGGTTATAAATGAAGAACCCAGTAATTTAAACTAAAAAAATGATAAGCAAAATAACACAATCAAACTTCTAACTCGTTACTTCAAAACTGGTGAATGGAGGGTAAAAGTTAGCAACCCGAATGGAATGTTTGTCCAATATTTTTCAACAATTATGACAAAAGGCAGACCTCTCATTATACGTGTGAGAAGATATAAGAAACTGTAACAATTCTTCTTTTATTAACTTAGACAGTTTTTGCATTAAGGTTTTATGGCTAATCTGATTTGAGAGATATATTATGTTGAACAAACAGACGGTATCTCTTTTTACTTCAGAACACGTCTAGTGAATTATATCTCGAATGTTGTATAGTTGGCCAGTTCCACAGTTTAGTTTATTTTTGCACGCATACATGATATGTGATTTTAGGCTTTGTAATACGAACCTCTTTAGAGGAGCTTTGAGAAAAATCACACTAGATGTTAGACCCATGCACATCAGATCTTCAAAGTTTTGAACTGCCTAACACCTTAGAAAAAAAATTACTGAATATATCCGTAAGTCCCACTCAGTAAAGGCATTCTTGACGTGGATATGTATGTATCACCTGCACAATGGGTTGTGTTCTATTGCTGCATGCTAACTATAGGGCATTATCAATACTAAAATCTGTCATTAGTCAGATAATGAAAATTCCTCAATTATGTTTTTAATCAGCATCACAGCGAAAATTCTTGATGATCAGGTAGCAAGCAATTTGATCTAGGGTTTAGTACATTTTCTTTATAAAACAAAAACTAACATACAATATTCTTGACAACAGCTGAGTTAGAATAAGCAATTATTTCTAATTCAAACACTGAATTACAGTAAATAACAATTTTAGAAACTAAGAAAATATTTACAAAAAAGGCAGAATAGTACAAAATAAGCAGAAAACTCTCAGAGGTCCTCATCTAGGGGATATGTGGATGGCGACCACAAGGTGCCCAAGCTGAGCAAAACATTTTTTCTACTTACTTGTGTTTTGCACTCTTTTAACTTTACTATCTAACCTCTCTTGGTTAACTCTTGTTTTTTTCGACCCCGACGCTATTAGGGCATCCGAGGGCTAGGGAGTCTTTCCTTTCTTCCATTTCTTCTTTCCGTTATTTTCTTTTCTTCTCCAGAAAAGCCTGACCAGAGGCTATAAGATGGCAGCCCCATCACTGGTCTTGCCTTCCTTTGGCCGGCAACCAATCGAAGGGACTATTATTATGCTTTCAAGTCTTATACGAGAATTTCCCGGAAGACGCTGGAGGGAAAATTTTCTACAGGATCGTAACAGGCCTTGGCCTAATACTTGGAAGGAAGAAGAAGAAGATAAGCAGAAAAGTAATGAAAAGGGAAAGAATAATACATTCTCATAATTGGTAGATGATATCCTCTGGGCTAGTGGGCTGTGGTCACGAGGTTTGAAATTCCCAACTTTTTCCAGAGATTGTATTGACATCCTCAAAAGGATTGGCTTGAGACTGACTGTCTCATCTGCTTTTTCCAACAGGATAGAGGAAAAACAAAAAGTTAACAAAATATGGATATCAGTTCTGAAAAATACAAGATGCAAACCAGCAAAACTATCAGAGGGCACCACACATATTGGATCATCGAAAGACTCCACAGCTGACCAATCAGGAGCAAGATATAATTTGCAATGAAAGGATAATGCAGAGAATGCACCATGGAAGCAATATAAATGTGGATAGTAGCAGATGAGAAAGTCAGGCTCAAATCAAACCTTGAGGATGCTGGATGCAGTTTCTGGCAAAATGTCAGGAAACTTCAAGCCTCATTCCCATGGCCAACTAGCCCGAAGATGTCAACTAGCTACAAATGGCACCTGTGAAAGCCTAACTCAGTACATTCCTGCAATATCTGATACATCATAAATACCATGTCTGTCTGCTTAAAACTTTTCTCATGGTTACAAACAAAAAAGCATATTGTCATAAATCTGAGTTCTAGCTATAACAACTCAATGTGTTTGAACATGGAACAATGAAGTCATGCTATGAATTTAAAGAAAATTAGAAAAAATAGGGCCAAAATCTATTGAAAAAAAGACAACACACATTCATAAGGTGTATTTTGGAGACAAATGGACCAGGGTCTAAAACAAGGACAACTCTTAAAAAAGTGATGTCTGGTCAACTTATTCTACCATGATCTGTAAAGCAGTTATCATGTTGACAAATGTGAACATGCTAGTATATTCTTTCCACTTTGAGCACAACTTTAATTTCAAAATACACAACAATGGCAGATTTCATAAATACAGTAACATTTACTTAATATCTTATATTAGTGTGTATAAATATTAAAACAAATAAATTACTTACAAATTCCAACACACGAATTGACAATATATGGTACAGCAGTCAGACTGATGCTTTCTTTATTGGCTCCAAGATTTCGAGCAAGATATGTTGGAAGCCACTGCATGATGATATAATTGGACCAGTTCATTGCAAAATGTGCTATATACAATGCCCACAGTGGCCAATGACATACAAACTCTGACCATCGTACATTTGGATTTGTGACCTGAAACATAAGCAAATGGAAAAATTAGTATTTAAGCAGCTAACATAACAAATGCTGGATAAAAAATTCATCAGTGAAATTGTAACAGTCCTATAGGCCTAAGACTTGGTTGGATGAAGAAGAAATAACATTAATAGCAAAATATTTCAAGAAGAGAGCATTATGAATGGGATATGATACTGGAGAGCAGATTTATCATATGTGCAAACTGGCTCTGCAGCCCATCTAGTTTGCTTAAAATTAGTGGCCATGGCTTTTATGGTATGATAACATTGTACCTTGAACAGTGGGCCAGATACAAAATCTACCAGGAAAAAACTATATCACTATCCTCACCAATTAATCTTTTTTCACTCTAATATAATAGTCAGATGACTGTTCTACACTTATCTACAAAGGAGGGTAAAATTCTGAAGTTTATGAAGAAAATACAAACATTGGAAGTTGCCGAGAGTTAAGAACACACCTGGTCCACATCCCATTTGTGTTTCGAGTGGTGGAAAGTAAAGATGTTGTGTGTTCAAGTTCAGTGAGCTATTCTTCTAATTTTGTATGGAGACTTCATCTCAAGGTTTGTACTTTTCATTGATATATTTAACGTTTTTTATATAACCAGATATTATGTTAAATACACATGGAGTAATACCTTCGAAACACTAAAAAATTTACACAAACATCTTATTTTAAACTGAGCTATGAAGCTCTTAATGGTTGTACAAGTTTAGTTAGAAATATAGAGTGATTTATGGACTTTAATTCTGCACAATAACATGTGTGCAAATTATTGTGTTTTTTGGAATTAGCTTTCTTATTACAAGAGGCGGCTAGCAGCTGAGGCCTACCGTCACGTGTAGAGAATTGTTTGATTTAATATATGAAGAAAAGTGTTCAATAGAGGTAATATGTGATAATTTAGCTTATTGTCATGAAGTCTTCTCCACTTGCCTGTCCATTCATCTCTCTTTGGTCCAAAAATTTTCCTAAGAACTTTATTCTCAAATACTCATAAACCTTTCTCCTGCCTTATAGTATAAGTCCATGTTTCACATCCGTATAATATAACTGCGAGAATAACAGTTTTATACATTAAAAGTTCAATGTTTTTAGAGAAGTTGGGACAACAAGAGTCTCTGCAAAGCATAATAGTATGCATTTCTAGAATTGAGCCTATGTTTAATTTCTTTTTGCACCAATTCCTGTTTGTAATTATTGTTTCTAGGTATTTGAATTCAGCCACTTCTTCAAAATTTCTCTCATTTGTCATTAACTGTACATTTCAATTACACAATGCATTTCTGTGTGTGACCATATATTTATTTTTATTGATGTTTACTTCTAGTCCCAATTTCTTATTGTTACAGAATATAATATGCATGTTGGCCCTTAGTATTGCCTAATAATACTACATCATCAGCATATACTAACAGCTTATTAATACCATTGAGTTGTACACTTTCTTTATCCTCTTAAAGTTTAAAGATTTGATGGCATGTTTTTAATACAAAATTGAATAACAGAGGAGATGCTGCATCTCCTTATTTTAACCCATTGTGAATTTCTAAAGTATCTGAAAACTGTTTGCCTACCAGCACCCCACTCTTTGTGCCATTTAACACATTCAAATAAGTGTAACTATTTAAGAATTCTGAATCCAACAGAATACTATACAGCTTCTCCCTCTTAATTGAATTGTATGCCTTGTTGAAGACTACAAATAGTACAGTGCCATTATATTTTCATATCTTTTAAAAAATCTGTCTTGTAGTAAAAATCTGACCTATTGTAGACCTATTTCTTCTTAATCCAAATTGATGGTCATTTAATATGTTGTCAATATAGGGTGTAAGTCTGGAGACTAATTTAATAGAATTTTTTAATAAGATGAAAGTAATGAGATGACCTTGTAGTTGTTGCATTTTGTCCTTTCTTATAAATTAGTAGGATAACACAGGCCTGCAAAGATTTTACGGTATGAGAAATCTTAATTCAAATAAGTCAAATACCTTGGCAACGGAACTGTTACTTGTTTTTGCATATCACGTACAGATTTTGCACAATTATATTTTTAACATAAAAATGAGAGTGCGCAGTCCTCCACTTGTACATAGTATATATGTGCTGTATACTTGTACATAGTATATATGTGCTGTATCAAAATATGTAAACACCTAGAATATAAAACAATTTTATAATATATTCACTGATTTCAATCATACTAGTTTGTCATTGTGTTTAACTGAGGGTAGGTTCACCCTACGACCCTCTCCTGGTTACATTACACAGTTTCCAGTGAAAAACTGCAAAAGCAAAAAGCCATCAGCACATGGGCCAGATATTACAATTCCAATACCACTAACAACATTACAAGAGAGTAGTACCAGCAGTCCTTCCACCTCCAAAGACAGAAGATTATTTTAATTTGTCTCTAGAATCAAAAGACAACAATCTGCACCCTATCAATTAACCACAATTAAATGATTTGGAATGCGATTTGGGTCTTACAAAAGAAAAAGAGTGAACGTTTAGGTTTGAGATTTAAAGAAGATAAAGTTCATGATACAACTTTTTATTGGTATAGACATCATGAAGAAGAATTAAAAAAGTATTTCATAAAGGGGGAAAGTAGCGTGCTCTTGTTTTATATCTGGCTTTAATGGTCGCATAGGAACAGTTTATGAACTGGCAGATTGGTGTATATTTATTGATTCTAGCATAAGAAGTATAAACAGTGGTGTTCTGCATAATGGGAATATATTATGCTTCAATTTCAGAACTTCAGTCAGTGTACATGAAAGAAATATATAGGCCTAAAAACATGTGTACTATTCTAGAAAAATAAAATATAACAAAAGTGGTACATGTGCTGTGAATTTAAGGTGTGTGGTATTTTATTGGGACAACAAGCAGGGTACACAAAATTTCCATGTTTTACGTATGAATGGGACTCTAGAGCCAGAGAAAGACACTGGAAAGTACTAATCAAAAAGAAAACAACTGGTGCAAGGTAGAAAAATATAATAAATTGCCCATTAGTTGATTCTGAAAAACAATATTGCTACCTCCTTTGCACATAAAAATAGGATTAATTAAGCAATTTTTTAAAGTTTTGGACAAAAATGTCCCTTGTTACCAATACATTGCTAAAAAAAAATCAGTTACTGTAGGAGGCTGTAGTGAAGGAAGACATTTTCATAGTCAAAGATTCGCAAACTTATTAGGGATGTTACTTTTAAAAAAACGGCATGTCTGACATGAAACTACAAGCTTGGGAATCATACAAGTATGTCATTGAGAAGTCTCTAGATAATGTTAAAGATGATCAATATGAGAAAATTGTAAAAATCATGCTTAAAAAGTTCAGGGCACTGGGATATAATATGAACTTGAAGTTACACTTCCTCCACTCTCATCTTCAACATTTCTCAGAGAATTTAGGTGCACTAAGTGAAGAACATGGTGAGAGATTCCATCAAGTAAGAAAAGAGATGGAAACGAGGTACCACGGTCAATGGGATGTCTTCATGTTTGCTGACTACCGTTGGTATTTGGTAAAAGAAAATTCTCAGCAGGGGCACAAACACCAATCAACTCACCGGTTTTTTTTTGTGCTAAGCGGAGAAGAAAAGAGAGATCTTAAGGCATATTAATAGTTTTTCTATTTATTCTAAACTGTTTTAACTGCATAATTGATATTGCACTAAGCCTCTGTAGTTATTATAGCAATTAAAAGGATTATGACTATTACATATAATGCAAAAATTAATAAATAGTTATTTTCAACATGGCAAAAAAAACCTTACGCGATATGAAAAAACTGTCAACATATCTGAAATCAGCACATCAAAATTAGGTTTAGGAAGAGACCTGTTAAACCCAGTGCCACAGAAAAAAAAGTTAAATTCGCAGGCCTATGTAATCAATTCTTTCCTTTCATTTGAAAGAGTCTATTTTTCCTAAATCATAGTAAACAACTGACATATCTTGTCCATTAATTTTGCTCCCCGTGATTTTATCAGTTCTGCTGGTATTTTATCTGAACCTAATGCTTTATACATCTTCAATTTTTCTATTGCATTTTGACCTCTAATGCACTTGGTTCTGTAACTAATATTTTAGCCGTCTGTAAATCATTTTCTTCAATATCCTGTTAGGCATGTACATTTAACACATTGGTGATGGGCTACAGAGATATCCATGTTTAAATGTCCGATGTTAGATGACTGGCCATAGAGATTTCCATTTTTACATAGGATTTGTTTATATGTCTCTTTGTTTTTGAAGGAGACACAAAAATTTGTTTCTTCTCACTGTACAATAAAATTTTATTTGTCTTTGTGTCCCTATCTTTCCGTTAAAATTTTCAACTTGACAGAAAAAAGTAGTTCAAAGTTAGTGTAAATTAGTAAGAACTGAATTTTCATGCATTTTGTTACACATGATTTAAATATATTGTTATGCATTGTATAGTGACGTTTCAATTGTGTGGGCAGGGCTAGAATCACGAGTTAGGGGGCCCACTCAAACTGGCCAAAGTGTCTGGAGTGTAATACCAGACGTTTCTATTAACATCTCCTTTCAGGAAAGATTGGTGGCCAGAGGCTTCTAAGTTTCGAAGTATCTCGAACCAAAGTATGGAAATTTCCTCACTCTTTTATAAATAGGGCAGAGGCACGAGGCCAGTCAGTCTCGCGTTGGACAGTGATAAATTGAGCGTATGAAAAATTGTGGCAAACGGATTCATCAGTGGCTGTGAAAATAATTGTGATTGTGATAAACATTGAAAGAAGATTAATTGTGTGTTATAATTGTGAATAAAAATTTATTGATAATTGTGAAAAAATGTTAAGTGATTTTTAAGCAATCATTTATGTTGGAATATAAACACAAACCCGACCAAACACCTGACAACTGGTGGTCAGAAGGTGGATTATGTACCCACCGGTAACACTGGAGAATTCAGTAAAGTAGAGTGCTGCTTCGGATTTCCATCAGGTTGTGGAAAGTAGAATTACCAACGCCATCTACTAATGGAAAGGTGTAACTTCTTCACATCAGTAAGTAATAAAAATAAATAAAAAATGGAAAACGTACAAAAAATTCTTGCTGAATTATTAAAACAGAACAAGAAATTTTAAAGGAGAATGAAGGTTCAAAACAAGAAATTAAACATATACAAAAATAAAACGAAAGCACATTATCACAGATTGAAACATCTAACCTTGAAACAAGATAAGAGGTAATAACAGAGATATTTACACAAAATAAAGAAACTAAAAGAGAATTGCTAACCCAGATTAGTACACAAAATATTGAAATTAAAAGAGAATTGCTAACCCAGATAAGTACACAGAATGAAAAATTGTAAGATAAAATCGAACATTTTAGGGCTGGTTTCACCAACTTGTGTTTCACCAACAATAGTAACTTGTCACCAGGAGTAACCTCGTTGGAAAACGGTAGAAATTTGGCTGGTAGAATCATAAAACATAGAGTTATACCAATTTTAAGATGACACATGGAAGACTGAAAAGTTTTAACATTTGAGCGTGAAGATGATTTCAATTATTATTTTGAAAGCAAACTGAATAGAAAAATACCCTAGTTGGGTAGAAGAATGCTGTGAATAGTTTAAAAATTATGACAACAGTGATATCACAGACTTTAAAAAAATATCAGGCCTATCCACTTGATACTGTATATTTGAATCAACAGAGAGGAAGGTTTATTTCATTATTGAAAATTACTTTATTCATATATAATACCAGCACTTTACACAATAAATTACTAATTTCATTCACTCATGTATAACTAAATAACTAACTCACTGGCACTATCGAATCCAAAGGTTCATAACCACACAGACATAAGCTCTCCATATATCCCTATCCTGAGCCAATTTTTTCCAATCATCCCCTGTGTAATCTACTCCCCTCAAATCATAGTTAATGTTATTCTCCCACCTCATTCTTGGTCTACCAACTGGGCATTTTCCCTCTGGCTTTCCTACAAGAAGCTTCCATGCACGTCTTTCATTCCCCATTCATGCCACATGTCCTGCTCATTGCAGTCTATGAGACTTAACTCATTATATCTGGCTTCCTATAATACCATGTAATTCACTGTTATACAGTCTACTCCATTCACCTGTCTGTCTGTCTCCCTTTTGTCCAAAAATTTTCCTAAGAACTTTATTCTCAAACACTCGTAATCTCCTTTCCTCCCTTAAAGTAAGAGTCCATGTTTCGCACCCATATAATATAACTGGTAGAATAATAGTTTTATATATTTTCAGTTTAATGTTTTTTTGAAAGGAGTTGGGAAGTCAAGAGTCTCTGTAATGCAACATGCATTTCCAGAATTGAGCCTATGTTTAATTTCCTTGTGCATCTCATTCCTGTTTGTGATTATTGTTCCTAGGTATTTGAATTCAGCCACTTCCTCAAAATTTCCCTCATTTGTCATTAGCTGCCCATTTCCATTATATAATGTATTTCTATGTATGACCATATATTTAGTTTATTGATATTTACTTCCAGTCCCAATTTCTTAGTGTTACTCAGTAGTGAAGGCGTGTTGACCTTTAGTATCTCCTCGCTATCGGCCAATAGTACTACATCATCAGCATAAACCGACAGCTTATTAATATCATTGAGTTGTAGGCCTTCTTCATCCTCTAAAGATTTGATGGCATGCTCTAGTACAAAATTAAATAGTAGAGGAGATAGTGCATCTCCTTGCTTCAACCCATTGTGGATTTCAAAAGTATGCGAAAACTGTTTGCCTACACGCACCTACTCTTTGTGCCATTTAGACACATTTGTATAAGTCTAACTTTTTAATAATTCCAAACTCTAGCAGGATACTATATAACTTCTCCCTCTTATTTGAATCGTAAGCCTTTTTTGAAGTCTACGTATAGTTGATGTACAGTACCATTATATTCCCATTTATTTTCTAAAATCTGTCTTAAGCTAAAAGACAGATTTTAGAAAAGAAATGGGAATACTCATGTATACATATTTAAAACCAAGTTAGTATCGGTACAAAATAATGAGAGGTTTTGTTTATTATTTATGGACTATTTTTGAATGTCATATTTAATTACTAATTACAGACACATATTTTAACAAGTGTTTGGTTTTTATTTGATATTCTTAATATTTTGGGTTATTAAATAGAGTAGTCCTATTTTTGTTAAAATTGTGGGCAAGTAATTAAAATCTAGTATGTATACCCCTATTATATAAAACAAGTAATGAGAGCCTAAGCCTAAATACAAGTATTTCTAGAGATAATTTCCAAAAATGTGTCAATCTTAAATGTCATGTAGATATTAAGTAATACGAGGGCGGATCGGAAAGTAACGCACAATAATTTTTTTCTGCCTTGGTATTGCAGCTAGAAGGTTGAAATTTCACAGAGATATAGTTTGAAGTTTTCACTACAGATGGTATTTTTTTCTCAGGTGCACCTCTTGCGAGAGAAGCTTGAACTATGCAACAAAGATGGTGCGCATGCTACAGTCGTCCACCTGTGAGGAACAGAGAAGTGTTGTTCGATTTTTGTGGGCCAAAGGGCATAAACCCAGTGAAATTCACAGGGACATGCGTGGCATGTATGGGGTTGATTGTATGGACCATAGCAATGTCTTCCCGTAAAGTTAGTGCTCGCTGGGTGCCTAAGAACCTGACAGACGACCACAAGGGCCAGCGAATGATGGCAAGCTTGGACCACTTAACGCGGTACACCGCACAAGGACATGACTTTCTGGAAGGAATCGTCACTGGTGATGAGTCGTGGGCATACCACTACACGCCCGAAACAAAGCAGGCATCAGCAGTGCGCATATGGCTACACTCCAACCAAACGGACTTCTACGAACAGGGCATATTGAAACTGGTAACACGATGGGAAAAATGTGTTGAGAAAGTTGGTGACTATGTCGAAAAGTAGGTAAAAGATGTAAGTTCATTTGTGATTTTTTCCTTTTTTTTTACTATTAAACTTTTAAAAAAAAAATTATTGTGCGTTACTTTCCGATCCGATCCGTCCCTCACGGGTGGACAACTGTAGCATGCGCGCCATCTTTGTTGCATAGTTCAAGCTTCTCTCGCAAGAGGTGCACCTGAGAAAAAAATACCATCTGTAGTGAAAACTTCAAACTATATCTCTGTGAAATTTCAACATTCTAGCTGCAATACCAAGGCAGAAAAAAATTATTCTGCGTTACTTTCCGATCCGCCCTCGTACATCTGACACCCAAGAAAATTGTCCTGTTATCTAATGTTAGAGCAGTGAGAATCATACTAAAATTGTTAGATAATAACAGCCTACCATATATTAACATTAACAGGGAAAGTACCTTAGTTGGTTGGGAGATGAGGTATACTACACACAGAACTATTGCATCTGTATTCTGTTCACTTTCATATGCGCCACAGCTGCACACTAAGTTGCATTGCTGTCTTGTGCTGTCACATCACATGCATACTCCGGATTCAGTTAGAGCACTACAATGCCAACCAAGGTACTTTCCCTGATAATTAATAGTAAGATCAATTATTTTTCTCAAAACATGTTCCAGAAGAGAACAGTCATCATATGTAATGCAGCAGTTTTTATTGTGATTTTATTATTCTAATTCTGTAATATTACTTTTCTTTAAATAATTATGTTTTGACGAGTCTTAATATTGTATGATATTTAATATTAAATTTATCGCTTCTCACTCAGTGATAAATTAAATTTGAAGATAAAAATATATAATCAATTGAGTTGGTGTTTACTTGATGAAAATCCATATTCATTAATTAAATAAAAATAAAATGTTTTTATTTGATTTTCATATTTATTATATAATTCAGTGACAGCTGTTTCGGTACACTGTACCTTCTTCAGACATGTTAACAAATTATGTATTGTGTTCCCTAACACAATACATAATTTGTTAACATGTCTGAAGAAGGTACAGTGTACCGAAACAGCTGTCACTGAATCATATAATAAATATGAAAATCAAATAAAACTATGTTTTATTTTTATTTAATTAATAAAAATATATGCTTAAATCGGGATTTGAACCCAATTCAAGTGAGAAGTGATAAATTTAATATTAAATGTTAGCTTTACTTGCTAGAAATGTAATGTGTTGATTTCCACATTAAGTGCTCTTATTTAAGAGATCGCTAGATGGCGTTAGTGGAACAAAAGTTCACAGCTACCTGGCATACGGGATTGTATTAATATAAGAGAAAAATCTATGTTTAAATTCTTCTTCTCTTCTTCTTCTTAAACTTAATTTGTAGGATTTTCATCCTGTTTATTTCCAAAATCACTCCCCGGAGGAAGACGTACTGGATGTGCATTCACTGTCTATCCATCTCTTGGCTGGTTTTCCTCTTGTTCTTCTCCCGTCCATTGGTCTATCTTTTTTAGCTCTTTTTGCAAGCCGGTTTTCTTCCATTCTTTCTATATGACCCTTCCAATATTTTCATCTATCTATAATAAATTTGGTTATGTCTTGAATATGGCATTTGTCCCTAATTTCTGTGTTGTGTATTTTATCAAATAATGTTTTCCCCTGAATAGTTCTTAAGATTTTCATTTTGCATGTGCTTATTATGGGGCACGCCGTAACGTAGTGGTTAAGGCACTGAGCTACAAGCCGGAGGGTCGAGGGTTCAAGTCCGTTGGGATCAGGATTTTTAAACTGACCCAAACCCTCTGGTGGCACTATGGCCCTGGGGTCTACTCAGCCTCTAACTGAAATGAGTACCAGACGCTTGTTCTGGGGGTAAAGGCGGCCGTCACGCAGGGCTGACAACCCGGCTGACATAAAGTGCCGATTGTCTAGAAAAAGTGTGAGCCTTAACCTCCTACTACCCCAAGGGCCTCCGGGCCTGTTGTGGGATCACTTTACTTTATGTGCTTATTATTTGTTTAGTTTTTGTTGTATCAGCCCTAGTTTATGTTTAAATTGTGATGCCTAATAGCTTAAATCTTTAAAGCATTGGTGTATAGAACCAGAGATATTGGGTTCAAATCGCGATTTAGGCATATATTTTTCTTTTCAAACTTAATATTGTAACTATACACCTGTAGCACAAAAAATAATTCATGAGGTAATTGCAGATCAATGAAAAGTTTGATATAATATCAGCATATGCAGATCTATGGCACATAGAAGTTACAAAATTGTAAGAAATTATAGGTTAAGCAAAGTTACTAAGCACACAGTAATCCTTGTGTATTATACATCAGTGGTATACTATGTTGAGTGCACAAACTATAATTTTAATTATTGATAAAATAACTTCAGATAGTTACAAATAATTCACTTGTACTGCTATATGTGTACATTATTACATATTGCTTTTTTTTTCCAGAAATGAAGCAGCTTCTCCAATAAATCAGCTGCTCCTGGCTTTGGAGTATTCTGCAACTGACAATGATTAGACGAGAGTTGTTGATCATTCAGGAGTCAGCAGATCAACAGTCCTAAGATTGTCCACCGAGTCAGTTGTGCCATTGCAAGTTCTCAACCTCAAGCTACATTCCCAAAGACTGAATATTCAATGAATTACACAAACAAACAATAGGATCTGGTGATGGTGTCACAGAAAGGTTCAAGATACTCGAAATACTACTTCTCTTTAAATGTGAAGGCTATTTGTAAATCAAATATTAATTTTGTGACATTGTTGCTAGGTGGCCTGGAAGCAGCAATGACAGCAAATTTTTAGTAAGTGAGTAATTATGAAAAATAATTTATGTCAAACTTATAACATTTGCAACTATTAACAATCTAACAGTTATAAATATTTATGAACATCAGTCTAAAACTTACAAAATATTTAAAAAATAACAACTTATATTTCTCCTTTTGTAAAGCTTAATGTTATTAGTTAAGTCATATTTTGGTTAGGTTATAACATTGCTTGGTCTTATAACTTTGTTATAATTTCTCTATAAATTATTTTTTCATAATTGGGTTTAGAGAGATGGATTTCAAGGTGATATATATGTTGATACAGATGACCACGTTATTGTATTTCTGCCTTCTTTGTACACAATAGCAGGCAACATGTACAATGAATTTTATATCAGAATGTCAAAAGTTTGAGAAACTCTTCAATTCTAGGAAGTAGTGTAGGAATTAATTTAAAACTGATTAGTGAATTTCACATCGAGGGCTACTGATGACTTACACAATATTTTAAGATATGCAGGTGAGCTAGTACTTCAGGAAGTTCTTAATCTCAATTTAGTTGCATTATTTGAGAAAGAAAAATATAACTTTTAACTGTAACAACATTGTTGTAAAGTGAAGGCTAATCAAATCCCACAGAAGAGTAAATTGTTAACTATATTTTTGTTTTATATTATTTTAATCAGTGATGATGCTGTAAACATTTTAAAATAGTTTAGGTTATTTATGTGATTTATTGTTATTATACATATATATTTTTTAAATTAGCTTGGTGCTCATAACATACTACTAATATGAACCATTGAAAGTAATGGCCTGTAGCTTTAAAATGTGCAGTATAATTTTACTAGAACTGATTGCCTGTCTCAATATAAACAGTTAAAGTGAACATTTGAGAGATCTTGCAAAACGTTACGCAGTATAAATGCAAATTATAAGCATGTTCTTCGTTCTTATTGTTTTGCAGTTTGTTATAACTAATAGTAAAAATAAAATATTTTAGTTACATGAATAATTTTTTAAATAACTCACTGGCACTATCGAACCTGTAGGTTCAAGGCCATGCATACATAAGCTCTCCATAATCCCTATCCTGAGCTAATGTTTTCCAATCATTCCCTGCATAATCTACTTTCCTCAAATCTTAATTAATATCATTCTCCCACCTCATTCTTGGTCTACCAACTGGGCGTTTTCCTTCTGGTTTTCATACAAGAAGCTTCCATGCACATCTTTCATTCCCCGTTATTGCGACATGTCCTCCCCATCGTAGTCTACGAGACTTAACTGTTGTTATATCTGGCTTCCTATAAAGACCATGTAGTTCACTGTTATATAGTCTTCTCCATTCATCTGTCTGTCTTCATCTCTCTTTGGTCCAAAAATTTTCCTAAGAACTTATTCTCAAATATTCGTAATCTTCTTCCCTCCATTAAAGTAAGAGTCCATGTTTTACATCCATATAATATATATTTATATATATTTTCAGTTTAACATTTTTTTAAAGGAGTTGGGATGACAAGAGTCTCTGCAATCCATAACAGCATGCATTTTCAGAATTGAGCCTATGTTTAATTTCTTTGTGCATCTCATTCCTATTTGTGATTATTGTTCCTAGGTATTTTAATTCAGCCACTTCTTCAAAATTTCCCTCATTAGTCATTATCTGTCTACTTCTATTATGCAATGTATTTCTATGTGTAACATATTTGAAAAATATTAAATAAAATACCATTTCAAAATAATACTTCTGAGAAATTAGTCTGTATGTGAGGAAGATAAGCAATGAATTTTCATTGTTCTATTTATTTATTTTTTATTATATTTTTTACCAGAATTGCAATATTGATTCACTCTGTTAACATGCTGAAAATAAAAATATTTTTCTAATACAAGTACAGTTGTATGAATGTAACATTTAAAAAATGAAGTACTTTAAATATATGGTGAATATCATAGTGATAGTCCACCGCTGTGGTCTTGAGATAGCATGCTGCCTTGTCACACAGCAGGCCCAGGTTCAATTCCCGGTCAGGACAGTCTCCTAGGTGAGGTTTTTTATGGGGTTTTTCCTCACCTGTAAAACAAATGTCGGGAAGCTTAGGGCTCAACAGTCCCCAAAAATCATCTGGCCATCATCATCTTTCACCAGTGTGGAAAGCAATGGGAAGCTACCACACCTATAATTCCCTAGTAAAGCTGCAAAGCATAGCATGAAATGCTATGATTGCAGTGAAAGACCTGCCCTTGGACAGAATTACTATGGATGGATCATAGTGATAAAATTGTATTTCTATGTCACTTTATTGATTGTATCCCGACATGAATTAATACATATTTAGAATATGGTCACTACAGACTATCATTTTTTATCCCCTTTCTAACTGCATTGGCATTTACAAATTACTTCTATATGTTACCCACTAATGTTTTCTAGTCAATTTCAAACATATTCCTGTATATTCCATTGGAGGTTACCTTTCCTTGAGGAAATGCTGTGATGGAATTGAAAATCACAGGGGAAAAGAGAGACGTAAGTCAATAAATGCGACAAAAAATCAGTTAATATATTCATACAGCTTGAGCAGTGTATTTTATGTGGGCTAAATTATGGAACAAAAGTAAGGCTAGTCACTGAGATATTTTGATAGTGAAAATTCACCTACAGATAAAGAGGATGATAAGTCTATAGTAAAGTAAACAGGGGAAAAGGGAGGCAAGTCATTACATGCTTTATATTAGCTTGACCTGTATCTGTCTATGTGACGGACTTGTATCTATGTAACGGAATCTTTGAACACAATTTTCACCCACTTAAAAACATTAGATCGACTTGAAACTTTGTATACTTCTAAACGACCCATGACAATACAATAATTGTATAATTTTCTTCTAAAATCCTGGCCAGAATCATCAGAAAATAAAAAAAAATAAATAAAAACCGGTATAGGTAATAGGTTGCGGACTTATCAACTTTTTAGTCAATCATTGTAAGAACTCAGTTGGTAGAGCAGTGAACTGTAGTGGTATATAATTTCAGTAATCCATAGGTCGCTGGTTCAAATCCGGCACAGAGGATATTTTTTTTGACAAGAGAGTATTAAGAAATTAAATTTTCATGGGATTCCAGTTTATGACAATCAATTAAACTAAGAATTAAAAAAATAAATAATAGTTTAAAAAAACTAAAACAATACGCTTTATTAGAAAACCAAACTAAAAAATAAAAAGTAAATAATAGTTTAAAAAAACTAAAACAACATGCTTTATTAGAAAACTGAACTAAAAAATGAAAAATAATTTTATTTCCAATAAGCTTGGGATAAAATTAAAGTGGTCAACAAAAAAAAAACATCTCCAACACATCTAGAATAAAACTAGAGTTATCTAAAAAGAAAATAATTTTACCATCAAAAGCGTGGGGTGCTTTTTATGGTTTTTACATTTTCTTCTTAGAGACTTTACTTTTACCAATATCTATTTATTATCAAATATATTAATTGATATAGAGCACCCCACACTTTTGATGGTAATTTTTTTTAAGGTAACTCTAGTTTTATTCTAGATGTGTTGGAGATGATTTTTTGTTGAATACTTTAATTTTATCCCAAGCATGTTGGAAATTATAATTATTTTTCATTTTTTAGTTCGGTTTTCTAATAAAGTGTGTTGTTTTAGTTTTTTAAACTATTATTTATTTTTTAGTTTGGTTTTCTAATAAAGTGTGTTGTTTTAGTTTTTTTTAAAACTATTATTTATTTTATTCTATCTGTTGCAGTGGAAGTGTACTGAGTAATAGAATTGCACTTATTTTATAGTGTGTCTGGTTTGGGAGGAGAATTACATGTACACTATTTTTCCATTGTAGTACTTCACATGTTGTTTTACTAATATTATTGTGCGAGAAAAGTGAAAACTGAAAACATATACTTTCGAAGTGAACGAGTGTGATCAAGAACAGTGTACCTTATGAAAGCAGTAAGAAGAGGAAGAATTTTGGTAGGATGAAAGATACTAACAAAAAATTGAGAGCTAAGACTCATGAAACTGGAGACTCTTGTAATTGTAAGGTAAAATGTTTCAAATGTATTGATGTAAATCAGTGAAATAAATTAATCAACAAATTCAAATGTTTATAGTGATGGAGACACAAACTTTATATATGTCTGGTCTAATTACATCCCACAATATTAATCAGAGGAGGCCATGAAGAAATGAAGATGATGCTCTCCTTCGTAGTTTCAAGTACAAGGTAAACATTTCAGATGAGAATGACGTAAATGAAATAAGACATATGTCAGAAAGCTTTCAGATTTTTAAATGGCATTTCAAAAAAGTGAATTGAAAATATCTCAAGATCTACATATACTAATGCAGAGATAGGCAAGGATATGTGAAGCAAACACACCAACATGCATAACAAATTATCCAAAGCTGGTTATGAAACACAGATTAGTTAAGGGTCCTGAAAGCCATTATATCATAAAGAAAACAGAAGTTGTATTTACGGGCAGAGCTATGCATTTTAACAATGTATAACTTGTATAAAGAAAAGTATTCTGAAAACTTTGTTTCTTACGAAACATATTAAACCATTTTCACAATACAGTTCAACATTTACTTCAGGTACCCCAGAAACAATTATTCCTGTAGTATCTGTGATTAATTTACTGCTAACAAGAAGTCACTCTGTTCCAGTTAAGTACCACTGCAAATGAAGAGACGAGACTGGAGATAGAGAAGGTCATGTATCTTCAAACTGAAAATTAGGTTCACATAGCAAGAACTGAGATTATTTATAATGGCCAGAGAGAAGCAAGGAGGAGATGTACTAAATTTATTTTCCATGGATTTTCAGAAAAATCTTCCCTGTCAAAACATTGTATATCACAAGCAACAATTTAGCTCCTTTTCTTTCAACATTCACCATTTGTCTGATAACAAGGCCATTTTCTATATTTATCCTAAACTGATGGTAGGAAAGGAGCCAATGGGGTAACTTAATTTCTTAACCAGTATATTACAACCATTCTAACCCAAAAATCCAGCATTTAAATATATTCTGTAACTCTGCAGGAGGGCAAATAAAAAAATTATACCCACTCTAGATATTTACACTACATTGTTCATGAGAAGAAATGTTTGCAGTCAGTTCTTGTCACATTCCAAATAAAGTGGACATACATATCTAGAATGTGACAAGGATATGGGTCTGATAAAGTAAAAAAAATTGAGTAAAATCCCTTATGACTGGGTTGGAGTATTTAAAGTGCAACAATGAGAATAATGAATATATGTAAGGCAAAAAGAAAATTCTCACTGATCTTGTAAATGGCTAAATGGTCCAGAACCAACCAAAATATTGAGCTTCCCAAGATCTACTCCAAGTTTTACAAATTAAACTGATCTGTTCCATCACAAGTGCATCTGCAGACATGACTTTTCTGCATTATATATAATTTATTAAACACAATGTGTACACTAATATTATATACATGGTTTACAATTTTGCTATTAATTCGTGAATTGTTTTGGTTCTGTTTTCGCACTTCACTAAGTGATACTTTGGGCACGGTTTGCTACAGAGTTTACAGATGCAGGACTCCTCAGGTTCATGGTAACTTTGTTTATGACATATTTTGCCATGGAAGCCGTGAGCGGCAAAGCGTGTGTATAAGTGGCAAAGTCGAAAATTTGGTCCTTTCCATTCGTCTGTGTTTAACGCTTCCGTTTCCGTGATTTCGTTCGGAATCTCTCTGGCTTTTCTCTGTCTCTCCTCGATTGCTGTTTTGTATGCCTGCGTTTCTGATAGATCGAAGTGTTTTCGGATGTCTTCTATGAAGTAAGACTCCTTTGCTATTATGTAGGCATAGCTATGTCTTGTGAATTTTGAAATTGAAAGAGCCCGTTTTAGGAATCTCGCTTTTATGCTTTCAAGTTTCATGAAATTTTTGGCTGTGAGATATGTCCATATTAGCTGGATTCCATAAGTGGCAACCGGCATAACTTTGATGTTGAATAATGCTATTGCCGTTGGTAGGGATAGGTTTCGTAACTTTGGAATGTCATAAATGGCTTTTGTGGCAGCTGTAGCACGCTCTTGTATATGCATCGAGAATACTGTTCCGGTGGTCTGTAGTGTTATTCCTAGGTATTTGAAGCTGCTAACGAATTCTAGAGTTGACCCGTCGCATGTGAGGTGATCTCTCTTGGATAGTCTTCCTCCTCTCCTATATTTCATACTTTTCTGCATTATGATTACACCAGAACAACCATGTCAAGCATAAAGGTTTGTAATCTAACAATTCTATGTATTGAGAGGGAGAAATATTGGAATTTTTTGAAGGACCCATACAGTGATCAACAAATTTGTTGCTTGATGGCTCCATATCACTTTATATATAACATGGCTTGCATTATTATCATCTTTTGCATGTTATTAAATAATTCTTCCAAGAATGAGAGTTGACAGTAGCAACATTATCAGGAGATGGATTAGATACTTTCTAAACACTGTAATACCTGGTCCCAACCAAAATAATTCTCTTCTTACACCATTAAAATGGCTTGTTCCATGAAAACTTTTACATAACCCAAATATTCTAAAGCATTCCAACAACAACAACAATGATGATGATGATGATGATAATAGCATTTTCTCATATATGAATGGAAAACAGGGCTTTTAAATCAATAATTGGGTTAATTTAAAAACAGAGTAGGCCTAATGAAGAAAAAAAAATCTTGCCATTCCGAATGTTTATGGGTCATTTCTTACTTCCTATAATTTTAATGTTTCTAATTATTTCTATTATAATTTTGAAAATCTTCCATTCGGTTTATTCTTTATTTCTGGCACTATGTAAATGTGCACCATGTACAACATGATCCGTGCAACATGTTTGTTTGATTCAATGTGTTTATTTTGGTTTCTATGGTAATGCAGTAAATAACTAGTAGCATTTCTTTTTCCTCCTTTAACCCTTTGCCCCGCTAAGTTATTTCCAGTAGTATGCTGTATAGAGACATTCCTTTTATGGCATTGAAAGTTTAAATGTCTTCTAGACACTTTTAATTGAAGAATGGCATATGTGTACTATGATCTCTTCTGAAAAATCATGTGAAATATGCTAAATCAAAAACTTGTTTTCAAATTACAAATATCTTCATCAAATAATTAATTATTAATTTTGTAAATATGTCACGATACATTTTATATATATATATATGTATATATATATATATATACATATATAAGACCTCAAAGTATTCCACAATTATAAGGATGGATAATATTACCTTTCAATAATATTATAATTGAAGCAAATATATTTATTTACAATTAATATTGTATATGTATGAATAAATTATATAGGCCTATCCTCAGTTTAATATCTTATGGAGATAGCAATGTTTATAGATTGCATAAAATATATTTCTAAAATTATTATGATAAACTGTATTAGTCCGTTTCTATTTATTTTTTAATTTCAACTTGAAATAATGTACCATTGTTAAAAAAAACTTTATTTCGCTGATAAATCAAGACACAGACACAGAAAGTATCATCATTAGTAAAAATTCTCGCATATCCAAGTTCTACTACAGCTAAAATATATTTATTTATTTATTACTTTCTCTATTACCGGTATATAATAAAGAAAAATTGTCCTTATCCGTTTATAATTTTATTTGGTGATGACAAAGATTCCAATTCTTTAAAATTAAGTTCTGAGGACCAATTATTAAAAGAGTAATTATTGTTCTCGTTATAATCAGTGCGCTCTGTCATCGATGCTACGATTTCTTCATCACTGTCACTCGTTTGTTCTATATGACTATCTTGCACTGAAATACCCATCCAAGAAGCGTCAGAACTATCACTTTCATAATTAAATTCCTCATCTATCGCGGCCACAACGTCTTCACTGAACAATGGGTTTAAATTACAGGTAGTTTTACTAACACATGCACTTTTGCTTTCGCTTGCCATGGTTACAGATAAACTGGTGGAGGCTTTCAAAAATAGGGTTGAAAACACAAAAAAAATACCATTAGAATTTTACAAAAAATTATAAAGCAAGCCTTGTTGCCACATTTAATACATTCCACAGATGCCAAAGAATGACTGACATGTCACAGTTTTCCAAGAAAGTGAATCCAAGTTGAAATACAGCTGTTTTATAAAGAGGTACGCTTTACTACGTTATACAGGACAGAGACAAAGCAAGTAAGGTACGCTTTATTACGTTATACAGGGCAAAGGGTTAAATTTGTTCTGCTTGAATATGAGGTATGAGAAATATACGAATCAAAATCCTTTTCCTGGCAAACCACCAGTTTGTTTACGTCAGTCATATATGGCGTAGTGAAACGTAATACATGCTTAGTTATTTTTCACCCAGTTATATTATTCATCGTAACTACAAATTTTACCTATGTTGGTGAAACCGACCCTTAAAGACAAATTGAAAACCAACATTTTAAAAATAGAACAAAGAGTAGCTGAACAACAGTACAATTTATACAAAATTAGAGGAGAGATTGAACAAAACCTAAAAAAAGTTAAAAAATAATTTGAATTTAAACTAACTCAGCATGACACAATTTTGAGTAGCATTAAAGAACATTGGGAAGAAAAATTAGATCAACAGAAGAAGAGTTATCATCTTTTAACATATGACGTTTAATGTGCAATGGAAAATTTACAAAGTGATTTTACGACGAGGACTGAAATTCGAAAACCGACTGACATCCCATACCGACAAGGAATCAAAGAGTCCCCAAGTTCGATGGTTCCACATAATAAGACATATTTTAATGACAATTTAACACCACTCAACTCACAATGGTTGGACACCTGAAGAAAGAACAACCCTAATAAATGCCTCCTTGCAAGGGCCTGTGGTGGAAATTCTATGAAGCATTGCAGAGTATGGAAGGACATACTGGATGCCTTACACAATCGTTATGGCAATCACCATCTTAGTGCCACCTACCACACCCAGCTGAAGGCCCAGGTCCAGCACATTGGGGAGTCGCTACAAGAATACGCAATGGCCACTGAATAATTAGCCCATAAGGCCCTCATAGGACTCCCAGCAACGTTTATCGATGGGGAGGCAGCATCCGCTTTCGTCTGCTGTCTGAGGGACCATGAGATTATACAACACCTGCTGCTGGCAGAACATCATGCCATGAACGGAGCCCTGAATGCAACACTGCACCTTGAGGTGTGGAACAAGACCACACATTACCTCGACTTATTGACGTCGTTGCGAGTTAGTGGACTGTAGAATATGCCGAGGGGCGATGCTCACCACCACCCAAGCATCGCAGGCCCTCAGAGGACCAGGAAAACTAAAATGGGCCAGTATGAGGAGGAGGCCACTGGCGCTGTCATCATCATCCCCTCTATTCATACTGAATGCCATGGATGACAAGGGGCTTATAGCCGACGGATGGCCCTGCCAGGTACTCGATACGGGAGCGACGCTGACCATCGTGCAATCCAAAGTAGCGGAAGAGTTGCCTGAGAGGATGACACTACGGAAGTTTAAGCTGTGCACTGCATCGGGGGACAGCATGCCTATGGAGGAGGTTCTCCTGGAGTTGATTCTCGGAACAAACAAGCTGCGACTGTGGGCATTCATCTCCAGAGTTGCCGAGGACGTCATCTTAGGCCTGGAAGTCCAGTGGATGAACGACGCTACTGTGGACTTCAGATGATGTGTATTCCATTTTGGCCATGATGAGATC
Organism: Diploptera punctata; assembly: GCA_030220185.1. NCBI lineage: Eukaryota > Metazoa > Arthropoda > Insecta > Blattodea > Blaberidae > Diploptera > Diploptera punctata. The sequence goes on along the minus strand of JASPKZ010003838.1, from coordinate 747,106 downwards.
TTACTCAACGACATACACCAGAGACCAATCATCTGCAGATTAGTCCTGAGAAGAAATCCCCCAAGATGGACTGTTTGTGGCTAGAGCCTTGTTACCAGCCTGTGAAGTCATCCCAACGAGAATCCTGAAAGTGACAACCCAAGACCTGCTGGTACCTAGTGGGGATGGTCCTAGGTACCTGTGATCCTGTTACTGCCATAATGGTTATGGAAGAGGAGACACCAGGTGAAATAAGCTGGGAGGAAAATCCATTACTACAGGAGTTGCTACAAAGGGCTGCCAGCAATCTGAATGCAGTATAGGCTAACGAGGTTTGCAGCCTGGTAGTCGAGTTCCGAGACATCTTCAGCCTCTCTTAAGATGACCATTGCAGAACAGACACAGCGATGCACCGCATCGACACTGGAGACGCCTGCCCAATACAACAAACTCGACGGGCCCCACCAATAAAACAGGCGGAGATAAATAAACAACTGGACGATATGAGGGCTCGTGATATCATTGAAGAATCTGATAGCCCTTGGTCTTTGCCTGTGGTCCTAGTGAAGAAGAAGAATGGAGAGATGCCCTTCTGCATTGACATCAGGAGATTGAACGTCACCAAGAAGGACTGCTTCCCTCTGCCAAGAATCAATGACACCTTGGATATCTTGGCAGGATCTCAATAGTTTTCCATCCTGGATATTAAGTCAGGCTACCGGCAGGTGGCACTTCATCCAGAAGACAAAGAGAAAACAGCATTATCCACCAGGCAAGGGCTATAGCAGTTCGCAGTTATGCCGTATGGAATGTGTAATGCCCCTGCCACTTTCCAACGTCTCATGGAGGCAGTCATGAGAGGCCTAACATATGACGCCTGATTGCTGTATCTGGACATCATCATAATAGGAAGAAACTTTAAAGAACAATCTACGATCTACGAAGAGTATTTGAGAGATTATGGCAAGCTTAACTTAAGTAAAATCCCAAGAAATGCCAGCTATTTCATCGGAAAGTTTTTTATCTGGGATTCATTGTATGGACTGACAGAGTAGCTATAGTTCCTGAGAAGTTAAAGGCTGTAAGAGAATGGCCCAGACCAAGAGACAAACAAGGGCTTCGTTGTTTCCTGGGCCTGTGCCAAGCTGCTGATCCAACTGACTGAAGAAAAAAGGGCATTCCAGTGGACTGAAGTAACCAAGATGGGGTTCCAAAATCTGAAGGAAGCCCTATGCACTGCCCCTGTTCTTGGATATCCGACACCGGGTAGGAAGTTCATCATTGACACTGACGCCAGCATCGTGGGCATTGGAGTTGTGCTGACCCAAGACCGAAGTGGACAGATCATCGCCTACTTCAATCAAACCCTGTCCAAGGCTGAGAGGAACTATTGTGTCACCTGCCGGGAGCTACTCGCCAAAGTGAGCGCCCTTAAAACATTTTCACAAGTACCTATATGGTCAGGCATTCCACCTCAGAACTGACTATTCTGCGACTTGCCTGGTTGCTAAGATTCTGCAACCCAGAAGCCAGGACAAGAAACTCTCCAATGCAGGCGCCTTATCTCATTGACCCTACCTGGAAAACTGCCACCATTGTATCAGAGTTGAGCAACGTGAAAACACTGGAATGGTCAGATTTGTAACCACCCAGCCTGCCCCTGGTTGGGATGAAGATGCCTTGAGAAGGAAGCAGCTAGAAGATATCGACATATCGACATCGGGCAAGTTCTGCGTGATAAAGAATCTGGACGACCTGCCTGGGTAGATATAGCAGACCTCAGCACCACCTACAAGAGCTACTTGGCCCAATGTAATTCCGTAACTCTAAAATATGGGGTCCTAAAATGAATAAACAAATATGGGAATCTGCCAATGGGAAATCAGCAACAGAACAGCTGGCTCCGCCCAGAAACAAAGTTCGGGAGGTGCTAGAGGACATCTAGGGGTTAACAAAACCCTAGACAAGCTTTGTTGAAGCTTCTACTGGCTATGCCAATGGAGTGACTTCGAGAGATGATGCCAACAGTGTGACATCTGTGCACCTAGCCAAAGTCCTCGAACACATAGCAGTACAACGTGGGTGTACCATTTAAGAGAATCGCCATAGAAGTGGCTGATCCCTTTCTGGAGATGGATGCCAGGAACCAGTACCTGTTGTTGGCCATGGACTACTTCACTAAATGGCCAGAAGTCTACACCATCCCCAACCAAGAAGCCTCGACAGTAGCCGACGCACTAGTCAATAACTTCGTGAATCGCAATGGGGTACCAATGGAGCTGCATAGCAACAAAGGACACAATTTCGAGTCCCAGTTAATGAGGGAGCAGCTGCAATGCCTGGGGGTACATAAAATCAGGACCACCCCCTTCATTCACAATTTGATGGGATGATAGAACACTACATAAAGACTGTTGAGGAACATCAATGCTATGTGGTGTCAAGTCATCAGAGAAATTGGGACATCGGGGTTCCACTGTTCCTCGTGGCCTACCGTGCATCTACCCATGACACCACTGGAATTACACCTGCGAAGATGGTCTTCGGGAGGGAGTTACGGCTATCTTCTGATCTCCAGTTTGGTACTCCATCTGTTTCTGTCTAGTCGGCAACCGACTACATGTGGGAGTTGACCAACAGACTTAGAGAAACTCATCAGCATGCTAGAGAAGACAAACTAGCTAGTGACAGGATGAAGGTGTATTATGACCGCCTGGCCAACTCCACTGGGTTCAACGAAGACAACTTGTAATGGTTGTACCACCCTACACGAACCAGGGGAAAATCGCCGAAGTACTGCGCTCCTGGGATGGACCATACAAGGTAGTGAAGAGAATCAACGATGTGGTCTACCGAATTCAGCGCCAGCTTAGAAGATAAATTATAGTGGTACATCTAGATCGACTCACAGCATACAAAGGAGCTGATCGGCTGATCGAGACGATCAGCTCTAATAAGGGAGCAGTGTTATACATCGTATAGCAAAGTTTGAATTGAGCGGGCGGGACGAGAATCTCAAGTTGGAGGGCCCACACAAACCGACCGAAGTGTCTGGAGTGTAGTACCAGACGTTTCTATCAACATCTCTTTCCTCATTTCAGGAAATAACGGTGGCCAGAGGCTTCTACAGTTCGAATATCTTGAACCTAAGCCTGGGAATTCCCTCGCTTTTATATTAATAGGACAGAGGCAGGAGGCCAGTCAGTTTCGAGTTGGACAAAAATAAGTTGAGTGTATGAGAAATTGTTGTGAACGAATTCATCAGTGGCTGTGAAAATAACTGTGTGTGTGTGATAAACATTGAAAGAAGTTTAATTGTGTGTTATAATTGTGAATAATAATTTACTGGTAATTGTGGAAAGAATTAAAGTGTTCAGTCATATTTTAAGCAACATCTGTGTCTTCATTTATGTCAGAATATAATAAACACGAACCCGGCCAAATACCTGACAATATTTTACCATTAATTACAATAGTTCAGTTGTGTATATTAATTTACTTACTTCATTCATAGTAATGCTATAACTGTGTGGAGTCCCTTCATATCTTTTTAATGTAGAAGCCATTCCAAGAGTGTTTGTGAAACATGATTCATTACATTGAACGTGAGACCAAGAGAGTAAGGTAAAGGGAGAATTCATGCTTGGATGGGAATGTAATCTGAATTAGCTCAGTGGTCAGAGCATCAGCTTGTAAAGCTAAAGTTTCGGCTTATAATTCCTGGTTCGGGCAAACATTTTTTCTCTTTATCATTGATTACAATAGTTTAGTTGTGTAAATTATTTTACTTATTTCATTCATAGTAATAGCATTGGCTTATTAATATTAATTTAATATACAGATATGTTTATTCATTGTCTATATGAATGAACAAATTTTGAGTATATTAAATATGATTTTGAATTGCATATAATTAACTAAATAACTCATAGACAGTATAGAGTCCTGAGGTTTATATAAGCTCCTCATATATTCATATCCTGAGCTAATAATTTCCAATCAACCCCTGCATAATTTATCTCCCACAAATCATTTAAAATTAGAAGAAAATATTTTTCCTTTCTATGAGCGAATCTGTATCTGTGGCAAAATGAATACCAGGAGAATTATTATATTAGTGTGGAAATAGCTGAAATTTTTCAAGAAAGAAAGACTAGAGTTTATGGAAGCATAAAAGAAATATGCAACAGTGAATAGTCATGAGAGTAGAAGGGGTAAAATTAAAAAAAAAAACACCAGTACAACAAATATATGAAGGTTATAACAAGGCTAACCAGTAAATATCAACTTACTACATCCTCAGAAAACAGTAAAATGGAGCAAGAATGTTGTGTTGTGTCTTCTAAATTGTGCAGTCTTCAATGCTGTTACTTACTTACTGGCACTATCGAACCCGTAGGTTCATGGCTGCACGGACATAAGCTCTCCATACATCCCTATCCTGAGCTAATGCTTTCCAATCATTCCCTGTATAATTTGCTTCCTTCAAATCATAGTTAATGTTGTTCTCCCACCTCATTCTTGGTCTACCAACTGGGCGTTTTCCTTCTGGCTTTCCTACAAGAAGTTTCCATGCACGTCTTTCATTCCCCATATGTGCAACATGTCCTGCCCATCGCAGTCTATGAGACTTAACTGTTGTTATTATATCTGGCTTCCTATAAAGACTATGTAGTTCATTGTTATGTAGTCTTCTCCATTCACCTGTCTGTTCATCTCTCTTTGGTCCAAAAATTTTCCTAAGAACTTTATTCTCAAATACTCGTAATCTCCTCTCCTCCCTTAAAGTAAGAGTCCATGTTTCGCACCCATATAATATAACTGGTAGAATAATAGTTTTATATATTTTCAGCTTAACGTTTTTTGAAAGGAGTTGAGACATCAAAAGTCTCTGCAATGCATAATAGCATGCATTTTCAGAATTGAGCCTATGTTTAATTTCTTTGTGCATCTCATTCCTATTTGTGATTACTGTTCCTAGGTATTTGAATTCAGCCACTTCCTCAAAATTTAGGGTCTATAAATTTTGATATTCCTAAATAAAAAATGTCGTACAAACATTTTTTTTTTGCTTTGAAACTACCTCTTGATGGAAATCCGTGAAATCAGGAACACACGATGGGGAAGAGGCAGACTCTCAAGGAAACATGCAGAAACCATAAATTGAGGGGGTCAGTGGAATAAGGGCCCATCCCAACTGCACTAAGTTTGGAGAAAAATTGCATTTTATTAAATTCTACATTGAATAAAATATATAGAGCACACATTGATAATATTTGGTACATGCATTGTACATAAAATAAACTTTCTGCCTGCAAATGTATAGATCACTACATTGTTTCATATGTCTAATCCAAGAAAAAGAAAATTGAGAATATAAAAAAATACAACATAAATAAACAAATTAAATAACACTTTTTAACTTGAATATTGCATTAATCTATGTATTCTACATTTGCAGCATTTGTATCATCATTATCTGATTTAAGGCTGCTGTGTACAGGTGGTACAAATTTCATGAGAATCATGATGTCTTCTTTTTCATCCTACCATTAGGATATTTTGTTGTCAATATTACATCTCGTAATACAGGACACTTTCCTTTCCCTTTTTTAAGGCTTATTACTTCCTCTAAAGCCAAGTCCCTGAAACCGGATTTTACGTACATTACATGTCTGTTTTCCACAAAATAAAACTGAGATGCTTTTCTGATGTCTACCTTATGCTTGTCCAGCGTTACATTTATCTTTGTGAATGTTTTATTTAAGTTACCAAATCTTTAAAATCTTCTATATTTACTCAATTACTGTGAATGATTTCTTTGTTTGACTCTTTCTTATGAGGTGAGCCCACTGTTCAGGTGTATAAACCAATTGTGTTTCTCTTTTAACTTTTTCAATCACACCAAAGTCAGCATCACAGGGGAAGAAAGTGTGACCTGGTACAAGAAATTTATGTTCAATTTCTTCAAACCAACCACAATCAATTATGTACAGCCAAAGTCCCATTATTGTAAAATTCTTTTTATGACCAACACATGAATCACTATATACACTATAAGTGGGGGCACGCCGTAGCATAGTGGTTAAGGCACTGAGCTACAAGCCGAAGGGTCGAGGGTTCAAGTCCCGTTAGGGTCAGGATTTTTAAACTGACCCAAACCCTCTGGTGGCACTATGGCCCTGGGGTCGACTCAGCCTCTAACGGAAATGAGTATCAGACGCTTATTCTGGGGGTAAAGGCGGCCGTCACGCAGGGCTGACAAAGTGCCGATTGTCTAGAAAAAGTGGGAGCCTTAACCTCCTACTACCCCAAGGGCCTCCGGGCCTATTGTGGGATCACTTTACTTTACACTATAAGTTTATTTTTATTAGCACCTTTTTCAGTCAGTGGCACAGCTTTTAATAAACAACTGGCAATTTTGTCCACACCTCTTGAAGCAACTGATTCAGGCTGATATATATTCCTTTCCACTGTTGCGTAAAATTTTCTGCTTCGTTTTATTCCACTCTTGCACATTTCTTTTTCTTTTCTTAGATTTTATTACACTATTTCCATTTGCACAAGAACCTGCCGCATCAGCCATTCTGCATTTTCTGATATTTGCTGGCAATGCTAGTCAGTATTGCAGCGGACCACAGAGTAGCAGACAATATACTGTCACATGTCAGCAGTTGGGATGGGCCTGTATTACCCGCACGTGTGAAGAAGTTAGAAATTTTTCTTACACATGAAGTCTCATTTACCTTCTTTTGAGCAAAGTTTGAATTATGAACTTCTAAAGATTAACAGAAGATGGCCACAGGATACATAATCGGCAAATAACTAAAAATCAACCATTGGTTGGGATGGGCCCTTATTCCACTGAGCCACTCAATTATTACCAAATCTAATTTGAAAGAATAAATGTTCCTTCAAACTCTGCTCTGTTTTCAGATATAACAAGGGGAAGGAAACTCGTTCACGTATGTCCCTTTGCTCTGTGCCTTTACATAAAAGAGAATGTTTAAAAAGTTATTACACCTTCTTGTTCTATTAGAAGGTCTGATGAGTACACTAATAAAATATTTAGTATATAATATTGAATGTAGATATAGGGATTTAGAAACCACATGCGTTAATACAGTTTAAAATTTGAAAGTCCACACTAACGTTAGAAGTGTCCAGTAAAGCAGCAGTGGCTACCATGCACAACTGTCGGTTGCCAATGTGTTAATAGCAATTTAATGTGATTTTCCCATCTATTTAATATATCCCTAGAATCTGCTATCATATCCCCATTTAGTAAACAATATGAATACTATAATTTTAATAGCAGTTTCTAGCAGATCCCATTCATCAGGAACGAGAAATGCTGATGATGGATCTGCTTGCTGCCAAGTTCCATAGATAATATCAGACTACTATGTAGGTTGATATTTGGTCCTCTGTTATTAATGGCCCTTAGTTAATAATTGAACACTGAAATTGTTAGAGGAGGACTGTTAGATGAAAATTACTAGTAACAATTGGAATAATAGAAACATAACCATTATTTACAAATCAAAATTACAACTAGTTCATCCTTCCTTCCATCCTTCTTATTCTTTTTATTCCTCTTTCAAGTCAGCAAATTATTTTACTCATTTTAATTATTTATTTTTGTTAATTGAGAATGGAATCTTATTGGAGAATTAAAACTTATAAAATGGACTCCCACTGATGGAAGTCATTGGCATATACATAGGCAGATAACTCAAGAGAGAGATTAGAAATATAAGATAATTTTTATTTGTATTCCCTTATATTTAAAATTCAAAACTTAATTTTGACACTAATTAGACACACTGAAAATTTACTAATGGATAAAGCATTCATTAATATGGAGTTTGCTGTTTACCTCATCTACTATATTGGAATAACAAAGATAAATTTGACTCACCTTAGGTACAAATAATGGAATTTCATTGTGGGCTGAACTGACACTCTCAGAATAGAAGAGTACCCATATTAGAACCCAAAATAAACCCAGAGTTCCAAATAAGTAGAATCCAGTTTGCCAGGACATATATGGGCATAACTATAATAAAAAAATAATGATTCATAATAACAATAAAAATATACAAGATACCAATAAACACAAGAGTGCAAAATGCAAAGGTTTCACAGTGCTTTTTTATTGTGTTACATTCTTTAGAGCAAAATTTCCCTGCAACTTTAAGAAGCTGTACCCACCGTAATATATTGCTTATAATATGTTGTAGTTAAGTAGTGATATTCTAAAGCATCCCATATATTTACGTAATTCAAGTTTATTGCAATACTATTTATAAAATATGTATAACTGCAACAATAATTAGCAGTAATTTTTAACTCACTCGGCCTTTAAAAACATCTAAAAAGTAACGCTACATTATTTAAATATGCAGTAAAAAAATATATACCTCTCTCAAGTATTTTTTAATTGACGATTTTAAAATAGTTAAATGGTGAAAATACTTGCAGCTTCTCTTTATAGCTGAAGTATACATAAAATAAAATAAACATTTCCTTTAAATATACATTTTGGAAAAACATATGCCTGCTACTTCTCCACTTTCAAATGATTCCTGGCTAAAAGAGGGGTAGGGATGGAGTAATCAAACATAAATAGCTATTCGATTTGAGTAGTACCAAAATCCAGTAAACAATTTTGTTAACTAAATTTGAAGGAATGCACTGTCATACTAACCATGCGACTCCCTTACCTGTTAACCAGTGACGGTAACTATTTCAGTCAAACACATGACACTTCAGAGCTGTTGTTTCTTGGATTTACTTACTATATTTATAAGAATATTAGAATCTCAACACAATCTCTCGAACAGGAACATGAGACTAGATAAAGAAGAAGATTAGAACCTCAATTCTAGGCATACTGGTTTTATGTCCCTCAATATAAAGTTTGTGAACTTTGGTGGTGAGCTCATTCAATGCACACAGAAATTACTGGATGTTATGATTAATGTTATCAGCTATTAGTATTGACAAAGTTTACAATGTTGAGAGAACACAAACTTTCTCTTTCAATGTGAAACATTCTACACTTATAAGAAATCCTAAATAGAGAATAAAGAATGGAAGAAAAGTTCAGCAGCGAAATGTTTTGCCAACAATTGTATCTAATGAAGTTCCAGATAGATGGAATGAGAAAAAAGCCTCACAAGGACTTGCAGAAAGTGATTGAGATAAACTTTGGCAGGATGCTATTTTATCACCAGATGGGTAATTATATTTGGACTCTCCTAGAATTAGATTACCTAATGCAGTATCCTACCTGGAACTCAGTTATTATGCTTTGTGTTATTGGGTTTTGTTAATAGGCTTCCCCAGAAAAGACAAGGACATTGAACATAGAATACAGTAGGTAGGGAGCAATTTATTTAACGATGCTCTTTGACAATTCAGGTTATAAGTGATGCTATTCAAATATAGCTATGAAAGACCAACAAATTTTGCTCAGAGCTTTATTTTTTCAGGCTTGAAGTTCTTTTATGTGCTGTAAATCTACAACACAAAAACACTACTTTAATTCCCTTCTGAATGAAGTCATACTCAGAATTGTTAGAATCATGACCCTGGCTGGGTTTGAAACCATTCACCTCTAAATCAGAGGCAAGCATTGTAATGGGACCAGCCAGAAAATACAAAAAACTGGTCATCTCTATACCACATGACTAAATTCTTACTTTACTTTGGCTGCCATTTCCTTTATTTTAGCACAGATCAATGTGCATATTTGCTTCCTAATTTATGTTTCCTATTACCTTTCCATGAAGAAATTACAAACAAGGATCCTAATGCACTAAAAATTATGTTATACAGTAAAACTTGCTCAAAGAGGAATCGCATGGGACATTTTTTTTTTTTTTTTTTCCACATTAGACATAATTCCGCATTATAAATAAACTAAAACTTATTAATCTTAGATTATAGAGTACCGTATGTCTTTTTACATACCTTGGATTAATTGTAATTCTGCTGCCTTTGAAAAGTGGAATACAGTATGTATGAGCAACTTTGATGGTAATGTGCAAAAAAAAGTCCCGTTTCTTCAGCGCCTAAAAATGTCTTTAGGCGCATATCCTGAAATTAAAGTATGCAGTTTCGGTTTCTGCTCACTAACTACACTATCGTCTACATCCTTTGATTCCCCATAAATTTCACTCCACACTACACTGTGTTGTCTTGTAAAACTGTGCAGCCAATTTGAAAATACCTTGAAATCATTATACTTACTTACTTACTCACTGGCACTATCAAACCCGTAGGTTCATGGCCGCATGGACATACGCTCTCCATACATCCCTATCCTGAGCTAATGCTTTCCAATCATTCCCTGTATAATCTACTTCCCTCAAATCATAGTTAATGTTATTCTCCCACCTCATTCTTGGTCTACCAACTGGGCGTTTTCCCTCTGGCTTTCCTACAAGAAGCTTCCATGCAAGTCTTTCATTCCCCATACGTGCAACATGTCCTGCCCATCGCAGTCTACGAGACTTAACTGTTCTTATTATATCTGGCTTCCTATAAAGACCATGTAGTTCATTGTTATGTAGTCTTCTCCATTCACCTGTCTGTTCATCTCTCTTTGGTCCAAAAATGTTCCTAAGTACTTTATTCTCAAATACTTGTAATCTCCTTTCCTCCCTTAAAGTAAGAGTCCATGTTTCGCACCCATATAATATAACTGGTAGAATAATAGTTTTATATATTTTCAGTTTAACGTTTTTTGAAAGGAGTTGGGACATCAAAAGTCTCTGCAATGCATAATAGCACGCATTTCCAGAATTGAGCCTATGTTTAATTTCTTTGTGCATCTCATTCCTATTTGTGATTATTGTTCCTAGGTATTTGAATTCAGCCACTTCCTCAAAATTTCCCTCATTTGTCATTAGCTGTCCATTTCCATTATATAATGTATTTCTACGTGTGACCATATATTTAGTTTTATTGATATTTACTTCCAGTCCTAATTTCTTAGTGTTACTCAATAGTGTGTGCGTGTTGTCCTTTAGTATCTCCTCGCTATCGGCCAATAATACTACATCATCAGCATAAACTAACAGCTTATTAATACCATTGAGTTGTAAGCCTTCCTCATTCTCTAAAGATTTAATGGCATGCTCTAGTACAAAATTAAATAGTAGAGGAGATAGTGCATCTCCTTGCTTCAACCCATTCTGGATTTCAAAAGTGTCCGAAAACTGTTTGCCTACACGCACCCTACTCTTTGTGCCATTTAGACACATTCGTATAAGTCTAACTAACTTTTTAGGAATTCCGAACTCCAGCAGGATACTATATAACTTCTCCCTCTTAATTGAATCATATGCTTTTTTGAAGTCTACATATAGTTGATGTACAGTACCATTATATTCCCATTTCTTTTCTAAAATCTGTCTTATACTAAAAATCTGATCTGTTGTAGACCTGTTTCTTCTAAATGCACATTGATGATCTCCTAGAATGTCATCAATATAGGGAGTAAGTCTGCTTACTAATATATTTGTAAGAATTTTGTACGAAGTTGAAAGTAATGAGATGCCCCTGTAGTTGTTGCAATCAGTTTTATCTCCTTTCTTATAAATTGGTACGATAATTGATTCTTTCCATTCATCTGGAAGAGCTTCTTTTTCCCAAATCATACTAAGCAACCAGCGTATCTTGTCCATCAATTTTTCTCCCCTGATTTTATCAGTTCTGCTGGGATCTCATCTGAACCTGATGCTTTATACATCTTCAATTTTCCAATCGCCATTTCAACCTCTAATGCACTTGGCTCTGTGCCTAGCATTTCTGCTGTCTGTAAATTATCCTCCTCAATGTCCTGTTCTGTATGTACATTTAATAGCTGATTAAAGTAACTTTTCCATCTATTTAATATACTCCTGGAATCTGCAATCATATCCCCATTTTCATTCCGAATTATGTTTGTTTTAGCCTGAAACCCTATCTTCTCTATACTAATTCCCTGATATAATTCTCTAATGTTCCTATTTTTTGCATTCATTTCAAGATCATTAATCTTCTCTCTCAAATATTCCCTCTTTTTAGTCTTTAGTAACTTGGTGGTTTCCCGTCTAATAGTACCCAATTGCTCTAAATTTACCTCATTTGGCTCGTGTAACCATTTCATTATTGCTAGCTTTCTTTTCTTTACAATATCGGCATATTCCTCATCAAACCATTTCTTGTTTTTCGTCTTTTTTAAACAACCAATGCTTTCTGATGCTGACAATTTAATAGTATCTCTTATAGCCTCCCATCCTTTATTTATATCAGTTTCTTCTTCGTTTGCCACATTGTCATCTGACGATTCCAGTACTTTAAATCTATTAGCAATTTTGATTTGGTATTCTTGCCGCATTTCATCATTTTTCATGTTTTTAATTCAAATTTTACAGAATCATCTTTTGCATTTGTTCCTCTCATAAGTGATAGCCGTTGTCTGATTTTCACTCTGACCAGATGTTGATCCGAATTGCAGTCTGTCCCTCTAACTGATCTGACATCGATGATGCTACTGTGCCAGCGTTTATCCACTAATTCACGATCTATCTGGTTCCGAGTTTCTCCATCTGGGGACGTCGAGGTGTATTCATGAATATCCTTATGCTGAAATGTTGTACTCTTAACAATGAGATTCTTTGATGTGACAAATGTGACTAATCTAACCCCGTTGTCGTTACTATCTTCATGAAGACTGAATTTGCCTATTGTTGGTTTGAATATATCTTCCCGCCCCACTTTTGCATTGAAATCTCCTAAGATAATTTTCATGTGATATCGTGAAAGGCCATCAAATAAGCATTCTAATTCTTCATTGAACTCATTCTTGATCTTGTCATCTTTATCTTCTGTGGGGGCATGTACATTTACAATTAAAAAATCATGCCGTTTACCCTTTACAATTATGTATGATACCCTATCACTAACAAACTTAATATCTCGGATAGCGGATAGGATCCTCCTTCTGACTAAAAAAAACCCGTTCCAAATGCAGGTCTTTCTGCACCCCCGTAGTATAATGCAAAACTTCCTGATTCCTGACTACCTTCTCTTGGCCACCTGACTTCCACTAAGGCGACTATATCCAAGGGCGATTTATCTAATTCCCGCGTTAATATCTCTAGTGCCCCGCTATTGTATAAAATCCTAACATTCCATGTTCCTAGGGACATGTCCCTGTGTTTGAGCCTTTGGCATGGGTTCCCTGAAGTAGTCCCCGCCCGAAGAACCGAATGGGGGACTATTTGACTTCCGGAAAATTTTACCCCAGTTGAACCCATGTCCGCATTTCTTGACGGTTGTATTTTTACGGTGAAAGATCGTCACTCTTTCGACAAAGGTACTTTTTTCGTCTGGCTTATCACCTTCGACCAGTCCGGCATGGGTAACCCTATCAGCAGCAATGCTACCGCCAGCATAGCTCTCAGGATCATTTAAGCACGCAAGCCACTCCACCACGACAAGGTAAAGATACCATGGAGGGGTGAAATCATTATTCCATAGGGATTTAGCAACAGCTAGAGCTTAATTTTGGAGCATTGGTCTGCAAATTTGGAGATTTATCTTCAATCACTTTCACTTTTTCACTTAATGACAATAATACCTAGGTTTAGGCATCTTTATTCCGTAAATTCAGAACACTATCTGTGAAAGATCGGTCTCAGAACTTAAACCAATTTAAGATTTTACAGTGCAATGGCTATTTGTAAGACATATCTGTAGTTCGCATTACGGGTGTGCAGAGAGGACAAAATAAAATTTCAGGTACAGGTAAGAATCTCTACTTCACCGGGAGGCAGGAATCATTCCTATCTTTTTTTTTGTAACTAAAATTCAATGAAGTGGAAACTAATTTATTTCTCTGTATTTCTGGTTTATAATTTTTTTTCCATGAATTGTGTAGAAATATCCTTCCGTTTCCATGTTGGACAGATTCCATTTTATGCAAAAGAAATATACGTAAAATTACTATTATTTCACCAGGACCGATAAATTTGTTCACATTGGACAGATTTTCGCAGTATTCACGTTCCGAATTAAACAAGTTTTACTGAATTTCATATGTGTGTTACTAATGCCATCGCAAAAGCATTCTTGTGTTTTAGGTTCTGCACTAAGTGGATAAATAGCATTAATATTATGAATTTAAACGATCACTTTGATAAACCACATTCTATAGAATAAGTTTTTTTTTACATAGAAAGGAGTTTATGTTAGGATAAGTACATGGAAAATATAAATGTTGGATTCCCAACAACATTCAGAATTACAGGAAAAGTCTTAGGTGACAAATACACTATATGATCAGAAGTATATGGACACTCACCAATAACTCATAGCCTTTCCCCTTGATACACACTCAGGTACTGAACTTTAATAAGGAGTGAGTCCAATCTTTGCCTTTATGACAGCCTTAACTCTAGCAGGAAGACTTTCCAGTAGGTGCCTGAATGTTTGTGGAGAAATAGCAGCCAATACTTCTTGCAGAGCTGTAAACAGAGAAGGTAAATCATGCGGGTCGCCGGGGATTGGAGCAAAATGTAAGTTCTAATTCATCTCACATGTGTTCGAATAGATTGAGGTTGAGACTCAGAGCTGCCCAGTCCATTTCCTGAAATGTATTGTCTCCAAATCACCTCTCTTGCTTTATGGCAAGAAACATTATCAAGCTAGTACTAAAAATGGTCATCACTCAACTGGACCTCTATGGTAGGCAGTACAAAATATCAGAATGTCACAATAACCGTTGGCATTACGATGCTATTCATTTTTACTACAGGACAAAATTCATGCCACCTCCTCCAAATTTCACTGTTGTCAAAATACAGGTTGGCAGATACTGTTCTCCTGGCATTCACTACACCCAATACTTCCATCAGACTGCCACAACTTATATTGTGACTTGCCGCTAAAAATCACTGACTTTCAATGGTCCACTGTCTAGTGATGGTGCTCATTACATCGTTGCAGGCAATATTTATTATTCATAGGGAAAATATTTGGCTTGTGTGTAACTGCCAGGCCATAATAGCCAAATATCTTCAACTCATGTAAAAACAGTACATGGTGTTAACTTCACTGCTGGTAACAGGGTTGAATTTTTGGGTGACCAATTCAGTTAACAACCAACAATTTGTAGACATCACGCTCTTCAAAGATAGATTATCTCTTTTGGATATAATATGCAGCCAACAGTTAATGTTTTTTGTTTGTAGCAGTACATTCACTTTTCCACCTCATAATAACATTTGAAATTATTGATTTTGGCAGCTTCAGAAGGGCTGAAAAATTTCTGATAGATTTACTACTTAGATGGGCACCTATGACGATTCTCGATACAAAAGAAACTTAACTCTGCTGATCTAACCTAGTTGCTACTATTTGTAATACTCAACAGTACACAATATGCTGCCATCAAGAAGACTAATGTACAATATATCATCTGACCATAGTAGCACTATCCAGTGGTGTTTCTATACCTTTGATCATATAATGCACATGTACCAGTTCATATTTTATTTCTACCCACATAGTTGAAGTTCAATTTCTTCCTTTATTAACTTTCATTTGGTATTTAAGAATGATTTTGAAAAAAAAAAAGAGGACATAATCCACAATAAGAAAATGAAGATGATTAATAATATGATAAAAGTAAATGATAATAGTAAAGAACAGAACAATTGAAATATATGCTCTGTTAAGAAATAAAGTACTGATTGAGCACCCAAACATTATTTTCTTACATTATTGAGTGCCCAAACATAATTTTCTTACCGATTATTTTGCTTGGTCAATAGTAAATGATAGTGTAATGTTTAATTTTAAAGAAATACTACTGCTCAATAAAAGGCATAAAAAAATGTTTGATACTCTTTTTTCAATAACCAACACCCTTTAATGATCCATGGTATGACAGGTTTACATGGCCCTTGGCCTACCAGACAGTATAGAGGTTACATGTGGGTTTCCTAGTCCTCGTCCATTATAGCTGATTTTCTCAACTGGAGCTGCAACTTATTGTAGAAACCCAAATTCCTCTTGACGCTGGGTGGGCATACCATACTAGCCAAAATTCAATGAGTAAATTTCTTCCTCCATTGGGACTCAAACCAGCACATGCCCCATATTTCTGCACCAAGGCATGAAGCTTTAGACTGCTCAGCTATGGTACAGGATAATCTTTAATAATGGCCATTTATTTTTCCCTCAGACAATTAAACATTTTTTACTATTGGTAAATTAAACTATAATACATTTTTAAATAAATTTACAAGAGACTCACCACAGATGCTACAGTCTGTCCAACTGAGCCAGCTGCTACCAGATAGCCAAATGCTCTCGATCTTTCCTCCATTGGCACATTATGGGCAAATATATGAAATATTGTTGGAAGGCCTGTAATTAAATTCAAAAGGAAAGATTATCAGATAGAAAGAGGAAATGACATATTTGTCCAAGGCCACCAGATTGTCTTACAATATTTCTGTCATTTTCTTCTGGCATTTGCAGAATTATAACCTACTTCTGAGGTTTCAGCTCCCTGGAAAGTGGAGTTATGTTATCCTGATGACATGAAGGGTATAATGAAAATGAATCACCAGGAGAGTTCTTAAATCTAATTTATATTGAATTCTAGACCATAGGCGACCACAGGAATAATTCCCTTTAAGGAAAAAGTTCCTGTGGTCTGAGCAGGAATTGAACCCAGGAACTCATGAACTGCAGTCACAGATTTTGATTTTTTTCATTAATTTTGTGATATTTTTAGAGAGTACATATATTCTGGATTGTTAATGCATATATCCCTATTTTAAATTGTATAATTACTTTTTTTTTCATTTTTAATGCATAATATTAGAGTCTTAGCAACAGTAGAATTATATTGAATGATAACTCATTAGCACATTCAAAACTGGGAGTGAAAGGGGTAATGAATTTTGATCAGGGGCATCTTATTTCAGGTTATTTTTGTGTTATAAATATATTCATAAGACTCGCAGCTTTACTTCCTATTCCCATGAGCTGCACCTGAAGTAGCATAATATTGGTATCATGCAAGTCCTTATTCCTTATCATACCTCACACAACACAAACATGTAACTCTACGATCATCCTAGATTTTCATTATACATGTGGTGTGTAAATTTAAAATAAATCACATTAATGTTACCTATCAGCCTACTGTGGAACACAAAGCATGAAAAGTGCATACATGCATGTGCACACATAAATATATACGAGGTGTGTTTTTAAAGTGAGTTCCATTTTCAATTATAGCCATTGCATCGCTGCAATCATAATTTTGTGCATGCATGTTTTCTTCTTCAGTCCTCAGGTAAGTTTCAGGGCATATGTGCAGTCCATGTGTGTGTGGTTAGTTGTGATCAGTTGAAATGTTTAAAGTGTTTGAGACTCAGCCTACTGTGAGATATGGTCTTTTATCTGTTTCTTGAATTCGAGAAACAATAAACCAACCAATATTCATTGTTAACTTTGTGAGGTGTATGGTGAAGATGCCATTAGTGATGGAATGGTCAGGAGATGGGTTAGGAAGTTCAATGAGGGCCGCATCTCTCTGCATGACGAACAGCATACTGGTTGGCCATCTTTGATCAATGACGATTTGGTGCATGCTGTTTATTAAAAAAATTCAAGAGAACAGGAGTTTCACAATTTCTTCCCTTTCCTTGAATTATCCACTATTATCAAGGAGTGTTCTGTACAAAATTGTGACAGATCAATTATCATATAAAAAATTATGCTCACTGAGGAACACAAAATGAAGGAGCTTTCTCACACGTTACTGTGAGCAAGGCGACGAGTTTCTTGACAATATCGTGACAGGTGACAAGACTTGGATGTCTCACATGACACCTGAATTGAAGCAGCAATCCAGGGAATGGAGGCACACTGCATTGCCAAGGAAAAATAAATTCAAACAAACCATGTCAACACACAAGATCATGTGCACTGTTATTTTGGACAGAAAAGTAGTCCCACTCATCGAATTCTTGCCTCAGGGTGAAACCATTAATAGAGAAACCAATTGTCAGACCTTGAGGAAGCTCCGTCGCGCAATTCAGAACAAGGGACATGGGATGCAGACCGAAGGAGTTGTGTTGCTTCATGATAATGCTCGGCCACACACAGCTCATGACACCCAAAATCTCATCTCAAAATTTGGCTGGGAACAAATTGATCATCCCCCTACAACCCAGATTTGGCTCCGAGTGACTTTCATCTCTTCCTGCACCTCAAGACATTCCTCGGTGACAAACGTTTTGATGGCGACGATGACAGCAGTGCAGGAGTGGTTGAAATTGCAGGGGGATAGAAAAACTTGTGCCCCAACTTGATAAATGTCTCAATAATGGTGGATATTATATTGAAAAGTAATTGAAGTGTGGGGAATACAATGCAATGAAAATGGTTTGTAAATATCTTCCCATTTAATTATTACACCCTTTCGGAATTTACTTTAAAAACATGCCTCGTATATATATTTTTCTTATCATGCCATATATATATATATATACACACACACCACACACACCTGCACTCCTATTCTCACCTTCATTTACTGTCAATGAGAATGCTCAACATCAATTCTCTGCTTCTGCATATCGCCTCCAATATAAATTTATGTAAAATGATCGAGATCCTTGTTAAACTAGATTTTTTAACTCAAAGTTATAATAATTATATTTTTAAAAATACAAAAGCAGGATCTCGCCATATTGTATACAAGGTAATATACAGAGCTGGGACCAGAGGTTTTCATAGCAGAAGAATGAAATGAGGACATGAGTATCAGCAATCAAAATATGTTCAATTTATAGTGTGATTACTGACTCAAGGTATGTTCATCATATGGACCAAAATCAATTATTATACTTATTTCAATACTTTCATTATATTAAATTTTTATACCCTAGGATATACAAAATATTTCTTAAATTTGAAAAATTTTAAAATTATATATGTTATTATGAATAATTAATATAGCAGTTCCATGGCACAAGCAGTTGGATGCTCACCACTCACCGTTGGGAGTCTTGAAATCAAGTCTTGGTCACTCCATATAGGTTTTGTGGTGGACGAAATGGAGATTGGGCAGGTTTTCTTGGGACTTCTCCCATTTTCCCCTGCCTCAAATTTAATTCCACTATTTCTCCATACTCATCTCATCCATTTCATTCCATTCATCTGCTCCTGTGATGATTCGTCACGCATGATCAGCAGGCACCTTTGTCGCTCACAGCCCTCCATAAATATATGGGTTTCATCTCATCTCATCCCTCGATCCACACTGTGTTGGACACGAGTTGAGGATATTTTTACATAATAATTAATAACCAAATGTACAAAATAATATATGCATTTCCAACATTTCATTTGAAACTGCATGATTAATAGGACATGTGAAATCTACATTGGTATCTTGCACAATTAGACCAATTTTTATATTTTAAATAAGTAACTCACCTAAACCTTCACCTAGTCCTAGAAGTACTCGGCAGAAAATTAATGCAGGCACAGATGTTGCTAAAAGAGGTGTGATTGTTGTTGAAACAGACCATAAAAACACAGCAAATAGCAATACAGATTTACCACCAAATCTATTTGCTGCACATGCACCTATAACCTGTAACAAAATATAATCTTATACATTTTCACTCCTATATTTACATTTTAAATATATATATATATATATATATAATAATAATAATAATAATAATAATAATAATAATAATAATAATAATAGCTTTATTTTACCTGGCAGAGTTAAGGCCTTAAGGCCTTGTCTACCACTCAACCAGGTTTAAAAAAAATACAAAAGAAAAGTCTTAAATCTAAATTACAATATATATATAAACGATTACAAATTATGAATACAATACAATACAATTAATATTTATAATGTATTTTAATTTACTCTAAATTTAACGAATTAAATATATAATATGTACAAGATATATAAAAAAACGAGGAAAAGATTAATGACATAGTATAAAATTAAATAAATAGAGAAAAATTAATTATTAGACAACAGGTAACTGTATAAGCGTGACTTAAAGGTGCCAAGTGTGCGGCAACCCCTGATATCTTGAGGAAGGAGATTCCAGGAGCGGGCGGAGGCTACTGTGAAGGAAGTAGAATAGGAGGAAGTGCTATGAAGAGGAATTGTTAGCAGACTGCTATCTTGTGACCTAGTGTCAATATTGTGGTTAGGAGGATAACTTCTCAAATCTGGACGCCAGGTAAGTAGGAATGTAGGAATTCAGAAGCTTGAAAAGTAGCAAAAGAGAGTGCAATTTACGTCTGTCAGTAAGACGGAGCCAAGAGAGGTTATTAAAGTGTTCGGAAATATGGTCATAACGGCGGATATTGAAAATGAATTGAATGCAAGCATTATGAACACGCTGCAGTCTCTGCGACAAGGCATAGTTTAGATCATTATATATAATGTACACAATAAATGACAGTGTGGTACACACAAGATTCTGCACTAGGATTTGTTTTAACGAAACTGGGAGAAAATTCTTTAAACGTCTAAGATAATGTAAGATGGAGAAAGTCTTTTTACATATGTGTTTCACTTGTGTTTGCCAGGTTAAATTTGCGTCTAGATGTTGTCCAAGATCTATTACTGAAGAAGAATAAGGGATAATTATATTATTTATAGTAATGTTTGGAAGTGTAGATATGTCAAAGGTTGTAAGCAGTCTTTGTTGTCCCATTAGAATTACTTGTGACTTGTTAGGATTTAGATTTAGACCGATACTTGAAGACCAGTTAAAGATGGATATGAGATCGTCATTCATTTTCATCAAGCTGTTATAGAGAGAATGAGGAGGTGAATGTAGGTAAATTTGGAGATCATCAGCATAGAGGTGATAACGGCAGTGCTTTAGTACAGTATATATATATATATATATATATATATATATATACAGTAAAATCTCCTTAATTGCTGTTTCATTATTCGTGAATTAAAAAATTGCAACACAGTTCCTGTATTTGTGGCAAAAAAAATGTATTTCACGGATCCAGTCGGTATATTAGAAGGATTAGTGTCCTTTACTAACCATCAGCAGTGCAGGTGCCAAGGCAGTATTAACAAATAGTGATTCAAACCAAATGGTCAAATGAATATCAAAACAAACCTTATTGTCATTAATACTAAAGTTCATTGTTAAAAGCTGTGCTGATATGTACTTTGATAAATGCCTCCATCGCCAGGATCAGTATATTATTGTTTCAACTTGTCATCATTGCAATTATTTTGATTGAATAACATGTGTCTCTTGTGCTTTGTTCTCAGATTATAATGTCGAGTAAAAGGAAAGAAAAATTAGTACCGAAGAGAAAAAAAAATTAGTGTTGCCACTTAAAGTAAAAATGCAAATGCTTGACCGTTTATACGCGCTGGCGAGTCGTTTGCGTCTATATCACGCTGGTTCAATGTTAATGAATCAAGAATACAATGACAAAATAAGGAATTCTATCGCAGAATTTCACAGCTGAATATCAAACTTAGTTGAAATGCCTTTTAAAAGCGGCAAAACAGAAAAAAAATACTAAGTTCTGCAGCTGGACATTCACTCAGCCTCCCTCTCTAATGAACAGCCGAATAATTAATAAATCGGGATATAGGAAATAAATTTATAAATTATCAATCGGCTAATTAGAGTATGAATCATTGGACCTATATCGTGTGGACACTATTTTTAAACGTGAAAAAACGTAGAATACAATGATATAATTATGGTCTATAAATTAGGTGATCCCGAGGAATCGAGAAGATGAACTAATTAACATTAGATTATGAGTAACTAAGCGGAAGCAGGTAACCACTACCCTTCGCCATTGTCCAGTGACAGTCTGAAGACGCACATACAATGAGTTAAACATCTCCGGATTTTTTTTTCTTTTCTTTTCGAGAAAGTACTAGCATTTCTTTGTGGAGTAAAATTGTAACAATGTATAATCTCCCTCACTTGGTATTCGAATTTCAATAAGAACATTTATTGTGGAAACATCCCAAACTCAGCTCACAGGTGTTTTTACAAAGATGTAAAAACAGAATTAGAGGCGAAAGAAGCCATTTAACCTAATCAGACTTAGAACCAATGCACGAGCGGTTACCGAGCCTAAACAAAATTAGAAATGAAGCCTAATGCCGAATTAGACAGGATTCCCTGTTTTGAAGCTACATAGACTTTGGTCCTGACTGTATCTAATCCTATAGAAGGAGTATCCTAGGAACTTGTTGACGCCACGACGAATAACATGTCTCCATCCCAAATTTATAGACAAATGTACCAATGATTTGCAATGTTACATTATAAGATAGGCCTTATCACGTGGTCGCAAAATTATGACTTGGAGTAAGAATTTACCTTATAACTAGAACTACAGACTAAAATTAATTCTTGCGGTGCCACCAGGCACGAATAGTTCACTTACTTGCGGTACCAACATATTTACAGTCACTTGTGTTCATCATCACTTGTAAGTGCTAACATGGGCACATATACTCGTCTAGCAGTCAACGGCAGTAATTAAAATACTTATAAAGTTTGCAGTAGTCCCCCTTGTTAATGGACTTAGTAAGAAGGCACAAAAATTCGCATTAATGAAATATACAAAGCTGAATTAACAATTATCTTAATTTATACAAACGAGTGATAATATATAACAGTACAGGTGCGGTGTAATTAATAAATCAACCGTCAATTAAGCCTCCTCAGCATATAAGTGCAACCACATGGTAACTGCTGATCACTTCGTGTTAATTATAATTGTCTATGAAACTGTGTGAAGTGAACGGAATTATTAAAGTTAAATTAAATCTACATCTCTGTCATTTCTCAACAACGAAATATAATCCTGTCCGCACAATCCTTGAGTATCCCGGGACCTAGAGCATCTCAATCCTACCATAACCCACTGCGCTACCTAAAATTTTCCGACTAAAGAGGAATCCTCTCTAAATCTTAGCGCCCAACAAATCCCTTCTTACCATTAACCTATGGAAACAACAGAACCCCCAATTAATCATGTTGTAGTTATTTAAATCCTTGCCTAAACCTGACAGTAAAAATTAATAGAAATTGTTCAAAATCTCTCATTAATTGATTTTACATTTATAATTTTTATTTTATTCTCTAACCTTGGAACGTATCCCCTATATACCCATACAAATTACGATTCCATATTCGTGGAACATATACCCTCTGAATACGGAGCTTTTAATGGATGTGTACAGTATATATGTCCACCTCTGTGATCTCGAGGTAGCATTCTGCCTTGTTATGCAGCGGACCCAAGGTCAGGAAGAGGAGGATATGAGGAGGATGCAGAAGAGGGGGAAACAAGGAGGATGAGGAAAAGGGAGATACGAAGAGGATGAAGAAGAGGGAGATACGAGGATGATGAAGAGAGGAATACGGGGAGGACGAGGAAGAGGGGAATGTGAGGAGGACGAAGAAGAGGGGAATGTGAGGAAGAGGGGAATGCGAGGAGGACGAGGAAGAGGGGAATGAGAGGAGGACGAGGAAGATTGGAATGCAAGGAGAAGGCGGACAAGGAAGTGGGGAATGCGAGGAGGAGGAGGACGAGGAGAATGCGAGGAGGAGGAGGAGGAGGACGAGGGGAATGCGAGGAGGAGGAGGACGAGGGGAATGCGAGGAGGAGGGGAATGCGAGGAGGAGGGGAATGCGAGGAGGAGGGGAATGCGAGGAGGAGGAGGACGAGAGGAATGCGAGGAGGAGAAGTAGGACGAGGAAGATGGGAATGCGAGGAGGGGAAGGAGGAGGAGGAGGAGGAGGAGGAGGACGAGGAAGATGGGAATGCGAGGAGGACGAGGAAGATGGGAATGCGAGGAGGAGGAGGACGAGGAAGATGGGAATGCGAGGAGGAGGAGGAGGAGGACGAGGAAGAGGGGAATGCGAGGAAGAGGGGAATGCGAGGAGGAGGACGAGGAAGAGGGGAATGCGAGGAGGAGGACGAGGAAGAGGGGAATGCGAGGAGGACGAGGAAGAGGGGAATGCGAGGAGGAGGACGAGGAAGAGGGGAATGCGAGGAGGAGGAGGAGGAGGACGAGGAAGAGGGGAATCGAGGAGGAGGAGGAGGAGGACGAGGAAGAGGGGAATGCGAGGAGGAGACGAGGAAGAGGGGAATGCGAGGAAGAGGACGAGAAAGAGGGGAATGCGAGGAAGAGGCGAGGAAGAGGGGAAAGCGAGGAAGAGGGGAAAAGCGAGGAAGAGGGAAAAGCGAGGAAGAGGGGAAAGCGAGGACGAGGGGAAAGCGAGGACGAGGGGAAAGCGAGGACGAGGGGAAAGCGAGGACGAGGGGAAAGCGAGGACGAGGGGAAAGCGAGGACGAGGGGAAAGCGAGGACGAGGGGAAAGCGAGGACGAGGGGAAAGCGAGGAAGAGGAAGATGAGGATACGAGGAGGATGAGGAAGAGGGGAAAACGAGGAGGGTGAGGAAGAGGGGAAAACGAGGAGGATGAAGAAGAGGGGAATAGTAGGAGGATGAAGAGGGAAAGGACGAGGAAGAGGATGAGGAGGAAGAGGGGTATACGAGGAGAATGAGGAAGGGGGAATGCGAGGAGGATGAGGAAGGGGGACAAGAAGATGAAGTTGAGTACACAAGAAGGGTGTGAGAAAGGGGGACACGAGAAGGATGAGGAAGGGGTGAACGTGATGAGGACGATGGTGTGGACACGAGGATGAGGAAGGGGCAGATACGAGGGGGATCAGTGATGGGCGAACACGAGGAGGATAAGGAAGGGAGGTACACGAGCATGGGGATGTGGCCGACACGTGGAGGATGGGGATGTGGCCGACACGTGGAGGATGGGGATGTGGCCGACACGTGGAGGATGGGGATGTGGCCGACACGTGGAGGATGGGGATGTGACCGACACGTGGAGGATGGGGGATGTGGCCGACACGTGGAGGATGGGGGATGTGGCCGACACGTGGAGGATGGGGATGTGGCCGACACGTGGAGGATGGGGATGTGGCCGACACGTGGAGGATGGGGATGTGGCCGACACGTGGAGGATGGGGATGTGGCCGACACGTGGAGGATGGGGATGTGGCCGACACGTGGAGGATTGGGATGTGGCCGACACGTGGAGGATGGGGATGTGGCCGACACGAGGGGATGAGAAAGGGGAAGTTGCGTACTCGTGGAGGATGAGAAAGGGGAAGTTGCGTACACTTGGAGGATGAGAAAGGGGAAGTTGCGTACACGAGGAGGATGAGGAAGGGGGAAGTGGCATACACGAGGATGAGGAAGGGGGAAGGGACGTACACGAAGAGGATGTGGAAGGAGGAAACACGAGGAGAAAGAGGAAGGGGGAGACACGAGGAGTAAGAGGAAGGGGGAGATACGAGTAGTAAGAGGTAGGGGGAATACGAGGAGGAGGAGTAAGAGGGAAGTATGGAGATGATGAGGAAGGGGCAGATACGAGGAGCAAGAGAAGAGGGAGATGCGAGAAGGAAGAGGAAGGGCGTGATATACACGAGGATGAAGGGGATGTACACTAGGGTGGCAGAAAAAAACTATTTTTTTTATTTCCAATTTGTAATAGCGCGGAAAAGTTGTGAATTATATAAAACAAAAAATATATTAAAAAACTATCAAAATCGGTTGACATCTTCCGGTCGCGCAAAGGCTCTAAAGTTTGACAAAATATGAAAAAAAAAAACTTCATTTTTGCGATTATTTCTTTATTTATATATTTAATTAGATGCTTTCGTAATGTAATAGTTTTTAACGTCTTCAAATAGAGCCTAGAAACATTGTGTTTTAATTTCGTTTAGATCAGTTGATATCTTTCAGTTGTGCATAAGGCCTAAAATTTGCCAAAATATTGAAAATTTTACATTTATATGAGTATTTTTAAATATTTCTAATATTTTTTTTAAACGTAATAGTTACAGTATTTTTGTTTTTGAACGTAAGAACATTGTGTTTTATTATGGTGTGAATAAATTAACAACTTCCGGTCGCACAATGACCCCCAATGCTATAGAAAAAACAGTACCTGAAAAAATATAGTTAGGCCTATGCCATGATGGGTGATAATAGTAACAACGGACATGGTACTTTTCGATTTGCTCTATATTTAACAAGCTTAAATATTTATGTTACAGTATAGTTCTTAAACAATAAACTTACTTTTATAGAAAATAAAAAAAAACAGCTCTGAATAAATAGTCCATGTTAGTTAAACCTGTCCGTTAGTATTGTTCTCTACTTCGTAGCCGAACGTACTTTGAAGACTGATTTGCTGGTGAAGTTAGGCATGGATTATCTGGACAGCAGAGTAGTTCTACAAATCCGTCTCGAGATTCAACTCCACAAAACTTTTCCCGAGGCTTCCGTGACGAGTTTTTACACAGCGTTCAACAGTCTGCGTATGAACTGGGAACTGCTTGAAAGTAATGTTCCAGTCAGGGATTGAGTCACTTTCGATGTGCGATTTGATTTCGTCGTTACTGATTTCTGCCAAAAATGGGGTAGAAGATAATTGACAGTCCATTCAGTTGATCATTTCTGAGTATTCTTGCGCATTGAAGTTGATTTTTGGTGGCGTGGATGTTCTTACTATTTTCCTTCTTGAATCTATATGCCTTACCTTCAGAATTCTTGTAAGTCCGAGCTCTCTTATGTGTTTCTTGTCATCCTGAGTCATGGCTAACAGTAAGTGGTTCTGGGTGGGCGAAAAAAAAAAATCTTCCGTTCGATCACAAGATCGACAACATCAAGCAAAGGTTTTGGCAAATACCTGGTAGATTGTATTGCTTGGTAAACAAGTTTCGGACTGTCTGTAAAGTGTTTACTTGTTTTGATAGTAAACCACATTGGCATGTATGATTTCAATATAAACAAAAGTAGTTCCTGAAGTTCAGGTGTACAATCTGAGAGTTCTATTTGCTTATGACAATCACCTCGAATGTGGTAAGTGTCCAGGATTTCGTAAAGGCAAATCTTCTTTACAGGTCCCTGATTTTATTGCATTTGAAATATCAAATAGGTATTGTTGATCTTTGCTAAAGCACGTTTATGTCTATCTGTGTGATCTGACAATCAATACTCTGGAAGTTATTTATCAAATACCAAAAATGCGTAAAAATGTAACTTTTTCATTATTCTGGCAAATTTTGGTACTTATGCGCGACCGGAAGACATCAACTAATCTAAACCAAATTAATACACAATGTTTTTAGGCTCTATTTGAAGACGTTACAAACTCTTACATTACGAAAATACCTAATTAAAAAAATTAACAAATAATCACAAAAATGAATTTTTTTCATATTTTGTCAAACTTTAGAGCCTTTGCGCGAACTGAAGATGTCAACCAATTTTGATATTTTTTTACATTTTTTTTTTGGTCAATATAATTCGCAACTTTTCCGCACTATTACAACTTCGAAATAAAAAAAATGTGTTTTTTCGGCCCACCCTAATGTACACACGAGGAAGAAGAAGAAGGAGGGAAATGGGGAATATATACAAGAGGATGAGACCGACGAAGTTTGGGACCTAATAGATAATCTCCGTTGAAGCATATTTTGTTACGGAACCTATAAGCAGGAAGGGATTGAAGGAAACGTATAAACACTCCTTTCAGTCCAAGATGGGTTTGTCAGTACTACAATCGCTTGGTTTGTTCACTTCCGGACCTTAGTAGCTTCCGTGATCAATTACAGCAAGTTTGTTTACATCCATTGGTACGATGTTATTATCCGTAGTCGGAACAAGGGAGATTAGGTGAACCTTATTCTGTTGTGCTATTCAGCACTGTTGTACATACTGTACAGTTCAATGTGTCTTAGCTTGTAGGCAGAAAAGTAAAGTTTGTGAACTACGAAAAAACGTGAAACGTTACACATGGATTGAATTGGCATACAAGCGGTGCAGCATTTACAAGTGATCGTGCTGCGCAGAGGCAAATCGTCGGATTCCGCATGATATATTTTCTAGCATTCATTGCAGACTGTCAATCGGGGACAATACATGGACGGGCAGATGGTAAAGGACGGGGGCCTTTTGTACGAACACCCGAGGCAGCACGTCTGCTGCAGTGAGTACAGAATAATCCTTCAGTGAGTACTCGATATATCGCACGCCACTTTACACGAGTCATGTCACAGTCTGGAGAATTCTGCAGGAAATAATGTGTCCGTACCATCTTGAGAAAGTTCACGCTCTTAAACCAGCTGATTATCCATCCCGATTGCACTTCTGTAATTTGTATTTGAACCAGACCATAATCCATCCAGACTTTACAAATTGTCTCTTGTTCACAGATGAAGAATGCTTCACACTTGAGAGAATCTTCCATTCCCGCAATTCCTATATAAGGTCCACTACAGGCCTCAGGAGGTCCTTGGGGTGGCGGAAGGTTAAGGCTCCCACTTTTTCTGATTCTGAAATATCGGCACTTGATATCAGCTGGGTTGTCAGCCCTGCGTGACGGCCGCCTTTACCCACAGAACAAGCGTCTGGTACTCATTTCCGTTAGAGGCTGAGTCGACCCCAGGGCCATAGTGCTGCCAGAGAGTTTGGGCCAGTTTGAAAATCCTGACCCCCTGGGACTCGAACCCTCGACCTTCTGGCTTGTAGAGCTAAAATTCCATATGCTAAATGCAAACATAATCTTATTTGCATACCATTTTTAATAATGTAAAAAGTTACTAAAATAGTAAAGAGTCATTCCATATCACCTGGAAATTTCCATTTTTTATCTTCTCACATAGTTATGGAAGTATATAAAATTTTATCCCTGGTTTTTTGCTGAAATATTTGAAAATAGCCAGTTTTGCCATTTCTGAATCTCTGAAAAGAACTTGTACTTTCAATGAAAAATAATTTTATCTCTGACATTTATTGTTCAAATCTTATGAAAATTTGCAATACAGTTGAGTGACCTGTGCTAATTAAAAAAAAAAGCAAAACTTTATGTTTATTTCTTTAATAAAAAAAATGTTTATAAGTTTTTAAAAACTTTTTAGCACTAAAATGGTGTTTTACAAAAACATATCTCTAAGAAGCAAAGTGATAAGTCAATATTTTTTAAATGAATCTACAACATATTTTCTATTTTAAGAAACAACAAAATACTTGGCATTGTATGAAAATATTTTTAATTAAACTTTTTTTTACTATTGATAGGCCTACTCTGAATTTTATAGGTACCACATTATGAATTATACAACAAATAGTTACATATTTGTTTTAAAATATCTAATAAAAATTATACTAAAAATAAATTAATTCATAGGCATGTTAAAAATCAACATATTAATTGGTATAATAAGTTGATTACAGTAAATTTAGTTCAGTTAAAATATAATTGAAATCAAGAACTATGAGAGAATAAAATGAGTTCAGTGGTGAGACAAGTTTGAACATGAAGAAGATAAAAAGACTGGCTCCACATGCTCTCTCTTACTCAGCATTCAGCAGGTTTGCAGGAACTGACACAGATGGTTTCAATGCCTTTCGTTATCCAACATGTTCAGGTCTGGCTGGTGTTTGGTATGGTCAGTTGTGAGCTAGCTTTATAAGAGTGACTATTTAACTCATGCCCCAAATGGGAGTCAATGACCAATCACGTTTCAATGATTTCTGTTTTACAACCAATTACAGTCGTGTTTCACCAAATATTTATCAATATTAAATTTACCATATTAAAGAAAGCTCCTCCTTTTTAATATTCTGAACAGGTCTGACCATTATTTTGCAGTGATTGACTGTAAGAAATATGGCTACCAGATTGTATATATAGTGCATGGATGTCAACACATAGCGCTTGCAGGAGTTAATATAAAAACATTTGTAGCAATTGATTATACCACCAAAAAAATAAACCACTGTTTGCACTTTCTTAAATGTATTTTTTCCCAGGTAATAATCCAGAAAAATATAATTGTCATATTTACATCATATGACATCAGAAATTAATTAACATACAGTTTGATGTGTTTCATTTTTTTCTCCACTAGTGAGCATTCTTACAATATTGCATTCCTTTGGCAATAAATAGTATGATCTGATTGCAGTGATAAACAAGAGAAGCAGATGAAGCATACCAATCGTTTCTCATTTGTTTTCAAACATCGCCGTTTACATTAAAAATATAAATATTTTAAAATAACTATGGTTAAATAATGATTTGTGAGTAAACAGCTTAATTTTATTCGTTAAATAGTCCTAACAAATGCCACTCTTGATTTCCAAATTCTCTAGATAAATTGGAAATCACTCGTGGCATTACTTATGAAGATTTAGTTGCTTATATTGTTTTTTAATAATTTAATTCATTTACTCAAGAATTTTATAGTTATAAAAATCATTAGATGTACTGGTAGTTATATTTTTATTTTCTTATTCTTAAAATTAAGATGTTTCAATCAAAAGAAAAAAGTGAATTAAACTGTAGTGTAGGGCAACATTGTAAAACAGAATGTCACAAAAAAAAAACTATACAAAGTCAGTGAAACTAATAAATGTTGAATTGTTGAGTGAATTAGAAAAAAAAAAACTCATTGTACTAAGATGTGGTGAAGTGCTGACCTATTTATAAATGTTTGTGTGCACCAAAAAATGTATTACTTAAACAAATATGAAATTCATTTGTTTATTTTTTCTTTCACTCACCTCATACTTCATAACTTCTCTCAGACCTGGGTTTCGTCACATCATTTGCAACATTCTCAATGCTGTGACGAAACCCGGGTCTGAGAGAAGTTATGAAGTATGAGGTGAGTGAAAGAAAAAATAAACAATATTAAAAAATTCATAGTGTTATTTCCTGTCAACATAACTTAATGAAATTCATTAAATATTCTGTTTTGATCCATTCAAAGGCATAAGAAAAGAATAACAAAAACTTTAAGACCTGTATCTTTGGAATTTTCTAACCAAACCAATGATATTTCTAAAGTTATTACTAATGCAATCCCTGGACAGAAGATATACAATGCCTGTAGAGAAAAATTTTATAAGTTGCATGAAAATGTAAATGATGAAAGTTTTGAAACTGAAGAGCCCATTAACAATTTTCAAGATATTTGTGACATTGCGAGAACTTTGAGCAAAGAAAAAGCTTTAGAAGAAATAAATATATCTTTTACTGCTATTGGAGAATCTTCATTCAAATTTGATGCAGTTCCTTGTCATGTAAAATCCAGTTATGATAAAAAAAATTGGATTCAGCTTGCTTGCCAATGAAAAATAAAGTATGCAAAGTTTTGGAAAAACACTTTTTCTCCAGAAAAAAAATAAAGCAGAACACATATCAAAGAATATTCAAGAAAAAGTTAATGACTTGGACAGGTTTGTTGACATGATCAAAGAGAAACTGAAAACAACTCTTAACTCTGATCCCAATCCCATGGAGCAGAAGAAAAGTTGTTGAAGAATTCATACAGTTTGTAAAAGCACGAGAACTACTTAAAGAAAAAGACATTATAGCTTTACCTGATCCAAGAAAAGATAAATTATTTCACTAATGGCAATTATCATGGTTAAAAATGTATATCAAAATGACGAGTATTCTCATATCATGCCAGGTAAGAAAGACAAAATTAGCATATCTAAAAAAGTGTAAGAACCAAAAAAAGACTATTGCTTTGTAAACTCAATGGACTCTATGCTGCATTTAAATTGGAATATCCTTTTATAAAAATCAGTTTCTCAAAATTTTGTTTGCTTCGCCCCAAGTGGTGTGTGTTAGCTGGTTCCTCAGGGAATCATTCTGTATGTGTATATGTGCAATACTTACTTACTTACTTACTCACTGGCACTATCGAACCCGTAGGTTCATGGCCGCACGGACATAAGCTCTCCATACATCCCTATCCTGAGCTAATGCTTTCCAATCATTCCCTGTATAATCTACTTCCCTCAAATCATAGTTAATGTTGTTCTCCCACCTCATTCTTGGTCTATTAACTGGGCGTTTTCCTTCTGGCTTTCCTACAAGAAGTTTCCATGCACATCTTTCATTCCCCATACGTGCAACATGTCCTGCCCATCGCAGTCTATGGGACTTAACTGTTCTTATTATATCTGGCTTCCTATAAAGACCATGTAGTTCATTGTTATGTAGTCTTCTCCATTCACCTGTCTGTTCATCTCTCTTTGGTCCAAAAATTTTCCTAAGAACTTTATTCTCAAATACTCGTAATCTCCTTTCCTCCCTTAAGTAAGAGTCCATGTTTCGCACCCATATAATATAACTGGTAGAATAATAGTTTTATATATTTTCAGCTTAACTTTTTTTGAAAGGAGTTGGGACATCAAAAGTCTCTGCAATGCATAATAGCATGCAATTCCAGAATTGAGCCTATGTTTAATTTCTTTGTGCATCTCATTCCTATTTGTGATTATTGTTCCTAGGTATTTGAATTCAGCCAATTCCTCAAAATTTCCCTCATTTGTCATTAGCTGTCCATTTCGATTATATAATGTATTTCTACGTGTGACCATATATTTAGTTTTACTGATATTTACTTCCAGTCCTATTTCTTAGTGTTACTCAATAGTGTGTGCGTGTTGGCCTTTAGTATCTCCTCGCTATCGGCCAGTAGTACTACATCATCAGCATAAACTAACAGCTTATTAATACCATTCAGTTGTAAGCCTTCCTCATTCTCTAAAGATTTAATGGCATGCTCTAGTACAAAATTAAATAGTAGAGGAGATAGTGCATCTCCTTGCTTCAACCCATTCTGGATTTCAAAAGTGTCTGAAAACTGTTTGCCTACACGCACCCTACTCGTTGAGCCATTTAGACACATTCGTATAAGTCTAACTAACTTTTTAGGAAATGTGCAATATAGCAAACACCATGATTTAATGAATTACTTAGTTCATTGGACATCAGAGATTGTATGCTTCAACACTGTTGTAAATGTCCTTCAAATGAAAATCTTAAAGAACCTTCCAAGACAAGTTTCAGGAATGGAACCAAGAAGATGAAGTCACATACAGTGCATGGGTGACTACCGACAGAACACATCAGATCACTCTGACAGTATCATTTGATGAATACTTAAATCACCTTGTGGAGAGTCTTGAAAAATGTTTACCCCATTCTTTTATTACAAAGTCTCTGTTTAACTATCCGAAAAAGTTAAAAGCAAAACTTTGGCCAGATGAAGCAATCTTTTTTGTAGACTTTAGTGAAAACTACAATTATTTTATTTAAGACGAAGTGCAAGATTACAACTAGACACAAGATATCTGCTCTCTACATCTAGTGGTAATTTATATTTGTAATGAGTGAGAAAAATTGACGGACAAGATACGCTGGTTGCTTGGTATGATTTGGGAAAATGAAGCGCTTCCAGATGAATGGAAGGAATCAATTATCGTACCAATTTATAAGAAAGGAGATAAAACTGATTGCAACAACTACAGGGTCATCTCATTACTTTCAACTTCGTACAAAATTCTAACAAATATATTAGTAAGCAGACTTACTCCCTATATTGATGACATTCTAGGAGATCATCAATGTGCATTTAGAAGAAACAGATCTACAACAGATCAGATTTTTAGTATAAGACAGATTTTAGAAAATAAATGGGAATATAATGGCACTGTACATCAACTATATGTAGACTTCAAAAAAGCATATGATTCTATTAAGAGGGAGAAGTTATATAGGATCCTGCTGGAGTTCGGAATTCCTAAAAAGTTAGTTAGACTTATACGAATGTGTCTAAATGGCACAAAGAGTAGGGTGCGTGTAGGCAAACAGTTTTCGGACACTTTTGAAATCCAGAATGGGTTGAAGCAAGGAGATGCACTATCTCCTCTACTATTTAATTTTGTACTAGAGCATGCCATTAAATCTTTAGAGAATGAGGAAGGCTTACAACTCAATGGTATTAATACGCTGTTAGTTTATGCTGATGATGTAGTACTATTGGCAGATAGCGAGGAGATACTAAAGGACAAAACGCACATACTATTGAGTAACACTAGGAAATTAGAACTGGAAGTAAATATCAATAAAACTAAATATATGGTCACACGCTGAAATTCATTATATAATGGAAATGGACAGCAAATGACAAATGTGGTAAATTTTGTGGAAGTGGCTGAATTCAAATACCTAGGAACAATAATCACAAATAGAAATGATATGCACAAGGAAATTAAACATAGGCCCAATTCTGGAAATGCATGCTATTATGCATTGCAGACTCTTGATGTTCCAACTCCTTTCAAAAAACGTTAAACTGAAAATATATAAAACTATTATTCTACCAGTTATATTATATGGGTGCGAAACATGGACTCTTACTTTAAGGGAGGAAAGGAGATTACAAGTATTTGAGAATAAATTACTTAGGAGAATTTTTGGACCAAATAAAGATGAACAGACAGGTGAATGGAGAAGACTACTTAACAATGAACTAATGGTCTTTATAGGAAACCAGATATAATAAGAACAGTTAAGTCTCGTAGACTGCAATGGGCAGGACATGTTGCACATATGGGGAATGAAAGACTTGCATGGAAGCTTCTTGTAGGAAAGCCAGAGGGAAAACGCCCAGTGGGTAGACCAAGAATGAGGTGGGGGAATAACATTAACTATGATTTGAGGGAAGTAGATTATACAGGGAATGATTGGAAAGCATTAGCTCAGGATAGGGATGTATGGAGAGCTTATGTCCATGCGGCCATGAACCTACGGGTTTGATAGTGCCAGTGATTAAGTAAGTAAGTAATGAGCAAGAAAAGGATCTAATTGTATCAAGCTTGTGCGTAATCTCAGATGATTTGGAATATGATGTGGGTTTTGTTTATGAAAACCAAAGAATTGTTGAAAAGTTTTTAAATGACAGGTTTTCCCATGTTCAAACTATGCATCATTTCAGTGATTGTTGTGCTGGGTAGTAAAAGAATTGTAAGAACTTCATAAATCTGTGTCACCATAAAAACAATTTCAACTTAAAAGGATGTTGGTCTATTTTTGCCAAGAGCAACGTAAATCTCCATGTGATGGTATAGGAGGTACAGTGAAACATCTTTTAACAAGGGAAAGTTTTCAATTTGCTCCAGGCAATACAATCTACAATCACTAATGTAGATGAAGTTTTGGAGTTTTGCTAATTTAGAATAGAAAACATTTTTTTTTTTTTTCCTGTTGAAGAAAGAAAGTTTAACCACTTGCAGACAACTACGAGAATCCCATTTTTCACAAGCGACAACAGTACCTGGTACTTGCAGTTTTCATTGTTTTTCTCCACTGTCAGAAAATGAAATACATACAAAAAGGATAAGTTCTGATTCAAATTATAGTTTGGTCCACAACATTTGTAGAGAACAAAATCTTTCTGAGCAAGTGACTATGGTGCAAATTTGTACAAACTCCTATGTGGCTTCTGTCTATGACAACCATGGTTTTTTGGTCTTGTACTTTCAAAATATGAAGAAGAGCATGATGTGCAAATCAAATTTATGCATCCTTTAGGTCCATCTAAATCGTTTTACTGGCCATATCAGAAAGACGATATTATTTTGTCCCATTACAAAACATTTTAAGAATCGTGAACCCTCCCACAAATAAAGGCTTAGGAAGGGTATATTACTTTCATAACAAAGGTATGAACATTCCAGATCAAAAATTCAACCACCTAACTGAACAAAGAATTAGTAATGAAGGACTTGAAAAATAGAAAACATTTTTATGATGATAATTTGTGAAAATTATTATGATTCTCTTGACTTTATTTTGACAATGAAATACTGTACCAAATACATACTATTTCTGAACATATATGTTTTTACAGGAAATCTAATTTCATGATAAAAAGTATTTTGTTGATATCCACCCTATGATGTCAAATAGTATGTATATATAAATTAATATTAAACTGTTGTATTTAAAATCATCTACAGAGAGGATCTTCTGGCCCACAGCTAGGCTAGCAGGAAAAGCGCATGCGGCCGCTGAGTCCTCACTCTGCATCATGCGACATAGCAACTGCATGGCTCTTTTACTACTTCTTTCACTTGGTTTGTGCATGGATCTTGAAAATAGCGAAAATATGTTATGTATACCTTATGACAGGAGATTTTGAAAATGTTCTCCTCCTTCTTTTACACAATTATGGCACCCAGTTAGGAAACCCTCATTCACATGCATTAGTTGCTGTTCTGCTATTGAGTTTATTTGTATCCTGATATAAACTTTCAGATTGTCTAACGTGTGGGGATTTCTTGCATACACTTTTTTTTTTATGTAATCCCATAAATGAAAATTGCAAATAGTTAAATTTGGAGACTGTGATGGCCAAAAGCCTGCACTAATAACCAGATTTTCAAAAATTTCATTAATTCATTTTAACGAGTCTTCAGCTGTGTGTACAGTTGCAGAGTCTTGCCAGAAATATCCATTTTAACGAGTCTTCAGCTGTGTGTGCAGTTGCAGAGTCTTGCCAGAAATATCCATTTTAACGAGTCTTCAGCTGTGTGTACAGTTGCAGAGTCTTGCCAGAAATATCCATTTTAACGAGTCTTCAGCTGTGTGTACAGTTGCAGAGTCTTGCCAGAAATATCCATTTTAACGAGTCTTCAGCTGTGTGTGCAGTTGCAGAGTCTTGCCAGAAATATCCATTTTAACGAGTCTTCAGCTGTGTGTACAGTTGCAGAGTCTTGCCAGAAATATCCATTTCGACAGTCAATATCAGTCACTTCTAGGAAAAATGGTTTCAATATGTATCTTCATGCATTAATTCTGTTATTAAAAAAATTGGTCCTATAAACCTGTAACCATTCACTGCACACCATAATCCTATCCATTCATCATGTAGGGGAATTTCATGTATGCGATGGGGGTTTTGCTGGCTCCAATACCTGTTATTCTGCAACGAAACATACTCATTTAAGTGGAACCAGGCTTTGTCTGTGAACCATATTAATCACTGATCAATTATTCTAATATTAACGTCTTGCAACATCCAATTACAAAAACATAACCACATCTCAGGATCATGTGGCTGAAGTTCATGCATTACACTTATTCTGTATGGTTTCAAATGTAAAAGTTATGTAGCTTACAATGCTGATGCCTTAGAAACACCAGTTTCTTGTGTAAGTCATCTTAGGGATTTTGTTGGCTATGTTGTAATCTTTCTCCTATTTCATCTAATTTTTCCTCAGTAAACACATGTTTCGTTACCTTTGGTTTCTTATCGAGCACAGAACATGTTTCTCAAAATTTGTTTACAAATCGTCAAATGGTATCGCTATTTGGAGGATTTATATCTAGAAATTGTGTTCAAAATCTTCTAACGACTTCTCTGCAAGACTCTGTCTTCACATAATTATCATACATAAATACCCTATGCTGAAATGTAAACACAGATTGAGGCATAATAATTATGAACTAAGACCAGGTGTTTTTTACCTTGCAAGCATGTAACTCAACTTCCTCACCAAGCGGTTAAGTTTCAATATACCGGTAGCAGCATGAGTTTTTGACTCACAGTGAGCTGTGCAGTTGCTATGTCACATGACATAGAGTGAGGACTCAGTGGCTGCATGTGCTTCTCCCACTAGCCCGGGGGTAGACCAGGAGATCCTCTCTGTAGTATTTTAACAATACACTCAAAAATATGGTTTTCAAGTAAATTAAATCTACTGTAATGTACTATTAATTTATTTTGTCAACTTAATTACTGTTTTTATTATTACAAATGGTATAATTTTTTCATTCTTGTAACTTGTAGATAACTGTTATTAAATATTTTAAAACAAATGTCTAGCTATTTCTTGTTTAATTTACAATGTGGTACCTACAAAACTCAAGGGTAGGCCTATCAATAGTTTACAAAACTCAAGGGTAGGCCTATCAATAGTTCATTCATTTGAGAATTTTCCTCATCATTGAGGGTTTTCTCCAACCAATCTTAGTAATTAACATGAGTTTTTTTTAAGAAAAATACATAAATCACTATGGACTTTAAGAAAAATACATAAATCACTATGGACTTTAAGAAAAATACATAAATCACTATGGACTTTAAGAAAAATACATAAATCACTATGGACTTATAGACTATCAGTTTGTAACAAACATTCACAAATTTCCCTTAATTAAAGTTCTCAATCATTCTCTGTCCTCTGTGCCTTCATCCATTACACCAAATTCCCTCATTGAATTTTGAATGTTATTCTTGGTCTTCCTTTTCTGCTCCTTCTTTCAATTTCCCATGTATAGACAGCCTTTGGTAGTCTTTAATGCTGCATTCTTCTTATGTGTCCATACTATTTTAGCCTTCTGTATTCAATCTCCTCCATTATACTTCTTTCTGCATTCATCCATTTTCTAATTTCTGTATTCCTAATTCTTTCAGTCGAGATTTTCTGGCAGCTCTTCTCTAAAAATCCATTTCAACTGCAGTTATTCTGTTGGCAAGTTGTTGTGTCATTGTCCAAACTTCCGATCCATATAACATTATATTTTCTAGTATGGACTTAAAAATTAGTTGCTTTGTTCTGTTAATGATGTTTTTACTCCATAGTATAGAGTTTAACATTCCTATGGTTATTCTTCCATTACTAATCCTTTTTGCTATTCCTCTAATTGATGTTCCATCTTTCTCTATAATTGATCCCAAATAACACAGAAACTATCGCTCTCCTTATCTTTACTCCATCAATATATGAGGCCCTTAGAATAGCAAGGTCATATATGCAAAATAATAGTTTTGAGAAAAACGCATTTAAAGTTTCACAAACTTTTTCCGTCAATGTGAAGAAGTTAAATATTGTGTTCTGTAGTGGTTTAAAATTTGGACCGATATGAAAGTAATAATATTTATTGACTTTCCAGTAAAAATTGGGCCTGTTGCAAGTTAAACTTAATAGGCTACTTCAGAAAAGATAATCTATATTATTCACGGTGATAAATTACAAATTTATATATTAATGGTCAATTTTGCAACACTGGTTTCCAAAATACTCTTAAGCTATTCTATTCTATTTCAGTATTCATACTTTTTATTACAATTTAACAGTAAAGTAAAAAAATAAATAAACTAGGGATTTTACTCTTAGACAATACTGTAGTTGTTCATTGACGTTGCATGTTATGAAATGGAGTAACATGCATAGTAAATTGTAAAATTCTAAATAAAATATGAACAAATTAATTAAAGAAACAAATAATTGAAAATCATTTTGACTCACCAAGGCCAATATGTGGATGTAGGCACAAAAACTTGTAAAAATACTGTTGTTGAAGCTGGGTTAATAATTTAACAGATCCTCATCCACTTCGTCCTCTTCTTCCTGGGATAAACGATTCAAAGTTTCTTGGGCAGAAAATATGCTGTTGAAGTACCCATGATGAGTTGCTGGAATGTAGGAAAGAAGCACTCGAATATCTGCCAGCTCTTCTGAGGAAATAGCTAGTGGTTTTGTGTATTTTTCAGATAAGGTGATTCATGAAAGATTAAAATGATTCTGATCGTACATTTTTTCACGTCCTTTTTGCAGATTTATATTATAAGGTTCTTCTGTATTGTAGGCAGGTTTGATTCCAAATCCCATTTTGTAATTATTGAAAAAAAAAAACACTCTCCCTTCCGAAAACTTGGCACCCCAAATTTGCCACTTTGTTATATGATCCTGAAGAATTTGATCATTAAAATCTTCTCTCCTCATCGACACTACATTGAAAGGGTTCTTTCTCCTGCATACTTTAATGTGTTGCCCATACTGTATGGCGGTAAACACTTCTCTTCTACGAAGATGTTTCTCTATATTACCAAAAACACAGTCACAGGGTACGTATGAGTATCCTGGCACCATGAATGTGTGTTCAATTTCCATAAAACTGTGTACATGGATATATTTGAGGCACATCAAAACTATGTTTAATTTTTTGTTCTAAAAATATGCAACGTCTTCACTTCTTGTGCTATTTTATTTTTTATGTAATGCATGAGGCAACTTAAAATTTCAGCAGACCCTCGTTTTCCAGTGCTCTCATCCCAAATGAACATAGATGCATATACGGTTTTAAGATTGTGAATTACAAAATTATAAGTCCATAATTTCCGTTTATAGTACTCTGAGAATGTATCTAATGCTTAGCGTGTACAGCGAAAGAACTGAACGAAAAACCTATTCATCTGCACATCACCCTCATAGAAATAACCAGACAACAATAAGCACCTATGATAATATCCGGGCCTAAACAAACCCGAGGAATATAATGGTAATATAAATATCTTGGCTAAGATAGGCATGCAGGCAGCTGGGCCGGCCACACACGCCTTTACTATTCTCAAACTCATCTGTTATTGTGCTGCGATGCATCGGGTCTAACACCACATATTATTGCAATGGAGATATCATTCTCTTCCAAGGTGTATCAACATTTCTTATTCACAGGGATGAAAGAAGAAGGTTCAGAGTTTATATTGCTATAATAAAAAAAATGTGATTTTCGTTGATACGCCCTTGCTATTCTAAGCGCCTCATATAATTCATCTGGGTCATTTGTTAAATACTCCATTTTATTTTTGTTGATTTTTAAACCCCATTTCTGATATATATTGTTAACAACTGATTACACGTATAATTTCCATCTTGGGTTATAATTATCTGATCGGCAAAAAGAAAGTGATGTAGATATCTTCTTTCTGTTAAACCTAGACCCATTTTTGCACATGTGACCATTCTACTAAACATATGTCTTTACATATTTTAAACAGTGTTGGTAACATCGGGCATCCTTGTAACAATCCTTTACAGTTCCAAAAGGCTCCGACAACTAAGATCCCATTTCAATTTGACATTTACTGTTCTTATATATTTCTTGTATTAGGGATTCATCAATGTTTGCTATATGTAATGCCTCCCATAATTTTGCTCTTGGTATACTGTCATATACTTTTTTCTAAGTCTATAGAAACCAATCCAAACTTTGATTTATTTTCACATTTCTCAATGATTTGTCGTATTACAAATGTACAGTAAAACTTGTTTAATCCAGAACGTGAATAATGCGGAAAACTGTCCAGTGTGAACAAATTTATGGTCCTGGCAAAATAATAGTAATATTATGTATGTTTGTTTTGTATAAAATGGAATCTGTCCAATGCGAAAATGGAAGGATATTTCTACACAATTCATGGAAAAAAAATGTTTATAAGGTGGAAAGACTGA
Organism: Diploptera punctata; assembly: GCA_030220185.1. Classification (NCBI taxonomy): domain Eukaryota; kingdom Metazoa; phylum Arthropoda; class Insecta; order Blattodea; family Blaberidae; genus Diploptera; species Diploptera punctata. Next base: position 705,866 of record JASPKZ010003838.1, on the reverse strand, counting down.
GAGAGAAATAAATTAGTTTCCACTTCAGTGAACTCCTGTTAGGCAAAATAACAATAATGATGATTTCTACTGCCGGGTGAAGTAGATTTTCAACCTGTATCTAAAATTTTCTTTCGGCTTCACTGCACGCCCGTTATGCGAAATACAGGTTCGTTTAACATATATTTGCTGTGTGACATCTGTCTTACAAACAACCAGTGCACTGTAAAATCTTTATATTAGTTTAAGATCTGAGGCCGATTGTGTAGTATCTTTCACAGGTAGCGTTCTGAATTTATGGCTAAATCGTATGTATCATTGGCATTAAATGAAAAAGTGAAAGTGATTGAAGATAAAGAAGTACAAACTTTCAGTATGCAAAATAATGACTATTTTAAATGAGGAAAAGGCCATGTTTATGAGATTTTAAAACACAAAGAAAAAATAATTAATAAATGGATGCAAGGAGATGATCAAACAAAGAGGAAAGCAAAATAAATAAATAATAAACAAAATAAATGAAGAAATCAAGGAAGTAGTGTGGGAGTGTTTTACAAGTGCACAATCAAATAATCTCCAAATCAATGCTCCAAAGTCAAGCTCTAACTGTTGCTACAACCCTAGAGAATAATGATTTCTAGGCATCTTCAGGTTGGCTGTACAGTTTTAAAAGATGACAATTTTTTTTTATTCAATGTCTAAGGTTGTCATTTCGACATTTCTGGTTTCTCTCCTAGCATTGGCATAATTGTAACCCACTTCTGAAGTTGGGGCACCTAAAAGGCGGAGTTACATTACCCCGATGATATGATGGGTGATAAATGATAATGACGTGTCAGGAGAGTTCTTAACCTAAATTCCAGACCATGGGCAACCACAGGAATAATTCTCTTTAAGGAAAAATTCCTATGGTTTGACCAGGAATCGAATCCGGGACCTCATGAACAGTAGTCAGAAAAGCTGACCACTAGTCCATGAGGCTGGTCAATGTAGTGTGGAATGAAATTTGCAGGAAATCAAAGGATGTGGACGAAAGTATAATTAGTGACTGGAAACCGAAACTGCATACTTTAATTTTAGGATACAGGCCTAAGAGACATTTTTAATGCTGACAAAACAGACTGTTTTTTTTTTTTTGCGTATTACCATCAAAATTGCTTGTACATACTATACTTCACTTTCCAATGGCAGCGAAACTACAATTAATCCAAGGTACATAAAAAGACATATGGTACTCTACAATCTAAGATTGGTTAGTAATTTTTTGTTTTTTTTTATAATGCGGAATTTTGTCTAAAAAAATTGGTCCCATGCGATTCTGCTTTGAACAAGTTTTACTGCATTATCTATTTTGTCTAATATGGAAAAAAAAATTGGTCCCATGCGATTCCGCTTTGAACAAGTTTTACTGTATTATCTATAAGAGATCGACCTGGTGTAAATTCACATTGCTCTTCTATTCCACTGTAACATTTTTCTATTTTGTTTTTTATCACTTTTTCTAGGCATTTCATCAGAGAATTCATAACACAAATTCCACAGTAATTTTCGCAATTCCTTACTTAAATATGGTTATGATATGTCCTACTGTCATTTCTTCCAGTATTTTTTCTTCTTTTAAAATTTGATTAATAGATTTGTTATGAGTTTGAATAAAGTTTTTCCTCCATTTTTCGATATTTCTAAATGCATTCCTCCTGGTCCTGCTGATTTGCCATCAATAGTAAAAAAAAAAGTTAAAACAATCCCTTTTTTACAATGAAGCAAATACAATGCCAAGTATTTTGTTGTTTCTTAAAATAGGAAATATGTTGTAGATTAATTTAAAAAATAGAGATATGAATTTTGTAAAACACCGTTTTCGTGCTAAAAAGTTTTTAAAAACTTATAAAAATATGTTTATAAAGCAGATAAACATAAAGTGTTGCCATTTTTTTTCTAGAATTAGCACCATTCACTCAACAATGCTGCAATTTTTCATAAGATTTGCACTATAAATGTCAAAGATACAAATATTTTTCATTGAAAGTACAAGTTCTTTTCGGAGGTTTGGAAACGGCAAAACCGGCTATTTTACTAATATTTCAAAGTCCTATACAACAAAAAACCAGTTGAAATAAAGAGATAAAATTTGGTATACTTTCATAAACATGTGATAAGATAAAAAATACAAAGTTTCATCAGCATCGGAGGTGGTGGGTGACAAATTGTATTTTTCCTGGATGATTTGGTGTGTAATGACCCTAAAATGATGACCCAAAACTCATGGATTATAGCGCAAATGGCTGTTTATCGTAATGAAAAAACATGAAATGACAAAGATGAATTCCATTATATTCTTTTGTTCCTAACCGGAGCATAGGGCCTTAATGAAACTCTTCCATTTGGTTGTATTTCTTGCCGGTGGTTTGAGTTGAGTATGTGCAATCCAACACTACTCTGTTTCTTTAATTTGTTTTTTGATAGGTGCTTGTCCAGACAGTTGAATTAATGTCGTTGAATATTGTTAGTGACCTAAGTAATGTATGAATATGGTGTTTGGTCAGAACAAAGTATGAAAATAGTGAAAACTTGAATTAGAAGTGGAAATAGTGTTATAAACTTTAATAACAAAGAGAAGGGTAGCAAATGTGAACATACACTACTTGTTGGCTATGTAGGCTCAGTTGATATCGGAGTCATCTTGAATTCTATTTGAGTACACAATCCAAAACTTAACACAACTTTTCTAATGTAATGTAGTGAAACTAAGCTAACCTATTAACCTAATCTTATATATAGTAACTTGTTAACAATGTAGAAGACTGAATGTCAATTGCTGAAATAATTTGCTCCAAAAAATCACATGAATGAGTGAAATAAGAAGTCATATTAAGGGGAAAAAATTAGAACTTGCATTCACTTATTCAATTAATTGTTGTTAAGTTCTAGAGAATCGCAGTGTGCAAGCATAAATGTTTAATGTAACTTACACCAGATGGCAGGACATATCTGTGAAATTGGTGTAACCAACCTTTGCAATAAATTCCCAAACATATTTATAAGAAATGGATGTACACCAACTTTCCCATTCCTAACCTAAAAATTAATTCATCATAATTTCCTTTCACTCCTAGCTGGAGCATAGGACTGCAATGAAATTTCTCCATTTAGCTCTATCACCTGCCAACCTCTTCACCTCCAACCAAGTTTTTCCCATTTCACGTATTTCTCCTTCAATTGTCCTCTCCCAAGTTATTTTTGATCTTCCAATCATCAATATCCTCTTATCACGTCCTCCTTTTGGAAGGCTAATTCCAAATAAGCCTCCAATCATCTCCACCTTCCCAGGCTTTCCTTAAACTTTTCTTCATTTGGTTAATCCATCTTTCTTGTGGTCATTTTCCTTGAAACTTGAGATTTAGCAGTCTTTGTTTGTAGTCTTTCCTTTCCCATTCGTTTGAAATAACCAAACCATTTTAGTCTATTTTTTTCTATGTCTGTTGTTAATTTTTCTACATTTAATGCATCCCTGATTTTGTTGTTTCTTATTCACTCTCCTTGTTTTATATACCATTCCACATAAGAATTTCTTTCCTGTAGTTTGGATTCTGCTCAATTCCTTCTTTGTATATGTCCAAGTCTCAAATGCATATGTTAGAACTGGCTTGAAATAAGTTTTATACATTGCCATTTTACTCTTGATGGGTATACCTTTATTCCAGATTAATTGTTTAGTTAAATTATAGACTTCTAAACTTTTCTCTATTATTTTACTGATTTCAGTCTGTATTTTATCATTTGCATTTATTACTGCTCCTAAATATGTAAATTTTCCTACTTTTTGTAATTTATTCCAATTATCGTTCTGGTTTCTATATATTTTCATGACTGCCATTTTCTCAATATTTATCTTTAAACCATATTCTTCTGCAACTCTTTTCCAACATTCAAGTCTGTTTTTTATTTATTTTTTTTTAATTTCCCCATATCATTACATCATCTGCAAAGATGAAGGTTTTCATGTCTGGCTTTTGCCTTCCCCTACAACTTTATTTGTTATTTCATCCATTATGGCATTGAACAAAATAGGCAATAACACACTCCCTTGAAACTGCACCATTTGTTTCAAACCATTGTGTCATTCCTACTGGAGTCTTAATGCAGTTTTCACATTTCCTGCATGTGTTTTTAATATTTCAATTAAATTCTTAGGCACCTTCAAATTGTGTAAGGCTTCCCATATTTTTCTATATACAACTATTATACGCCTTTTCAAAATCAATGATGGCAATTTATAGTTCTGCTCCATATTCCCATTTTTTCTCAATAAGCTGTCTTACGCAGAAGATTAAATCCACCATTGATCTTCCGCTTCTGAAGGCATGTTGCTCTTCTCTTAAGTTTTCCCTAACTCCGCCATTGCCGGTCCCAAGCCCAGATGAGAAAGGAGGAGGGGGAGGAGTAACACCTCATAAAAAAACCTTGGTTCAGCTGGCCCGGCTGATAATACCATGTGAGGGACCCTTACCAGGGAACAGTGAAGACCTCAACGGCAATGAAGGCGGAGAGGATACCCTTAATACGGCAGATTTGGCGGAAGAGGCACCCTATCCTCACTCAGGGAAAGAGAGAGGAACTGCTGCCTTGCGGAGAAGGAGAAACTTCAAAGGCTAAGGGAGCATCCCCTACAGAAAAGCATGCCTGTCCAAAAGGCATTGAGGTGGCAACCCCACCACTGGACTTACCCAACTATAGGCTAGTAACCTATAATGGGGAAAACTTTAAATACTCGAAAGACTACAAGAAATAAGCAGGCGGATAATAAAACTATGACGACAGGCAAAGAACAAAGGATTTATGATTACTGGAATTTGGCAACCTGGAACGTAAGAGGACTTAATAAAAAAAAGAAGAATTGGTAGAGGAATTGAAGAAAAGACAAATAGACATAGCTGTTATTAGTGAAACAAAAATGAAAGGAAGAGGATCAACAGAAATGGGAGATTATCATATGATCTATTCAGAAGTAGAAAAGACAGAAAGAGCCAAATCTGGAATTGCTATTTTAATAAAACAAAATTGGAGAAAAAAAAAACTTATTCCTGGATAAGTGACAGAATAGTAACATTAAGATTAAAGTTAGGAAGAGATAATTTAACAATAATAGGAATATATGCCCCATCTACTGGAAAATAAAAAGGAAGCCGAGAAATTCTATAATGAACTGCAAGATAGCCTATAAAGGATAGAATAAATAAAAATGACCAGATAGTAATATTACGGAGACTTCAATGCCAGAATTGGAAATAAAACCGTTAAAGATTTAATTGGCCCACATGGAGAAAATGAAGTAAATGATAAAGGGATAATTTAAGAGATTTTTGTATGTATAACCAGCTACGAATTACAAATACATTTTTCAAACATAAAGAAATGCATAAGTTTACTTGGATGAGTCGGAGATCCAGATCTATAATAGATTACATAATAGCAAACAGAAAATTTTGGACACAAATAACGGATACGAGAGTCTATAGGGGGACAGAAATAGATTCTGATCACTTTTTAGTGGTTGGAAAAATTAGAACGAACAAACCTTATTTTAGAAGGAAAGTAGAAAAGAAATCAGAAAACGAAAAATACAAAGTACAGCTATTAGAACAAGAAAGTATAAGACAGTTATATGAAAATCGAATAAAACAAAACTTGAAACCAAGAGTTGGAGATGTAGAAATAGATTGGATAAAATTAAAAGAATCAATAAAAAAGCAGCAAATGAATGTTTGGGAACCACCAAAAATAGACCAAAAAATCGATTGAAAGTTTGGAATGAAGAAATAAAAGAAGCAATCAGTAATAAGAAGATAGCTTATTTAAAATGGCTTAATTCTGGGACTATTAATGATAGAATAGATTACAAACACAAAAGAGCAATAGTCAGAAAATTATCCAGAAAATTAAAAAATGAAGGATGGGAAAGTTTTATAAAAAATATAGAAAGAGATGTCACAGGAGCAAAAAGATATGGTTTCAAAGTATTCCAGCGATTAAGAGAAGAGTGTACGGATAAATTGGCTATAAATGGAATGACAGCAGAACAATGGACACAGCATTTCTGACAGTTATTATATTCAGAGGAAGAAGAAACAAATACACCTCCCTGTCCCACAGAAGAATATAATGCTATAACATTGGATGAAGTGATAGAAACTATAAAGAAAATGAAAAATAGAAAAGCTAGTGGAGTAGATGGTATACCAATGGAGCTTTGGAAATATGGTGGGAAACCACTCTATATTACATTGGTACAAATTTTTAATGATATATGGGCACATGGAATAATACCTCAGGACTGGAAAACATCATTAGTAATACCCATCCATAAGAAAGGAGAAAAAAGTAACTGTTCAAATTATAGAGGTATATCATTGTTGACAACAGCATCTAAAATATATACATCCATTTTAAAACGAAAACTTCAGAAAATTACAGAAGATAAAATTGGAGAGGTACAATGTGGATTCCGAAAAGGCCGATCGTGTATCGATGCTACATTTGTTATAAAACAACTAATTGAGAAGTGGAAAGAATTTAATATCCCCCTATATATATATATTATTTTTAGATTTTGAAAAGGCCTATGATAGAGTCAAACGGGACATAATGTGGAAAATATTGGAAAGCTACCAAGTCCCCAATAATCTAATAAATGCTATAAAAAGTTTATATGAAACCACATTTATAAAAGTAAAGTTAGATCATGGGAAAATAACAGATAAATTTGAAATTAACCAAGGTGTAAGACAGGGATGTGGACTATCTCCATTACTGTTTATTCTATATCTAAATAAAATTGTCCAGGAGTGGAAAAAACTAAACCCCCCAGGAGTAAAAATTTGTAGAGGAAATCAAATACAAACAATAATCTTCGCAGATGATCAAGTCACTTCTAGCGAGAAAGAAAGAAGATGATTTGCAGAGATCAGTGTTTAAATTGCAGAATACCCTGGAAAAATACAACATGAAAATATCTGAAAATAAAACCAATTCCATGGAAATCACTGGAAAGGGACTTTCGAGAGTGAGAGTAAAAATAATAATAAATAATAAACCAATAGAACACGTAACACACTTTAATTATTTAGGTAATAATATATCACAGCTTCATAATCAAAAAGATGTGGAAACAAATTTAGAAAAATATAACAGATTAAATGGTATAATTAGGAAAAATTTTGGAAAACAAATGAGGAAAGAAATCCAATTGAGATTTCTTAATGTCATAGCCAAACCTGCTCTACTATACGGAAGTGAATGCTGGACACTTCGAGCAAAATATAAATCCCGCATTAATAGTTCACAAATGAGATTCCTCCGATCACTAACTGGAGCAACATTAAGGGATAGAATGAAAAATGATGAGATAAGGATGCAGTGGAATAGTAGGGAAATGTTTGAACATATACAAAATTATCAGATTAAATGGTTCCAACACGTCCAGAGAATGTCAAATTCCCGTTTACCAAAGATGATTTACCACCTCAACCCTAAAGGCAAAAGAGACCTTGGAAGACCCTTCAACTGATGGAAAGATCAGTTTTTGTAGTCGCAGAATGGGCATCATCACCCAATACTGCATTCGGAAGAAGAAGAAGACTTTACATAATCCTCTGACCAAAATTCTTTCATAAATTTTAAAGCAGTGACATAGCATAGATATGCCCCTATAATTTGTACATAACATTCTGTTTCCCTTTTCATAAATTGAAACAATTATGTCTTTTTGCAAATTATTTGGTATAACATTTTCTGTCCTAATTCTCCTCAAAATTCTACATAACCACTGGTATGATATTGGATGTGCTGTTTTTTAATATTTCTACTGTGATTTCATCTATTCCTGCAGATTTGTTTTTTCTCATTTCTTGGATTGCAATTTCTACATCAAGCATGTCTTGTGGCCGCATGCAAATACATTAGTCTCTGGTGAGGTGAGTTTTCTGTGAGAACGTGCAAAGTTCAAATTAGCAAGTCGCTGACTGGTCATGCATGAAAGTTTTTTTCATAATATTGGCAAGAAATTACCCAGAATTCCCAGCGATAAAACCACTTCTGTTATTTTCGTCTGCTAGAGGAACGCATTTATGCTTGCGTTCCGCAAATAAAACTGTATACGATGACATCTGCATCACGCAATATTATGCCGATTCTCCTGTTCTTCCAGTTGAATTCTCTGGTAGACTCTATCAAATTCCTCTTCTCTGCATATACCGAAAACATGATCGAAGTCTTCAAGATCCGACATCTTGGATAAAGCAGCAAGGTAAGCAACAAGGTTTCAAAATACATCGGTTACCATCGGGTTGCTCACGATTCGTTCTCTGCAAAGTCACCTCGCCAGGTAGCTTAGGAATTTCGACAATTATTATCGCATGAACAGATTTTTGAGTACGCAAAAACGTCTTTGGATGCAACTTTCTCAGCAGAGTACAAGCTGAGAACGACTTTCATGGTCTAATGCAATCATAGATATGACCCCTAGGTCTTCTATCTCTTCATTTGTTGTTATGTTTAACCTCTTCCACATTTACTCCTCGTGTTACATTTTCACTTGCATTTAATAATGTTTTAAAAAGTTGTACCATATATTTATAATTTCATACTTTGATTATGCCATGTTTCGATTATTGTGACTTACTCTTAACTGAAATGAATATTACATTCGGACAAAAACTACGAGTTCATAATACTTGTGCACGATATATATTCAACCTCCATAAATCAGACCACATAACTCCAATATGCGAAATGTCTTGGCTCCGATTGGAAGACAGGCAAAAGATACATTGCCTCTGCTTCTTATACAACACTTTGTCCACTTCATCACCCCTTTATATTTTTACTTGCTTTCATTCTTAAGGCAGTGTGCTACAAACCGGAAGGTTGTGGGTTCAAGTCTCGGTGGGGTCAGGATTTTTAAACTGACCCAAAAATTCTGGTGGCACCATGGCCCTGGGGTCGACTCAGCCTCTAACTGAAATGAGTACCAGATGCTTGTTCTGGGGGTAAAGACGGCCGTCACGCAGGGCTGACAACCCGGCTGACATTAAGTGCTGATTGTCTACAAAAAGTGGGAGCCTTAACATCCTACTACCCCAAGGGCCTCCCGAGGCCTGTAGTGGGAACACTTTACTTTACTTTCATTCGCTATCCTCCCACCATAATTTACTCACGCGATCGAGAGAAAATTTAACTCTAGCTATTCCTCTACATCAAACATCTCACTATTTCTCATCCTTCCTTGTTTCAACCACACAACTCTGGCATTCCCTCCCCTCGTATATCAAGGACTGCCCGACTCAAAAACAGTTTAAAAAGAAACTCACTTCATATTTCCTTAGACTATTTAACTCATGTCCCAAATGGGAGTCAATGACCAATCACATTTCAATGATTTTTTATTTATAACCAATCACAGTCGTGTTTCGCCTAAAATTTACCAACTAAAGTTTATCATAATAAAGAAAGCACTTCCTTTTTAACATTCTGAATAGGTCATAGCATTATTTTGCAGTGACTGGCCCTCTAAGTGATGAACAAAGGAAGGAAATGAAGTCGTTTCTCATTTGTTTTCAAACATCGCCGTGTATATTAAATATATAAATATTTTTAAATAACTATAGTTAAATAATGATTTGCGAGTAAACAGCTTAATTTTATTCGTTAAATAGTCCTAAACTATTGATTTCCAAATTCTCTAGATAAATTCACTCCTCACTTCATGAGTCGTAAATTTATCGATAATTTGGAAATCACTCGTGGCATTACTTATGATAATATAATACATAACCCTGTTCCATGTATACGTTTATTGTTTCTTTATATTTTAAACTTTCTTTACCAAGCCATTTACTTAATCTAATTATACATTATTTTTTGTTATTATTATTACTATTTTTCTTTCTTACCCTTGTCAAATTTATATTGTGTAGTCTATATCTTTTATGCATCAATCATAATTCTTACTGTATGTATAATTTAACTCTGGTGAAGTGGAAGAGAAGACCTTATGGTCTTAACTCAATCAGGTAAAATAAATTAATTTATAAAAATAAATAATAGTTTTAAAAAACTAAAACAACACGCTTTATTAGAAAATCGAACTCAAAAATGAAAAATAATTTTAATTTCCAACACTCTTGGGATAAATTTAAAGTGGTCAACAAAAAAATCTTCTCCAACACATATAGAATAAAACTAGAATTTTCAACAAAAAGAAAATAATTTTACCATCAAAAGCGTGGGGTGCTCTATATCAATTAATATATTTGATAATAATCAGATATTGGTAAAAGTAAAGTCTCTAAGAAGAACATGTAAAAATCAAAAAAGGCACCCCACGCTTTTGATGGTAAAATTATTTTCTTTTTGTTGAAAATTCTAGTTTTATTCTATATGTGTTGGAGAAGATTTTTTTGTTGACCACTTTAAATTTATCCCAAGCGTGTTGGAAATGAAAATTATTTTTCATTTTTGAGTTCGGTTTTCTAATAAAGCGTGCTGTTTTAATTTTTTAAAACTATTTTTTATTTTTTAGTTTTAATATTTTACAGAATAAAATAAGAATGTAAATATATTTAAATTCCATACTACTGTAGTATGAGCTAAAATTAATACTCTTCTAAAAAAAAATCCTCCCCAGCCGGATTCGAACCAGAGACCTATGGCTTACTGAAACTATATACCACTAGTTCGCCGCTCTTACCAACTGAGCTCTGACAACGATTGACTAAAAAGTCGACAAGTTCGTAACCTATTATACCAGTTTTAATGTTTTTGATTTTCTGATGATTCTGGCCAGAAATTTAGAAATAAAATATGAAATTATTATAGTGTCACGGGTCCTTTACAAGTATACAAAGTTGCAAGTCGATCCAATGCTTCTAAGTGGGTGAAAATCATGTTCAAAGATTCCGTTACATAAATACAAAAAACACTTTTTTTGATTTAATGATGATTCTGGCCAGGATTTTAGAAAATAAATATGAAATTATTGTATTGTCACGGGTTCTTTACAAGTATACAAAGTTTCAAGTCGGTCCAATGTCTCTAAGTGGGTGAAAAATCGGGTTCAAAAATTCCGTTACATAAATACAAAAACACTTTTTTTGATTTTCTGATGATTCTGGCCAGGATTTTAGAAAATGAATATGAAATTATTGTATTGTCACGGGTCCTTTACAAGTATACAAAGTTTCAAGTCTAGCCTATGTTTCTAAGTGGGTGAAAATCGGTTTCAAAAATTCCGTTACATAAATACAAAAACACTTTTTTTGATTTTCTGATGATTCTGGCCAGGATTTTAGAAAATAAATATGAAATTATTGTATTGTCACGGGTCCTTTACAAGTATACAAAATTTCAAGTCGATCCAATTATTTTAAGTGGGTGAAAAACGCGATGAAAGATTCAGTTACATAGATAGATAGATAGATAGATAGATAGATAGATAGATACAGGTCAAGCTAATATAAAGCGTGTAATAAAAAATATATTATCATAATAAAGAAAGCACCTCCTTTTTAACATTCTGAATAGGTCATAGCATTATTTTGCAGTGACTGACCCTCTAAGAAATACAGCTACTAGATTGTATATATAGTGCATGAATGTCAGCAGAAAGTGCATGAGACAGATAATTTACCAAAGATGATTTACCACCTCAACCCTAAAGGCAAAAGAGACCTCGGAAGACCCTTCAACCAATGGAAAGATCAGTTTTTGTAGTCACAGAACGGGCATCATCACCTAATACTGCATTCGGAAGAAGAAGAAGAATAAGAAGAAAAATATATTATGGATCCTTCATTATCAAGAAATCTTGTGTTGTCTATTCTGCCTTTCATTTTATTTCCTATTAATGCATAGAATAGTTTCATATATCCTTCTATTTCTCTCTCCAGTTATTCTGTAAATTTTAACCATGTTTTCTTTGTTCAAATGTAATATTTTTTTTTTACTTGCTTTTGCCAATCTCTTCCATTTATTCAATCTTTCTTTTGTTTTATCTTTAAACTACTTCCTCCAAGCGTCATTTTTTCTTCTAGCTGCTGTCTTTATTCTTTCAGTCCACCATGGTGTTTATTTCTTCTTCATCCATTATTTTCTCCCACATGTTTTTTTCCTCTGCCTCAATAATAGATTTTTTTAATCTCTTTCATTCAATCTCAACTGTTTGTATTTCATCTTTTGGTATTTTAGTTTTTAAATTTTCCTAATACTCTTTTTGTATGACTTTTTTCGAGTTTTTATCTTTGCACCTTGACTTTGATAAACTTTACCAAATCCTCTATTATGCTTTAAGTCAGCAACTAGTAATCAGTGATCTCCTAAATTTTTGCTTGGGATAACTTTAACATCGAGAACTTTTTTTCCATATACTGTTCGATAAGATGATACAATCTATCAAAGTTTGATGTTGCCCATTCGAAGAATATCTAGTTATTTAGTGGTTTCTCCTTCTTGCTAGTAAATTTCCAACCATTTCTTTGGCATAAATGTAATAATTCTTCTCCTTCCTCATTTTTATCACCAATTCCATGTGGACCAAGTATCGTATCCATCTCTTGACTCTCCTACATCACCCATTAAGCATATATTTTCTTCAAATGAAACTCTTTCCAAATTGTTTAAAAATTCTTCCTTCTCTTCATCTGAATACCCAATGTAGGAAGCATATATTTGCAAAAGAGAAATTTCCATCCCCTTGATTAAAATTGTAATATTCTTCCATTAATGAAATCTATATTCATAATATTTTGTGTGTGTCCTGGTGCTATTATTATTGCTACTCCATTCTTTTTTTTTTCATTTTTCTCCCCTGCCAGTATATTTTCATATCCTTCACTCAGTTTCTTTCTGCCATGTCCGCTTTTCTTCATTTCACATATTCCTAGAATTTTTATTCTTCTTCTCTTCATCATTTGTATCAATTCTTCTGTATGTCCTGCGATGTTTAATGTGCTAATATTTAATGTTCCAAGTCTTATACCATTTTGTTTGCTGGTCCGTCTTTGTTTACTGGATTGATATCCGAGGCCTATCTACTGAACAAAATTAATTAATTGCACATTATTTAATAAACTATAAACTAATCTGGTGTACACTAACTTGTCCCATTACAGCATGGAGGCATGTGTCATGTATGCGGGTTGAATTCTTCTGCTGGTGCAGAGATATGTATGGTGTACGCTTGCTACTAGCACTGATTTAATCTGTTATTATGATATTTGTTTTTACATTAACTATTTCCCACTTACATAACTTTTATATAGAGACTTCAATGTTTTATTAAAAGAATTGATGATGGGCCTGAGTAACATGTTAAAATAATTTCATATTTGCATTTATTCTTGCAGCCCCTGATACTTTCTTATATTTATAACTTGATAAAGGATATCTGTGTTTTGCACTCTTGCTATCTATGAACTCCAAGATCAAACCGCAATATTGTTAAATAATTGGTCAGTAGACTTTTTTTAGAAAAAGAAAATCCGCTGTTCCTGTAGATCAGCTTGACTAGTGATTTTATTCTACTTGCAAATTTGTTCATTTTAATACAATGACAAAATTCACCACCTATGAAGGCCCAAAAGAGTTATTTCCAATTTATACTATAGTGTAGTACCTCAATAATAAATTTCAATTGACGATACCCTTATATTATGGAATGGCAGTCTACCACTAATTCAGTAACTACCAATAAAATATATAAATCATTAAAATTCAGAATTATAAATTTTGAACTCCAGAATCAACTACTGGCAATTTATAGTTGTTCATTATTTATACAGGCAAGGACACAATCTTGGATTCTAGTTTGATTTCAGGCATTTCTAAATAAAACTATGGCTATTGTACTGGGAAAATGGTATACAATGTGGATGGGTATCCTTTATAATTCATCTTCATTATCAATGAAATTAAAATTTCTTAAAACTGACTACGTTGGGACACTTAGACTTAATAGAAAACATGTAGTGAAGACAACAAAGGATAAAAAAAAATAAAAAAAGGAGTGAACTTATTTCACAACATTCAGATCCACTTACAATTATGAAGTGTAGTGTAGTGACAAAACAAATGTTATCTACATACTATACTGACGAAATCAAAATTGTAAAAACAAGAAGAGGATAAGACAAGGTGAAACTAATTTATGATATGTGACTATAACAACTTCATGGGAGGTGTGACTTTAAGGGCCGCATGCAAATACATTAGTCTCTACTCAAATTACTTCCAATCACTGGTGAGCTGACTCATCGTGAGCAAGTGCAAAGATCGAATTAGCTACCCACTAACTGGTCATGCATGAAAGTCATCGTTTTTGTAATATTGGCAAGAAATTACCCAGAATTCTATAAAGCAGCAAGGTATGCAGCAAGGTTTCAAACTACATCGGTTCCCTTCGGGATTCTCACGATTCGTTTCTCTCTTAAGTTACCTCATCAGGTAGCTTACAAATTTCAACAATTATTATCGCATGAACAGATTTCTGAGTAAGCAAAGTCGTATTAGGATACAACTTTCTCAGCAGAGAACGCCTTTTACGGTCTAATGCATTCATTGATTCGACCCTAAAAGATCAGATATTACAGAGTTAACTGAGAAAAAAAATGGTCCATGAAGATGTACAAAAAAACTTTTAAATATATGCATACTGAATGCAAGTAATGTTTACAGGCAAAACAGTGGAAACCAGAAGAAAGACAAATTAAGATTTAGGGTTGATGAAGGTCTTTCAGCACAAGAGGGATCATGTCCATCCATAGTAATTCTGCTGAGGGCAGGTCTTCATTTTCATGCTACGCTTTGCAGCTTTACTAGTGAATTATAGGTGTGGAAGCTTCCCGTTGCTTCCCACACCAGTGAAGGATGATGATGATTGATTGATAATGATGATGGCCAGATGATTTTCGGGGACCATTGGGCCCTAAGCTTCCTGAAATTTGTTTTACAGGTGAGGAAAAACCATGATAAAAACCTCACCCAGGAGCCTGTCCCGACCGGGAATCAAACCGAGGCCCGCTGCATGACAAGGCAGCATGCTACCTCAAGACCACAGCGGTGGACTAGGGATCATGTATAGAAAGGAAATTTTCTGAAGGCATACAACCTATAATAATGTTACCAAAGTGTTAGAAAGACATATTTGGAGAAGATTCCCCCTACAAGAGATGTGTTTTTAATAAGCATGAAAAAAATGGAAAAAATCCATTTAACTTTATCCAGATTGTCAAGCTGGTTTATGTCTTGAAGACTGTTTCAAGATTTATCCCACCAACTACATTTCTAAAGCCCCTGCTGGTCTAAGTTTTTTTTTCTAAAGACACTTCTCTTTGTGTAAATATTGCATTATGTTGTTAGGTAGTGTGGCGGTTCTCTGAATCCTTCAAAGAATTCATAGTGCAATTCACTGTATCATTTATGAGAGAAACCTATTATTTCATATATCGTTGTGGTGACTACAAAAGGTTGTAAGTCATTTATTTTTTAAACTTTTCAGTATGCTAAAAAAAATGATTATCTCTACAAATATTAATAATATATTTAAGGTGATTATTAAAATTATATTATAATATTATATAAATTAAATATGGATTTTCATCAAGTAAACACCAACTCAATTGATTATATAATATTATATATTATTCCTGGATGACATAGGACCATTTGCAGCTTGTGCAAAGGTGAATGCTGCTTATGATGATGCAATAAAATATAATTCTGATTTTTGGTAACATACAACCTATTACAGTCACCACGACGATATATTTCAACTGAGGCACAACAATCATCAATACGTCTACACATGCAGAGATGTTAAGTGAGTACCATAATAAATTTAATTAATTAAATATTATATTAAGGATACACCAAAAGGGAATCGCAAAATCATTTAAATTGCACAAGATATTTCTATTTAAGTGTATTATTGGTATACTTGCAATAAATGGCTGAATTTAAATTCCAATGAAAGCTCCTCCTGTAACAGGGTATGGCTGGTCATTTAACTCTACCCACTTTGAGGGGTTATAAGAAATGGATGTACACTAACTTTCCCCTTCTTAACATAACAAAATTAATTACTTGCACATTATTTAATAAACTAATCTGGTGTACAGTAACTTGTTCCATCGGAATCTAGCAAAATAAAGTGAATTTCTTAAAATATGTTTTAGAATTAATTGTGAATGTCGGTCACACCAATTTCACAGATATGTCCTGCAATCTGGTGGAAGTTATATTAAGCATTTGGCATGTGCACTGTCATTCTATAGAAATATGAGAGATAAATACCACAATTTGTACATAGGCTAGATAAATATTCAACAATTATAAAATATGTTTTAAGAATCATTCCAAAATGAAATGTTATTAAAAATGGTAAAAGTACATAGTGCAACAGAGTCATAAGAATTTTCTATGATAAATCATAGAAGGTTGGATTCTTAAGTTGAGCAATATTAAGTATAAAATGTTGTAATCAAGTTGAACTATTTCTGTCTAGGGAAAAAGTGTACTATTTGTCTCATATGAATTCTTTTAAGTTCTCAGAATCGCAGTGAACATGCACAAGTTGTGGGAGTTGCTGTAATGGTTAATGTAACTTCTGGTAAATGGCTCTGAAGTCGGCGTTAACAATTTTCGGAATAAATTCCCAAATGCTAAAAAAAAATGGATGCGAACTAACTTCCCATTTCCTAAACTAACAAAACAAATTATATGCATATTATTTAATAAACTATAAACTAATTTCATGTACACTAACTTGCCCCATCGGAATCTAACAAAATGGAAGTTAATTTCTTGAAATATGGTTTGGAATTATTTGCAAATATTGGTAACACCAATTTGAGAGCTACCTAGCGGATGTTACATTAAGCATTTGTGCATCTGTAGAATTTGATTCACAATATTTGTGTAATTATATAAATATTTTCAATATTTAAAAATTGTAAGAAATGTTTATAAAATGGTTCCAAAATTGTTTAAAATAGTACGAAACATGTTTAAAAGTGTGTAGTGTAACAGTAACGTAAGGATGTATGGAAAATTGTGTGAGACAAACAGGTAATCTCAGCCCTGTCTAGTTCATTTTAATGACTAATTCTTAAAACCTAACCAAAATAAATAATAGTTTTAAAAAACTAAAACAACACGCTTTATTAGAAAACCGAACTCAAAAATGAAAAATAATCTTAATTTCCAACACGCTTGGGATAAATTTAAAGTGGTCAACAAAAAAATCATCTCCAACACATATAGAATAAAACTAGAATTATCAACAAAAAGAAAATAATTTTACCATCAAAAGCGTGGGGTGCTCTATATCAATTACCGGTAACATATTTGATAATAAACAGATATTGGTAAAAGTAAAGTCTCTAAGAAGAACATGTAAAAATCATAAAAAGCACCCCACGCTTTTGATGGTAAAATTATTTTCTTTTTGTTGATAATTCTAGTTTTATTCTATATGTGTTGGAGATGATTTTTTTGTTGACCACTTTAAATTTATCCCAAGCGTGTTGGAAATTAAAATTATTTTTCATTTTTGAGTTCGGTTTTCTAATAAAGCGTGTTGTTTTAGTTTTTTAAAACTATTATTTATTTTTAGTTTTAATATTTTACAGAATAAGATAAGAATGTAAATATCTTTAAATTCCATACTATTGTAGTATGAGCTAAAAGTATTACTCTTCTAAAAAAGAATCCTCCCCAGCCGGATTCGAACCAGCGACCTATGGATTACTGAAATTATATACCACTAGTTCACCGCTCTACCAACTGAGCTCTTACAACGATTGACTAAAAAGTCGACAAGTCCGTAACCTATTATACCAGTTTTAATTTTTTTTATTTTCTGATGATTCTGGCCAGGAATTTAGAAATAAAATATGAAATTATTGTAGTGTCACGGGTCCTCTACAAGTATACAAAGTTTCAAGTCGATCCAATGTCTCTAAGTGGGTGAAAATCGTGTTCAAAGATTCCGTTACATAAATACAAAGACACTTTTTTTTATTTTCTGATGATTCTGGCCAGGATTTTAGAAAATGAATATGAAATTATTGTATTGTCACGGGTTCTTTACAAGTATACAAAGTTTCAAGTCGATCCAATGTCTCTTAGTGGGTGAAAATCGTGTTCAAAAATTCCGTTACATAAATACAAACACACTTTTTTTTTATTTTCTGATGATTCTGGCCAGGATTTTAGAAAATGAATATGAAATTGTTGTATTGTCACGGGTCCTTTATAAGTATACAAAATTTCAAGTCTATCCTATGTTTCTAAGTGGGTGAAAATCGTGTTCAAAGATTCCGTTACATAAATACAAAGACACGTTTTTTTGATTTTCTGATGATTCTGGCCAGGATTTTAGAAAATAAATATGAAATTATTGTATTGTCACGGGTCCTTTACAAGTATACAAAATTTCAAGTCGATCCAATTATTTTAAGTGGGTGAAAATCGTGTTGAAAAATTCAGTTACATAGATAGATAGATACAGGTCAAGCTAATATAAAGCGTGTAATATAGCTGTTTCCACATTTTGTTTAGTCTTAAACTCGTAAATCTAACTCAAATGTCCAACTGATTATAATGAGTAAGTCACTGAACTATTCAAACTTATTTAGTTTATCCGTTTTCAGTTTATTTGAATATATTCTAATATCATCTACTTAATTACTTCAACCTCCCATGATGGGTAAGCCAAGTTGAAGACTTCCAGGACTTGGCTATTCTATGCCACTATGTCACAGTGATTATTCAATCAGAGAATAAGTGACTTTTAGCCACGTGTTGGCCAATGTGATAACACGTTCCTACTTGGGCCAATTATTAACATGTTTACTCATATATAAGGGGATTCTATTTTAAGAGTCCACCTACATTAGTGGGCAACTTAGTGTGAGAAAATGGGCAAGTTAGTGTTAGTTTAGGCAAGTTAGGGCGAGAAAATGGATGAATTAGTCCACCAGTTAAGTTTAGCACTTGCTTGTTTGTTACAGTAGTGGATATTAGTCACAAGGTGGCAATATTGTCTGAGTAATGACTCATACATGTTTTACATTGCAAGCTGATTTTAGGTTAGTTTGATTTCAATTTTTCACTTTATTTTAAGGCATTTTTCACATTTTTTGGAGAAATATCAACATACATAGGAAAAAAAGTCTAGTATTTTTCGATCACAAATTTTTCTAAGTTCTACTGAATCACAGTGGGATAAAGTTTCCATTAAATGCAGTGAGAAATTTTTCTAAATCCCAGGCAGACACCAAACAAAAGCAAACCAGTTTACTCTATGGAATATTGCGATGAAGCCAACATATACATGCTATTTAATGAACCTAAAAGCTAACCTAATGCAACTTAAGTACTCTAACCTGTGAAAGACCAATCTAAAAGCTAATCAAATGCAATTTATGCACTCTAACCTGTGAAAGAATGCAATGCCCAAAAATAAATAGTAAGTTCTGAAATTCTGAAATACATACTCTATGTCGGCTGCACAGGTGTTGTTTTGAATATTCGTTAAAATCAATATGGCTGCCACGTCTTCATGTTACACATATAGTTAAATATCATAGAAAAATATATTGAAATAATCGTTAGAAAAAATGTAAGGAAAAACTGTAGTTAAACTTGCGTGAAATATTGGCGCAACTGCACTTTTACTAGCGCTTGATTTTTCAGTTATATTGTTGTAAACTATAGCTCTTCTTCTGTAATTACTAACATTATTTAATATTTTAAACTTTTTCAAACAATTTTTATAACATTATTAGACAATTTTGAAATATTTATTTGAATATGCAAATCATAATATTATCACACTATTAGACAATATTGTGATGCTAACTGCTATTTTCTCCACAGAGTATATTACTTAGTCTATGATTTTTCTATCGCTGTTTTGGATTAACACTGGTTGGATCAGTGTTAGGGAGTGATAAGTAAGTGTACACCCATTTTTAATAAATATTTGGTAATTCTAATATTAATATTTTTTAACGTAGATTTGACAATTTATTGCAAATATTGATCATTTAAATTTCATAGCGATGGATAGTAATCGAGGATGATAATCGATATGTGGTTCGATTGTTGCTTACCGCTGGCTCTATAAACTCTGGTGCATGTGCACTGTTCTATAGGACTATGAAAATATTTCACGCTAGTTTAAGTGCAGTTTTTCCTAAATATTTTCGAAGTTCGATAGAACAACAGTGTGCATGCACCAGAGTTTATAGAGCCAGCAATAACCCACAATCGAACCACATATCGATTATCATCCTCAATTACTATCCGTCACCATGAAATTTAAATGACCAATCTTTGCAATAAATCCCCAAATCTATGTTAAAAAAATATATATTAATAATATTAAAATTTCCAACGTTTATTAAAAATGGGTGTACACTTACCTATCACTCCCTAACACCGATTCAACCAGTGATAACCAAAAAGAGCGATAGAAAAATCATAGACTAAGTAATATACTCTGTGGAGAAAATAGCGGTTAGCATCACTTTGCGTATTTAAATAAATATTTCAAAATTGTCTAATTATGTTATAAAAATTGTTTGAAAAAGTTTAAAATATTAGATAATGTTAGTAAATATAGAAGAATAGCTATAGTTTACAATAATAAACTGAAAAATCAAGCGTAAGTAGAATTGCAGATGAGCCAAATGTAAAATTTATTGTAAATGGTGGGAAATAATTTGAAAACAAAACCATGTTGGCACATGCGCATGGTGTATGCCTGGGATTTAGAAAAATTTCTCATTGCACTTAATGGAAACTTCAGCCTCACAGTACGCGTATGCATCAGAAGCTAGAATGTTTAATGAAGCTTCCGTAAGAAGGTAGTAAAACCAATATTACCAACTTTTGCAATAAATTCCCAAATGTTTATAATAAATGGACATACACCCACTTCCCTCTTCCTAACCTTTACACGCATAATATTTAATAAACAGTAAACTAATCTTGTGTACACTAACTTGTCCCATCGGAACCTAACAAAATGAAGTTAATTTCTTGAAATATGGTTTGGAATTAATTTCAAATGTTGGTAACACCAATTCCACTGCCATCTAGCAGAAGTTACATTAAGCATTTGCACACTGCGATTTTGCTGAACTTTATTCACTATATTCACATAATTATATAAATATTTAAAAAGCGTAAGAAATGTTTAATATAGTTTGAAACGTTACAAGTGATGTAGTGCAACAGTGGCATAAGAATGGTCTATGTAAAATCGAGAGCGACAAATACTAGACTTGAGACCATATCTCTCGGGCAATTATTCACATACTACAATTTTTTTTTTCTTTTTTCTTTATTTGAAAATATGTTGGTCACACGGTGGCATAGAATCCCCCAGGTTATTAATCTTACAAGGTATTAACTTGTAACTTACCTGACTTGTGAAGTAACCAAAAGCAAATGCTGAGAGTATCCATCCTTGCCAATGAAGACTCCATTTAAACTCATCTGTCATAGGCACAATCGCTATTGGCATAATGACTCGGTCTGCAGCATTTATAAAGTTTGCTACAGAGCAGAGAGCAACTATGCGAGAGGTTTTGGCCATCATTTTTAGATGAAGCATTCTTCGACACTCATAATGAAAACCATTTCTCTTGACAGTAAAACTAACCTCTAAAACGTAAGATTGAAATTCCGATGCGCTCTCTCATGTAGTTCGTCAAAAATTAAACTCGTTACGGGGATCTTGTGACAATGTAAATCAAATAACAGCATTGTAAATAACTAATAATTGAAAGTAGAGAAATTAAACTATTACTTATACATCGCGAGGTACGAGAAAATTGGACTAAACTTTCATGCCAATTTAACAATTATCATTTATACAAGTATCCATAAGTGTTCCGTACATTAATATGAGCAGCTGCATATATTACAATTTACAAAAATATCTAATGTATTAAAATGTTATGTCAAGTTTCCGATGAAACATATTTATTATTTAAGACCGTAAAAATACCATTCAACTTGACGTGGCACTCCTAACCATAAACATCAAACAGCGACAACGTCCGCTCTTTGAATATAGAGGATAGGGGCGCTTCTCAATGTTAAATTTTTACAACTGCCGCAACGCCATCTAAATTTGACCGACGGCGCGTAATTTAAACTGGTCACGCTGGTTCGATCGCGGTGGCTTAGTCGCATGAAAAGTACTCTACCCATTCATTTTAAAATAAAATTGAATGCTCAACACAAGCAATGCTATTTTATAAACAATTTTCACATGTTTTATTCTTGCTCTCTTCAGAAAAAATATTACAAGGACTATTAAAAAATTGACTAAAATAATGTCCACTTACTAAAAAAATAAAATAACATAGTACATAAATTAGATCACTATTTATTAGGAAGTATAGATTATACAGGGAATGATTGGAAAGCATTAGCTCAGGATAGGGATGTATGGAGAGCTTATGTCCGCGCGGCCTTGACCTACGGGTTCTATAGTGACAGTGAGTAAGTCAGTAAATAAGTATTTATTAGGAAGTAATTGAAAAAGTTATACAACAAAAACATTGGCAAAATTCTTTTTCTAAAGAAAAACACTTACTTACTTACTTACTTACTCACTGGCACTATCGAACCCGTAGGAACATGGCCGCGCGGACATAAGCTCTCCATACATCCCTATCCTGAGCCAATGCTTTCCAATCATTCCCTGTATAATCTACTTCCCTCAAATCATAGTTAATGTTGTTCTCCCACCTCATTCTTGGTGTACCAACTGGGCGTTTTCCTTCTGGCTTTCCTACAAGAAGTTTCCATGCACGTCTTTCATTCCCCATACGCGCAACATGTCCTGCCCATCGCAGTCTACGAGACTTAGGCCTAACTGTTCTTATTATATCTGGCTTCCTATAAAGACCATGTAGTTCATTGTTATGTAGTCTTCTCCATTCACCTGTCTGTTCATCTCTACTTTGGTCCAAAAATTTTCCTAAGAACTTTATTCTCAAATACTCGTAATCTCCTTTCCTCCCTTAAAGTAAGAGTCCATGTTTCGCACCCATATAATATAACTGGTAGAATAATAGTTTTATATATTTTCAGCTTAACGTTTTTTGAAAGGAGTGGGACATCAAAAGTCTCTGCAATGCATAATAGCACGCATTTCCAGAATTGAGCCTATGTTTAATTTCTTTGTGCATCTCATTCCTATTTGTGATTATTGTTCCTAGGTATTTGAATTCAGCCACTTCCTCAAAATTTCCCTCATTTGTCATTAGCTGTCCATTTCCATTATATAGTGAATTTCTACGTGTGACCATATATTAGTTTTATTGATATTTACTTCCAGTCCTAATTTCTTAGTGTTACTCAATAGTGTGCGCGTATTGTCCTTTAGTATCTCCTCGCTATCGGCCAACAATACTACATCATCAGCATAAACTAACAGCTTATTAATACCATTCAGTTGTAAGCCTTCCTCATTCTCTAAAGATTTAATGGCATGCTCTAGTACAAAATTAAATAGTAGAGGAGATAGTGCATCTCCTTGCTTCAACCCATTCTGGATTTCAAAAGTGTCTGAAAACTGTTTGCCTACACGCACTCTACTCTTTGTGCCATTTAGACACATTCGTATAAGTCTAACTAACTTTTAGGAATTCCGAACTCCAGCAGGATACTATATAACTTCTCCCTCTTAATTGAATCATATGCTTTTTTGAAGTCTACGTATAGTTGATGTACAGTACCATTATATTCCCATTTCTTTTCTAAAATCTGTCTTATACTAAAAATCTGATCTGTTGTAGACCTGTTTCTTCTAAATGCACATTGAAGATCTCTTAGAATGTCATCAATATAGGGAGTAAGTCTGCTTACTAATATATTTGTTAGAATTTTGTATGAAGTTGAAAGTAATGAGATGCCCCTGTAGTTGTTGCAATCAGTTTTATCTCCTTTCTTATAAATTGGTACAATAATTGATTCCTTCCATTCATCTGGAATAGCTCCTTTTTCCCAAATCATACTAAGCAACCCGCATATCTTGTCCATCAATTTTTCTCCCCCTGATTTTATCAGTTCTGCTGGGATCTCATCTGAACCTGATTCTTTATACAGCTTCAATTTTTCAATCGCCATTTCAACCTCTAATGCACTTGGCTCTGCGACTAGCATTTCTGCTGTCTGTAAATTATCCTCCTCAATGTCCTGTTCTGTATGTACATTTAATGGCTGATTGAAGTAACTTTTCCATCTATTTAATATACTCCCTGAATCTGCAATCATATCCCCATTTTCATTCCGAATTATATTTGTTCTAGCCTGAAACCCTTTCTTCTCTATACTAATTCCTGATATAATTCTCTAATGTTCCTATTTTTTGCATTCATTTCAAGATCATTAATCTTCTCTCTCAAATATTCCCTCTTTTTACTCTTTAGTAACTTGGTGGTTTCCTGTCTAACACTACCCAATTGCTCTAAATTTACCTCATTTGGCTCGTATAACCATTTCATTTTTGCTAGCTTTCTTTTCTTACAATGTCGGCACATTCCTCATCAAACCATTTCTTGTTTTGCCTCTTTTTTAAACAACCAATGCTTTCTGATGCTGACAATTTAACAGTAATCTCTTATAGCCTCCCATTCTTTATTTATATCAGTTTCTTCTTCGTTTGCCACATCGTCATCTGAAGATTCCAGTACTTCAAATCTATTAGCAATTTTGATTTGGTATTCTTGCCGCATTTCATCATTTTTCAAGTTTTTTAATTCATATTTTACAGAATCATCTTTTTGCGTTTTTTCCTCTCATAAGCGACAGCCGTTGTCTGATTTCCACTCTGAGCAGATGATGATCCGAATTGCAGTCTGTCCCTCTAACTGATCTAACATCAATGATGCTACTGTGCCAGCATTTATCCACTAATACATGAGGGAGTCCGGAGTCTCAGGGTCCCCTTCTGTATAGAATCACGTTCTCGTCTACATGGCGAGTACACTGACACTAAAGAAAAACACTACTCAAAAAAATTAGAGGAACACATGTTTAAACCAAAACAAGAGAATGAATATTGAAACAATTTAATGTTTGATCTTCTGTAATTATTAATTGAAGATTTATGTAAAATTAGAATAGACATTAAACAATATTTTCTTGTACAGTATTAGCAATATGAACAAGTTATCATTTGTAACAGAAAACAAAGTGGGAAATTTGAGATTTACAATTTTTGGAATCCATGTTTCCTTGGTTATTTCTACTCTCAGTACTTAGTGTATCCTCCGTGAGCCTGAGTAACCACATTACACATACAAGGCATGCTTCACAGAAGCCTTCTTACAGAAACTTGTGGGATTCCCTCCCATTCCTCGGTGAGTGCACGTGAAAGTTCTTCAAGGTTCTGAGGTACAGCATGACGCTTACGAACAAGTTTTTCCAACTTATCCCACATATTCTCGATCGGATTAAGATCCAGACTGCATGCAGGCCAGTCCATCATCCAAATTTGTCATTCTTGCAGGACATCTCTGGTAGCCTGTGCTGTATGACATCTAGCATTATCTTGCATTAGAAGAAAATTAGGGTCCATACCATAAGCAAAGGGTACAACATGTTGGAGGATAATGTCATTAATTTAAATATCAACATTCATGCGCCATGGGACAATGACCAGCTCTGTCCGAGACTCACTAGAAATCCCAGTCCAAACCATAACCAAACCCCTCTAAATCTGTCATGTTCAATAATTGTGGCTGGATCAAAACGTTCACCAGGATGTCTCCATACATGTGTACAACCATCAGAACCTGTTAGATGAAATCTTGATTCGTCCATGAATAAAACACCCTTCCATTGGCAGAGCTGTGAGTTGACATGATTCTGACCAAATCGCAGCTGGGCTTCTTTGTGCTGATGTGTTAAACGAGGGGCTTTATAGGGGATTCTAGACCTCAACCTTGCATTTCTCAGTCTATTTCTTATAGTCTGATCAGAAATTACCGTCCCAGTTGCTGTGTGTAAATGATTTTGTAGATCTCTGGCTGTAGATTTTCTTCTGTGCCAAGCTGATAAGACAAGAAATCTATCCTGTATGTCTGTAGTCTTCTTCTTGCGACCTTGCCCGGGTCTCTTCTTGTATCCATATGTCTCTCTATATTTCTTCTACAGCCTATAGATGACGGAAGGGCTGACATCAAGAATCCTAGAGACATGGTGAATGGAACGACCATCTTCAATCAGTGCAACTGCTTGTGCAACTGATGTTTCATTCAGATGTCTCATTGTTCTGTATTAGCTTCAGAGAACACAAAAATAACAATTCCCTATACGGATTATTCTTCAAACCTGTTTTTAAAAAATAAATCAATACGAACTCACTTTGGTTTCAGCAACTCTTGGAACTTCACTAACATATTGTGAGAAAAATCAATAAAATCCAGAAGATCTTCAATCTGATTTTAAACAATACTTGAACTCAAAATATCTGACTCTCAAAAATTAAATTGTTACAGTATTTATTTTGTGGCTTTGGTTTAAACATGTGTTCCTCTAATTTTTTTGAGTAGTGTAACAATTAAAAATGCAAAATTGTTTACAAAGTAACATTTCTTGTGTCATTTCTATTAGGAAGTATCGAAAAGGATGTGGATAATGTATATACTATGGCAGTACCATTGGACGAGTAGTAATGAGTAGAGATATGCTATTTGTATTTTAAGAAAACAAAGTAATTTAAGTACAAGTTCTAAATACTCTTATGTTTCACAAACCAAGGAAAGCTTTTATATCCCATGCTCTTCCTGTTCTAGCTTGGACTCAGAATTGGTAGCAATAGAAGCAGCTATTCAGTATGCATCACAGTGCCCTTCTCTATTAATCTGTATCTTCGCTGATTCCTTAGCAGCAATATATAGTATCATTCAATATACCCCAATGACATACGCACATAGAATAATACCAATGCAGAAAAAATGGCTCGAGTTACATAACCAAGGGAAAAACAACATTTCAGTGGATTCCCAGCCATTGCAGCATATTTGGTAATGAAATGGCAGACAAAATTGTAAAAAACTGCCACAAATTTATTTTCACAACCTAGAAAACTGATATCCCTAAATAAAGCAATAGCATCTATAAATACACATATCACGAAATATTGGACAAGCAAGTGGTTAACATCTGAAAATGGAAAAACACTGGAAAAAATTATGAAGAAACCAATTGATTTAAAACAATTGTACCACAACATTCCACGGCATGTGCAGACATTTGCATCAAGAGTAAAAATTGGTCACATTGTGACTAATACATATTTGTATAGATTCAACCTAAATGACTCACCTATGTGTCCACTGTGCCAAGCTGAAAAGGAGGATTTAGAACATATTCTGCTGAACTGTATATGCATAAATTGTCATAGAAATACTCTAAAGTCACTATTACCTCAAGCCTTGGGTGAAATATTTCAATTCATCTTATCCACAACTAAGCTATGGACTATTGTAGAGCTTGTATATAGTTTACATAGAAAAAATCACCTATCAAGTAGTGTAACTATGCAATGGAATCATGTCATCAGCTACGACTGAAGAATGAATAAATACTCTTATTTTTCCACGGCACGGCAGGTCTAGAAGGCCCTTAGCCTACCAGCCGGCTGCTGGCATCACATCCACATGTGTCAATCACAGAGGTAGATGATCATCTAGCCAGTGTAGGAGTGACATGTGGTCAGTATGTCGACTCCCCCAGTTGTTATAGCTGGTTTTCTCAACCTGGAACCACTACTTATTGTAGCTTCCCAACTGCTTCATGATGCTGGGAAATACTCTTATAGACAATGAAAATTTAAAAACACCTTAAGTTTAGAAGAATGTAGCAAAAAGAAATTCAAACTGAAACTTATGCATCATTTCTCTAATCTGAACGGTTATGTGCGCACATCAACTCTTAACCAGACTTGTCATGATTAGTTTATTTTTAAAAACAAAATAATGCTAATTCATTTATTGTTTTGTATTAAAATTAATATTTCACAAAAATTTTATACATTTTAATGGTCACTGTAGGAAGTACTGTACATTATTCAAGAGGAATAGAATTTTCTCAATGAAATTACTGTACAAACTTAAGTCACATACATAGTTCAAGATCCAATAGTTCTTCAATATACATAATTATTTTTTATGTAACATTATAGCGTGTTTGTTGGGTTTTCTAATGGCAAGATTTGACGCTTAAGTCATTTTCTCTCTGGCTTCCCAATATAAGCAAACAAGGTCCTTAGAGTGTTGTGCAGTTGGATTTAAAGCTGGACCGACTAGAAGGTGGTGTTTGTCCATGATCAGGTCAGGCGTTGCATATGACACATCTGTCTGATTGAAAAAGTGTATTCTATGGAGATAGTGAGCCAGGAAGTCATGATGCGACATCAGTCTGAATTTTGCATCTGCTTCCTTCAGGCCTTTATGTTTTACTTCTGTGTATAGTTCATCAATTTTTTCCCATGATTTCCCTCTGGCCATTGCAATGCTTTCTTTCAGGTTTTCCAATTGGAATGCTTTCTTGATTTCTTCAATCTTTCTGTGGAGGTTTGATTTGGCATGGGTTGTTATCTGCATTTTGGTACCCTTTTTGGCAAGTCCATCAGCTATTTCATTGCCAACTATTCCGATGTGTGAGGGTATCCACTGGAAGGCTATTAATTTGTTCTGGTTGTTGAGATATTTTAGAAGTTTATAACATTCTAGGATGGTTTCATTTTCTGGTGTTTGGTTGGAGGTTATTGCTTGGACAGTGGCCTTTGAGTCTGCCAGAATAACAGCTGTTGTGAACATTTTCGTTCGGGATAGGAAGTTCTGGAGTGCTACTTCCATGGCTTTTACTT
Organism: Diploptera punctata; assembly: GCA_030220185.1. Classification (NCBI taxonomy): domain Eukaryota; kingdom Metazoa; phylum Arthropoda; class Insecta; order Blattodea; family Blaberidae; genus Diploptera; species Diploptera punctata. Next base: position 676,933 of record JASPKZ010003838.1, on the reverse strand, counting down.
CACCATCGAAGGCTATATTGTTTGTCACTACTGTAACATAATGGCTAAATGGATGAGAGTAGATTCCTGCGCCAGCATTTTCACTCTTCATTTTGGAGTCATCTGTGAAGACTCTTGGCCACTCTGGTTCTGGGAACTTTGTACTCATAGTTTCTAATGTCATTTATTTGGATACTGATGGGTTTGTATCATTTTCATTATTATTTCATCAGTTGAGAGGGTTGCATTGTACAGTTGGTAATCTAATGGGCTTGACATTTGAGATGTTGGTTCAGTTTTGGCATCTAATTTATGTTTTTGGAAAAGATTATTAGTTTTGTGGAGAAAGGAAGGTTGTGTGATTAAGATCTGGGGTGTTGTGCTTTGAGGTTGGATTTCTTTTGGTAGGGCTGCTAATTTTGTGTGCATTATGCAGGATTTCTTTTCTATCTCAGTTTAAATTGAGGGGTTGTCTGTAAACATTCTCATAGTTACAGTGTTAGTTGATTTTACTGCTCCAGTAACTAATCTTAGCATACAATTCTGGATTATTTCTAGTAACATTATTGTCTCAAGTTTTTTTTGAGTCTAGAGATATCTTACCTCAATTTAGTGTTGATTTGTCTTCGAACATGATTCGATATATCTTCTATATCATCCTCAGCATTTGACTAGATTGATGAGTTTTATGTTCTGAACCCTGGATGTCGATATCAGCTCCCTCTTCTGGCTGGCCGAAGAACCTCCATACAAGGTCACGTTCAGAAGGAATTTCGAAATTCATAACTCTATTTTTGTTCTTCTGAATATAAATTTTTCCCCAAATGGTGATGTCCTTTGTATTTTCTAACTATTTTATTAATTTAGTATTTGAATTTACATTATGTTTTTTGCCTAAACATGAGCAGCAACCGCAGATTTTCTATTTCACCATTTTTAATATTTCTTATGTGTTCCTAGGTTCTAATTCTCAGGTTTATTTTTGTTTTCTCTTTATATATCTTTTCACAACCAGTACATTCAATTTGATATATTCCTAATTTTTTACTTTGATCAATTTTTTTCATTTCTGTTGGTTTTTATTAGTTTATTTAAACTGTGGTCACTTTTCGGTGCTATTTTAATATTAAATTTGTCAAATATCTTTTGGAATTTATTGTGTGCCTAAGGGTGATATGTGAATTTCCTGTGTTTTTTATAGGTGGTTTTCTTTTTCAAGAATGCTTTTGTTGATCATTTTTTGTTTTTTATACTTTTCTATCCTTTTGTGTACCATTTTTTCATCAAACCCATTTTCTCTTGATAGAAAAGTATAAGAAACAAAAAAAAAAAAGATCAATAAAAGCACTTTTGAAAAAGAAAAACCACCTATAAAAAATGCAGGAAATTCACATATCACCCTTGGGCACACAATAAATTCCAAAAGATATTTGACAAATTTAATATTAAATTAGCACCAAAAAAGACCACAGATTAAATAAACTAATAAAAACCAACAAAAATGAAAACAAATGATCAAAGTAAAAAATTAGGAATATATCAAATTAAATGTACTTGTTGTGAAAAGATATATATAGGGAAAACAAAAAGAAACCTGAAAATTAGAACCAAGGAACACATAGGAAATATTAAAAATGGTGAAATAGAATAATCCTCAGTTGCTGCTCATGTTTAGGTCGAAAACATAATGTAAATTAAAATACTAAATTATTAAAACAGTTAGAAAATACAATGGAAATCACCATTTGGGAAAAAAATTATATTTAGAAGAACAAAAGTAGAGTTATGAATTTCGAAATTCCTGCTGAACGTGACCCTGTATGGAGGTTCTATGGCCAGCTGGAAGAGGAAGCTGATATCAACATCCAGGGTTCACAACATAAAACTCATCAGTCTAGCCATATGCTGAAGATGATATAGAAGATATATCGAAACATGTTCGAGAACAAATCAACTTAAATTGAGGTAAGATATCTCTAGACTAAAAAATACTTGATAAAAAGAACCTCAAAATATTACTTCCTAAAAGAGATAACATTATTGTATATTTGCACATTTAGTTGCTATTACCTCATAAGCCTTTCGAAACCTATAATGGAATCATTTACCTTTACTTTTTACTTAGGAAATCTAACAGTTCATTATAGAAGAAATTGAATGTATCTCTCCACAGTGCAATAGACTGAGAACACCATTGGCCTACCAGTCAACTGTTGTCCCAACATCTACATGTGAGAAGGAACCAAATGGTTTGACTTCTTTAGTTTTAAAATTTTTTCAATTCCAACATCAATGCCTACTTTCACATTATTAACAAGAAATAACTGAATAGTCGAAGGTTACATCAAATTATTTTTGATAAAAGGATCAGTTGTCTCAACAATTAGGTTCTCTAAGTAATTACCAACATATATATATATATATATATATATATAAATTAATTAGTCATTTTTTACATCTTACCTCATATTTTATATTTTTTTAAACACGGGAACTGCAGATTTCAAATGGACACATCCCTTTCATTTTCAACTGACATTATGACAGTCATGAATGAAAGGGATGTATCCTTTCGTAAACTGCAGTTCCCGTGTTTAAAAAAACATAAAATATGAGGTAAGATGTAAAAAAGACTCATTAATTTATTAATTAAGAAACTCATAATGTTGTTGTTGTTGTTGTTTTCAAATGCTGGGTCTTGGCAATGAAAACTAAGGTTAGAGTGATTATTTGAATTTTTGCTAGTTTTTATGTTTAAGACTTCAATATTGGGGCATTTCTTCTGTGGTTGGTAATGAGCTATATATGTTGAGTGCATCGTGTGTTTCTAAATTGTATCCACTTTTGTTTAGTGGTGCATGTGCATGTAGTCTACTTCGGACTTAGAAAATTTACTTTGTCGCATAATAAAAACTTTATTCTTAAATTTGTAAAAAACTGTACATTAACTTAACCAATGCATTTTTCTAAGTTCTGCAGAATAGTAGTGTGCATGCACATATGCGTATGGAATCATCGCCAGATGGAACCACATATCTGTGAAATATTAGTAACCACCTTCGTACTTCATTTCTATACATTTTATTAAAAACAGATGCACACTAACTTGCTCCAACACCTAACCAAATAAATTACACATATGTTATTTAATAAACTATTATCTCAATTAAATTATTGTAAATCAATGGTAAAGAGTAAAATTTTTGCCTGAACCGGGAATCGAACCCCGAAATTAATTTAATAAATAATGCTATAGCTGTGTGGAGTCCCTTCATGTCTTCTTCAGGTACAAGCCATTCATTGTGTATTTGTGAATGATGATTCATTGCAATTGAATGTGGGACCAGAAGAGTAAGTTAAAGGAAGAATTTCTGCTTGGATGGGAATGAAGCCTGGATTAGCTCAGTGGTCAGAGCATTAGCACGGAAAGCTAAAAGTTCGGGGTTTGATTCCCGGTTAAGGCAAACATTTTTCTCTTTACCATTGATTTACAATAATTTAATTGTGTTCATTAATTTACTTATTTCTATCATAGTAATAGCTTTAGCTTCTCAATATTAATTTAAACTATTATCTACTTTGTTGTATACTAACTTGTCTAATTGGAACCTTACAAAATTAAATGGGTGAACATCCATTTCTTAAAATATGTTTTGGAATTATCTGTGAATGTTGGTCATACCAATTTCACATATATATCCTGCCACGTAGTGAGTGAAGTTACATTAAGCATTAAGCATGAGTACTGCAATTCTGTAGAACTTAGAAGAATTCATTGAGAAAGTGAATGTCTAATACTAAAGTTCCACTTGATTTTCATGACTATATTCTTGTAATTGTGTTGCTCTACGTCTTCACTAACATTTTAAACTTTTTACAACAATACTTGTACATTTTTTACAATAATTATATTATTAAATATTTATTTATGTATGCAATGATTTCTTCAAAGTTCTACAGAACCACAGTGTGCATGCACAAGATGCCCAAATGCTTCATGTAACGTCCACAAGATATCTGTGAAATCAGTGTTACCAGCATTCGCAATTAATTCCACATCATATTTCAAGAATTTAACTTAATTTTCTTAAGTTAGTGTTAGAGTTAGTGTACATCAGAATAGTATACATCCATTTATAATAAATGTTTGGGAATTTATTGTGATGGTTGGTCATATCAATTTCTCAGCTATGTGGTGCATCTAGCGACATCTTTAAACTTTTTGTAGGACTTCATAGACGTGTGGTTCCACCTAGCATCAACTCTACAAACACATACACATGTGCACTCTTATTCTGTAGGTCAATTTATGGTGGAAATCAAACTGTTTTTCTTAAATGATATTATGCTAAGCTAGTAAAGTGGAGGTAGTAGCATTATCCATAATACACTTTATTTACTTATCTGGAATTTTATACATATTCGGTATTTAAAAATGTAGTCAAGAAATCTGCATGCCACTTCCCAATCACTGCCATATGAAAATACACCCATAGGGTTTGATCCTGACAGCCTGATTAATTCTGTGAAAGAAATATTGAATATTTTAGGTTAAAGGGATAAATATGAGGCATTAACTACAGTTTTTCTAAAGTACTGTATTCTAATTTAAACATAAAAATAGTAACGTCATAATGTATACCAATGTACTAAGACATACCATTTTACATAATTAATTTATCACAGTTTTTTATTTCAGAACACTTTTATAAAAACCATATAAACTATTTCAGAAACTCCAAACTCCAAGCGCGAAAGGCCTAGAAGGCCCTTGGCCTACCAGCTGGCTGCTGGCCTCATATCCACATGTGTTAATCACAGAAGTAGATGATCATAAGCCAGTGCAGGGGTGACATGTGGTCAGAATGTCGGATCCCCCAGCTGTTATAGCTGGTCTTCTCAACCTGGAGTCGCTACATATTGGAGCTATACAAATGCCTCACAATGCTGGGTGGGCACCGGTCCCACACTGGCCGAAATTCCATGAGAAATTTTCTTCCCCCATGGGGACTCAAACCAGTGCAAGTTCTGTAGCTCTGCGCCAAGGCTTCTTGCCTTAACCACTCGGCTATGGCCCGGGACCTATTTCAGAAAAAGATACCATATTCTGGTATGGAATCATTGACTAACCTTCCATTAAATGACTTCACAGATGATTTTTGAATTAAACTAATACATACCATGACATTGATTTTTCAAATATAGTTCATTTTATTTGTTAAAAAAATCCAAATTAAAAAATGTGAATACTGTAAATCAACTTCTGTCCCCTTTTCCATGAAAGTACTCTGTGAAAAGTGTTGGAAACTATTAAAAGAACACATACTGAACATTTCAAAAATATTATTCAAGTAATTTGAATATGGAAAAATGTAAAAAAAGTTATTGAATAAAACCATCATAAAGAATCAAGATATTTACAAGATGGCTAAAATCCTCCTGCGAGGACCCTCCTTCTTCTTTATACACTCTTCTGCTCAATTTTGTTAGTTTCCTTGACTGTTGAGTATTCCTAGCTTTGGATGGGATGATTATGTTGGTTTGAGCACTATATTCCTTGCAGTGTCACTGACTTCTTCTCCTGTGATAGCTTTCCTTATTTCCTAATTGGTTTCACACCCCACGTTGAATTGGCTCACAGCAGGTAGAACAGCATATTCCATTCTTCTTTTTGACACAAATTTTGTTTTAGGGCACTAAGGCCATATTAACCCTCTTAGTGCCGAACCTGTCGGATACTTACGGTCAGCTGTTGGCTGCCAGCAATCTGCTAGACAAGCATACTGTAAAATGCCACGCCTTTTTGGCTGAAAATACACGACTCTGAATATTTGCAAATAAATAAACAAGTATAACGATTTATAATTTAAAACTTATGGAATAGAGTGCCCATACATAACACAATCAATTAATGAAAATAATGTTTTTAATTATTGTAAAGTATTATTAATAAATTTAACTAAACATGGTATTTGTGCATGGTGAAATATTTTTTAATTCTTTAATTAAAAAAAGTTGTTTTAAAATTGATATTACAATGGTAAAAAAATACTGTAATGAATTGCATTCATTCTATTACGAAATAACATAAAACATCGAATCTACATTGAATACGATTTAAAAAAAAAGAGAGAGAAAGAGAGAAGGAAAAATATCTATGAGCTAATTAAATATAATAATTATTCTTATGGTACTCACCTAAACTTTCTGGAAAGAAGACTTGTTGCTGAATAACTCAATCTTTATTTTTAGTAACTGTTAATTAACACTAATGTTTTCTTGACACTAAAATTAACACCAACACTAATGAAAAAAGTGTAAACCTATCACTAAATTTAGCCTAACAGAGAAACATATATTACAATGGATTTTGAAGCCTTAATAATAAATCTCGCATTAATAATAAATAACCTATTTTTTACATTTATATAGTGTTGCACATTTTGTATGCATCCCTTTTTCACACTTTACGCACACAGTTCTGGATCTCTTCCGTTGCTATGGTGAATGATATACAATGCACTGTCTTTCTAATTTCCTTAGCAGTAACTTAACACCACATACAGGACTGTTTGTTATATCACTGTTAGTAGTAATTTTATTATTTTATTTTCTTTCTTCTCAAACCATTCTGCACTTAATGATTCTGTGCAGGATGAATAAAACAGAAGCCTTGCCATTTTCTTTCCAGTACGTTTTTCCAAATATAACAGGTAAGCATTTAACATCATTGTAGATATTGCATTGAATGCAACTTTTTTCCAAAGTTTCACCGTCCTATGCTCATCTAAATAAAGATACACCATCATATCATTAGCATCAATACCCCATAAATAACGATTATAATCTAAAATTATGTCAGGCTTTTTCTTAGGCTCATTCTTGTTCCTGGCAGTTGAAATTATTTCAGATTCGCTTGCAGTACTATGAGTTACTTAGAAGTAACACTTGATTTTTTTTGAGACTTTTTTTTGTTTAGATCCTACCAATAATAAAGATCCATTTCGAAAATATTTATTTGACACAAATTTAAATGTTTTTTAGAATATCTGGAAGTCCCTTTCTATTCCTTCATATGGTGCCAGTAATGTACGTACCCAAAGAATATAGATGTTTTGCAAGTGGAATCGAAGTAAAAAAAGTTATCCATATACACATGGTAACCCTTCATAATGTAATTTCCTAATGAAAGTAACTTCAACACAACAGTGTATGCCAATCCATTGTTCTTTATAGCTTCTTTATCTTCAGTAGATTTTGCCCCTTTGTCAGTATAAAAACCTAAACAATATTTGCTTATTGCATCACATATCATCCAAAATTTAATTCCCCATTTATGATGATGTTTATTGGGCAGATACTGGAATTTCGTTCCAACCAAACTTTCATCGACGGATAGCTGCTGGTGAGAGGTGTAATGGTCCCTAAATAACCTATGTTCAACAAGTGGCTGGAATTGAGCACAGGGATCATAGGAAGGAGAGCCTGGAGGTGAAAGTTTGCTATTGTTAGTTAGATGAAAAAAAATTTAGAAGTAATTGAAACCTATTTCTAGAAAACATTTTTCCAAACCAAGGAGTACTGAAATGGGGTGTTGTGTTCCAATATGACACAATTGTAGGTTTTCTTATTAGGCCCATATTTAAAATTACAGCAATGAATGCCCTCATTTCTTCAACACTAGTTCGTTTCCAAGATTTTATTCTTGAACCGGCCGACAATTGTTTTCCATATATAACTTGATCAGAATATCGATTTGACGCTGTTACCATCAACTACAGTAACATAGTTGTGAAAAACAGATTGAAATAAGATATTGGAGGGGAATCAGGAGGAAGCATTAGTTTTGGTCCAGGCAATTCCATGAATGTGAAAGGAGGCTCAGGATTTGGGTCAGGTTCGGTAGGAAATATTTCTCTGAAATTTTCAATATCATTTTCATTGCCATCGTCGTCATCACAGGTCACATTACCATTACCTTTATTTACCTGTATATCAAATTGAACCGAGGAAACTCCATTAGAAGTATGCAAACGCCTTTTTTTCATATGCGGTGATTCGGAGGTGTGCCTGGTACAGTTCCGTCACTACTTTCAGAGCCCAAATCACATCACAGTCACTCGTGGAAAATAATCCATCGGAATCAACTTCACATTGATCAAAATACTCAATTAAATTTTCGTCATCTACACCAGTTTAAAAAATTTCACTAGAACCGCTTGCCATTGCGACTTGAAAATCCACACTTAACATCTGCAACTAACTGAAGGAACTTGTTTTTAACTTGTAAAACTACCCTAGTGAAAGCAAAAACACCCTCATAAATCTATTAAAGCAAGGTCGAAAGATTCCCCTAACATGCAAGTTGCATTCCTTTACTATAGGATGCCAAAAAATTAGTTAAACTATGCAAAATTTAGACGGCCGATCAAATCATTTCTGGCAATTTAAATGCTGGAACTTTAAAGCCGGCTGTGATGGCTTTGGCATTTAAACCCCTAGCACACGCACTCAGGCCTGGCTCTAAGAGGGTTAAGTTGTGAAGGCTCTCATTGGCATTCTGAGTCCCTCCACTGACACACCTAGGAAGAAGTTCATCTTCTGCCAGCCTTTGATAAACAGGCATGGTTTTTATTACCATAGCAGGCTGTAATTTTGTTCAATTTCCATGTGATTTGCTGGCTTTTCATTCTTGGCAATGGCATGCTTATAAAAACATCATGAATCAAGTCTTCCAGGACACTTCAAAAGGTGAGGGTCTTGACTTTTTGATTTTGATCTTCATCACTGCTCATATTGTGCAGTAATATAACATAGATTGCAGATTTCATTTGCTGCTCATTTAGTATGTTGTTCTGCAAGGCATTCCTGTAGTAGAATGTTAGCTTTTTTATGGTTGGCGCTGACAAACATCCTTCTTTTTGTCCACCTAGAGTAACGCATTTTACCTTACACTCAGCCAATTTGCTCCTTATACCTGTGCCTAAGCTTTTAGCCACATGATTGAGGCATTCTTCCTTGATGAATTCAACATCATATATGATGTGATAGCCTTCAGATGTAAAAAAAAGACATCATACATACTTACTCACTGGCACTATCGAACCCGTAGGTTCATGGCCGCACGGACATAAGCTCTCCATACATCCCTATCTTGAGCTAATTCTTTCCAATCATTCCCTGTATAATCTACTTCCCTCAAATCATAGTTAGTTATTCTCCCAACTCATTCTTGGTCTACCAACTGGGTGTTTTTCCTCTGGTTTTCCTACAAGAAGTTTCCATGCACGTCTTTCATTCCTTATTTGTGCTACATGTCCTGTCCATTGCAGTCTATGAGACTAACTGTTCTTATTATATCTGGCTTCCTATAAAGACCATGTAGTTCATTGTTAAGTAGTCTTCTCCATTCACCTGTCTGTTCATCTCTCTTTGGTCCAAAAATTTTCCTAAGTACTTTATTCTCGAATACTTGTAATCTCCTTTCCTCCCTTAAAGTAAGAGTCCATGTTTCGCACCCATATAATATAACTGGTAGAATAGTAGTTTTATATATTTTCAGTTTAATGTTTTTTTAAAGGAGTTGGGACATCAAGAGTCTCTGCAATGCATAATAGCACGCATTTCCAGAATTGAGCCTATGTTTAATTTCTTTGTGCATCTCATTCCTAATTGTGATTTATGTTCCTAGGTATTTGAATTCAGCCACTTCCTCAAAATTTCCCTCATTTGTCATTAGCTGTCCATTTCCATTATATAATATATTTCTACATGTGACCATATATTTAGTTTTATTGATATTCACTTCCGGTCCCAATTTCTTGGTGTTACTCAATAGTGTGTGCGTGTTGTCCTTTAGTATCTCCTCGCTATCGGTCAATAGTACTACATCATCAGCATAAACTAAGAGCTTATTAATACCATTCAGTTGTAAGCCTTCCTCATTCTCTAAAGATTTGATGGCATGCTCTAGTACAAAATTAAATAGTAGTGGAGATAGTGCATCTCCTTGCTTCAACCCATTCTGGATTTCAAATGTGTCTGAAAACTCTTTGCCTACACACACCCTACTCTTTGTGCCATTTAGACACATTCGTATAAGTGTAACTAACTTTTTAGGAATTCCGAACTCCAGCAGGATACCATATAACTTCTCCCTCTTAATTGAATCATATGATTTTTTTAAGTCTACATATAGTTGACGTACAGTACCATTATATTCCCATTTCTTTTCTAAAATATGTCTTATACTAAAAATCTGATCTGTTGTAGACTTGTTTCTTCCAAATGCACATTGATGATCTCCTAGAATGTCATCAATATAGGGAGTAAGTCTGCTTACTAATATATTTGTAAGAATTTTGTATGAAGTTGAAAGTAATGAGATGCCCCTGTAGTTGTTGCAGTCAGTTTTATCTTCTTTCTTATAAATTGGTACGATAATTGATTCCATCCATTCATCTGGAAGAGCTTCTTTTTCCCAAATCATACTAAGCAACCGGCGTATCTTGTCCATCAATTTTTCTCACCCTGATTTTATCAGTTCTGCTGGGATCTGATCTGAACCTGATGCTTTATACATCTTCAATTTTTCAATCGCCATTTCAACCTCTAATGCATTTGGTTCTACGACTAGCATTTCTGCTGTCTGTAAATTATCCTCCTCAATGTCCTGTTCTGTATGTACATTTAATAGCTGATCAAAGTAACTTTTCCATCTATTTAATATACTCCTGGAATCTGCAATCATATCCCCATTTTCATTCTGAATTATGTTTGTTCTAGCCTGAAACCCTTTCTTCTCTATACTAATTCCCTGATATAATTCTCTAATGTTCCTATTTTTTGCATTCAAAATTGCATACCTCATTTGGCTCGTGTAACCATTTCATTTTTGCTAGCTTTCTTTTTTTTACAATATCACGGTGCATTCCTCATCAAACCATTTCTTGTTTTGCCTCTTTTTTAAACAACCAATGCTTTCTGATGCTTACAATTTAATAGTATCTCTTATAGCCTCCCATTCTTTATTTATTTCAAATTGTTCTTCATTTGCCACATTGTCATCTGAAGATTCCAGTACTTCAAATCTATTAGCAATTTTGATTTGGTATTCTTGCCGCATTTTATCATTTTTCAAGTTTTTTAATTCAAATTTTACAGAATCATCTTTAGTGTTTGTTCTTCTCATAAGCTATAGCCGATGTCTGATTTTCACTCTGACCAGAAGATGATCCGAATTGCAGTCTCTCCCTCTAACTGATCTAACATCGATGATGCTACTGTGCCAGCGTTTATCCACTAATACATGATCTATCTGGTTCCGAGTTTCTCCATCTGGGGACGTCCAGGTGTATTTATGAATATCCTTATGCTGAAATGTTGTGCTCTTAACAATGAGATTCTTCGATGTGGCAAATGTGACTAATCTAACCCCATTATCATTACTATCTTCATGAAGACTGAATTTGTCTATTGTTGGTTTGAATATATCTTCCCGCCCCACTTTTGCATTAAAATCTCCTAAGACAATTTTCATATGATATCGTGAAAGGCTATCAAATAAGCTTTCTAATTCTTCATAGAACTCATTCTTGATCTTGTCATCTTTATCTTCTGTGGGGGCATGTACATTTACAATTATAAAATCATGTCATTTACCCTTTAGAATTATGTATGATATCTTATCACTAACAAACCTAATATCTCAGATAGCGGATAGGATCCTCCTTCTGACTAAAACCCCGTTCCAAATGCAGGTCTTTCTGCACCCCCGTAGTATAATGCAAAGCTTCCTGATTCCTGACTACCTTCTCCTGGCCACCTAACTTCCTGTAAAGCGACTATATCCAAGGGCGATTTATCTAATTCCCGCATTAATATCTCTAGCGCCCCACTATTGTAAAAAGTCCTAAATTCCATGTTCCTAGGAACATGTCCCTGTGTTTGAGCCTTTGGCATGGGTTCCCTGAAGTAGTCCCCACCCGGAGAATTGAATGGGGGACTATTTGACCTCCGGAAAATTTTACCCCAGTTCAACCCATGTCCGCATTTCTTGACGGTTGTATTTTTATGGTGAAATATCGTCACTCTTTTGACCAAAGTACTTTTTTCGTCTGGCTTATCACCTTCGACCAGTCCGGTATGGGTAACCCTATCGGCAGCAATGCTACTGCCGGCATAGCTTTCAGGATCATTTAAGCATGCAAGCCACTCCACCACGACAAGCTTAAGATACCATGGAGGGGCAGTCAGACATCATTGTGTACCTTATTTTACATCAATCTATAAATCTTTTCCAGATTGTCTCAACTCTTGCTATCTTCATTGCATTGGAGGATCCAGTGAAATTTTTTTCATACTCTTTAGCATAATTTAAATGCCATTCATCATATTCTGTATTTCCTTTCTTCAATTTCTTCTCATTCCTAACATATTTTATGCAAATTGTTTTGCTGATAAACATAACAGAAAGAAAGTATTATAAAATGAATGAAGCTGTAGTAGAAAGTCATAATATTGTTTTCTGTAGACAAATACATCATTTGGACAAATATTCCATGGATAATTGTCATATAAGATGACCATGAATTTATTTTCTTGCATCAAACGCTCTAGCTGCTTTTACTAGGTCATGCCCTTAATGCACGGTATTTAAAATATGGCGGACAAGGCCCTTTACACTTTATATATATCAAATATAGGCATATTTCCTGAAAGTACAATGTTAGGAGGTTCTTAAAATATAATATATATATTTTTATTTTATTCATATATAACACATATTTCAGCAAACCCCTTAAGGAAGGAAAAACTGTATTTTTCTATGCCTAGAGGAGAGAGGCCCCAAAAGTGGAAGCAATACATGTAAACACTTTTAGAGATTAATAGATCAGAGAGGAAATTCATACATTTTATGCTACCAAAAAATGCATTTCACTTTTAAAAAAATATTGAATGCCCTTAAATATAATTTTATTGAGAGCAGTAGAGAATTTTTTTCACAACACAAATAAGAAATTAAACTAAGGTATAAATGGAAAAAAAATATCATTCCAGTAGAAGAATTTTAGTAAAAGACCAGACTGCAATATAAATAACACAATGAAATTAGAGAGCATAGAAGAGCAATGAAAAACATAGTGTATGTGGGCAAAACCTATGTTCAACAATCCTATCCTGTGAAATCTTGTAGGCAATCAAAACCGAAGTGGGGAGGGAGGGTCATAATTAAAATTGGATCAAGTCAGAGACTCATTGTTGTACACACAGATATGAAGGATTTATTGGAGATGTCCTGTTAATTTTGAAAAGTGATAAATATAGAGCTCTAGAAATTCTGAAAACTATCAACAGGTGGCTAAAAATTGAAGTTCTTCCAAAGTTGGAATACCATAAAGTTGAAGTATATAAAAACACCAATTCTAAATCTACCATACTTGTTTGTCCATCATGGACTGGTTGACTTGACATAAGAATATATTTCAACAGCTCAGCCAATAGATCTGAAATACTTCAGGAAGTGAATAATATATGAAAGCATAGTAACTGATGAAATTATAATGGAACATTTGCATCTTCCACTTCATCTACTTCCACAATATCCAGAATTGGGTGAAGGGCTCATCAAGTTGGTCCTTCCTAACAAGGAAAGGAACTATACATATATATATATATATATATATACTCAAAGTACAACAGGCTTAGAAGGCCCTTGGTCTACCAGCTGGCTGCTGGCCTCACGTTCACATGTATTAATGACAGAGGTAGACGATCATAAGCCAGTGCAGAGGTGATATGTGGTCAGCATGTTGGGTCCCCCAGCAGTTATAGCTGGTCTTCTCAACCTGGAGATCGCTACTAATTGTAGCTACCCAAATGCCTCACGGTGCTGGGTGGGCACTGATTCCATCAGTGTCAGTTCCAAAGAGGGTGCCATGGCCCAAGATGAATTATGAGACTAATTAATTAATTATTATTGTTCACTTAAACAAATCAAATAAACTTCGGTGCATTAATTAGCAAAGAGCGTTGCTGACCGGCCATGAGTAAACTTGTGATCGATGCATTTTTATTTCTTGTCAACGGTGACATGAGATAGATTTTGAGAAAAAAATGCTGGACAACAAAATGTTAATGTTCAATGAAAAAATTTGGCAACATTCTATCTTGGTATCATGCATGAGAGCGACTGTTTTTCTCAGTCCTCATCGTTTGTTTATGCAATCAGCATAAAAAAATACGCTGGCAATGTTTGTTTTGTGTTACATGATGTGAAATTTTTGTCTTGTTAAGTGTTTGTATTTTCACTCCAGTAGAAGAACGAAAAATAAGGGCAAGTATGAATTCATTAACTGGTGTAAATAAGGTAATGTGCAGGTCAGATTCTTTCACATTTCAAACCTAAAAGTAATTGTTTTTATTTCCTTAGTACCTAGAAATTTGTAATTCAGCCAAATTTTGCTCATGCTCAATCTCTGTTTTAGAAAAAAAAAAAAGAAAAAAGAAAAAATGGAACTACACTGCTGCTGAAAATTAAAGGATCAGCTTCGTACCCTCGAAAAAACAGGTAATTTTTAAATGGCTGTATCTTTGCGAAAAACGATAAAAAATTGCATCTTGAAGACTCTAGTGTTAAAATCAGTAATGCAAATATTATTTTCATCCACTTTGATCATTTTTTTCCAGTATAAAGTGGAAGAAGCAGGCGCCAAAAATTTTCATCCTGTTTGACTTGTTACATACTATTTTATGATATTAGTACATCACATTCCAGTTAATATAATGTAGTTAAATTATAATGATTTCATTGATTTGTTATCTGTTTCATCTAATTTTAATGGGTTTTGTCACATCCTTTTCCTGTGTTCTTAGATGCTTAAATGAAACAACCCTGATGTACCTTGTTAGTGACTATTTGACTTTACTATACCATAGAAGCATATGAGATTATTGTGTTTTTTTTGTATTATTTACAAGTTTTCCAGATTAAGGATAGCTGATGGCATAGATTTGTGTTTGATCTTCTTGTATCTTGTAAGCCCCATGTTTCCCTTAACAGATATTTAGGCGATCTCCCCCTAAATGGGAGAATTTGAACCATACTAATTTAGATACACTTGTTTTCATATAGATGTCATTTGAGTGGTTGATGGTCAGCATTCTGCCTCATACTGACATCTAAGAAACGGGTAAATTTTGCTTAGAGGCCTTTCATTCAGGCTTAAGGATCTTTTACGAGCCTGAAAATCTTCAGACTCGGGACCCACGGCTTAAAGTTCCTCCAGAGGACTTGCTCCTTGGATTTTTCCATCCTAAAAAATCCATCGACCCTGGCCGGGTTTGAACCCACAACCCTCGGGACCATAGGCAAGGAGCATAACCACTAGTCCACCGTGGCCGATTTGTGTTTGATATACAACAAATATTCATAAACTCAGAGGAGAGGATCTTGTTAAGATACATCAAGTCATTGAGATTGAGGTGGTTAGGACACATTGAAAGAATGGAAGATGGAAGAATACCAAAACGATTAATACATGGCGACATAATAGGAGTAAGGAGGAGAGGAAGATCGAGAAAGAGGTGGCTACAGGATGTGGAACAAGATTTGAGAGGGATGGGAATAAGAGCATGGAAAGGGAAAGTACAGGATCGAGATGAATGGAGGTGAATTGTGAAGGAGGCCAAAACTCACAATGGGTTGTAGTGCCAAATAGGAAGGAAGGATACAACAAATATTCAGAAAGAAACATAGATTATTAAAACAATAAAAATAAACATCTAAACTCTTTTTTTTAATCCTCAAGTGACAACCTCTCTTAACTGGTTTATATAAAGTAAAGCTTTATTAATAGACAATGGCATAACTTTTTTGGCTGGACCTTACACAAAAAAGTGTATCAGGCCATGAAGTGTTTTTATGGACAGATAACGTGAACTGTTTACTAAAGAGGCATCTGCACTCATAATGTAAATTTATCCACGTTAAATAAAATGTTATTCTGGTGATATTTTAGTGGTGTATCTCCTATCTAACTAAACATTTCATTAGAAGTTCTTTTTTCAACTCATACATTTAAAATTGCTTACACTATACAAACTTATGGTAAAGTAGGGTTTAAGGAGTTGTACATTAGGCTACTGTTAATAGACTATATTAAATTATTAATATTCCATTTATTGTTTTAGTAATTTTGAAATGACCAAAAACGCTCGAGCCCAAACCTACTAACTTCATACTTCGAAAAAGTAGAGAAAAGAGATAACAGCAGTGAAACACAGGAAACACCTATAAAAATATTTAATATATCACCATTATGTTGTGATGATGGATATTTTAATAGTAATACTTTGTCAGTTTCTTTCAATGAAGTTGGACTTAACAATAATCTGAATATGAACATTGGAGGGCCAACTAACAATGAAAACAATAAGACATCTTCATTGGAATCGATAAACAGTAACAGTACTTTTGCCAATGATATAGGGATTTTATGAATAAAAAGACCCATGAATATACAAAGTTTCAATTATTGGAACGATCTGGGGAACCACCAAAGTCATATAAACTCCCACATTCACAAAAGAGGTGGGAAGGAGTCAAAATGTTATTTGGGTTATCAGATCTTGGAACAACGGAATTGGCTGGTTCTTTCCCACCTGAAACAGGGGTTTTTTTTGTAAGTTCTATGTGCTGTTTGTTAGTGAAAAGTGTGACCATAATAAAGAAATGATAGCACAAAACTTTGTCAACCAACCATTGACTTCATTTGCGAAGCTTTGGAAAAAAATGGACACTTACAATCACATGAAGACACTTCTTACCATAAAGTATGCATTCAAGCTGGTCTAAACTTCCTCTAAAGCTACCACAAAAGTCTGTTGAAAATCAGGTAAATACTCAACGACTGCAACAAGTAAAAAAAAACAAAGAGAGATTTCAGCCAATAATACTCTTGGGTCGACAAAACATTCCTCTAAGAAGCCACAGAGATTATGGCTGTCTCGACGAAGAGGTTGGGCCAATAATCAGGGTAATTTTAGAGAATTGTTAAGATTTAGAGCATCTGCAGGAGACGAAAAATCTTAAGCAACACTTGTCAAGAGCCTCTTCAAGAGCCACGTACATAGGCAATACAACACAAAATCAATTAATAACATGATGTGGTGAAGAAATAACATATACAATACTGAATCAAATAAGGAATGTGAAGTATTATTCTGTTATATTTGACGAAACAGCAGATATTTCTAATACAGAACAGTTTCTTTGAACTTGAGATATTTGTACAAACCGAGATTCGTGAAGATTCCATCAAATTTATTGATGCTTATGAGAGCATTACAACTATCAATCCAGATCAAAATAGTGAACAACTCCTAACTGGAGAGGCTTTGCAAAAATGTACTGCAAGAACTGTCCCTAGGCTTAAACAGCTGGGTAGGAATTGGTACCGACAGTTGTACTGTAATGTCTTTGAAGCTGTCAGTGCAGTCACTGAAATACAGAAAGTTGCGAAGAAGGCATATGCTTAGTTTATTGTTTGGTCTTACGACTTACGATATAAAAGTTGTGATATTATATGTAATGACTAAATACTGCTTAAAAACTACTCATAATAGTTTTAAAACACATTATTAGCACGCTAAAATTTACAAATTAATTTATTTGTTAATTAACATGGATCCATGCCCTCCTCCCAAAATTTACACGGACCCATGGCCACTTCCGAAAATCTGTTCTGGAACTGCCCTTGGGTCCCATACTGGCCAATATTCCATGAGAAAATTTCTTCCCTCATGGGGACTCGAACCAGCGCAAGTCCCGTAGCTCTGTGCGAAGGCATCTTGCCTTAACCACTCAGCTATGGTGCGGGACAGTAAAGGAACAATAAGTTATACATTTTTTGTAGATATTTCTGGGACGAATAGAAAAGAATTGTTGTGAACATGTGAAAAAGATACAAAAATATAATAAACAAAAAGATAGTGTAGACTCAGGAATAAATAACATCATAATTACTCTCTCCTCAGGATTTAATATGAGCAGTGATATCAGCTCTAGTGCATGTTATTTTGGTGAAGAAAGAGGAACAGAGGAATAGTCCAAGATATCACTATGTCCAGGCCCACCGCTAGCTGTTTGTACACTGCGTGTAATACGGATTATGTCACCCCATGTAGGACTCTATGCTGAGCTCGGAATTGGCAAATCAGTGGAATGCTCCTGAATGGGTTAAAATAAAGTGCAATCCATTCAACTACTTCTCCGAATCTGAGTATTAAATCAAACTCGAGTCATTGTGAATAAAGGGGAAGAAAGACTATTTAGTGTTATCTTTATAAGATTATGAAAAAAGAAAAAAATACTTTACAAAGAAAATCTAAATTTATATTTATAATAAGTAGGTACAGGTACTTAGTAATTTTGTCTTATATTTACAAGATTGTTACACATTTAAATAATACACACATTTAACGGTTTAAATCGCATTTAATTGATGTATTTCTACATTTTAATTTAAGCGTGCCAATTTATCTTTTTCTCATTTTTGTTGTCGAAATTGTGCTCCAGAAAGTTTTTTTCCCCTTTTGCAGTTCCTGAAAATATTAGTAAACAGTAAATATGAATTTTTAAAACGTTTTTAATACAATAAATTCATGCCAGGCCAAGAAACAAATAAGTTAATATTATCTACTCTGCGATATGACTCAACTTCACTCAAACTCAAAAGAACTTTATTTTGTAGGGCATATACACACCACTTTAAATTGTATGGTTTAGGTATTAGGTACCTACTCTACTTTTAACTGACTTAAATTTTTTTATGCGACATATTCACCATTTGTGTACCTATTTCATTTTTTTTATGAATGAATTATACTCGAGGTTGGTTTAATTTAAATTAAAAAAATATATATTTCATCTATAAAGGCGGCTCTGTGGCACAAACAGTTAGATGCTCGCCTCTCACTGCTGGGGTCTGGAGATTGAGTCTTGGTTGCCCCATGTGGGTCTCGTGGTGGACAAAACGGAGCTTGGGCAGGTTTTTCTTGGGGATTCTCCCGTTTTCCTCTGCCACAATATCATTCCATCATTTCTCCATACTCATCTCATCCATTTCGTTCATCTGCCTCTTGGATGGTGCTTCAAGCATGGTCGGCCGGCATCCTTGTGATTCACAGACATCTATATAAGGGGCTTCATCTCATCTCATCCCGATCCTGAGTTCGACACAAGTTGAGGATCATCATCATCATCCGGTATCATGGCAGCTGCCGCCATTTTCCAGAAACCAAATGCCATTCCTCTCTGTCCATCCATTGATCTTCCTCCAATCCTCTGATATTCATAGCTGCTTGTACCCCTTCTATCCAAGTTTTCTTTGGTCTTTCTCTCTTCCTCCTTTCCATTTGGAGAGTTGAGGATATTTTATTTATTTATTCCATCTGTAAGCAGATGAAGTCGGTTCTTAGGTTTTTGACCTAAGTCATTCTCATTGGCCATAATCAAGATTCTGGATACCTATTGTCCCCACCCAGAGTTGTAATTCATTTTAATTTTGTAATGCAGTGGTGGAGGGTTCATGTTAGCACTGTTAGCCCAGCTAATACTCTCAAAAGTTAAACTTAAACTCTTTTATATTTAATCAAAACTAAACATAATACTGGAACGAGATACAAAAATACATTGATAATAGTCTAAATGTTGTAAACATAGGTAACTTAATAATATATATTGTAAGCGTTAGATATATACTGCAGCATTTCACTATTATACAATGTGATTCAAGTCCACCGCTGTGGTCTCGAGGTACCGTGCTGCCTTGTTATGCAGCAGGCCTGGGTTCGATCCCCGGTTGGGACAGTTTTTCTGGGTGAGGATTTTATCGGGGTTTTTCCTCATCTGTTAGACAAATGTCAGGGAAAAAATTAAGGCCAAAACAGTCCCCGACATCATATGGCCATCACAATCATCATCATTCATATTCATCTTAGATTAAGCTTAGGATTAGGGACTCTCCTGGCGCACCACCATCATCATCATCATCACCCATCATATCATCGGGACAACATAACTCTGTCTTCAGGTGCCCCAACCTCAGAAGTGGGTTACAAGTATGCCATGTCAGGAGAGAACACCAGGAATGTCGAAAGACAACCTGGGGCATTCGCAAAAAAAAAAAAACAATGTGATTCAATGTTTTTAAATCCCCACACTGTTAGCCATTTTCCCAAGGCTTACATGGAATGAGACCTTGAGAATTTGTTGCACAGGCACATTCAAGCTGATCAGTAGTACATCGTGCTGCATTTCAAGCCGAGTAGCAGGCTGCCCAGAAATGGCTAACAGCAGGGTTTCAATTGCTCCGAGTAAGTCGTGTGTACATGTAGTGCTTCTTCACACTTAGTATCTCTAATAGAAGACGAGGCAACCAACGTATAGAGCTCACTTATAAGCTCTAGAAACCAGCTTGAAGTGGAGATGAGTATCTAAGTTTTAAAATCATGCATTTATATATTTAATTAACTATTAATATGTCCAATTACCCACTTCCATTTCCTATAAGCCCTATACCTATAGTAGTTTATTATATTTGATACTCCAAACATTGCTGCCGTTCTTTTTAGAAGTTCATTTACTTATTAGAAATAATATAATAAACACAATATTATATCCATATTACTGTAAATAAAACGATGGTTAACGTTTGTCGAAATTCCACGCTCCGCCACTGTTGTAACGATTTCATTCTATAAATGCTACTAACAGACAATTACTAGGAACAGTAGTTATTGAGAAAAGCCGATAAATAAACTTAGATACTTATCATTATTGTGATTTTTGCACTTATATTTTACTCTGACAGGTGATACATTGAAATATAACAACACTAGCCAAGTTAAATTATCATTAATTATTCTTAGATAAGCCTATCCCCGAAGAAAGAACTGTTAACAAAACAAAAGTTTTACAATTTAATGTGCGATCGTTCTGTTCCAATGCGTACAAGTATCTTCAGTACAGACTTAGAAGAAAGCTCGGTGGTGGTGACTAGGAGATTCCCTAAGGCCTTCCTGCCATAGAACACGAGTATGGGTACTACGTAACGAACTTATCTGACCCGGAGAGAGGTGCTGTTGTCTACGAAACTGCTCCAATTTTCGTTTAAATAATGCAGTTACAATTTTTGCTACCGAATCAGATAAGTTTATTGCATTATACTTGACTTTCGAGCACCATGCAGCCTTGTGCCAGCGGGCAATTTGAACTCCAATAGACGTTTCGCATCTTAATTCTGGTGGATACCAATAGATAGTAATATTAACGCTATGTAAAACTGTAACTGTGTGCAAGTGTTGCAGGGGTTTTATTCTCCATACGATGACATTTGTTATGTTTTACCTGGGTCTTAGAACATCGAAGACTTTTTATCGATCAATTAAATATATTTTTATCATATATTTTGATCGCTCAATTTGCCACCCCCTAGGCATGCCACCCGCATGTGATGCATGCCTTGCACACCTGCTTACGGGACTGTGTCATAAAAGAGCAATATAAGAGTGGGGTTATTAGAATTGGTGAAAATGTAAGATAAGTAGAATTGTAAGCTTTCATGGCCAGTGCCTGACTCTTGTTAAGTTGGTCTTCTGGGCTGAATGGTCGTGGCCCACTTTTGTTTAAACTTGACATTTTGTCTACTACTGTGGTAGATATCTTTAGGAGATTCTCCATGCTCTCTGTCAACTCCTCAACTGTATGCAGTTAAGGAATTCACAGAGAGCATGGAGAATATACTGAAGATGTCTACTGCAACATTAGATGAAACATCGAGTTTAAACAATGCTGGACCATGGCCATTCAGCCCAGGAGACCAACTTAACAAGAGTCGAGTTAAGATAAGTCAACTTTTCATAGATATTTAGAGCTTGAACCAAAGTACTTTCTCCTGAGATGGAAATTTTTAATATACATTTTCCTAATGACTTCATTCTCTGCAGTTTAAACTACTTACCTGACTTTTCTACATTTCCCCCTAGTGTTTTCATTTGATGATAGAATAATCTTGGTCTGACAACTTCAAACAGAGCTTAGGAGCCATATATAGACTAGTGTTTCAAGAAAAAAGAAAATCACTTTCAAACTAAGTTTTCTTTCTTTGTGACTTTTAGATGTTTTTGTTAGTTCCTTAGTACAAGAAAAGAGATGAAATGTCAAGTTCTCAAAATATATTAATATGTGATTTGAGATCATGATTGTTACATGAAGGGTTGAGAGAGGAATAATTAAGGGTTCCTTCTGCTGTTTTAGGTTTATAGGTTAATAAGGGATGTTTGAGCACCAGGAGTATCGAAGGGATTCTCCACATATGAGAATTTGGGTTGCTCAGATTGGAAATTGGTAGAGTTGAGGTTCTTTCTACAGGGATAGCAAGGAGCTGGCCGGCGCAACAATACGCTAGATGAATTTTATTAAATATGCTTTATTAATTGATGTGGACACTGGTTACATGTATAAATATAAACACACTTAATGTCGGACAAGGTACTGACCGCAGGAACGCATCTAGAGTTCATACTGGAATCTCTGAGAGTCTGTCACGACCAATTATTTCTAAGTATGAAATTCGCAAAGTTACGTTTTGCCTAATTTTGCTAATTGATCATTGTGCCATTTAAGAACTATGTCGATGAGTAGCAGAGAACTCCCACCTCCGGTGAGTTACGCAGAACTAATTTAACATCGTTTGAGTAGTTATAAGGAAAACTTTGTTTACTCTCTCTCTGTAATTATGTCATCATGAGGTCATTACCTTGTCGTGAAATAACCCTTTACTATATTGGCTGATGATTCCTTATGCCTATAGAAGGGATCGCCGTCTTTTGATTGGACAAGATTTCACCAAGTTACACCCTTCTAAATAAAGTTTTATCATAAATTTGAACTCTGGGGAATTCTGATCTAAGTATGTTGTATAATTTTATTTAGGTCAGTGGCCTATTTCCTGCTTATTTACTGGCTTGGCGTTCTCGCAGTTTATCTGGTTCCTTATAAGGAGTTGTGTACTTCACGCTGTAGTTTCCAAATCCTATATCAATTATTTGTTCTCAACCTGCCAGTGAAGCTCGGTTTAAGATCTTAGATTGCTGGTCTACAAAGAAATGTCTTATAATCCGCTAGTACAATGAATTTCCTTAAATTTTAACTCTTTTGTCACCACTTCAAGTGTCAATCACTTGACAATAGCAGTACGATGTACTTGCTAAATGATTTCCGTAATAACTGATTGATAGTTTATTTGGAATTCTATCAACTTCTTTAATTTAATTTATTTATACTCAATTATAATCCCTCGTGTTCTCCCAATTCAATTGCATATACATTTCGTATATCTCCGATGATTATTTCGTCCTATAGTGATTTAACCTATGTGTGATAATACTTGCCCTGATTAATTAATTATTTTAATGTCTCAATTTAAGAGAGGCTGAGTGAAAGATTATGCTTCAGAGTACAGGAAAAGAACCCAGAACCCAGGCAAGTCACTTTTTCCTTGAAACCTAGAAAATATAATTTTAGTTTTACAACTTTCATACTGTACTTCCTTATCTGTATGCCAAACTTTAGAGGTATATAAACACATAGCTAAACTGTATCTCTTACTGATTCACACTTCTAAATGATAGTGCTTTCCATGGAGAATCTAATGACACTTTAAACTCCATATCAACAGAAAATTGACTTACCAGATTTTTTCCCTGTATGGCAAGCATGCATGCACGAGCACACACACACACACACACACACACACACACACACACACACACACACACACACATATATATATATACTGGAAAATATACAATTTACTGAATTGCAAAAATATTGGAATTATATATCAAACCTAAATTAATTTTAAGTTTGCAGTATATAAAAATAAACTTTTCATTTTTTATCTAGTATAATTTTCTCTTGATAGTATCTTTACTTTGTTTTTGGTTTGCATGTTTAAATGACCCTGCAAGCTATGATGACAATAATATTGCTATCAGAAGAGTCACCCATGCTGGACAGGTCAAAGGAGATATGTCAAACTAAAAAAAATACCCTGGATGAAAGAGTGATGATCTTTCAATGTAAAAATACAACTGTCATGAAATATGAAAATTGGTTCCACTGGAGTAAAATTTTCCAGAGATAAAATAGTCCCTCATTCAGATTTCTGACAGGAACTACTTCAGGGAATAGGTTGAAATATAGGTACATGTTCCTAGGAACATAGAATGTTTAACATTCTATAATAATGGATCACCAGAAATAATACATAACAGAGGAATTAGGTAAATCTCCCTTAAATATAGTCAGTCACCTTGCAAGAAGTTAGATGGTCTGGAGGAAAGGTAGTCAGGATTCAGGAAATTTTACACCATTTGATAGGGGTACAGCAAGACCAGCCTCCAGATTCGATACTCCCTGTGAGTTAGCTAGTACAATATATGATTGCCCTCAAAGTTTACAGTTATAGTAATTTTAACATCTGTTTCCGTATTACATAATTGAATCAGGCATTTTTACACCTCACTTCATAAAAATAGGTTTTTCTTATCAAAATGTGTATTTTCTTCACCTGGTGTGGGTTGGATGAACTTCGAGATCAAATCTTGCTCGCTGAAAACTTCAAAATTCATGGATCATGTGACAGTTCTATATGATTGATAACGAATAAGAATTAAATATAAATTAATAACCCAAAAAAATCCCAAAAGTTAAAATAAATATTCAAATAAAGTTTATCACGCTGGAGGGAAAATTTTCTATAGGATCGTAACAGGCCTTGGCCTAATACTTGGAAGGAAGAAGAAGATAAAGTTTATCATAAGTAATGCCACGAGTGATTTCCAAATTATCAATAAATTCATGACTCACGAAGTGAGGAGTGAATTTATCTACAGAATTTGAAAATCAAGAGTGGCATTTGTTAGGACTATTTAACGAATAAAATTAAGCTGTTTACTCACAAATCATTATTTAACTATAGTTATTTTAAAATATTTATATATTTAATATAAACGGCAATGTTTGAAAACAAATGAGAAACAATAGGTACGCTTCATCTGCTTCTTTTGTTTATCACTGCAACCAGATCATACTATTTATTGCCAAAGGAACACAATATTGTAAGAATGCTCTCTAGTGGAGAAAAAATGAAACACATCAAACTGTACATTAATTCATTTCTGATGTCGTATGATGTAAATATGACAATTATATTTTTCTGGATTATTACCTGGGGAAAAAATACATTTAAGAAAGTGTAAACAGTGGTTTCTTTTTTTGGTGGTATGATAAATTGCTACAAAATATTTATATTAACTCCTGCAAGCACTATGTGTTGACATCTATGCACCATATATACAATCTGGTAGCCGTATTTCTTATAGGCTCAGTCACTGCAAAATAATGGTCAGACCTGTTCAGAATATTAAAAAGGAGGAGCTTTCTTTAATATGGTAAATATAAGACTGATAAATATTTCGTGAAACACGACTCTGATTGGTTGTAAAACAGAAATCATTGAAACGTGATTGGTCATTGACTCCCATTTGGGGCATGAGTTAAATAGTCATAATAATTAAATTGCAAACAAGTTAAGATAAATATGTTATGTAACACATCTGCAGATTCACAAAAATGTCAAGATTTTGAAAGAAATGCTAAAAGATTGATTAAAATAATTGTTAAATTGTTATAAAGAGATATATTAAATGTATTTTATATGTTACAAGTAGCCTACTCATGCACTGGAACAGGACAAGCTACCTAAAGGAAAAACTCCATCTTGTAACAATAGTATTGTTTGATTACATGAAACTATAATGCTTGACCGAGCAATTAACACACAAATGCAGCTCACCGTAAAATCTAATTCACACTGAAAAAACTAATTCTAAAAGCTTAACATGACAAATAACAGTTCTGAAATGAAACTCATTAAAATATCATTTACCAAAATTAAATAAAATGTCCTGAACTATAAAATTATAAGAAAATTAACATCACAAGTAAAATGTCTCTTAAACGTGATTAACACTGAATTTTGAACTTTTAAAAAAGTGTGAACCATGTCCCCTTCCCAACAATAATTAACAAATGAAAATTGTTTAAAATCTAGTAACCTATTGTAAAATGGAATAGATGAAAAATAAATCAAACTGAGAGGTGTGGCAAAAGTTTACCTTCAGAGAACACTAACCTCAAGAAAATTATTTGGTATTCTGAACCTGAGTCTATATTGTAACTCAGTACTCGTGCTCAAATTTAGGCATTCGTAACAATATAGTGCCTAAATTTGTCAGAAAAATAGTGAAATTTAATAACAACTGTAAACAGCAAAAGATGGCAGAAAATAAAGTCTTACAAGGAGAAAAAAACAAATTTTATTCAAATCTTCAGAATTTAGATTTAGAAATGTATCATCTTCATATGAACTTGGTTAAACAACTAGGTTATGTTTGTTTTGAAAACTTAATTAAAAATCACTTTGAATATTTGAATTTGGAAATAAAGAAAAAAGTAAACATACAAAAGAAGAAATTCAAGAACTTAGTTCAAAAATATAATGCAGATCTCAAGGATAAAATTAATATTGAAGATAAAGATAAAGGAAAAGTTAATGCAACATCAAATAGTTTTCAACAAATAATAGATCACAATGAAGAAAATGTAGTGAATCTGTCAGAAGTGGTTTTAGAAAAAGAAGAAATTAAATTACTTAATAAAGGCTTAAAAACCTGCATCAGTTTTTCAGATAAAGTTGAAGATTACATTGCTGATATTGAAATTGGAATAAATTATATGACAATTGAAGATAAGGTAATTATTAGGAAAGAAATTGGAAAAGTTTTAGAAGAAATTAAAGACTCTGAAAAAAATTTAAAAGCAAAGAAAAATTTGGCCATTTTGAATAAAATTAACAACAAAAATGTAATACTTTCGAAAGCAGACAAAGGAAATAAAATAGTAGTTCTTGACAAATTGGATTATACTGCAAGGATGGACAATCTCCTAGAATCAAAAGAATATTTGGAATTGAAAAAGGATCCTTTACCTAAAGCTATTAAATCATTTGACAATACTTTGAAACAAATAAAACATACTTTCACAAAACAAGAAAAATTTAAATTAAAAGTGTCCAATCCATCGAATCCTAGAATGTACGGTCTACCAAAGATTCATAAAATTGGTAACAAGATGAGATCTATAGTCAACAACATTGGTTCACCATGCTATTATTTATCTAAATGGCTGGTACAAAAATTTAACGAGCTTCCCAAATTTGACACTAAAAGTATTCAGAACTCTTTGGAATTGGTTGACAAATTGAAAAATATAAGTCTAGGACATGATGACAGATTGGTTTCATTTCATGTAATTTCATTGTTTCCAAGTATACCTGTTGAAAAAATGCTAAATTTTTTGAGGAAATGGTTAAGTTCTCTAAATATTAAAAATGAAATAATAGAGGAATATATAATTCTTACTAAGCTATGTGTCAGTAATTCTTATTTTACCTATAATGGAAATTTTACCAACAGGTTTCGGGTTTGTCAATGGGCAATCCGCTTTCACCATTTTTAGCTGATTTGTTCATGAGTTACTTGGAGTGTCAAATCACTAAAGCATACCCATGGATGTTTAAGACTTGGTTCAGATATGTGGATGATATTTTTGCAATAATAAATTCTAAAGATATTGAAGATGCTCTTAAATTATTGAACCTCAGGATGAATCAGTAAAGTTTACCGTTGAATTAGAAAAAGAAAACAAATTCCATTTTTGGATCTATGTATAATTAGGAATGATCAAACACTGAAAATTGAATTTGATATATTTAGGAAAGGAACTCATACAGATAATTACATGAAATCATCAGGTTTCAATCACATTGCTCATAAGCATGCAATATTCAATAGCTTAATTTACAGATTGACAAATGTACCATTAAACGAAGAAAATTTCAACAAAGAGTTTAAACATATCTTAAACACTGCTAGATTAAATGGTTTTGATAAAGAATTAATTATCAATAAGTTGAAGAAATTCAAACACAAAAAAGACTTAATGAATATACTACTCTACAAAATTGCAAAGAAAAGAAAAAAATACAAGAAAATTACTTACCATCCTGAAATGCATAGAAAATTTCAAAAAATGTTTGACAAATACAACATTTCTTTGGCACCAATAAATAATTAAATTAATATTAAGAAGCTGAAGCTGTTACTATGATTGAAATAAGTATATTGAAGTACACTACTAAATTATTGTAATCAAATGGTAAAGAGAAAAATTTATGCCTGAACCGGGAATCGAACCTCGAACCTTAAGCTTTCCGTGCTGATGCTCTAACCATTGAGCTAATCCAGGCTTCCTTCCCATCCAAGCATAAATCCTTCCTTTACCTTATGCTTGGATGGGAAGGAAGCCTGGATTAGCTCAATGGTTAGAGCATCAGCACGGAAAGCTGAAGGTTCGGGGTTCGATTCCTGGTTCAGGCATAAATGTTTCTCTTTACCATTTGATTACAATAATTTAGTAGTGTACTTTAATATACTTATTTCAATCATAGTAACAGCTTTAGCTTCTTAATATTTATTTAATAAATAATGCTATAGCTATGTGGAGTCCCTTCATGTCTTCTTCAGGTAGAAGCCATTCATTGTGTATTTGTGAATGATGATTCATAGCATTTGAATATGGGACCAAGACAGAAGGTAAAGGAAGGATTTATGCTTGGATGGGAAGGAAGCCTGGATTAGCTTAATGGTTAGAGCAACAGCACGGAAAGCTGAAGGTTCGGGATTCGATTCCCGGTTCAGGCATACATTTTTCTCTTTACCATTTGATTACAACCAATAAAAAAATTTAGTCTGGGTAATCTTCTAAGTACCAATAAAAAAGTCAATGTTCCAGACAGTAAGAAATCTGGAATTTATCAAATAAATTGTGAAGATTGCAATAAAGTTTATATATGAAAAACAAAAAGGAATTTGGAAATTCGGACAAAAAGAACATTTCAGAAATATTAAAATTTGTGAAATTGAAAAATCTGCAATTGCTGCACATAGTTTATTAGAACATCATAAAATTGGAAGAGAAGCTAAACTTTTAAAACAAGTAGAGAAACCTTTGGAATTGACAGTTTGGGAAAAAATATACTTTCAGAAAAACAAAAATAGATCAATGAATTTTGATATCCCTAACGAAATTACATTGATTTCGAAGTTCATAAATTCAACCATAGATGGCAGCACTGAAGATGGCGACAATAGAATAGTTGACGGCCGAAGAATTTCGTCAGTCGGAATTATGGCTGAAGATGACCATGACTATGTTTGAAATCGCAATATCGTGGAAGCATGAATCCTATGAGGTGAGTTGTTTAAACAATATGTTCTCCGATGAATTTTAAGATTTCTTCACTTTTAAGATTGGCTATAGCAATTTCTATGTCAGCCACATCATTTTCTTTACTATTTGAAAAGCTGATATAAGTATTTAAGCCTTGGTTCAGTAATTCTGTATCTTTTTTTGGTCAAAATTTACCAAAATAGTTGCAATGACTGCAATAAAGTATATATAGGAAAAACTAAAAGAAATTTAGATACTTGTATGAAAGAACACTTTAGAAATATTAAAAATGGTGAAATTGAAAAATTGGCGATTGCAGCTTATAGTTTGATACGGTATCACATAATTGAAAAGAAACAAAAGTATTAAAACATTTAGAAAAACCTATGGAACTAACAGTTTGAAGAAAGAACAAGTGTAAACTTTGAAGTTCCCAGTGAGAAAGATTTGATCTCGAAGTTTATCCAACATATGTCAGGTGGGAGGTGGAATGTTGATGTGGATGACTCAATTTCAACAGTTGGATTTTAGCTGATGATGGAGGTGATGGCCTCCAAAATTAGTCTCTAAGAAATACATATTTTTATGAGATGAGGTGTAAAAATATCCAATCAATTGCTTGTATGTAATACTGATATTTTACCTCAGTGTTACTTCCCATTAGAATTCTTATTAAATCTGTTTCCATTTTTGGTTTTTATTTAAAATTTTCTACGATCTTTCCTAGAAAGCTCACTTGGTCATCCAATTGTGGATAAAACATTGCTTATAAGTCATAATAAATTTAGAATATATTTCACATTTATTCTCTTTCTTTTTTTTTTATTTATTTCTTACAAGAGCTTCTTGATTCCAAATTCATATTTTAAGGCTTAGATTTCACTTTCACCATAGCACATTATACATATCTCACATAAATAATTGTAATTTCGTACATTCAATAAATTCAAAATTCTCACTTATTCTATAGCCTCTCATTAGTTTGAAATTCTTGGAAATATAACAATATCCATACACACAGATGGCAGTGAACAAAATATTTTTTGTTTTTACAAAAATCAGAGAAGATTGATTTTTAAACTACAAAAAAAGAAAAGAAAAGAGAACATCAAGCACACTAAAAATTTCTCTCTCTTTTAATTACACACTAATAATTATAATGAAATTGGTAATACAGAGTGTGCCATAATTCTACAATGAACTGCACTAGTTCAACTTTGTACTTATTCTGTATCTACATAATAAAGTTGTTTGTTTTTTAGTGATCTTTACTGTAGTAAAAAAAAAATAATGATATTACTATGTTTCATCATCATTTCTTATAGATTTGAATTTGAATTCACAATCAGATTTATTAATTTTATCATCTCTACACGTCTAATAAAATACAACAATCCTAATCCAATAACAACCACTCTTCTTTTATCTTCCTCATGTGCAGATGTATTCAAAAGAAGTGTATTAAATTATATGCTGTATGAAAGATAAAAAACAATACCTCTATTAAAATTATTCTACAGTGAGCAGTACAGAAGGTAATACCATGCATTCATCATTCTCAGCATGCGACCGTCTTATTCACTGTGATAACATACAGTACAGATTATGAGAGGGCAGCCCTAAAATGAATGCCATGCAGTATAGTATTAAGTTTCACATAATACTTCAACGAGTCTCCACAAATGGCCAATCTCTGCCTGGTGATGGTTGTATGGAGTGTTTGATATGACCTTATATGCTGTTCACTGAATTATACCCATCTTTACATGAGGTGCTGTAAAGATCGTGGACCAACAATGTTCAATACATTTTTAAAAAATATATTACATTATTTACCTACAACTCATAGAGAATATTATGGGTAATTATATTGAATTCACATTTATTTTCTTGAAATTATCAGAATGAATAAAACTGACTAAGAACTGTAAGCATATGAATATAAAAGTTAACCTCAACATAATTTTTTTTAAGGAAGCGTGTATGTTGTTACCTATTGACTACCGTATTGAAACCATTATATGCATGTTTCAACAACTTATCAATAAGACTATTATTCAGTTGTATCTGAAAAAAAATGCATTTTTTAATAAGTTTGGTAGAATGAATTTTTTTTTTCAAAAGGATTTTCTGTTGTCTATACTATGTAGGCCTATTCACAACACCTCATTTAATTTGAATATTGACAAAAATTGTAGATGTCTGAATTAAAATAAACAGTACATTAAAGATTGTCCACATACTGTTTGATTGTTCTGTAACTTAAGTTGAGCACTGCATTCTTAAAAATAGTATATATACATACCTTGCTAAAAAATAATGACTTAAAATGTCAGATATGTTCCATTGCAAAAGTTTTACAACAAATTTTAACTTCAAATATCTCTTATCAAGAGAGAAAATACTATAACAAATTTATGATTAAATAAATTATGTAGATTTCTATAAATTATACCTTACTACATCAGAATAGTGCATATTTATATATGAATTGTCTTCCTTCCTTTCATCTGCCCATTAGTCTGGATAATCAAAAGTCTACAATATTACTAATTTATTGAATGGAATTTTTTTTAAATTAGTTTTTACTATATTTTACAAGTCAACATAAATATCATATACATCAAAGGATATTAAAAGGAAAATAAGAATGAAATCAGAGATAGTTATTTCTGAAGCATGGCTCAACACAATATATATGCACAAACAGAATCAATCAATTAGAAACATGAGTTTACGTCAAAATTATAAATTTCCATAGGTCTACGTTCATGGATACATTTGTGAATCTCATGTTTTTATACAATTCACACAAATAAGGATTACAAAACATAACTAATACTAATGTATCTAACTTCAAACCTCAGCCTACGAACATAATGTGTTAACACATTCAGTACCAGGCATTTAAACCCACAGGCCAGCCATTTAAATACCCCATCTACCCTATTCATGCCACTTCAGAA
Source organism: Diploptera punctata (assembly GCA_030220185.1). NCBI lineage: Eukaryota > Metazoa > Arthropoda > Insecta > Blattodea > Blaberidae > Diploptera > Diploptera punctata. Next base: position 644,569 of record JASPKZ010003838.1, on the reverse strand, counting down.
AATGGACCATTATTCACAAATTATTAGTCCTAGAAAATTCAAATTTTGTACATACCTAAAGGAGATATCCTAGTAGGATTTGATGGTGAAATAACTTGGGTGATTGACATCACATGGTATCGGCGTATCAATTACAGGAAGTGGAATTTCATCTTCACTTTCACTTTGTGAATCTTCTAATTCAGGAATCAGTTCATCACCTGAGTCATCATTATGCAAAATATTCACTAATTCTTCTTCAGTGAGATATTTTTCTTTCGCCATGGTTTCACTCATGCACAAACAACAGCACGATAACGAGAAACATATACGACTGCATTGGAGCAAGTTTGGGTGAATGAATTCCATGTGTTGTTTGTTTTGATAATAAAAGGGGATTCACCAAGGTTAAACGTGTCAAACGGGAATAGAAAATGTACATTTACATGCCATCTATGATCTCCAAGACATACTAAGCCAACACAATATTTAGGCGCCAAATATAAACGCGGTTTGTTCACGCCCGCTTTAAAGTGAGTTAACTGACCGACGGCCGCATACACGATAGTCTCTTTAAATGCCTTAACTGGTTTACGGTAATGAATGTGTTAATAATATTTTAAGTGTTAAGACTTCTTATACAAAACTCTTGTTTCTATTGACATACTGTTTTCAACATGTCCGGAACTTCAGTCATTGGCACAATTCATTCAAGTGTCACAATAAAATATTTTACATTTTATGGAATGTTTTTCATTGTCTTCTAGATGACAGAGGAGAGGACTGCAAGACTGTTCACTTTACCTCCTCCTTATATGGATTTATATTTACATGAATCAATATCACATATGTACATGTTGTCATAAATTAGTTTACTGGTTTGTATTCACCATGAAAAAAGCAAAATCACATTAAGTACAAAACTATTTATATTATCTATAATTTATAACAGACACTTGTCATATATTTCATGGACAAAATAATAAGATGACATTCAAATGTTCAGCCCAACAAATAAAACTCTCGTGGAATTAGTGTTTTTTTTTTGGGCTTTGCAAACAGATCCTCCTAAAGTATCTGGACTGTTATTTAAGTAAAGAAGCAGACTTACATAAAAATGTTGGTTAAAACTTTCACTACATCATTGACTAAAGTTTTTACATTGCATTTCCATGTCATAAACTCAAATAAGAAATCCCTGCAAAATTCTGTTCATAGAAAGAAGATGAATACCTATTTTTTTTTTTTCCTTTATCAAAAACACTGTAATAGAGAAATACCAAAAGAAAAATCCAAACAGATTAGTCTAGTGTTTATATAGATGGCATACGAAGGCGACTCTAGAAAACTGCTTTGGTTAATGTTATACAGTGAGATCAGTTTAGTAGTGGAAGGTAGATGCGGGGTTTGTGCTGTGCGATAACGAAGGCTTACACATGCAGGCACGGGACCTGAAATGTGCGCTGACTCAGCAGTTTATGAGTTCACGGCCAAAGTCAGATAGTGTACCTCGAGTCGAAAAGGTACTTGATTGCTTTTCCTTGTGAACTGAATGACGTGTGTATAATGTAAACTGAATGACATGTGTATAAGTTATTTCAATTTTAAACTTTGTATCTTATAAAACATAAGTGTAAAGTGAATCACGTGTGTATGAATGTAAACTGTATAAGGGTTGATAATTTTTCTACTGAACAACGTGTATTTATTTATGAACAATATTTATTAATTCAGTGTGCCAGCCAAGTATGAAGACTTTTTGAAACACGATTCCCGGGTGTAAAAATTCCATCACGTTGAACAGTCCTTAATATGTACAACAAATTTTATAAAGAGGTGTCAAAAATGTATGGACAACGAACAACCTGCTTCAATAAAGTTGGTAATTACATGCACGAACAACTGTCACAAGAATTCTGATATGGGGTTTAAATATTAATTTAAAAAACACAAAATTCCAACACAGATTTGGTAGAAATATATATTGATGCATTAAAAAAAACATATTTTGCTATTTGAGTAGAATTTAAAAAGAAGGAACATCAAATATTGACATTGAAAAATAATTAGTAAGTACATGGGTTAAGGTAATATACTATAAGTGAGGTCACATGTTTGATTCACAATAGGGACTGAATTTTTGAACTGGCCTTTATCTTCTGGTGGCACCATAGCCTTGGGGTTGACTCAGTCTTTAATTGATATGAGAACCAGACACATGTTCTAGGGGTAAAGGTTTACCTCTACATTTAAAATTGTTAGTAATTTTTGTTAGAGTCGTTGGGGGTTGAATTGACTATCATGAAGGGCTGACAACCTGACTGACATCTCATGTCCATTGTATGCAAAGGTGAGAACCTTAACCTCTTATTACCCCAAGGTAGATCTGTAGTGGGATCACTTTATTTTATTGGGGAAAAAATCAGAGTTATGTTGAGCTCAATCCTATGGAGTAGGAAGACGCTCAACAAAACTGAAAGGAAATTATCTCCATAGCATAGTGTTATAGGCCCACAAGAAAATTCTTTCCAACAAAGATTTGAAAATGGGAGAGAGTGACAGAGTTATGTCGGGAGAGATAGGAATTACAAAATGGAAGGATAAAGGTAAGAAATGTGTTACCATCATTAGCACCACGCATAATGTACAAGCAAAAGCACATGTATTTAGAACTAACAAGGAAGGAATGAAGGAGAGAGGCTGTCCCATGTCCAGAATCTGTGAAAGATTATAATTGTTACATGGGAGGAGTTGATCATTTTGATCAGCTTCATTCAGCATACAATACATCTTGGAAATCTCTTAGATGGTGGCTAAAAATTTTCTAGTACTGCATAGATGCTTATATAGTGAATAGTTATATTATGTATAAGACAACACTGAAAAATGTTAGCCCAAATTAGAAATCACTCTCTCATCTGAAATACAGATCATTGCTGGCATCAGAACTTATTGTTTCATATTGTGGGAGCTTGAAAAAAGATCCATTGGCACAACTTGGAAGAGGCAAGAAAAGAAATCATCTGGACGGCAGAGCAACTATTCCGAATGCATCCCAACTCACAAATGTAGGTGACCACTTACCAACAAAAGGGCCTACTTATCAGAGGTATGCTTTCTGCAGCACAACTAAAACACAAATAAATAATAGTTTTAAAAAACTAAAACAACACACTTTTTTAGAAAATGGAACTAAAAAATTAAAAAAATTTTTAATTTCCACCACTCTTGGTATAAAATTAAAGTGGTCAACAAAAAAATCATCTCCAACACATATAGAATAAAACTAGAGTTATCTACCAAAAAAATAATTTTACTATCAAAAGCGTGGGGCGCTTTTTATAGTTTTTTACGTTTTCTTCTTTACTATTACCAATATCTGTTTATTATCAAATATATTAATTGATATAGAGAACCCCACGCTTTTGATGGTAAATTTTTTTTTTGGCAGATAACTCTAGTTTTATTCTATATGTGTTGGAGATGATTTTTTTGTTGACCACTTTAATTTTATCCCAAGAGTGTTGGAAATTAAAATTATTTTTCATTTTTTAGTTCGATTTTCTAATAAAGCGTGTTGTTTTAGTTTTTTAAACTATTATTTATTTTTTATTTTTTTAGTTTCAATATTTTACAGAATAAGATAAAAATGTAAATATCTTTAAATTCGATACTATTGTAGTATGAGCTAAAAGTAATACTATTCTAAAAAAAATTTCTCCCAGCCGGATTTGAACCAGCGACCTATGGATTGCTGAAATTATATACCACTACAGTTCACCGCTCTTACCAACTGAGCTCTTACAACGATTGACTAAAAAGTCGACAAGTCCGCAACTTATTACACCAGTTTTAATTTTTCTGATTTTCTCATGATTCTGGAGATTCTGGCCAGGATTCTAGAAAAACAATATGAAATTATTGTATTGCCACGGGTCTTTTACAAGTATACAAGGTTTCAAGTCGATCCAATGATTCTAAGTGGGTGAAAATATTGTTCAAAGATTCCGTTACATAGATACAAAAACACTTTTTTTGATTTCTGATGATTCTGGCCAGAATTTTAGAAACTAAATATGACATTATTGTATTGTCACGGGTCCTTTACAAGTATACATAGTTTCAAGTCGATCCAATGTTTCTAAGTGGGTGAAAATCGTGTTCAAAGATTCCGTTACATAGATACAAAAACTTTTTTTGATTTTCTGATGATTCTGGCCAGGATTTTAGAAAAAAGATATGAAATTATTGTATTGTCACGGGTCCTTTACAAGTACACAAATTTTCAAGTCGATCCAATGATTTTAAGTGGGTGAAAATCGCATTGAAAAATTCCGTTACATAGATAGATAGATGTCAAGCTAATATAAAGTGTGTAAAATGGAAAATATGCATGCATTTAAGACCTAAATAAATATGAAATTATTGTATTGTCATGGGTCCTTTACAAGTATACAAAATTTCAAGTCGATCCAATTATTTTAAGTGGGTGAAAAACGCATTGAAAGATTCAGTTACATAGATAGATAGATACAGGTCAAGCTAATATAAAGCGTGTAAAAAAGATCAAGAACAGTATGTACTAGATGTGGGGTTGCACTGTGTTTGGAGTGTTTTGTGCCTTTTCACAAATCAAACTAATAATAAATATCAGTTATGTTTTTATTTTGTCTTTTGTGTTTTCATAGCACTGTTAAAATTGTAGAATTGTAGAATTATGGATCTAATACTAATGTCACAATAAATCATCATTTTGTGATTTATTTCCAATCAGTTTCATTTGTAACATAAAGCATAAAGTATTCTTACCACTGATCATTCCATGAAAATTAATTGCATGAACAGTCTCTGGTAAGTACAATTATCATGCTCTGTTACATAATCTGTAAAGATAATTGATAAAATGTATGATTCACTATAATTACATGGATCCAAGAAACTGGAATTTTTCATATTTCCACTTAATTATAAAATCAAAGGGTTATAGTTAGTTACACATGAGTTTAAGCCGTATTAGTACTTTTGTTTGTTAAATAAATAATAATGAATTACATAACATTTTTACTTAGGTTTTAATGGGGCGATAATACAAATATCAAAGAATTAATAATTTATTTTTAAAGTAAATCGGTATCAAACCGAAGTCTAAACCGATGATTTTTCTATTATTTTGTATGCAATTATAGTAAGTTACACACGAGTTTAGGCATTATTGGCACTTATTTGTTAAATAATTAATCCATCCATCCATAGTAATTCTGCCCGAGGGCAGATGTTTCACTGCAATCATAGCATTTTCATGCTATGCTTTGCAGCTTTACTAGGGAATTGTAGGTGTGGTAGCTTCCCGTTGCTTTCCACACTGGTGAAGAATGATGATGAAGATGATGGCCGGATGATTTTCGGGGACCGTTGGGCTCTAAGCTTCCTGACATTTGTCTTACAGGTGAGGAAAAACCCTGAAAAAACCTCACCCAGGAGATTGTCCCAAACCAGGAATCGAACCTGGGCCCACTGTTGACAAGGCAGCAGGCTACCTCGAGACCACAGTGGTGGACAAATAATTAATAATGAAGTAAATAACAGTATTTTTACTTAGGTTTTAATGGAGCAATAATACAAATATCTAATAATATCTTATTAAAATGAATAAGTATCAAATGGCAGTCTAAACTAACAATTTTGCTCATCATGATAACAAAGTTTATTTATAATGAGGATGGCACTCTGTGATGATAATTTAACAAATTTTATGAGAAATTAGTTTATGCCTATTTTTCAATTTCTTTTAGAGGCTTTCATACTACGTATATGTGTGTACATTTTGAAAAATGATCTATGGCAATTAATTTTGCTAAAGAATTATCATTCATGGGCTAATACTTGATAGGGGTATTTCATTATATCCCAGTATAAAATAATCACAACATTTATATATTAAATTTGGGAATTTTTAAAATTATGAGGTTCAATTAATAAGAATTAAAAGAATTGTGATTTCCTCTTACCTCATACTTCTATGTTTTTTTAAACACAGCACTGCAATATTGGCGACCCATTGTCACCATCGTCAGCTGTTTTCTCGACTGTCAATTTTTTTCCTTTTGCCGGTAATTATCCAAACTGCCATCTGGTGTTCTTTTGAATGAATCATTTTCTAAACTGCCATTTATTGTATTTTTGAAGAACTTTGTAACCACCTTACAACATGATTCCAAGAAAGATGTAAAATTCAAGAAATTTACTTACCATCCTGAAGTTCATAATAAGTTTCAAAAAATTTTCAGAAAATTTAATATAACATTGGCTCCAATTAACAAATTCAGCCTGGGTAATCTTCTGTTAACTAATAATAAGACGACAAAAAATCTGGAATTTATCAAATTGATTGCAAAGATTGCAACAGGATATATATAGGAAAAACAAAAAGGAACTTGGAAACTCGTAAAAAAGAACACTTCAGAAACATAAAGAATGGAGAAATTGAAAAATCAGCTATAGCAGCACATAGCTTATTAGAGCATCATAGGATTGAAAAAGAAGCAAAACTTTTGAAACATCTATCTAAACCTTTGGATTTAACAGTTTGGGAAAAAAATATATATTAAAAAAAAAACATACTAGAACCATGAACTTCAAGATTCCGGACGAACCGAGCTTGATTACAAAGTTCTTCAAAAATACAACAGATGGCAGTTTAGAAAATGATTCATTACAAAGAACACTAGATGGCAGTTTGGAGAGTAATTCCTTCAAAAGAACACCAGATGGCAGTTTGGATAATTACCAGCAAAAGAAAAAAAAATTGACAGTCGTGAAAACAGCTGACGATGGTGACAATGGGTCGCCGATACTGCAGTGCTGTGTTTAAAAAACATAGAAGTATGAGGTAAGAAGAAATCACGATTCTTTTAATTCTTAATCACAACATTACTAAAACATCTATCTCATAGTCTAATCTTTGTTATTATAGAGAGCCTAAACTTTTTTCCATTGCATTATAATACTGTCAAATATTGCAATAATATATATTTTTTTTAATTTACAAAAGTTAGTAGATAAACTCTGTATGACTTTTTTTTCAGCAGACATAAAAATCTTTGGAAGTATTGCATTTATGTAACACTAGGCACAAATTGGCTAAAATCCCTATCAAACAACAGTACAATATATTTGCTCATACAATTAATCCAGATATTTGGTACCTACATAATCTCCAATTCGATGGCACGAGAGGTCTAGAAGGCCCTTGCCCTACCTGCCAGTTTCATATCTACATGTGTAAATCACAGAGATGGATGATCATCTAGCCAGTGTTAGGGTGGGTAGTAGTCAGCATATCAGGTTTCCAGTTATTATAGCTGGTTTCTCAACCTGGAACTGCTACTTATTGTAGCTACACAAATTCAAACACTGCTGGGTGGGCACCGATCCCATATTGGTCAAAAATAATTGAAATAAAAAAGTCTGCTCTCACGGGGATTCGAACACGCACCAAGGCATCATGTGTTAAAAGTGCTTGGCTATATGCAGAACTACCCACCTAATCTTGTCATTATACTTCTTATATGTGATTTTAATGGCTAAAAAAAACATACCCCATCAGGTTTTAAACTTACCTCTTCAGATCAAGAGGCCGGTGTGTTACCATCTGACCTAACGTAAGAGTATTTGGTTAATGCAAATATATATATAATTACGCAGTGCTACTAATATGCACTGTGTCATATTACACCTTTATTAACTACATCATAATTATGCAAACAGAGCAAATCTGCTTCAGATACGTCATTTTCAAATTCATAACATTTGCATAAAGGAAAGAGGATTATACTTTAGCATTCAGTTAATCTCATTAAAAAAAAGTTATAAAACAGATTTTTTTAAAAAAAATCTATGATAAACAATTTATTAAATTTCAACATCCATTTGTGACTCTAGGCATAACCGTAGTAGATTCTAGTATTATATCTATATTTTATTTAAAAAAAATAACAAATAGAAACTCTTTATCTAATGGTTTATGGCAAGCCGATGCTGTGTTTCCTCTGCTATTCAATTTTGTACTTAGAGCAAGTAATCAAATCTCTAGATGTTAAATACAGGGGTATAATTAAAATGGTATTAATACATTGTTGGTATGTATTGATAATGCATTAATATTAGGTGATCTGATAATAAAGTTCTTAGAAAACATTTTAAATCCAATAGAGATGAACAGACAAGTGAATGGAGATGATTTACATAGCAGAAAGCTACACATGATATTTATGGGAAACCATATGAAGACTACAAAGGAAAAACAGTCAAAGTCCACTTTTCACAAAAATTGAGTTATGGGTACATTATCATTCCTGGGTTTTTCCTCACCTGTAAGACAAATGTCAAGAAAACTTTAAGGCCCAAACGGTCCCCGTAATCATATGGCCATCATCATCATAATCCTCATCATTATCATCATCCTTCACTGGTGTTGAAAGCAACAGGAAGCTACCACACCTACAATTCCCTAGTAAAGCTGCAAAGCATAGCATGAAAATGCTATGATTGCAGTGAAAGACCTGCCCCCGGGCAGAATTACTATGGATGGGTGGATGGATGGATCATTCCTGGCATAGAGTACTACTATTTTAAATGTCAATACATGGAAATATCATTCGTAGTCCACGTAAAATTGGCTACAAAATAAAATGTACAATGGAAGATCAATCAAAGTCCCACAGTTGTATGTTAATCAATCAGAGTCCATCCAGTTTTAAACAAGAAATCTTCGAGTATAACTGATTTTTATTATAAATGATTGTAAACCTGAATTTTAATCATTGAAAAGGAACAACAATGTGTTAATTTGTGAAGTCTAATGTTGTGTAACATGAATAGTGACAGTAGTGACGAAAATATTAACATTGTGAATAATGACAGATAAAAAAAGAATTATCACCAACCAAGAGTAAGATATATAAATAAAATACCGAAATGAGGGTGCCCACCTTTCTTAACACTGTCACTCTTCATTACTATCCCCAATTTTGCAATTTAAGAAAGAAAATGATGTGGACTTTGATTGTTCTTTCATACAAAAATGTGCTAACAGTGTTTCCATTGTTAACTACTCTTCACAGTAAACACAAATATCAATTTCAATATAATAACAACTTGTTATACAAACAGTGTTTGATACAATTTCATGTTCATAATACTTTTATTGTAAGAGTGTTTTTAATTTTTGTTTCAAATTTACTCAGAGTGAGAAATATGTGACTTCTTTGACTTGTTTCTTTCTTTGTTTAGTCTATCATATGTAATGAGAATGGTTAAGTTTCATAGACTGTGATGTGCAGGACATGGAGAATGAAACAGGGGCTTGGAAACTAAATGTTATAACAATAACCATGATTTGAGAGAAGTGAATTATACAAGGAATGACTGGAAACCATTAGATCAAGTTAAGGATATATGGAGAGCTTATGTCCATGCAGTCATAAATCTCTGGGTTTGATAATTGCCAGTAGATTAGTGATTGTTATTAGCCAATTAAACATTATATTTATGAGTTATAAATATGGTACACAATTTTTACAACATTTAATAAATAAACCTGAAATGTATAAGTGTGTATTTAAGTGATTATTATTTACCCAAATTCCCTTATTGTAGGCCTAACCTAAAAATATTTAAAAAAACATGTTAAATATTTCAATAGCCATAGCATACTAAATTACTTATTTAGGTTTCTTTTTAGTGTAGGCATAAACATCACATGGGACTTGCGCTGGTTCGAGTCTCCATGGGGGAAGAAATTTTCTCATGGTATTTCGGCCAGTATGGGACCGGTGCCCACTCAGCATCGTGAGGCAATTGGGTAGCTACAATAAGTAGCAGCTCCAGGTTGAGGAACCAGCTATAACGGCTGGGGGACTCGACATGCTAACCACATGTCACCCCTACACTGGCTGTTGATCATCTACCTCTGTGATTGACACATGTGGATGCGAAGGGCCAGCAGCCGGCTGGTAAAAGGGTAACCGCTGAAAAGTGGAAAGACCTTCAATCGGAATAAACATCACACAGAATAATAATAATAATAATAATAATAATAATAATAGTAATAATCAAACATAAAAGTCATAATATCATAATTTCGTCTATTAATTTTGAGACTACAATAGGAATTTCCATTTGAGGATATGTTATCTTCACGAATATATAAGATTAAATATTATGAATAAAATAATCAGAAAAATTTAAAAATCATTGCAAATGGTGGGAAATAATTTGAAAAATGAAACCCTAAGAATAAAATTTGACAGGAGTTTATGCAGGAATTAAAAATGTCGCGTCATAGTTTGTAAAGAATAGTCATATTTATTATAGAAATATCTGTAGGCCTACGTAATTGAGAGCATCCATATTCAGTAAAAAATTGCTTGTTATTTCTTTTTAATTATTGTATCTTACATTGTAACCTGTAATTACAGGTATTTTTGTTTTTAAAATTTTATTTTAGAAATGAATATCCATTAGTCAGCAGCTGTCTACTATAATATGCCTCAGGCAAGTTAGAAATGCTTTGGAAAGCATTGAAAACTAGTTTTTCTTGCCAACTTTGCAAGTAAAAACAAATGAGTCAAGATTTACCCTTCATTGGTTAGCATCTCACTAATTCGATAAATGAATGTTCTCACGGAAAACTCAGCTCATCAGTGGTTGGAATAAATTGAGAAGAAACAAATATCTTTGCATGCGGCCCTTAGAGTTATAGTTTGTTCTATATCCTACAAAGTCTGATTAAAATTTAACAACTTTAACACCAAATTTTAACAAATTATTTGATGTTGATTACAATTTCTAGAAGAAGTTCCTAAACTGGTCATATTTCCTTGGACATGCTCTTCATAACAACATACAACTTTTATATTTGTGACAAGAGAACAACTTTAACTTCCCTCTGAAAGAATTTTTCTTACACAAAAAATTCAATCAAGGCAGAAACAAATTTGCAACTCTTGGATCCCAAGACAGTCCTGCACTGTAGCCAAGTAATTTAATGCAATATGCCTTGATGCAAACCTATAACATTTGTTGGTTTGAGTTGCCATGGTAGAAGATATTTTGTTATGGAATTTCAGCCAATATGGGACTGGTACTAACCCACCTTCATGAGGAATTTGAATAGCTACTAAAGCCGGTCAAGTACACATTCACTCCCATTCGAATCTTGCTCCCAGTCTCATTTCTTCTATGGAGTCACTTGACATGGAAGGAGAATGCCAAAAGCATGTGTAGGAATAGAATGCAAGGAAGAGTGACCGGGAGTCCTGTTAGATCACATTTCCTGTGAATAATGAAGTCTTCATAACCAAAATAATGTATATAATGACTGCAAAAGCTAGAGAGAATATGTATTTAATAAATATCTGATGGAACCTACATTCTACAAGTCTTATGCTTTGAATATAAACCTGTAAATTACATGTAAAAAAATTAATTATCATGTACTTAGTGCTGTAAATAAAATGTACTATGAAAGAACTAAACATGTGATTAGAATTTACATAAATTTATTCCCATGTAAAATTGTTAAGAAAATTATAAATAATGAGGGTTCCTTTCATCTACCATGAAATAAAAATTTTAGACAATAGTTGGTCATTAGGAAATACCTTTTTTATTATATATTTATATAAAATTTAAAATATAAAATAGATACCCCGAGATCTGCCGTCTTCAACTTTATAAAATTGAGGACGACTGATATCTCGGATATCTATTTTATATTTTCAATTTTACATAGTGACCTCAACAGTGTTTCGTAATGAATTTTGGAAGTATTGAATATTTATATAAAATGGTCAATTGCACATTAATTGAATTTATACTGTTTAGAAAAATGTAAATATTAGCATACTAATTTTTCGAGTGATAGTGCATAAAATTATATATAATGTGACTAAATTTTCAAGTTCAGGGAGTAGTTACACTCTGACATACAGTATTTATTTCAAACAAGAGGCTTCTTTTTAAAAGTATGATAAATTGACAAATCTATAATTCTTTAATTACAGTATATCAAACTGAGACCTTGAAATTCAGTTTAGGTGTTCAGTGCATCATAACATTTCACTACACAAAATCATCAACACAAGATTTGAGTTATTAATGAGTTGGTTATTTTGACTCAGACCTGATTTTATTGCTTTTGTGCAACATTGTCGATGCATTCCTATGCATTTGTGCAAAAGTGACGAAACCAGGTCTGCATAAAAATCAAGAAATGTGAGGCGAGTCAAAATAACCAACTCATTAATAATTAAAAGAAACCTCATAGTGTTATTTCCTATATATATATATATATATATTGCCAATTTAATATGGCTTTAAATGTTTTATAGATTTATATTTCAGTAGTAATAATAAATATTTATTCATAAAAGAAGGATTTCCTTTGGATATTGAAAAACATTTGGCTTCTTACATGCAGTAAACATTTATGTGGCACGAACACTGTATAACTTAATCCTCTGTATTTACTGCGAGAATCCTGGGACATCTCATTCTCAAGCTCTTGTTACCTGTACATGAGACTCTCGTGGCACACTCCCTTTCAGCCGCTCTCGTTTATGATAATGAGTGGGAGTAAGACAGAGTTTGACCACCTTTAGTAGAAGCTTTTCCTATCTGTGGATGGAACTCAATTTAATTCTCTTCCTAAAACAATAATAGATGAATAGGACATTTGTAGTTATTCATATAATAAGTAGTTGCTCCAAATTGAGAAAACCAGCTATAATGGCTGGAAGACCTGATACGATGACCACATGCTATCCCATTACTAGTTGGATGATCATCCATCTCTGCAATTAACACACATGGATGTGAGATCAGCAGCCAAGGACTTTCTAGGCCTGTTGTGGCAAGGAGGAGGATGATTCCAGAGAAACACATGAATCTGAGAATAACATTGAAAAATAAATGAATTTCTTATAATAATGTTTGCTCAGTGAATAGAGCACCTGCCACTTTAAGTCACTGAAAAGAAGATTTATCTGTAAATTATGTAATTTTGTTCTAATGTTGCAGTAGGTTATCCCGTCATGAGTTTGAACTACCATTAGATATTTAATACATGTAGGAAATAACACTACGAGGTTTCTTTTAATGATTGAGTTGGATATTTTGACTCACCTCATGTTTCTTGATTTTCATGCAGACCTAGGTTTCATTGCTTTTGCGTGACATTGTCATTGCTTCCAATTATCTTTTGCTGTTGCCCATCCTGTAAGTTGATTTCTGCTCCCTCTGCTGGCTGACCGATTAACTTCCAAATCAATTTTTTTCTTTTTTCCAGGAATTTCAAAATTCAGGGTTTTCTTTTTACTCTTGCAGAAGTAAATTTTCTCCCAAATTGTGAGTTTCTTAGATTTTTCTAATTGTTTCAGTAATTTGGCCTAGTTGCAATTCTGTGTTTTTCTGACAATGCATGTGCAGCTATTGCAGATTTTTCTATTCCTCCATTTTCAACATTTCTAAGGTGTTCTTTCAATCTTGTATTAAAGTTCCTTTTTGTTTTTCCTATGTATACTTTTTCACAATCTTTACAATCAATTTGATAAATCCCTGATTTGTTGCCAACTTCAATCTTCTCATTTTTGTTGGTTTTGATTAATTTATTCAAAACGTAATCATTTTTCAGTGCTAATTTAATGTTAAATTTGCTGAAAATTATAAAAACTTATTAAATACTGAAGAACAGTATGTAAATTTCTTGAATTTTTTACCAGTTTCTTTATTTGTCTGAAGAGTACTTTCATTTAAAACTTTTTGTTCTTCAATTTATTAATGTTCTTATGAATCATCTTTTCCTGAAACCATTAACTTCTGCAATTTTTATAATGTGTTTTTTTTTTCTTTCTTAAAATTTTCTCTGCTCATGGGAACATTCACAAGTCTGTATGTTAAAACTATTAAATACTGCCTGTTTATGTGCAATATGGTTAAAACCTGTTGCTTTAATATAATTATCAATGTGTGTTTTTTTTCCTGTAAATTCCAAATTCTATTTTCCTTTTTTCTTCATTCTTGGTCAATTTAAGGTATAAAATGATATTTCTTGGTTATTTTCCACTTCCATTGTAAATTTAATAGTTTTATTATGAATATTCAAAAGTTTAACGGCATCTTCTAATTGTCTTTGTTTGACTATTGCTATGATATCATCTGCATATCTACTCCAAAATTTACAAATCAAAGAGCATGCTTTGGTTATCTGGCATTCAAAGTTTCCCATAAACAATTTTCACCAAAAATAGTGATAATGGATTTCCCATTGATATGGGATGAGTCAAAATATCCAACTCATTAATAATTAACATTAGGTATAGTTGAATGCAGGCTTTCACGGCCGGTAATCATAATGTTGAGTGATTCCGGGTTATGTGGCCGTGGTCCGCAGTTGAGGGCGAAATGTCTGGTATCAACACCAACTATGGACCACGGCCACATAACCCGGAATCACTCAACATTATAACATTAGGTATGTTACAATTAACTGCTACAAAAAGGAAACCAAGTAGTAATGTTAAAAATAATTAATAAATTAGCTTATACTACTGAAATTAATTTGTTAAGTTAAATTCACAGTAAAACATACTATGTATATAAATTTGCAGCTGACAAAAATAAAAACAGCTATTCTTTACAAACTAAAATTTGTTCCACTATCTACAATTGTAATGGAAGAGTTTTGTATGTTTCTATTGTAGCGTTGTCTGATTGGTTCATGCACAGTTTAGTGCTAAATTTTAATCTACTTTATTTTTGTATAACATCCCGGCAATTTTAAGAATTCTTATTTAATTTTTCTTAGGTTCATGAATTTATTATGCCCCAACTTCACTGTTATTATGGCTGAAAGTAGAAGTTCATCTTAAAAAAAATATGTCTTTCATGGCATAAAATGAAACAATTTAAATACATCTTAGAAAATTTGAACAACTAAAAGTTAATGCCTTTAAAAAAGCCACAATTCCTATTTACTTAATCTTTTTTCCACATTGGTCCTGCACTGTAGCCAAGCAATTAAACGCATGATGTATTGTGTAGAGCTATAGCATTGTGAGGTATTTGGGGAGGTACAATTACTAGCAGCTCCAGGTTGATAAGTCAGTTGGAGGACCCGACATGTCACCCCCATACTGGCTGGATGTTGTTCACCTCTGTGATTAACACATTGGATGTGAGGCCAGCAGCTGACTGATGACCAAGGGTCTTCTAGGCCAGTCATGCCACGCAGTTTTTTCTATCCACTTTGACCTTGTGTGAGCCCATAGAATTAGTCATTCTTTCAAAATACTCCATGCCCTCAGCCATATCATTCTAGTTTCTTAATGAACTTCCACAAGTCAACAGGACATTTTGGAAAAGGTTGGGACAATTTTTTTGCTTACTCATTTCCAATTGATTTGAAATTCTGAATGCAACTAGGTTAGTCTATCAATTCAATAATAAAACACCAAGTAGAGTTACAGCTCTTTTTTCACTTTTTTCCTTCACCAGTTTGTGGAGCCGAGTCTCAATGAGAATCTATCTATCTAGGTATTAAAATAATGGCAAACCATTCACTGTGATGCAACATATACTGGTACATTAAAATTAGAGAAAGTGACTTGTCTCTGAAAACCACAATATCATTCAAGGGACTAATGTAGACATCACCTACAACTCACCAAATACATGACATGGCAGCCAGTTATACAAATTTGTTTTTACATATAGAATGAAATGATATATTTTTTATTTATTTATTTGGTTTAATATAATCTATTTCAACAAATAAATAATATTGCAGTGGTTACCTGCTCATATAGAAATACAGAAACGTGCAATGAATGTGTAAACCGTTTGGTAAAGGAAGGTGCTGTAACTACTAAAACGCAACAGATGACTATAGAAACTCATAAACAAATCAACAAGATTAAACAGCTTGTATAAAAAAACTGTTTTGAAGACAAATCATATGAAATCATAATAGACACACGACGAAGTTCCCACAAAAATAATCATTACCCTGTTCAGGAAGAAAATGGGCTACAACTGCCTTGTTGACAATTTATACAAAAATGAACAGTCATGCACAAATAAATATATAATATGAGGAAGATTCTTCAAGAATGTAAAGGGATATGCAGTGATGCACTAGCAGGGCTATATTGGGAAGCAAGAGGGAAAATTATATAATCAATTAATCCCTGTGTCATTAGATATCATCAGCTATTTTTGCTAAGAGGATAACTGTAATGACAGCAGGTGAGTTCCTACACAGGAATTTTTTCCAGGGGAATTCTTTACATATCTGAGCACGGAGTATTATTTAAATGCTTCAGATATGTAAGTAACTGATTAAAGACTGGACAGCTCAGGCCAACTCAGGCAGTAGAGTGGAGATGTTTTTTTTTGTTTATGTCCAGACTAAACCTGGGGTCCGCTAATTGTCTTTAAAATAAACACTGGGAGTAATGTTACCCATCATACAGTTTCTTATGCTGCTAACTGAGACTGCTCCACAATTCACATGGCGTGTTAATGGAGTATCTCTCTGTAATACAGTACAGGTAAATTTTTTTAACTTCATCTGAAGAAAAATGCATCCTTGAATTTTTATAATCTGAAAAATTTCACTCAGAATGAAACTTAGGTTCAGTGGTGGATGCAGTATTTTCAGACCGTTGAGGTTCATAAAGTGAAATTAGGTGGAGAACTACGGAGTTGAAGTGGTAAAATGTAGATTAAAAAAAGGATTTTTCATACAAGTGCACTTGCTTTCAACACAAGACTCTAGTTATGATATTTTAATTATTGCGACAGCTGTGTATTCTAGACCAAATTTAGTAAATGGAACAAGTCACTAATTAATATGAGTGAGGGAATGAACCCCACTCATCCCACTCTGGGGAATTAGGTGCGTCTCTAGTGGGAAGTCTATTAACCAAGCCAGTTTAGTTATGCTTGATGTTTTTATTATTGATTTAACACTTCTCACTGAAGGATAAATTATATTTGAAGAGAAAAATTTTCGCCTAGACCAAGACTCGAAACCGGGACCTTTGGCTTGCCGGGTCAAATACTCTACCAACTGAGCTACCGAGGCGAGTTGCGATGTAGATACAAATTTTTCTCTTATATACGTTGTAATTCCCTCATGCCAAATGCTTTGAAACCTTTGCTTCTATTTTTGCAAATGGCGGCTTCTTAGTTAAGAAGATATTATTAGGAATTTAACACTACTTTATAAAGCCAGTAGGGCTTCTATTGATGTTTTTATTATTGATTTAACACTTCTCACTGAAGGATAAATTATATTTGAAGAGAAAAATGTTCGCCTAGACCGAGACTCGAACGCGGGACCTTTGGCTTGCCGGGCCAAATGCTCTACCAACTGAGCTACCGAGGCGAGTTGCAATCTAGAAGCAAATTTTTCTCTTATATATGTTGTAATAAATCAATAATAAAAACATCAATAGAAGCCCTCCTGGCTTTATAAAGTAGTGTTAAATTCCTAATAAATGTCTTCTTAACTAAGAAGCCGCCATTTGCAAAGATAGAAGCAAAGGTTTCAAAGCATTTGGCATGAGGGAATTACAACGTATATAAGAAAAAAATTTGCATCTAGATCACAACTCGCCTCGGTAGCTCAGTTGATAGAGCATTTGGCCCGGCAAGCCAAAGGTACCTGGTTCGAGTCTCGGTCTAGGTGAAAATTTTTCTCTTTAAATATAAAAAAATATTAGTTATGCATTTCCATACAGATGTCAGCAGGCACATGTAGTTAATACATCGCCTCAAAGAGGCAACTAGTAGGAAACTTAGTTATTACTCTGATATATGAAGGTGGGTTAAATTTTGCTCTGATGTCTTTTTATTCAGATTCTGGACCCACGGCTTAATGTCCCTCCTGGAGGACTTGTCATTTGCATTTTTCCATCCTAAAAATCCATCAACCCCAGCCAGGTTCGAACCCACGAGCCTTGGGACTAGAGGCAAGGAACATAACCACTAGACCACTACAGCCGACACTAATTAATATATTTATACCATTTAGAGAATCACAAGAGGTGGTCTAGTGAAGCATTAGTAATTCTGTTTTTACTGTTTATGGCATTATGATTAACATTTAATGAAAAGCATCATATATTAGAATGCTAATACATGATGAGTAGGAAAACAAAAACTGCTACATTCATGATGTAATCAAAAACATGCTCCAAATCAATTTAAATAAATCTTTATTGTTTTTACATAAATTAGGTGAAGAATAACAAATGAAATTAAAAAATTGAACAAAGAATCAGTATGAAATGAAAAATATAATAGGGCTATGATTTCTATGAAGTAAAAAAATCAATGGGGGTAAGGGTTATAAGCCTAAAAACTGTATACCCTTTATTTTCTCATGTAAATATTTTGAATAATGTTTTCTAAAGCTGACACATAAAACTCATCCCTAATTTTATACTACCACAAGCAGATAAACAATCATATATTAGAGGAGTTAAGCTACAACCTTGTGTGCACTTAGTTAACATAGAATGGAAGGAAAAATATTCTAACAATTTCAACCAATAAAGGTAAAGAATTTAATTTATATACTAAAATATTTTAAATTCTCCAATACATAAAAAAGAAAACTATTAAATATGAACTGATATACTTTTAAATCTTCTCATGTTTATTTGTGAAAAAAAAAATCCTAGCCCTATTAATATGGAATACTTTGAGGAAAACATGTTTAGAGAAGTGAAATATATTTTCTATAATACAACTGGGAATATTCCAGGTTATTAATAGTCTGTGTGTCTATAAACCTGTTGTAATTTGGTATTTTACAAACTATTTCAATCATTCTCAATGAAAAAAACTTTCGCCAACAGATAGGTTTTATTTTGTACATTAGTATTTCTATTGCATTGCATTATGTAAGTTCCTCTGCAGTAAATATATAGCCAACATTCTTTAACACTCTTGATCATCAATTTTAAGAAGAAAAATTATAATATGTAAATTGATATACATAGACAAACTATTGTAAAGAATGGGAAATATGAAGAGTATGTTTTTATTTTTTTAACTGCAGAGAAGCTTATAACCACATTCAATATTGATGACATTGCTGACTACTCATGAGTTTGCAAGTCCTATCAATACTTTTTACATTAGGAATATTTTGAAATAAAACAAATATTTACAATAAATAGAAAAAAGTTAATCACTAGTACAAAGCGTAAGTTTGATTGCAATATATGGCTATCATATTTAATCACATATATGTCAATTTTTTCAGTAGTTTTAGAAAAAAGTATATTTGTCTTGCATTTGGGGGGAAAACAAATTATATTTGTATCATTTTTCTATTGAAAACCCTTTAATAGTAATACTGGGTCTACCAGAACCAGAGCTTTAAGAAATATGTTGGCAAATCTGTACAGCCTTGAGAGTTTATCCACTTTCTAATAATGAAACCTCTCCAAGTGCTTTACTGTAAATACTTTTTGTTATTTGCAATATTTTTGAAGAAAATACATTCTTTGTGTCTTGAACCTGTGAGACCCAGTGTTAACACATTAGTGACGGGCCACGGAGATCTCCGTGTTTAAATGGCCAGCGCTAGACGACGGGCCACGGAGATTTCTGTGTTTACGTTTTCAATGGTTTTCCAGCCTCTTCGCTTTTGAAGGAGCGTGCAATTTTGTTTTTTCTCATTGTGAAATAAACTATAGTTGTTTTTGTACCCTCTCTTCTCTTTTATGAAATTGGCAACTTTACAGAAAGAGTTGTTTACAATTTTAAGACAGACGGCTGGTGAATTATGGAATTTTGTGCCGATAGTTAGGCGATTACGGGATACGTATGTAACCTGTAAATATATGTTTGCAGAGGGGAAAAATTAGAAGAAACACTATTTTGCCGAATTTATATCTGTGGCATCATGTGTA
Source organism: Diploptera punctata (assembly GCA_030220185.1). Lineage (NCBI taxonomy): Eukaryota > Metazoa > Arthropoda > Insecta > Blattodea > Blaberidae > Diploptera > Diploptera punctata. The sequence continues at coordinate 624,602 of JASPKZ010003838.1, read as the reverse complement.
CCAGGATAATTACTATAAGTGTGGCTAAAGCTGAAAATTTGCTCGAAAGAAAGACGAGAGTTTCTGAAGCAATAAAGATTAACAGAGGGCTTCCAAAATAATTTGTGGAAGCAGGAAATAAACTCAAACCAGGAGAATGTGTGTTTTGAAGTAAGGGGGACCTTTTGCTACAAACATCGAAAGATAAAAGATACGTAAGAATGGTTAGCACATTGCATCAGACAACACGAGAGTGGGAGGGGTAAAGTTGTAAAAATGCCGTATTGAATACTTCAAAATAACAATTATGTGAAGGGTGTAGACAGGGCTGACCAGTACCTATCATATTACTCCATCCTTAGAAAAACAGTGAAATGGAGCCGAAAGTTGTATTGTGGCTTGTGATTTGTGCACTCTTTAATGCTTTTTGGGTCTACAAATTTCAAAATCCTAACAACAATATGTCAAACAGAAGTTTTTTGCTTGAAACAGCCTCTTGTTTGGCAGTCGTGAAATTAGGAACAGATGACAGGGAAGAGAAGGGAAGATAGAGTGAAAAGGACACCATGTCAAGACCCACCAAGAAGGCTGAGACATATAGAAACATAAATTAACACCAACTGTGTCTGAAAAGAAACCTTCCAAACCTTGCCACGTTTTTAGTGAACACAAGAAAAGAAACTCGCTACATATGCTCTTTTGCCCTGTGCTTTACATAAAGGGAAATGTTTACAACGCTATCAAACCCTCAATTTCTACTAGAAGGTCTGATGAGAACACTAATAAAGATTTACTTATGCAAAATTGTTATTGACTGTAAATATATTGATGTAAAAATCACACTGTGCTAGCGCGGTTTAAAATTTAAAAGTCCACGCTACTGACAGAAATGTCCGGTCCAGCAGCGGTGGATGGAACGCACAGCAGTCGGTCACCAATGTGTTAACACTGGTTGCAGTCACTTTTTGGACTATTAAGATGTTATTTTGAATTCCATTACCATACAAAACAGGCCAATCCTGGACGTAGAGACAGCAAAACATGTTATTACTGCAACATGTGATTGACTCATACCAGTTTATTTGGTTGTGCTTCATTATAATGAATTATGGATTTTCAAGATGTCCTAAGAAATTTGTGTTGTATTTTTAGTCCTGTAGTTCTAGATAAAACACCGATGAGATATTTAAGGAACATTTATTTCAACTAAGTATTAGTTATTAAAGAATAGGAGGCTATAAGAGATACTATTAAATTATCAGCATCAGAAAGTGTTGGTTATTCAAAAAAGGGGAAAAACAAGAAATGGTTTGATGAGGAATGAGCCAACGTTGTAAAGAAAAGAAAGCAAGCAAAAATGAATTGGTTACATGAGCCAAATGAAGTAAATTTAGAAAAATTAGGTACGGTATTATGAGAAGGGAAACCACTATAGATGTAAGAGTTACTTTAATCAACTATTAAATGTACATACAGAACAGAATATTGAAGAGGATAATTTACAGACAGCTGAAATGCTTGTCACAAAACCAAGTGCATTAGAGATTGAAATGGTGATAGAAAAATTGAAGATGTATAAAGCATCAGGTTCTGATGGGATCCCAGCAGAACTGACAAAATCAGGGGGAAAAAAATTGATGGACAAGATACGTCGGTTACTTTGTATGTATTTGGGAAAAATAAGCTCTTCCAAATGAATGGAAAAAATCAATTATCATACCAATCTATAATGAAGGAGATAAAACTGATTGCAACAACTGCGGGGCATCTCATTACTCTCAACTTCATACAAAATCTTAAATATATTACAAATCTTTTACAATTTCTCTTGCTAGAACATGGAATTCCCTTCCACCCTATGTCAGAGACTGCCAAACTTTACAATTTTTCAGAAACAAATTGAAAATAAAATTATTAACAGAAACAACTCACTAATATTACTTTCTAAAATTAATAATTTGTTTTTTCATTATTTAATAAAAACTGTTTTAAGATTTGTTAATATATTTACCTAATGCCTTGTATAATAAGCAATAGATTAATTCATTATAGTTTATTACTTTCTTTGTATTTTTTCTTTCTTTTCTTCTTATGTATAGTAGATTCGAGCTGTTATTCCTTTCTGTATTCATTCTATCGTTAATTTAATTTTAATTGTATTTAATTTTATTGTATTATTAGACATTATTTCCATTATTATTCAATTTGACAGATAATTAATTGTTTAGTATGACTATTATTTTTGTAATTTTTTTGTATTTATATGTAACATATGTTTTTCCTGGTGAGTGGAAGAGAAGGCCACATGCCCTTAACTCCACCAGGCTAAATAAAATTTATTATTATTATTAGTATTATTATTATAGTAAGCAGACTTATTACCTATATTGATGACATTCTAGGAGATCATCAATGTGGATTTAGAAGAAAGAGGTCTACAACAGATCAGATTTTTAGCATAAGACAGATTTTAGAAAAGAAATGGAAATATAATGTGTCTATTGGCACAAAGAATGGGATGCTGGTAGGCAAACAGTTTTTTGGATACTTTTGAAATTCACAATGGGTTAAAACAAGGAGATGCGCTATCCCCTCTACTATTCAAGTTTGTATTAGAGCATGCCATAAAATCTTTGGAGAATGAAGAAGGTCTACAACTCAATGGTATTAATAAGGCTGTTAGTTTATGCTGATGATGTAGTATTATTGGGCAATAATGAGGAGATACTAAGGGCCAACACACACTCTATTGAATAACACTAAGAGATTGGGACTGGAAGTAAACATCAATAAAACTAAACATATGTGTTCACACATAGAAATGCATTATATAATGGAAATGGACAACTAATGACAAATGAAGGAAATTTTGAAGAAGTGGCTGATTTCAAGTATCTAAGAACAATAATTACAAATAGGAATGGGATGCGCTAAGAAATTAAACATAGGCTCAATTCAGGAAATGTATGCTATTATGAATTACAGGGACTCTTGTCTTCCCAACTCCTTTAAAAAACGTTAAACTGAAAATATGTAAAACAATTATTCTCTCAGTTATATTATATGGATGTGAAACATAGATTCTTACTTAAAGGGAGGAAAGAAGATCACGAGTATTTGAGAATAAATTTCTTGGGAAAATTTTGGGCCAAAAAGAAATGAACAGAGAGGTGAATGGAGAAAATTACACAATAGTGAGCTACATGTAATATACAGGAAGCCAGATATAATAAGAACAGTTAAGTCTCATAGGTTGCGATGAGCAGGACATGTGGCACATATGGGGGATGAAGAGGTGCATGGTAGCTTCTGGTAGGAAAACACTCAGTTGGTAGACCAAGAGTTAGGTGGGAGAATAACATTATCCATGATTTGAGGGAAGTATATTATACAGGGATGATTGGAAAACATTAGCTCAGGATACGGATGCATGGAGAGCTTATGTCCATGTGGCCATGAACCTACGGGTGTTAGTTAAGTATTAATCAGGAATTTTGTTTTAAAAATTGTGATTTCTATTATTAAAAGACAAGTGAAAAATAAATATTTAAATGAAATTTACGTTATATGTTCTTAATTGTTTGTCTTTTCATTTCTCTTAATATTAACACATTGATGACTGAGAGCTGTGCATTCCACCCACCCCTGCTAGACTGGACATTTCTGTTGGTGGGCTGGACTTTTAAATTTTAAACCACACTAGCACAGTATGGTTTTTACATCAATACATTTACATTCAATAACAATAATATTTAAGCAATTCTTTATTAGTGTACTCACCAGACTTTCTAGTAGAAATTGAGAGTGTGATAGTGTTGGAAACATTCCTCTTTATGTAAAGGCACAGTGCAAGAGGATGATATGTAGCGATTTTCTTTTACTTTTCTTGTGTTCACTGCAAACCCGGCAAGGTTTGGAGGGATATTTTTTTTCTTTCCAGTCACAATTGGTGTTAATTTATTTTTCTTCATGTCTCCTGACAGCCTCTCTGGTGGGTGTCCTTTTCTCTCTGTCTTTCTTCCTCTTCCCTGTCATCTGTTCCTAATTTCATGGCTGCCCAACAAGAGGCTATTTCAAGCAAAAAACTTCTGTATGATATTTTGCCCTAAAGGCATTAAAGAGTGCAGAATTCAGAAGCCACAATATAACTTTCTTGCTCCATTTCACTGTTTTTCTAAGGATGGAGTAATATGATAAGTACTGGTCAGCCCTGTCTACGCCCTTCATATACTTGTTATGTTGAAGTATGCAATAGGGCTTTTTTACAATTTACTCCTCCCACTCGTATCTCTTGACTGTTGCCGATGTAATGTGCTAACTATTCTTACTTCTCTTTTATCTTTTCATGTTTGTAGCAAAACTTCCCCTTTCCTACAAAATACACTTTCTCCTAGTTTGAGTTTATTTCCAACTTCCACAAATGATTTTAGAAGCTCCCTGTTAATCCTTATTGTTCAACAAACTCTTGTCTTTCTTTCGAGAAAATTTTCAGCTATTGCCACACTATTATAATAATTATCCTGGTAGACATGATGCCACAGATCTAAATTCGGCTCCAGAATGGAAAATATTGTTTCTTCTTATTCTTTCCCCTCTGCAGCATATATTTCCAGGTTACATATGCATCCCGTAATCGCCTCACTAACTACCCGCACTAAAATTCCCAGCTTTCCTGGATTATATGTGCAAATTTGCAGACGATTTCTCCATGGAATCATAGCTTCATCAAGTGACAGTTCCTGCGCTGGTTTATACACAGTCTGGAAGCGCTGTTTCAGGTGTTCCATTACAGGTCGCACTTTATACAGTCTGTCCTCATTATTTTGTATTAGTGTATTGTCACTGAAATGCCAGAAATTTCAAATTTGCTCCCATAAATTTCTGCTCATAAGTTTACCAAATGGTGTTTCTAACAAGGGATTTGTATTCCAATAATCTTTAATTCTGTCTTTTTTTACTTGGCCCATAAGAATGATAAGTACTACGAATATTTTTCATTTCTGTGAGACTTACATCATTTCTCTTTAGTGTTTTAGGAGATTCTTCATACTTATCAACATTTTGTCTATGATATAAGTTGGATTGTGCAATGAAAATTGAAAGGAGATTGTTATCACAAAATAAATTTAGAGCATCCTAAACAGAAATGTGATCATTTCCTTTGTAATTAGACACACCGCTGACACCTTCAAAACTCTCAATATTTCTAGGGGGGATTGTATTTACAAAATCCATCAGTAGTGTCAATTCCTGCTGACTGTAATAAACCCACATCATTACTATCTGATTCAGAGTCGCTAGAAGTATTGAAACTTGTGCATGTTTATGCTTATGCGATACAAAACAATCAGATTCACTTCCACTATCACTTATATCGATATCGCTCAGAATGTCAGAAAAACCATCTGCATATAACAATTCCAACATTTCGTCTTCACATAGGTTGGGGAGATAAGCATGTTTGTTGAAATTAGCCATACTGATACTGCACTACTGACATTACAGATAAAACTGAAACTTTGAACTACTCTTTCTGTTAGAGTTACAAATTTCATAAAAGGAGAGAGAGAGGGGTAAAAAAACAACTAAAATTTATAGCACAGTGAGAAAAAAGAAAATTGCATGCCTCCTTCAAAAGCGAAGAGGCAGGGAAACCAAACAATACGTAAAGCCAAAAATCTCAATGGCTGGTCACCTAGCACTGGACGTTTAAACACAGAGATCTCTGTGGCCTGTCACCAATGCGTTATGACACTCTTCATTAACATACAGTATACTTTCAAAATTTTTTTTTTTTCAAATGCCCCAGGTTTGTCTTTCGATATTCCTGGTTTCTCTTCTAGCATGGCATACTTGTAACCCACTTCTGAGGTTAGGGCACCTGGAAGGCAGGGTTACATTGCCCTGATGATATGATGGGTGATGATGATGATAATGGTTTGCCAGGAGAGTCCCTAATCCTAAGCTTAACCTAAGATGAATATGAATGATGATGATTGCGATGGCCATATGATTTCGGGGACCATTTGGGCCTTAAAGTTTTCCTGACATTTGTCTTACAGGTGAGGAAAAACCCCGATAAAAACCTCACCCAGGAAAACTGTCCCGACCGGGGATCGAACCCGGGCCCGCTGCGTGACAAGGCAGCATGTTACCCCGAGACCACAGCGGTGGACTACTTTCAAAAATATTCCTTTCAGTAAATCTTCAATTTTTCCAAAAATGAACACAATAAAGAATCTGGGTCAGATAGACCCAGCTTTACCACTGATATAAATTCTTCCAATGCTGCCACTGTATGGTTAATAATATTGAAGACAGCCACTGTTTCCTTACATTAACGTTGAATTTTAATGGGTATATAAATAAAATTGATACATACTTTAACTTCAACCCCTATCAAATGTTGTCTCCTGTACGCCAGTCACAATGCAGCTTTTATTTTATTAAATTTAATGATTTTATATTTATTTAAATTACATTATTTTATACTCATATCATATAGCTAAACCCATTCATTTTGGAACATTATCTTTGCTCATATTTATATCAGTGGCCCACAATTTAGATAATGATTCAGATTCACTCATTTGAGATTTTGATATCTGTAATTCTGTTTTTTAATTTGAAAAGAACCTGTTGGTTCCATCATAGACAAATACTAGAGTGCATGAGAGCTAATGGCATCATTGCCAAATGCCAAGCATATTTGATTACATACTTGCAAATTTTGTGTCCAATTACAGAATGTTCATTTCTTAAAATTTACAACTAGTAAGGAGAATAAGTCCTGCTTTTTACCCTTATTGTCCAAAAATTGCAGAAAAGGAAATCAAAATAATCTTGCTATTTGTTTGTGGAAATAGTCTAAAACATTTAAAGCTGAAGAGAAAGCTTTGCAATGAATTTGCATCATAATGGTATGCTAATTCATAAAGATCCTACAAGAGTAATTAAATCTTGTAAAAGTAATTTAAAATCAAGTCATCATATATTCAGGACAAATACAGTATCTTGTTAATATTTATTTTAGTTAAAAATAATGAGATGGGACTCTGATATTAAATACATTATCTAACCATGTATTATGTTTTAAGTAAGAGCCCAGATATTTTTATTCTTTTATTTTATTTCAAAAATTTTAAAATAATAATATGCAATGTTTGCACCTGTCAGTAAATGCATATTGATTATCACAAGGTCAAATATGTTCTAAGCTCATGCACAATATAGACAAATGTTTTCTAGATATTTATTTAAATAAAGATTTTTTGAGAAATCTCTATAAAACACATTTTTTAATGCATATATTAATAAACTTATATTAATCAGTTTTGTACTTTATTTTATAATTTTATCTATATCATAAATTAATATTTTATTACAATCTATATTTTTGCAAGTTGAACACACACTCGTATTCAAAATTTGTTTAGTATAATCCATCTCTATGTTAAATTTGTTTTGCTCAATTAAAATGAATATGCAGGGTTTTGAAATAAGCTACTCACATGTTTTAATTAAATTATGAGTACTCTAAATCACACAAAAATAACTTGTTACCTAGTATAAAACTAAAAACTTAATTTTATGTCTTTTTACACGCTTTATATTAGCCTGACCTGTATCTATGTAACGGAATCTTTCAACGCGATTTTCACCCACTTAAAATCATTGGATTGACTTGAAACTTTGTATTCTTGTAAAGGACTAATGACAATGCAATAATTTGATTTTTGTTTCTAAAATCCTGGCCAGAATCATCAGAAAATCAAAAACGTGTCTGTGTAATTATGTAACAGAATTTTTGAAAACGATTTTCACCCACTTAAAATCATTGGATTGACTTGAAACTTTGTATAATTGTAAAGAACCAATGACAATACAATAATTTCATAATCTTTTCCTAAAATCCTGGCCAGAAACATCAGAAAATAAAAAAAATAAAAACCGGTATAATAGGTTGCGGACTTATCAACTTTTTAGTCAATCGTTATAAGAGCTCAGTTGGTAAAGCGGTAGACTGTAGTGGTATATAATTTCAGTAATCCATAGGTCGCTGGTTCAAATCCGGCCCGGAGGATTTTCTTTAGAAGAGTATTACTTTTAGCTCATACTACAATAGTATTGAATTTAAAGGTGTTTACATTTTTATCTTATTCTGTAAAATATTAAAACTAAAAATAAAAAATAAATAATAGTTTAAAAAACTAAAACAACATGCTTTATTAGAAAACCGAACTAAAAAATGAAAAATAATTTTAATTTCCAACACGCTTGGGATAAAATTAAAGTGGCCAACAAAAAAATCATCTCCAACACAAATAGAATAAAACTAGAGTTATCTACAAAAAAAAAATAATTTTACCATCAAAAGCATGGGGTGCTCTATATCAATTAATATATTTGATAATAAACAGATATTGGTAAAAGTAAAGTCTCTAAGAAGAAAATGTAAAAAACCATAAAAAGCACCCCACGCTTTTGATGGTAAAATTATTTTTTGTTTGTAGATAACTATAGTTTTATTCTAAATGTGTTGGAGATGATTTTTTTGTTGACCACTTTAATTTTATCCCAAGCGTGTTGGAAATTAAAATTATTTTTCATTTTTTAGTTAGGTTTTCTAATAAAGCATGTTGTTTTAGTTTTTTTAAACTATTATTTATTTTTATTAACAAAATATTGAGAGTAAATAAATACTTCAGTCAATTTATTTAACTTTCACAGGGAAAGAACACTATGAGGTTTAATTTAATAATTAAATTAATGTTTTTATTATCTCACCTCATATCCTTTTTCTTCTATACTGCAATTTCGGAGCTTATCTCCATCGTCAGTAGCCTCTGGTCGACCGGTGTTATGTCGTTTCTTGGCGGTTTCCTTCTTACTTCTATCGGTGGACCGATGAACCTCTGGATCAGGTCAAAATTTGCGGGAGTTTCAAAATTCATGAGTTTGTCTTTTTTGTTTTTTTGGATATGTATTTTTCCCAGACTGTGAGTTCCTTTCGTGGAGTTCCTTTATTATCTGTTTGTTTGATTAGGCTAGTCTTCTGTATCAGTTAAATGTTTTTCAGACCAAGCATGGGCTGCTACTGCTGACTTGTCCAGTTCACCCTTTTTTACATTTCTAAGGTGTTCCTTCAATCTAGTTTTTAAATTTCATTTTGTTTTTCCTATATAGATTTTGTCGCAATCTTGACATTTGATCTGATATATTCCTGATTTATATTCTTCTCCAATTTTTTATTTTTGTTGGTTTTAATTATTATCTTGTTTAGGCTGTATTCATTCTTTGGGGCCAATCGAATGTTAAACTTATTGAAAATTTTCTGGAACTTGTGGTGTTTTACAGGATGGTAAGTGAATTTTTTGAATCTTATGTTCTCTTCTATTTGTTTTTTAAGTGTGCTTTCATTAATTAGTTTTTTGCCTTTTAAACTTATTTATTTTTCTTGTGTACCATGTTCCTTTCATAACCATTTTCTATTGCTACTTTAATTATGTATTCTTTTTCTTTTTCATATTTTTCACGGTTCAGGGGTACATTCACCAATCTGTGTGTTAGGCTATTGAATAACAGCTTCTTTGTGAGCGAAATGGTTGAATCCTGATGCCTTAATGTAGTTATCTTTATGTGTGTTCTTTCTGTATATTCCAAATTCTATTTTTGTTTTTTCGTTTCGTTCTAGTTAGGGTTAGATCCAAAAATGAGATTTGTCTGTCAGTTTCAGTTTCCATTGTGAATTTTACAGTTTTGCTCTGAAGGTTCAGGAGTTTTTAAGGCATCTTCTTATTTGTTTATGGTTTATAATATGGCTATTATATCGTCAACGTATCTGCGCCAAAATTTGAAAGTTAATGGGTGTCCCCTTGTGATTTTCTGTTCAAAACTACCATGAATAAATTGGCCAGAAAGGAGAATAGGGGGTTCCCCATGGAAAAGTCCAAAATTTTGTTTGTAGTATTTCCCATTGTATGTAAAGAACATTTGTTCGATGCACAATTTTGTCAAAATGATGTATTCTTCTATCTTTTCCTTTTCCAAATTATTGTTCGTTAACCATTTTTCCAGAATATCAATGGTGGTTTCTCTTGGGACACTGGGAAACAATGAAACTACATCAAAAGAAACTAACCTGTCAGTTGGATCAAATTCTATATAGGAAAAACAAAAAGAAATTTAAAAACTAGATTGAAGGAACACCTTAGAAATGTAAAAAAGGGTGAACTGGACAAGTCAGCAGTAGCAGCCCATGCTTGGTCTGAAAAACATTTAATTGATACAGAAGCTAGCCTAATCAAACAAACAGATAAACTAAAGGAACTCACAGTCTGGGAAAAAATCCATATCCAAAAAAACAAAAAAGACAAACTCATGAATTTTGAAACTCCCGCAAATTTTGACCTGATCCAGAGGTTCATCGGTCCACCGATAGAAGTAAGAAGGAAACCGCCAAGAAACGACATAACACCGGTCGACCAGAGGCTACTGACGATGGAGATAAGCTCCGAAACTGCAGTATAGAAGAAAAAGGATATGAGGTGAGGTAATAAAAACATTAATTTAACTTCAGTCAATATTGATATCTAAGTGCCATTTACATACTTCAAAAATAAATTTTTAGAAATATACATACAATCAGACCAGATATTCTATAAAAGTTCAACTCTTGCTCAAGAAATTACTTACTTCAAATTTAATTTTCATGAGGAGAAAAATTTACATGCATAGAAGCCTACAAATCTTAAGGAGTTATCAGAAATCATTTTGGCCATTGTGCTCTTAAGTGGTGTTGGGCAACAGGTACAATGTGTGGAAAAGAAATTAAAAAAAATCAAATTATGCAAAAGCAAATAAGTTATATCAGTAAAAGTTCACATACATTTGAAAACAATGCGCTATGGCAATTTGCAATTGGGGTAATATAACCAATTTAATATATTAGGAAAAATATATTACCTCATGTTTTTCGAACTCATCATGTGTTGGTACTGCCATCAATTTTAAAAATACAATGTTTGCATTCCTTGGTTATGTACAACTCTGGTATATTTTTGAAGTTTGATACGTATAACTGCAATTACCTATAAATGCATTATGTACAAATATGGTTTAATTACCTAAAGTTTAAATTACACTTAGCTGGAATTTACAAACATCTATGTATAAAACTGAATCAAGCAGAACCAAGTCACATACATAGCAGCTCAACTGCATATCCTAATCTGCTAATCTAAATTTCCAACTAAATTTGGATAAGCATAGAGGTAAATTAATTATTTTAGAACAATTAGTTACTGATGGAATTTCTTTTTGTGTTTTACTGCAATTGAAGATGTCAGGGAAGAAAGTAATCAAATTCATCATTATGCCCAATTCAAAATTTCAATCAACTTGTGTTTAAAAAAACATTGGCCACTATTCATTCCAAAATGATGCCAAGAAGCAACCATTTCACTGTTATAAATTAAAAAGTAAAGCGTGCAGGGTGTCTTGGGATGAAAGTCAATGTTCTGAGAGATTACAATATCAATAATTGTGAACATGGAAGTTCATATGAACATGAGGGTCCATACCAAATAATTAATGAGATAACAACTGTTTCATTGGTGATATAAGAGTTCAGAATACAGTTAAAAAAATACACTGTCCATCTAAAAGCATTTTTCAATTCTTTGGAGAAGATGACATGTTGCTCATGGAAGATCGTGATGTACATGTACGCCAGTAAACACATCTGTAAAGTGAGTCAAATTTCCTTCAGTGAACCTCATCCTTCATCCCATAAACAAAATCTAAAAAGGACGTAAGTCTGGCTTTCTTGATGGCCAGGAATTGTTACAACCAATCCAGCAATTAGAGATATGTACTTTGGCGACAATTCCATGCCAATAATGAGCAGGGGACTGATGGTACATAATGATTCTTGTAGCCAAAGATATGTCCTCTAGAATTACTGGCAATGTACATCATAATTATCAAAGGTAAAGAGGTCCATTATACTATTTCCATAGTAATTTAAGGGTACTTACACTGTACTTATATCAGGAGCACCAAATAAAAATATTGTAAAGCTCAGCACTCAAACAGTGTTTATCTCATTATATAGTCGGTATAGACCACATGTTCATACAAATGTTTTCTGCACCCTCACTGACACTCTGATCTCCAAGATACACCCTGGAACCGTTTTGTCCAAGTAATATGGTTCTATAAGATGTTTCTACCCCCTCTATAAAACGTTTTATTAATTAATAGTGAGTGGAGAACATAGTTTTAACGACTCACCTCAAACAAGTTCAAATTTCGTTGATACTGACAGTTTGCAGATAATATCTTATCACTCTTCAGTCATGACTTCCACTGATGAAATTCTCTGGGTGTTGATTTATCTATGGGAAAGCACTTCGTGTGTTGCCATCGTATAAATTTGGAAATATAGTTGTTATACACTGGAATATCGAAAAGTTCATAGAGCGTATATTTATTCTTCTGATATGAACATCTTTTCCCAAACTGTTCCATTCCAATGGTTACACCTAGTTGTTTCAAAAGTTTTGCCTATTTTTCAATATGTATTTCAATTCCATTATGTTTCTAGCAAAATGTGCTGATGTTTTCCATTCATCAACAATTTTTAATATTGCGAAAAATGTTCTTTAGCGCGTGTTTCCAAATTCCTTTTTGTTTTACCTATGTCTACTGTGCTACAATAATTACAATTGTTATTTGGATAAAATTCCCAGATTTCTTACTGTCTGGGATAGGGTGCACCAATAAATAAATTTAGACTTGGAAAAAATTTTAAGTACCAATAAAAAATCAACATCCCAGACAGTAAGAAATCTGGAATTTATCAATTAAATTGTAATGATTGCAGCAAAATATACATAGGAAAAACAAAAAGGAATTTGGAACATGCACTAACGAAAATTTTAGAAAGATTAAAAATGGTGAAATTGAAAAAGTCAGGCAAGTGCTACACGTAGAACATCATGGAAGTGAAAGAGAGCAAAACTTTTGAAACAATTAGATTAAACATGGAAATTGACAGTTTGGGAAAAGATATCCATTCAGAAGAATATATGTCGTTATATGAAATGCGATGATTCCGAAATTCCAAAAATTTAATTTCAAAATTTATAATCCCAACCAAAGATGGCAGTACAAGAGGTGATGTCCATAGAGAAATCAACAACCAGAGAATTTCATCAGTGGAAGTCATGACAGAAGAGGGACAAGATATTGTCTGAAAAAGTTCCGGTATCAAAGAAATTTGAAATTGTATGAGATGAGTCTGGTTAAAATACATCTTCCACTTACTAGTAATGATATAAACCTCATATACGTTAATTCCCAACATTAATTTAAACATGTTTTATTAATATTTTTAAAATATATCGAAACAACTTAAATGAATCGTGATGTCATTTTGATACTGTTCTCATTTACTCGCATATGTTATACTTGAACTTCAATGCTTTGTGTCTAAAAAAAAACAAAAAAAATAGGAATTACACATTTTTTCCAAAACCACTTATTTCATAGTTTTGATGTTATATCATTCAATGAAATAAGAAAACAAAAACAGCAGCTTGATATTAGCTTAACTACAAAAAAGTAAATAAAAATTGTATCATTCATAAAACAAGATAGAGAAAGTTGAAAATATAAATAGGTTTCATTTAGTTTGTGACATACAACATGAAAGCATTAGTGCTTGGTAAAATGCAGTATAATGCTCACAATACCCCCATACTATCATTTCCTCTAGTTGGATGAACAAGTTTGGGTGAAATGGATCCTCATGTGGTTCAATCTCTTCATTGTTGTTAATAAGATTATTTTTATTGAGCACTGATATGATTTGCTTGTAGTTTGAAGGAGAGGGGAAAATAAAGGAAAGTCTTGAAGAATTTTGTATATAGGATGTTGCAGGATCTCACTAACAAACTTTAAGGAATGATAGGTCATACAGAGAGGATAATTTTTTGTTCAGTAGCATATATTCTCAAATACGTTGTTCATGAGTTCTACACATTGGTCAAGTTGCATGCTATGCAGTGTAACCAATTCCTAGATTTTTCTTTGGGTGCAAGTCACAAAAATTGTGTATGAAACTTGATTTCCTACCAGAACTTAACTGATTGCATCAATCAACGATGTATTTCATCACATCAAATATAATCCTGCCATGCTTAACAGAGTGGATAGCAATTGGAGCAATGGTATCAAGCACATAATGAGGCATGATTTTAAATTAAAACAAACCAGACTCTTTGAAGACACATTGCAAACAATCAAAACATATTTGAAGAGAAAAATGATATGCTCAGACCAGGACTTGAACCCGGAACCCTTGGTTCTCTAGTCCAAGTGCTCTACCATCTGAGCTACCTGAGCAAAGTACCGATCTAAATGCAAATTTTTCTCTATATACGTTGTAATTCTTGCAATAAAATGTATTTTGTGTACAATTGTATTTTAGAGTATATTTATTTAGCACTGTGACCTACTGAGCCCGTAAGTTGGCCTGTCGCTTCCCAGTAATACTGGACACTGCAACAGGTGGTCCTTGTCCATTACCTTCTCTTGTTCATGCAGGGTGGAGTGGACATTGAAGTCACCTATTTTGTGTGATATGTTCAAACAGTCAAAGCTAGGTCTGTTCTATTTGGGAGTATAAAAGTGATCTTCTCTGTATGACATAGTTCTTACAAATTTGAGAGGTCCTTATAGCACCCAATATAATTACACTAAAATATTCTTTTCCTCCTGGAATGAAAAACAATAATACAATGAACTCTCAATAATTTTGATTCTCACAGTAAATATGTAACATTTTTAACAAAGAATCAATTTAAATGTTAATATTATTCGTTTTTTTTAACATCTTAATGATGGACAAATTATATTTGAAAAAAATATACGCCTAGACCGGGGTATGAACCCAGGACCTTTGACTCTCTATGTCAATGCTCTTCCATCTGAGCTACCTAGGCCTCCAATCTAAATGCGTATTTTTCTCTTACACATAGTTAATTCCCTAACCCCAAATGCTATGAGCCGTTGCACAATTTTTCTTCTTTATTAAGAAGACTTTTTTATTGGGAATTTAAACATCAGTAGTGCTTCTTTCGTTGTTAATATTATTTGTTTTTTTTAAACATCTTAATGATGGACAAATTATATTTGAAAAGAAAAATACAATCAATTTAAATATTTTTGCAATCTCAGAAAACCAGCACCCACTAAGGAATGATCATAATAGCAAGAATTTAATATTTACAGAGAGTCTGAGTGAACATTGTCAGGACATTAGCTATCCACTGGTCTGTGGTTCTGGTAGGACAACTCTCAGTCATGATTAACATGAGTGCTTGGTTGAAATTGGATACAAGATATTAAATAACAGTATTCATTACTCACCCTTATCACAGAAGATGCTGGCCATTTTGTCTCACACATATATCACACTTTCTTATGAATTTATCATTCACACAAATCAGTTCCTCTACACTAATGGACCTAACTTTACCTGGTGTTTGAGTAATTTTGTTTCTTTGCATGCTGAAGATCTTGAAATTTCTGTCTGCTGCACTAAACACTTTAAAGATTTTCTAGGACAGCATTCCAAGGCAGCACTTATTTTTCAAGCGTTTCTTCTGTAAGGGCGGCAGGGTTTAATTAACTTTTCTTCTTATTCACAGAATCTGTTATGTTAAACCTAAACCAATTCAGTAAGTTTAATATTGTTTTTCCACATGGAAGTAGCCTGTTAGGAAATTCAGTATATTTTTCCAACACAAATTTTTTTATCTTAAAAATGTTTTAAAACATACACACTTTTGCATGTGAGTATACAACCATACTGTAGTATGAACATGCATAAAATTAATAATATACATGTTCACTCCAAGATCTAATCTCACACTGAGTCAGTCTGGCTTGTCACTGATAAATTGCACTAGAGGATACCAGAAATTCACAATATCTGCCGCGTGCTAGTGGCATGCATGACCAGGAGTTGTCACACCAGACACACAGACTGGTGAGTAACTAATTACCCATCAACATTCACTCAGACTCAGTGCATATATATAAATATTAAGTTATCATTAACCTAAAGTATTATAAAGTAAATAAATACATTTTTTGAGTCGCATGACCAGGAGTTGTAAAAAGGTGTTGTCACACCAGATGCACAGACCAGTGAGTAACTAATTACCCATCAACATTCACTCAGACTCAGTGCATATATATAAATATTAAGTTATCATTAACCTAAAGTGTCCCGCGCCGTAGCCGAGCGGTTAAGGTAGGAAGCCTTGGTGCAGAGCTACGGGACTTGCGCTGGTTCGAGTCTCCATGGGGGAAGAAATTTTCTCATGGTATTTCGGCCAGTATGGGACCGGTGCCCACCCAGCATCGTGAGGCAATTGGGTAGCTACAATAAGTAGCGGCTCCAGATTGAGGAACCAGCTATAACGGCTGGGGGACTCGACATGCTAACCACATGTCACCCCTACACTGGCTGTTGATCATCTACCTCTGTGATTGACACATGTGGATGTGAAGGGCCAGCAGCTGGCTGGTAAAAGGGCAACCGCTGAAAAGTGGAAAGACCCTCAATCGGATTAACCTAAAGTATTATAAAGTAAATAAATACATTTTTTGAGTCCTTACTCAGTTCAATAGATGTCTTATTTACAGGCAAAGCTGTCTTTTCGAACCATAACTGTCATTTGTAATAACAACATAATTTTAACATTTATCTAAGTATAACCAAAAAGTACAGCTGAACTTGAGTTATATAATTATAACATTGCCTTGGAATGGCAAGGTTATAACAAGTAAAATTTAAAAAAATTAAGTTATACAAAATCATATGTGTCACATTCAGTACCAGGCACTGAGCAGGGCATTTAAACACACAGGCCAGCCATTTAAATATCCCAGCTACCCTTTTCGTGGCACTTCAGAAAATGGACCATTATTCACAAACTATTAGTCCTAGAAAATTCATATTTTGTACATACCTAAAGGAGATATCCTAGTAGGAATTGATGGTGAAATAACTAGGGTGATTGACATCACATGGTATTGGCGTATCAATTTTGGGAAGTGGAAGTTCATCTTCACTTTCACTTTGTGAATCTTCTAATTCAGGAATCAGTTCATCACCTGAATCATCATTATACAAAATATTCACAAATTCTTCTTCAGTGAGATATTTTTCTTTCACCATGGTTTCACTCATGCACAAACAACAGCGCGATAACGAGAAACATATACGACTGCATTGGAGCCTGAAGTCAAGTTTGGGTGAACGAATTCCATGTGTTGTTTGTTTTAAAAATAAAAGGGGATTCACCAAGGTTAAACGTGTCAAATGGGAATAGAAAATGCACATTTACATGACATCTATGATCTCCAAGACATACTAAGCCAACACAATATTTAGGCGCCGAATATAAACGCGGTTTGTTCGTGCCTGCTCTAAAGCGAGTTAACTGACCGACAGCCCATACACGATAGTCTCTTTAAATGCCTTGACTGGTTTACGATACTGAATGTGTTAACTTGTCAATATAATCTGCTTGTTAGTTCCTGAATAAAAAATACAAAATTCTATTTACGAGTACACTAATGATTCTGCTGAAAAGATCAAGCTTCTAACTGCATTCTTATGTTTTATAAGGGTATTCCTTTTAATATGTTGTTTTGTTGTATGTAATTTAGTTGCTATTTAAAGGACGAAAAGTTACTTTATAATAAATAATTCACCCTTGGAAGAAGGTAAATCAATACTTTTAAAAGTCATTATGAACCACCATTGAGGTTACTATACAAATGGTTGAATAATACAATAATGTACCTTAAATCTCAGTTATCCTCATCTAAGTAATATTTCAGTTAAAAACACTTCATAGGTCCTTCATGTTCCAAGAGGCCTATGGGGTGTTTTAACTGAAATCTTACTTACAAGCAAACCTTCACCTGGGGTAAAAAACAGTGGAAATAAAACTAATATTATTGGAATCAGTATAATTTTCCTTAAATTTCACAACCCACTAAAATAAAAACATGCGATTCAGGACACAGAACATGAGCTTTAAGCAATAAGAAAACATACGTTCTGTCAGTGACTAGTTGGCACGCAGGATGAAAAACGATGTTGTGGTCATATTATTGCTTCCTGCATCATATTTCCAGACTCTCTTTTTGTTTTTATACAGGAACATATGTGGCACAACTGATAGTCATTGAAAAAATGTTGGAAACACAAATTTGCAGTATGCCACCAACATTTCAAAATGGCTGTGTTTGTACTGTTTCGATACTTTCCTTGCACATTTCGGATACAGTATTCCATTGTGTTCTGGAAGTGTTGTTCACCCCTGGGTGTCAATCCAGCTAGCACCCAACCATACCGGTGTGCCTGTTGGAATCTTGGAGAAAGAAACTGCTGGTAAACAACTGATTGCATTTTTATTATATTGTTGTTTTGCTGCAATTTATAAGAAGAATCACCAAAAGCTACATTATGGGAGATGTGTCGAATCATATGCTTGTACATTCAAAAAAAATATCTGTCCAAAGGTAGCAACTCATTAGTTGTATTTGTAGGTATGATTTTCACCACTACTTTTCCAATGTCATAGTCCCCTTCTTCTAACAGTTGTTTCATTATATTTCCATCACAGTGAACTCTATATGAGTCCAACAGCAATAGATTGCATGTTGCAGAGTTAGGAAGGAATAATTCTTGTAGGAATTCTCTCCATGTTTTTTGTAATTTTTCCCGATGTAGTCCACTTTATTACAAGGTTGTCAGCCTGGAACATGCATTCCACAACTCTTGCGTTAATACCTTGAGGTTGTTGAATCAGTAGTAACTTTGGCATCAGTTTTCCAGCTCTTGACAACACTGGCATTATAGTGTAGGAGTGTGTAGTCACCCCTTTTGATCGCACAACACCATACACTTTACTTGTTCCTTGACATTCTAACGCTCTACCGAAAGATATTTCCTTATTGAAACCACTTTCATCTGCATTAAAAACCTGTTCATCAGTGTGTTCGTCCATAAGTGATGTCCACTTACGTCTGAAGGTTAGTTTTGATTTTTCAATAACTGTCATGTTAAGTACCTGACCATTTGTCACATATGATGATATTTTGCGGCTGACAAGGTTATAATACTTTTTAAACCTATGTAACCAGGAAGGACTTGCTTTGAAGTAGGTTTGATCTGTGCCCACCAAATCACTAGCTGTTTCGAATGCAATTGTCTTTATATCGCTTTCTTTTACAATTTCATTTCTAGACCGCCACAGACAGAATTCTTCAAATGTTGTTCGGTGTACATTTTTCATTTTATTTATAACATAATTTTGTTGCTCAACTGCTTGCTTCATTTTGTAGAGTTGGATTTCGTTTGTTAGCCATGAGAATTTGTATTTCATACTGCTTCATGACCTATGGTTAAAGGTTTTCTTTTTGTTTCTTGGTGTCCCTGGCAGGATCTAATTCTCAATTACCTTACATTTTTCAAAAGTAATGACCCGGGTTGCTTTTGGAGGGGATGGACAATAAAGAGAACCAGAATGCTGTGAAATACTTGATTCTTCTTCTGACGAGGCAATTGTTTCTTCTGATTCACTTTGTTGTACATGAGGCATGTCATCATCATCATCTCATGGTTCATTTTTATCAATGTCCAGAGTATGAATTTCTTCAACTGATTCCATTTCATAACTCTTTATTAGGTCATACATAACATCAGCAACTTTTCAAGCTCCTTTCACATTTCAATTTCTGTCCCTTTATAACCTTCTTCTGTTAGTTTGTCGATAACTTTAACCAATATATTTACAGGATTCATCTTCTCCACTTACTAAAAGCAAACAGAACACTCACAATAGCACAACACAACTGACAGCAGCATGCCTAGAGTAGTATTGTGTTCACTCTTGCTTATACCACAGTGCATGTTATATGTGCCCACAACCTAAGATGGCCCCGTCAACTTACATCTCCATTGGTCTGTATCTCTGGAGTTCATCACATTGGGGTTGTACAATGAACACATTTTGCATTATTTTTAATGCTTAATTGAAATGTAATAACATAATTATTTTGTTTCTAACCCTAGGTGAAGGTTTGATTGTTAGTTGAGAATAACTGAGATCTCAGGTATATATTTTATTATTTTTACCTTTTACAGGAAAAAAAATCATAATGCAAGACATACTTATGTGAATAAGATGTGGAAAGTGTTGGAAAATGAAATTAAGATAATAAGAAACTGTATACAGCAATGATACACACTAATGAAGAAACACATTTGATTCTCAGTATACCACTGTATACTTTTTTGACAAAACACAACTGAATCATCAAGAACTTTTCCATTTTCCTACTTCTTCAATTTAAAAGGTTCATGAATTCAAATAGTTTTATAAGAGAACTTTAAAAAAAAAAAAAGCAATACTCCTTCAGCTGATGGGTTGAAAATCTGTCACAACCTTAGGAAACTATAAGAAAAATCATATAAGGATACACATCAATATCAAGTTATTTATTCATAGTTATACATGGGAAATAACATCATGAGGTTTTTAATTCGTAAATTAATGAGTCATTTTTTACATCTTACCTCATATTTTATGTTTTCTTAAACACAGGAACCAGCTTTCAAGAAAACCATCTTTCTCATTTTCAACCGACATTATGACTACCAGGTTTTTTCGTTGAAATCTCCATCATTAACGTTGCCATCTGGTGTTGACTTGATGAACTTCGAGATGAGGTCACTTTCATCAGAAATCTCGAAATTCATGGATCTAAATTTGTTCTTGTGAATACATATCTTCTCCCAAATTGTCAATTCTAAAAGTTTTTCCAAATGTTTTAAAAGTTGGGCCTCTTTCCAATTTTATGATTCTCCAACAAACTATGTGCTGCAATAGCTGATTTTTCAATTTCACCATTTTTAGTATTTCTAAAGTGTTCCTTTGTGCGAGTGTCCAAATTCGTTTTTGTTCTTCCAATGTATACTTTATTGAAGTCTTTACAATTAATTTGATAAATTCCAGATTTTTTGCTATCTGGGGTGTTCAATTTCTTATTGGTTATTAATAGATTACCAAGGCTAAATTTATTTATCGGTGCCAATGTAATATTGAATTTCTTGAGAACTTTTTGAAATTTGTTATGTATTTCAGGATGATAAGTAATTTTCTTAAATTGTTTTCTTTCCTTTGAATCAGATTGCAGGGCAGTGTATTCTTTTAATATTTTTTGTTGTCTGAATTTATTTATAATTATTTCTTTTCCAGAACCATTTAAATTGGCTATGTTCAAAATGTGATTGTATTTTTTCTTAAAATCTTCTTCATTTATGGAACATTTAATAATCTATATATCAAACTTTTTTATTTAACTTTCACAGGGAAAGAACACTATGAGGTTTAATTTAATAATTAAATTAATGTTTTTATTACCTCACCTCATATAAGAAAAAGGATATGAGGTGAGGTAATAAAAACATTAATTTAATTATTATATATCAAACTGTTGAAAATTGCATGTTTATGCACAATATGATTTTAACCTGAAGACTTTATATAATTGTCAGTATGAGTATCCTTCCTATATATATTGGATTCAATTTTTTGTTGTAGTTTATTCTTTATTATGTAGAGGTCCAAAAATTGGATTTGGTTATTCTTTTCTAATTCCACAGTAAATTTTACAGATTCATCTTGAAGGTTGAGCAATTTCAATGCATCTTCAATATATTTAGAATTTATCATTAAGTAATGCCACGAGTGATTTCCAATTTATCTAGAGAATTTGGAAATCAAGAGAGACATTTATTAGGATTATTTAACGAATAAAATTAAGCTGTTTACTCACAAATCATTATTTAAATATATTTATTTTAAAATATTTATATATTTAATGTAAACGGCAATGTTTGAAAACAAACGAGAAACATTATGTTTCACTTGATTATCACTGCAACCAGATTATATTATTTATTGTCAAAGGATTGCAATATTGTAAGAATACACCCTAGTGGAGAAAAAATGAAACACATCAAACTGTATATTAATTAATTTCTGATATCCTAAGATGTAAAAATGTCAATTATATTTTTCTGGAATGTTATCACCTGGGAAAAAATGTTTAAGAAAGTGCAAACTGTTGTTTCTTTTTTTTTGTGGTATAATCAATTGCTACAAATGTTTTTATATTATCTCCTGCAACCATGATAAGGTTAAATTCTTTCACTGATGTGAAGAACTAGAGAATCTGGAGAGGAAAGGAAAATATGATTTAATGTACCAGGAAGTTAAATGCTTGGACTATGGAAAGAAGAGCAGGAAAACTATGTGGCTGATTGAGGATGAAAATAATGAAGAAATAAGAGACAAACAGGGAATTATGAATACTTGGAGAACATATGTGGAAGAGCAATATGAGACAAGTAATAGTCCGGCAAAGTTGGATATAGAAAATGAAGAAGACCTATCAGAAGATGAAAAAGGATTTTCAATTCTGAAGGAAGAAGTTGAACTAGCAATTAAGGAAATGAAAAATGGGAAAGCAACAGGGGTAGATGGAATCCCCACTGAATTGTTTAAATATGCTTTGGGGAAGTGAAGGGAAAGAAGGAAATTCTGCAATTTTATGGCAACAAGATACATATAAAGAAAGCGTGACATGGGCCCGCAAATAATTGACTGAGACAGGGTTAAATTGTACAGCCACACCCGAAGAGTAAACGATGCAAATATATGTTATTGGTAGTGTCAGGACTATCAGCTTGATATCACACCTCTGCAAAGAGTTCACCCTGCAAATACGGAATAGACGTTTTTACATTCTAATCTACGATGGAAAGTGAATTGGAAGAAGTAGCAGTTTGGCTTTCAGGAAGGTGAAAAAGGTACAAGAGATGCAGTTGGATTGATACGAACAATAGGATGAAAAGATATACATATAAAAATAATATTTTTTTGCAGTAGTTGTTGACCTGGAAAAGGCATTTGACAGAGTAACGTGGGGGAATAAACTCCTGGAGAAACTTAAAGAAAATTGGCGTGAACTCGGAAGGATAGGCGGCTCAGTATATTTTATATGAAACAAGCGAATAAAAGTGAAAGATAGGAAGAGAAATGTCCAGAGGGAAGAGAAATTGGAAGGGGGATAAGGCAAGATATGTCTCTATCACCTCACTCTTTTGCACATCTTCTACCTGTAAGACTTAATGAAGAACTACTTCAGCAATACGGGATGCGTACACATGGGAGAAGAATAAAGTGCATAAGATTTGCTGATGATATGGCTTTGCTAGCAGAACATGCAATTACACTGAGGACCATGCTGATTGAGCTTAAATGGAATAAGTGCAAGGATTATGGGATGTAAGATAATATATAATATAATATGAAGGCATGATTATATATAGGAATGAAAACCAAAGAAGTAAAAACCCCCATGAGGATTAAAGATGAGGCCATTGAGCAAGTGGTGAGACTTCATAAAATAATACGTGGTTTGTACTATCAATAGTAACATGAACTGCGTGTCAATAGAAGTAATAGTCAGAAGGATAGCAATGGCAAAAAGAGCTTTCAACAAGAAAAGAAGCCTTTTCTTTGGACCTTTGGCATAAAGAATTATGGAAGTAGGCTTGTGTAAGTGGTTTCGTGGGACAGTGTAGTCTTGTATGTTGCAGTGACTGTGGACATTATGACAGAATGGAGGAATAAGAAGACTTGCAAAGTTAATTTTGAGATGTGGATATGGGAGGAAGACATGAAACGAAATAAAATTGGACAGATAAAGTAAGAAATAAAGATGTGCTAGGACAGAGTGGGTGAAAGAAGAACAATGCTGGAACTCGTAAAGAAGAGGAAAAGGAAATTGGATTGGCCACTGGCTAAGAACAAACTGCCTGCTGAAGGATGCCCTAGAAGGAATGGTCAACGGAATGGAAGAGGCAGAAAAAGACATCAGATAGACAATATTAAAATAAATGGTTTGTATGCAGATACAAAAAGGAAAGCTGGATTAAGGAAAGAGTGGAGAATGCTGAGTTTGCAGTGAAAGACCTGCTCTTGAGCAGAACACACTGAATGAAAATGAATATATACAATCTGGTAAAACTGAGGCGAAAAAGACTGAGATTGGTTGTAAATAAAAAATCATTGAAATGTGATTGGTCACTGCATCCCATTTTGGGCATGAGGTTAATAGTCACAGAAATACATCCACCATACTGTATAGCCTGCCTACTGTGTTTAAACATCCAGGATAACCCATATTAATTATTTAGAGCAGCGGTACTCATTACGTGGCCCGCGGGCCACATGCGGCTCTTGAAGATATTTATTAAGGCTCTTGGAATAATTTTACCTTCATTACATTACATTTAAATTTTTAATATCTAAGTATAAAATAATATTATCTTTATTGAAATTCTACAAAACTTTGGATATCCCTGTGTCATTCCGAGCAGTACAGTACCGCACGTGTTCAACAATGCAATGCAATGTCCTGGCTAGTGTTATTGGTTTTGAATATGTGTACGTTTGTTTTTAAAACCGTTTAAACTTCTACATTGTCGTCCAAATCTTTCACAATGAAATATTATACAATTTAGTTTCTATGAACAAGCGACTGGATACTGTGTGTTACCTAATCAGTTGAAGTGAAGTGAATTTCAGTGTTTAATAATGACTGGTGTTTTTTTCGAAAGGGAAAAAGAGAAAACTCGAAGATGAAGGAAGAGTTTTTCAAGATACTTGGGAGCATGAATTTTTCTTCATACCTGCTAAAAAGGAAGGCAGTGCGATGTGTTTATTATGTCGAGACGTAGTTCAAGGTTATAAACGATTTAATCTTAATAGGCATTATAAAACGGTGCATTCAAATTTTGAGTGCAAATATCCTAAAGATTCTAAATTGAGAGCAGAAAAACTAAAAACATTAAAAATGTCAATAGTGTCTGAACGGAAAATGATGTTGGATACCGTAAGTGAAAATAAATTGATAACAAAAGCATCATATGAAGTAGCAGAAATTTTAGCACGCAAAATGAAACCGTTTGCCGATGCAGAGATTTTTAAGGAGTGTTTTCTAGTCGTTTGTGACACATTATTTTCTAAATTCCCAAATGCAAAACAGATAAAAAGTGACATAGAAAAGTTACAACTTTCCGATTCTACTTGTGTTAGGAGAGTTAACAAAATGTCTGTAGACATGCTCCTTTGTACTCTCAATGAAATTCGTGAATGTGACTATTTCAGCCTTGCTCTGGATTCGTCCACAGATATTAGTTCCACCTCTCAGTTGCTTTTATTTGTTAAATATCGTAATAAGATAGGGATTATAAAGGAAGAATTTTTAACTGTAATACCTATGACAGGTCAGACACGGGGAATAGATTTTTTTGAAGCAGTTAAATCTTTTTTTGACAAATACAAAATTGACCTAAACAAACTTTTATCAGTGTGCACTGACGGTTGTCCCTCAATGGTAGGTTGTCATACAGGATTCATTTCTCTGTTAAAAAACATTTAAATAGAGACCACTTATTAACATACCATTGCATTTTACATCAAGAAAATCTTGCTGCTAAATTTGACGAAACTTTCAGATCTGTGATGAAGAAAGTAATTAACATTGTTAATTTCATTAGATCACGTGAACTAAATCATAGGCAATTCATAGAATTTCTCAAAGAGCTTAATTCACAGTATGATGATGTTATTTATCACAGTGAGGTCAGGTGGCTGAGTAAAGGAAGAGTTTTGGAACGATTTTTTAATCTTCGCCATGAAATAAAACTCTTTTTGAAGTGAACGAGATAAAGAATACCCTGAACTAGACTCTTCTTCATGGTGGTTAAAAGTTGGCTTCCTGGCTGACATAACAGGAATACTGAATGATGTCCAAATTAAAATGCAAGGTACAAATAAACTTATTACTCAGCTCACAAGTGCAATTTTTTCTTTAGAAGAAAAATTAAAAATGTATACAGAAGAACTTAGTAATAATGATTTCACTAGTTTCCCATGTTTCCAACATCTTATTGAAGAATATTCAGAGGAAGAAATAAACTTGCAACCCTTCATAGAATTGCTCACTGTACTACACCATGATTTCAGCGCGAGATTTAATGATTTTAGAAAGTTTCGAAACCCATTTCGATTAGTTGAAAATCCCTGGTCAATAACGACAACAGATGTAACTGGGTTGTCAATTTTTGGTCCTGAGATTAGAAATCTAAAAAATGAACTTATTGATCTCCAGCAGGATTCAGAACTGGAAGGTATTTTTCAAGAGAAACGAAAAACGAATTCAATTTTAGAGTTTTGGAATACAGTTCCAGAAAAACAGTTCGAAAACTTGGTGTCGTGTGCATATAAAATTCTGTGTCTTTTTGGATCAACGTATGTTTGTGAAATGACTTTCAGTAAGATAAAGTTCATCAAGGGTAAACATAGATCTCGTCTCACCAATGTGAACTTGGAAAACCTGCTGCGGATATGTGTGGCAAATCAACCAGCTCGTATTGACAAAATTGTGCAGGAGAGTAGCAGAGTTCGACCATCAACTTCACAGCAGTAATCTACACAACTGTAAGTTGCCTTAAAATTATGTACAGTACCGTAATAATAATAAAATAATAAACAGTTAATTATTAACAAAAATTAAATGACAGTAATCAGTAATTGTGTTTTGTCCATAAATGTAAAAAAAAAGCTGCGTGTTACCAAGACTGAGAACTGTGATATTTGGTGCGGCTCTCGAACTGATACGGTTTCTTACATTTGGCTCTCTTGTAATTTCTAGTGAGTACCACTGATTTAGAGTGTCACATCACCAATGCTTATCCCTGGATGTTTAAATGTTGGTATAGATATGTGGATGATATTTTCTCTGTGATAAATTCTAAATATAGTATATTGAATATGCATTGAAATTACTCAACCTTCAAGATGAATCTGTAAAATTTACTATGGAATTAGAAAAGAATAACCAAATTGAATTTTTGGATCTCTACATAATAAGGAATGAAACTCATACTGACAATTACATAAAGTCTTCAGGTTTCAGTCATATTGTGCATAAACATGCAATTTTCAACAGTTTGATATATAGATCATTAAATGTTCCATAAATGAAGAAGATTTTAAGAAAAAATACAATCACATTTTGAACATAGCCAATTGAAATGGTTCTGGAAAAGAAATAATTATAAATAAATTCAGACAACAAAAAATATTAAAAGAATACACTACCCTGCAATCTGATTCAAAGAAAGGAAAACAATTTAAGAAAATTACTTATCATCCTGAAATACATAACAAATTTCAAAAAAGAATTTAAGAAATTCAATATTATATTGGCACCGATAAATAAATTTAGCCTTGGTAATCTGTTAATAACCAATAAGAAATTGAACACCCCAGATAGCAAAAAATCTGGAATTTATCAAATTAATTGTAAAGACTTCAAAAAAGTATACATTGGAAAAACTAAAAGGAATTTGGACACTTGCACAAAGGAACATTTTAGAAATATTAAAAATGGTGAAATTGAAAAATCAGCTATTGCATCACATAGTTTGTTGGAGAATCATAAAATTGGAAAAGAGGCCCAACTTTTAAAACATTTGGAAAAACCTTTAGAATTGACAATTTGGGAGAAGATATATATTCACAAGAACAAATTTAGATCCATGAATTTAGAGATTCCTGATGAAAGTGACCTCATCTCGAAGTTCATCAAATCAACATCAGATGGCAACATTATTGAAAGAGATTCCAATGAAAATCTGGTAGTCATAATGTCAGTTGAAAATGAGAGAGATGGTTCTCTTGAAAACTAGTTCCCGTGTTTAAGGAAACATAAAATACGTGGTAAGATGTAAAAAAAAAGACTCATTAATTTACCAATCAAATTATTTCTTCATATACAGTCATTTTATTGGAGAGCCAACACAGTTAAGTGTCCCAGAAATGTACAAGGGTCAGTGTGTGAAAAGGTGAAATTATCTATGTACCACAAAATATTTGTACCTAAAAGTGACATTTGTGATCTTAATAGGACAACAAAAAAGAAGAAGACAACAGTAGAGATGGAAGAAATCTATGGATAAGCAATAAGGTATTGATGTGAAACAAAACAGAGAGAATGGTAAGTAAAATTAATCAATTTAAACAATATGTTCTCCGATGAATTTTAAAATAAATCTCCTTTATTAATTTTTGACTTGCAATCTATCACTGATCTCCTAAGTATTGAAATAAGTTCCTCGGTTTGCAGAACATAATTAAATTTGTTATAATTTAAGAGGTTATTTTTCAACAAAAAAAAAAAAAACTGTACTGCAACTATGGAATGAATCACAAATTGGTAAAAGTGGAAATAATAAAATTAATGCCTTTACAAAGACGTTAGAAACAGTTGTTTCAAAAAAATTAATTTACTGATTTAATTTCATAGTGCGATTCTTGGGTTACAAAAAACAAATTCTCATTATTTCAAATGCAGTTTATAATTTTTAAAAGAGAATCCACAAATAAATTCAGTTGCCATGAAATCATCTCTATCTGGAAATCCTTGTTATTAAGAAGTGGACAGTGTATATAATTCAATAGAGAAAGCAATGAAAAAAAAAAAAAGCATCTTTTAGCAAATTTTCACTTGTCAGATATATAAATAAGTACAAGTTTTATAGAATAATTCAAGTTCAAGATTCATGCTTCGAAGATTTTCCATCAACAACCAAACTTTTAAACTATAAAACATATTTCTCAAAGATAACTAGCGTGCAATATATTCACACTTTCTATTTAAGGTTATACACAATCTGGATGAGGAAACAACTACAGCTAATTAAGAAGATTTCTGAATGCAAATTGAACAAAAAAAAAACAGGTCCAGTGCAAGACATTATAAAAATTTCTTCCAAGCCTACAAATATTTTGATACAGATCAGTAAAAACAAGAAATTAGTCTTAGTCAATGTTAAAATACCTGCCACAGCCTGATAGTCAATATTATTCTGCCCTATTGAGTTAATTTCATTATTCAAGCAAACTCTTTAAATTTAATTTCAATTTATTTAAGAAAAATTGTATCACCTCACCTCACATCTTTCTTAATAACCAGTTTCGGGAACTTGTTAGCTTCCTTCTTCAGTACTTTCACAACCATTGTTATGTTGCCACAAACTACTGCTGCTCCCTCTGTTGGTAGACCTCTAAATTAAATCACTTTCCTTGGGAATTTAAAAATCCATTAACTTCTCGTTCTCTTTTTTTGTATGTAGATTTTTTCCCAAACCATGAGCTCTAGATTTTTCTATTTGTTTTATTAATTCAGCCTTTCTTTCAATTTGATATTTTCCAAATAGAAAAAACTAATGAGCTCATGCTTTTGGAAAAAATCTACATTAAAAAATCGAGGAGAAATTAATGAATTTTGAAATTCCTGGAGAAAGTAATTTGAATTGGAGGTTAATCATTCTACCAAGAGACGGAGCAGGATGCAGTTCTACAAGATGACATAACAGTTGTGAAAGTACAGAGGATGGGACCCAATAAGGTCTCGAAACTGGTCTAATAAGATGAAAGATATGAGGTGAATTGATTCAATTTTTCTTATATAAATTATACCTCATAGTGTTAATTCCTAAAAGTTAATTAATTCCAGTCAGTTTCTTAAATCCTGGGCAACCTAAGATGTTCCAGTGTAGAACCTTAATCTAATTGTTGTTCAACAATTTTCTTGAATATTTACTTACTAGTAGTAAATACAATCCCGCGCTGTAGCTGAGTAGTTTAAGGCATCAAGTCTTTGTGCAGAGCTATGGAACTTGCATTGGTTTGAGTCCTCACGGGGCAGTAAATCTTTTCATGTAATTTTGGGCAGTATGGGACTAGTGCCTGCCTGGTATCATGAGGAATTTGGGTAGCTACAATAAGTAACATGGCAATGACCAGAGGAATTGATACACATGTCACCCCTAAACTGATACACTCTGTAATTAACAGATATGAATAAAGGACCTTCTATGTTTGTCATGCCACAGTATAGGAGTAGTAATTACTTGAATGGTAAGAAGTAAAATGATAATAGTAAGGGTTGAAGACTATTTTTCGTTTATACACAGAAAATATAAGTTGTTATCATTTAGATGTGTCATAGAGTGTTTTCAGAAATTTCCATTACAAACTTCTAAGGCTTGTGGAAGAGACTGAATAGGAACCTTTGTCCAGCTGTAGATACAACAAGTTGACATTAAGTATTTAACTCTCTCACATCTGCTGGTGGCAAATTGATAGTAATTTAAACATTTTTATAAAAAAATGAGGTGAGTCAAAATAACTAACTCATAATAATTTTTAATTCAATTAATTACATATACACAATCTAATATTCACTGATTTCATTCCAATGTCAAGGGAAAAATAAAGAAACTTTGCTTTGACACTATAAGAATAACTGTTTATATGAAAAGTAACCAATTTTCTCTACTGTAGTTAACATTTTTTTTAATCATTAGGAAGTAACATTATGAGGTTTAATTTAATAATTGAGTTTGTATTTTTTAACATTCTTACCTCATATGTTTGTTGGACGATCGTTTCAAAGCTTACTGCTCCTACTTCAGCTTATCACAAACTGGTTTTTTCTTTTCTTCAAGTTGTCAGCCCTGGATCTGTGTTCCAAAGAACTTAGTAATGAGGCTCCTTTCTCCAGGAATTTCAAAGTTCATAATTTTCTCCTTGTTCTTCTGATGTAGATTTTTTCCCATATTGTGAGTTCATTGGTATTTTCTAACTGCTTTAATAATTTTGTATTTAGATCTATTTTGTGTTTTTCTGTCCAATCGCGAGCTGCTACTGCAGATTTTTCTACTTCTCCCTTTTTTACATTTCTTATGTGTTCTTTAGTTTTAATCTTTAAATTTCTCTTTGTTTTCCCTATGTATACTTTATCACAATCTGCACATTTTATTTGATATATTCCTGATTTTTTACTATCTTCAATTTTTTAAATTTTTGTTTTTTAAGCAATGCATGATTATAGCTTTAAAAAAACTTATGAAAACCAACAAAAATGAAAAAATTGAAGATAATAAAAAATCAGGAATATATCAAATAAAATGTGCAGATTGTGATAAAGTATACATAGGGAAAACAAAGAGAAATTTAAACATTAGAACTAAAGAACACATAAGAAATGTAAAAAAAGGGAGAAGTAGAAAAATCTGCAGTAGCAGCTCACGGTTGGACAGAAAAACACAAAATTATTAAAACAGTTAGAAAATACCAATGAACTCACAATATGGGAAAAAATCTATATACTGAAGAACAAGGAGAAAATTATGAACTTTGAAATTCCCGGAGAAAGGAGCCTCATTACCAAGTTCTTTGGAACACAGATCCAGGGCTGACAACTTGAAGAAAAGAAAAAACCAGTTTGTGACAAGCTGAAGATGGAGCAATAAAGCTTTGAAACGATCGACCAACAAAACAAACATATGAGATAAGAATGTTAAAAAAATACAAACTCAATTATTAAGAGGTTTAATAAATAATTAACATATTACGTCTGTGTATACTTACCTCTTATGGTTGTTTGTTGAAAATATGTTTCAAGGCTTCTGAGCCCTATCTTCAGTGATTACAGACTGATTTTCCTCAAGTCATTGGCCCTGATTCTTGACTCCAGCTCCATCTGCCTGTGGTCCAATGAACTTGCTAATGAGGTTCCTTTCTCCAGGAATTTCAAAGTTCATAATTTTTTCCTTATTCTTCTGTATGTATATTTTTTCCCATATGGTGAGTTCTATTTTGTTTTCTAACTGTTTTAATAATTTTGTGTTTACAGCAGGAGTCATGAATCAGGGCAGGCAACTTGAGAAAAATTAGTCTATAATCGCTGAAGATGGGGCTCAGAATCCTTGAAACATATGTTGAACAAAAAACAACCATAAGAGGTAACAATACACAGACCAAATATCTTAATTATTGTGGTTAGTACTTATCCACTACAACAGCGGTTCCAACCACCAAGCTAATTGAACACATTGTTCCTGTGAATCATGTTCTGGTACGCTCGCTCCATCTTATTCTTATAGTGACAAAGTGAAGTTTCTTTACTTTTCTCTTGACAGAGGGCATTGTCACAGAATCAGTGAATGTTGGATTGTGTAAATGTAATTAATTGAGTCATAAATCATTCAATTATTATTGATATATCCCCAGCAGATGTAGGTGATTTAAGGGTCGCATGTTTGGACGCATTAGACAGTAAAATGCCTTCTCTGCTGAGCAAGTTGTATGCTAATACGATTTTGCTTACTCAGAAATCTGTTCATGCGATAATAATTGGTTAAATTTGTAAGCTACCTGCGGAGGTAGCTTAAATGAGCAACTCAAATTAAAATCCCGAAGGGAACCGAACGGGAACCGATGGTAATCGATGTACTTTGCTGCTTTATCCAACATTTATCCAAGATGTCGGACCTTGAAGACTTCGATCATGTTTTCGGTATACACGGAGAAGAGGAATTTGATAGAGTCTACCAAAGAATTCAACTGGAAGAACAGGAGAATCGGCGTAATATTGAGTGTCGCAGATGTGTTTGTATACGGTATTATTTGCGGGATGCAAGCATAAATGCATTCCTCTATAGCAGACGAAAATAACGGAAGTGGTTTTATCGCTGAGAATTCTGGGTAATTCGTTGCCAATATTACGAAAACGTCGACTCTCGTGCATGACCGATAAGTCGGCCGTTAATTCGTTCTCAGCAATTGCTCACGGTAAATCAGCTCACTAGTGATTGGAAGTAATTTGAGTAGAGAGTAATGTTCTAACATACGACCCTAAATGCTTAATGTAAACTTCTTGGATATGCAGTTGGGAAATGGTATGTTTGTGGATAAAGTTTGTAATGGGAATTTCCAAATACTCTGTATATTAAAATATTACAACATTAATAAACCTAATCAGATCTTAAAATGATTGAAATATTTTTACTATAGTGTGCACAGCTGCTTTTAACCTTGTATTGTAAACAGATATTTTTTCTTGTTGATGACGAGATTCTAATTACAAATAACAACCCCTTGAAATTCTTTTACACATTAGGTGCACATCTTACCTAGAACATCAATTTTAACTTAATGTGAACTGTAATAACTAGGGCTCAGAAGTTGAGAAGCTATAAAATGCCTCTAAAAGACCTCTAAAAAGTCCTAAAGGTATCCTAAAACCTGAAAAAAAAAGACGTAAAAAGACAATTCCAGTTAAACAATTATTTTAGAAGCAACTGCATTTTTAATGAATATATTAAAATAATGTTTAAAAAGTACAACATTCTAGTGAAGTGCAACATACATTGTAAAAGAAAAGACTGAAAATTCTTCTTCTTTCATATTTCATATATATACATATTTTTTTAATTCAACATAGTTAGAAAAAGAATTCTATGTTCATTAGAAACAAAGTTCTTAGAGAATTTAGAATGAATGATTTTTTCCACATAGAATGTATTCAGCAAACCAGCAATGGATATCCCGCAGAAAGAAATTTAAATTTAAATTCTTAGAAAATTTGAAGTAGAAATACAATAGTTCAGAAGGTCAGTAGGCTGGTTAAAAATAAAGGAATATTTTGTGAGGGTTCAATACTTTCTTGTGGAACAAAAGTGTTTGGAATGTGAAAAGTCTTTTTGGAAATTAAAACTAAATAGGGTTTTTAAAAGAAGTTGGAATTGAGAATAAACTCTGAAGATTCTTGAATTATACAAATGGTATAAAGTAGATAAATTTACAAAAAAAAGTGTAAAGACCTAAAAAAAGGCTAGAAAGGAGAGATAAGCCAAAAAAGTCGAAAAAGGATGTACAAACCCCACCATTTTCTGGTCTACAATGACCAAATATATATATATATGTTGGACCTCGTTTTTAGACAAAATAAAAAATGGCTTTTTCCTCAACTTCCTGAGCCCTAGCAATAACACAAGTCAACCAAGAAAACCCTCACTGAATACTTGAGGAACTTATTGAGATTTCAATCTATGAAGTAAATTTTCTCCAAACAGGGAATTTAACATTACTTTATAAAGCCAGTAGAGCTTTAAGAGTCTTCTTAAATAAGAAGCTGCCATTTGCAAGTCGAACAAAGGTTCGCAAGCCTTTGGTGCTCTCGGGAATTAAAATGTATAAGAGAAACATTTGCATTTATATGGAGGCCTGGGTAGCTCAATGACAGAGCATTAGTGTTTAAAGCTGAAAGTCCTGGGTTCAAACCCCAGTCCAGGCATATATTTTTTTAAGTTATGTAGATAGGAAATAACACTATGAGGTTTTTTAATATTGTTTATTTTTTATTATTTCACTCACCTCATACTTCATATTATGAATAATAAAAAATAAACAATATATTTTTTTCTTTAAATATAATTTTACCTTTAATGAGAAATGTTAAATTTATAATAAAAACATTGATTTATAAAGTAATGTTAAATTCCCATTTAGTCTTCTTAACACACGCAAAGTTGCGTCAGAGGTTTTTAACTGTGTGAGACGGGCAATGCAATCTTGTGTTTTCAATGTGTGATAGATTTCCACTCACTATACATTGCTCTCAGGCATCATGAAGTTCTTGTATCGACATCATTTGACCATAACATGAGCAGACCTTGTTATGGCTGTAGCTGAATCATCAAATTCTCCCCTTGCTGCACAATAAACCCTTTCTTAGAACTAACTCAACACGTGGACACTGAACATATTCTCTAGTCTCCACTCACAAGTCAGTTTGTTTGTTCAACATGACGCATGCAGCAAGTTTGTATCTTAAGAAAAAAATTCTCACGGGAGAAGAAATTATAGCAGAATTAAATGCAGATAATTTATCAGATGTCCCTGATGATTTATTTACTGGTAGTGACGATGACAGTGATGATGATTCAGTGATTGTAAAGAAAAGAAAAACTGTGCAACCAGTGCAAACTTACAGTGACAGTGAGACAAGTTCTGACGAAAGTGATGATAATTCTAGGATGGGGGCAAACATATGGGCCAAGAAAGACAAAACATCAAACTTAGAACACTTTTTCTGGAAATCCAGGGGTGAAATAAATTCCCTCTGACCCAATAAAAATGTATGATGTATTAGAACTTTTTTTGGTGATCAATTCTTTCAAATGCTATGTGAGGAAACTAATTTATATCATTTACAAAATCATGATAAATATACTACCTCATCTAAAGGGTTGAAGAAATGATCAGATATCAGTGTAGTAGAAATGCAACAGTTCTTTGCAATAATAATTCTCATTGGGCAAAAAAAAAAAAAAAAAACTGCAGGATTATTGGTCAACAAATCCATTTTTAGACACTCCAATTTTTAGAAGTATTATGAGTTGCAATAGATTTGAACAAATCTGATGGTGTTTACATTTGAATAATAATGCTCTGCAAAAAGAGTCAACTAACAGACTTTTCAAAATTCAGCCATTACTAGATTTTCTCCTTGAAAGATTTCAGACAATTTATAAACCAAATCAACAACTTTCATTGGATGTGGCTATGACTCATTGGAGAGGGAGGCTTCATATACGAACATACAATCCAGGGAAAATAATAAAACATGGTCTACTTGTTCATGTGGTTACAGAAAGCATTTCAGGCTATATTGGGAATTTAGAAATTTATTTGGGTCATGGAAAAAAATTACAGAATACTATTTTGACCCTTTTAGAACCTTATCTTGATCAAAATTACCAAGTATATCAAGGCAACTATTGTAATAGTGTAAATATTGCTCAAAATCTCCTTTCTAGACATATAAGAGTATGTGGAACAATCAGGGTGAACAGAGGTCTTCCTCCAGATTTGAAAAATGAATCAGTCTCTCAAACGTGGGGAAAGTACGTTCAGGCAAAAAGGCAATATTCTTCTTCAATGCTGGAAGAATACTCGTGTTGTCAACATGATATCCACAATTCATAATTCATCTATAGTTGATGTTCCCAGGAGAAATGAAGAAGTAAAACAGAAACCCAATTGCATTATTCAATATAATAAAAACATGAAGGGTGCTGACAGAGCTGATCAGTACTTGTCCTATTAACAATTTTATTATTAATTTAACACTTCTCACTGAAGGATAAATTATATTTGAAGAGAAAAATTTTCGCCAAGACCATGTTGGTAGAGCAGTTGGCCCGGAAAGCCAAGGGTCCTGGGTTCGAGTCTCGGTGTAGGCAAAAATTTTTCTCTTCAAATATAACTTGTCCTATTACTCTATTCTATGGAAAACTGTAAAGTGGTCAAAGAAAGTTTAATTGTGGCTTATCAATTGTGCTCTGTTTAATTCATTTTGAGTATGTAAGAAATTAAACACTTCTACAAATCTTTGTTATAAAGACTTTCTGCTACAAGTTGCAAAAGACTGGGCTACAGATAAGATGGAAGTAGAGTCAGACACAGACTTCACACTACAAGAAACATCAATACCCTAGACCACATGTGGACCCCTCTGGGAAGCTTTTGGGTGATATGCAAAAACATGTTCTTGAAAAAATTGTGAAAAGTGAGAAAGGCAAGAGAAAATACTCTGCTAGGAGGTGCCATGTTTGTGCAACACAAAAAAAAAAAAGAAGCGAAACAAGGTATATTTGCAAGTTCTGCCAAGTGCCACTCCACAAAGGGGAATGTTTCCAGAGATATCACATCTTCAAGCAGTACTAGGAGCCTTGGTAAGTAATTCCTGAAAGTTTTACTTCATAAAATTAATTAGAACATTTTTTATAAATTTTTATAGTAAGGAGTGCAGAAGAGAAGTTAGAAGGCTGTAAATACCTGGGAACAGGCATTTAAATTATTTAAATACCCCGTCCCCAATGTGTTAAATAAGAAGCTGCCATTCGTATGTCAAACAATGGTTCGCTAGCCTTTGGTGCTCTCGGGAATTCAATTGTATAAGAGGAAAATTTGCATTTAGATTAAAGGCCTGGGATAACTCACTGGCAGGGCATTAGTGTATAAAGCTAAAGGTCCTGTGTTCAAACCCCGCCTAGGAATACATTTTTCTCTTCAAATATAATGTAATAAACCTTTTGCAAGTTTGGGAGTTTTAAAAGGAGCGGAAGATGGTTTGCTGTCTCCACTAGATCTTGTTTTTCAAATAGTCTTGTGTTGGTAATGACAGAAAATGTGTATTTTTGGTATTTTAATAAAATTTTCTATACAGTTAATAAATCTGAATTAGTTTAATGTGAATCATTTATATATGTAAAAAAATAAGGTTTAATTCTCAAGAGATTAAACTAGAAATATACACCTTACCTCATATTATTTTTTCTTATCTGGACATGTTTTGGAGAACATCGTCCTTATTCTTAACTAGATCCTAACTTATGATGGCAGTTGAATGTCTTGTGGATTCTTTCTTTCTTTCTTTCCAGTAGTGAGTAGATGAAGCTCACAATGAAATCCTTCTCTCCAGGAACATCAAAATTAATTAATTTGTCTTTACCCTTCTGGATGTAATTTTTTTTCCATACCAACAAAACTCACAGAACCGGAAAAAATCTACATACTGAAGAGTATGGACAAATTAACAAATTTTGAAGTTTGGCAAGAAGGATTTAAACAAGAGGTTTGTCCACCACCACTAGAACAGTTGGAATCTAGATGAGATTAGGGAAAAAGTCTCCAAAATATTTCCAGGTAAGAAAATTTAATGAGTTGAGGTGTATATTTTTCATTCAATTTCTTGATAATATTATCTTATAGTATAATGATATTGTGAAAATATTGGAAAGTGTTAAATATTATCTTATAGTGTTAGTTCCAAACAAATACTGCTTAAGGTTTAATAAATATATTTTTAAATTCTATTTAGTAAGAAACTACAAAAATTTAGATATAAAGCTAAATTATGTAGAGTTACATATAAAGTAAGTTCAATTCAGGATAGGTCAAATCACAATCAATACCAGATTATTTTTTTATACTTTTATGAAATCACATGACTACTGAAACTATATTTCAACTAATCATTGATGAAAATATTCAAATTATAGCTTTTAAAGTAAATATATATTGTGTTTTTCCTTGAATTCTAAGGAAAGCTCAAATTCAATATCTAGGAAAGAATTTAAGCATTTCTTGGAATATTTACAATTCCTCGAGTTCCATGCACATATCTATTTACATGTCTGTCTCTATCTCATTCACTCACACAAAGATATCATGCAGTAATCCATTCATGAACCAACTTACAAATATGTAAAAACAAATAAAGATGAACAGGAATACTAGATAGGGACAGAGGGAATCTTGTTAAACTTTTCATGGCATTTTTTACAGGCCTGTTCTTACAACCCTAATGGCTCTATGAACCATCATGAGGATCCTGAATAATAGGTTGCCTAGATGAGAAAAGATTCCGCATAATATTACTTCACCAACTAAGAAATATGGTTTTATGAAGAATCTGAACCATTTTCCCACATTGCTATTTAAAGTAAAGGTACACATTTACCTTCACAATTTCTAACCAAAGCATGAGTCTAGTCAGCAGGCCTAAGAATCTATATAATTAAGTGTACACATCTATTTGAAACATTAAATGTTGCTTATCAGATCTATACAAAATTTTCTAAGGGTTGTGTACAGTAGTATATTACATAGGAGAATAAATAATTTATATATATTTAACATCCCTAATTAATAAATAAGGTGAATCCGGAATCATTTTACCTCATAAATTGTTGTAATCTATTTGAACATGTTTTGATATGCCATGCATACCATCATCAGCTTTTCCAGAATTTTATGTTGTCGGCCCTGGTTGTCAACTTCCACATCTTTTGGCTGACTGAAGAAATTGCAAATCAATCTTTTTCCCTGAGAATTTAAAAATATAATCATATTTTTGTTGGATGGAATATGAGTCGAAAACCAGGACTGACAACATAAAATTTAACAGTCTGGAAAAGCTTTTTATGATATGCATGGCATATCAAAACATTTTCAAATAGAACTAAACAGTTTATGAGGTAAGATGACTCCAGATTCACTTTATTTATTAAGAAGAACCTCATAATGTTACTTCCTATTGTAATGTATTAATCCCTAATTAAATTAAAATATATTTTTTAATTGCTGTTATACAAACATATCACAGACCTCAGAGTAAAATCTAATTTTTCCAAAAGCATTAATTTACTTTTTGTGTTCTAATGCATGTTTCACTGGATCACTGTCCAGATTCATAATTCAATTTAAATTGAAACTTATTTCTAAAGTTAATACATTTTCAATCAAACACAGGCAAGTTACAATTTTCTTAATGTTAAAAATGTTTAATTCTATTTAAGTAAAATTTTTACCACCTCACTTCATATTCTTCTTCTAAGACTAGTTTCGGAACGTTCTTCAGTTCTATCCTCTGTATTTTGACAACTGTTCTTATGTTGTCTTGAAGAGCCGTCTCTTGCTCCTTATGTTGATAGGCTGGAGAACCTCAAAATCAAATAATTTTCTCCAGGAATTCCAAAGTTCATTAATTTTTCTTCTCCATTTTTTTAATGTAGATTTTTTTTTTTCCAAACTGTGAGTTCTTTGTGTTTTCAGTTTGTTTTATTAATTTACCTTTGATTTTGATTTAATATTTTTCTGACCATGTGTGGGCTGCTACTGCAGATTTTTCTACTTTCCCATTTTTGATATTCCTGAGCTGTCCTTTCACTCTGGTTTTTAAATTTATCTTTGTTTTCCCTGTGTAG
Source organism: Diploptera punctata (assembly GCA_030220185.1). Taxonomy (NCBI): domain Eukaryota; kingdom Metazoa; phylum Arthropoda; class Insecta; order Blattodea; family Blaberidae; genus Diploptera; species Diploptera punctata. Next base: position 584,770 of record JASPKZ010003838.1, on the reverse strand, counting down.
ATTTTCTCATATTCCCTGCATTTAATCTGATAAATCCCTGATTTGTTTCCTTTTTTCATTTTCTCAGTTTTGTTGAATATAGTTAATGTAATGATGCTGAGATCGTTTTTCAGTGTCAAATGTATACTGAAATTATTATTATTTTCTAAACTTATGGTGCAAGGTTTTCAAAATTTTAACAAATGATTGGCACTGAAAAACAACTTCAGTATCAATAGATTAATTAGATCCAACAAAAATGAGAAAATAGAAGAAGAAAATAAATCAGGGATTTATCAGATTAAATCTGGGGAATGTGATTAAGTTTACATAAGGAAAACAAAAAAGAAATGTAAAAACCAGAGTAAAAGAACATCTCAGAAATGTCAAGAATGGGGAAGTACAAAAATCTGCAGTAGTAGTCCATGTATGATCAGAAAAAAATGCAAGAAAGGCTAAATTAATAAAACAAATAGAAAAACCCAAAGAACTCACAATTTGGGAAAAAATCTACATTCTAAAAAATGGAAAGGAGAAATTAATCAACTTTGAAATTCCTGGGGAAAATTATTTGATTTTGTGGTTCTTCAGTCTATTAACAGAGGGAGCAAGAGGCAGCTCTTCAAGATGACATAACTGTCATGAAAATACTGAGGATGGAACTGAAGAAGGTCCCGAAAATAGTCCAAGAAGGAGGTGAGGTGATACAATTTTTAATAATTAATGTTAATGTTAAAAATTCCCAAATTTAATATATAAATGATACAATTTTACTTAAATAAATAATACCTCATAGTATATTAATTTCTAAAAAGACAATTGTCTAATTCTCTTGATTCATTCACTTAAATGGAAATTCAATGTTAAAGAATTTGCTTTCACATAAGCTAATAATTGTGTGTTCTGTACAAGGGTCATCTTGTCCCCAACATCCTAATCCAACCACTCTCCATTCTTTTTTTAATAATCTCCAATTGTATTTGGACTTCTTAAAGTTCTTTTTCCTTCATATTTTGTAATAAACTCTATTAACATTCCCACAATACCCTTTTTATAACAAAAAAAAACAAAACAAAGTGTAAATTTATTATTAATACTGGAGTTAATAAATGGAAGACATAAAATATTCAAAATATACTAGTTGAGAGGACTAAACTAGGAAATGATTATGCAATGAAAACAGCTGCCTGTCTTAACATATTAACTTTATTTTATGACCAAAATTATTTCAGATCAAAGAACACTCATTCCCCTCCCTTGAATAACCTTTAATCTGCTAATATTATGTCCAATGACTATTCATGTACAATGTGCACGTGAGATTTTAAAGCCATTCCATATATCACTCATGAAATGGCAAAGCACTAAATTTGTCTAAATGAAATTTTGACATTAATAGGGTTGCTGACTAAGAGTACAGCTTAATTAAAATGATGTCCTATAAATTATTATTTTCCTTTCAAATTTTAGTACAGAACAACATGCTGTATTCCATTATGCAGACATAATTCATTAACAATATATCAAAATTAATAATTAAAACTGTTCTAATGTCCTACATATACAGTTGAAAATATTGTCTGCTTATACATTAAAAAATAAGTACAATATTACTAATAGTACACTTAAAGCTTTCATGTGTATAAATACATAAAATAAAAACTTAAGTAAGATTTTTAGCTCTTTTGTAAAATTGTGTGTATGTGATACCATAATTTGCTATTTCACAAGTGATATTGTATTACTTTGCAATTTTAAATATCAATTTAGAAGCCCTTTATATTTATAATTCTCAACATTTCACCACACATCAAGGGTGTTTTGTGATAATTGGCAAATGTCAAAAAAGGAGAGTAGAGCTAAAAGTGAATTTCTTCCAAAAACTTCTATCCATTTTTCTCAACAACATGATTTTTCACAATATCCAATATGAATTAATTTGTAACACCAGGTCTAAAATTTCCTGTAGTGTAAATAAATACACTCCACTTTTAAACTTTCTATAATTTCAGAAAAAATGTTGAGAACTTATAAATTAATTCCTGCAGATAAAAAAAAAGTCACAAAAACTACCACAAATATATGATATGAGGCTCATGGGTATTACATGTGATGCTGTATGTTGATGTACCAACTACCCCGAGCAGTTTTTTGGGTTGAACAAATACTGAGCAAGTGTTTCAAAATTACACGGTGTAACATCCAAGAACCCTAATTCATATAATGGACTGCTGTCAAAGCCTCAGTATCACCACATTTTTTTTTTCTTTTGAAACTAGTCTTACAACTCATTAACTTTCATGGGCAGCACACATCTTCAAATTCTAAAATACAAAAATTCACAAATGCTATGATTGTTTTACTCCACGAGAAAAAGAGTAAGAAAGTGAAGTATGAAGTCAGAAAATCTTGCAAAAAAAAGTATATATAAATATATATATATATAGTTTGTGGTTCAACTACAATTAACCTTTAAGTATCTGTATCCATGATCATGGACAAACATTTTAAGCTCTCTGCAAGTAGACTAGCCAACTGAGGCATAATAATTATCAACTTTGATCTTATATTATCTCCAGAAAATACAAGAATCAAGGACAATAATTTTTGTGTCTTAATTGGCTAGCTTGCATTGGGGAGACAATTAAAAAGTGAATCAATGATCAAAGAGCCTGGTACTGAAAGGAGCAAAACTAGTGAGAACATAAAATAATACTTTTCTTCTAAGTAATATCAAGCTATGTTTTCCATTTTTTTAAACTGTTGTAATTGCAACCAGCAACTTAATATGACTAGAAAAAAATTCTCAAATCGTAGCAAAGGTTCCATAGTGAGTTAACTGTATATGAGTTAGTCATTGTCAACGTCTATGTGATCCACTTCCAATGCTGTGAGAATCCAACCAGAATGTAGAATATTCTTTGGAAACATTCTGGAAATCTGTAGAGATAAACAAGAAGTACTATTTAATAATTATTTACAGATATTTAAACAAGTAAAACATGCAATCACACTTCTTAAGAAACAAGAGACACTAAGAACTAGGCAGGGGTAGAGAGAAAAATTGTTATCATCCTTGAAATAAATTAAGGAAATTTCACATTTCAACAAACTGGTGAAGATGCATTGAGCAAATTAATGACCCAGACCAAATCCAGATTGCTACTGATAGGCAGTAATATTAAATCTAATTATTAGATAAATCCATGAAAAAACAACTCCATATTGTTAAGTGTTTGATGCTACTGGCTAGCAGATAACAGTACACAAAGCCACAGTTATTTTTATGCAGTCCCTGAACCTCATCTTTAGTTATCCTAACCAGGTTATGATGCTTCTCATATCAAATAGCTACACAATTGTCCTTATAAGGAAGACAGGATACTGTTCCAGACATAAAACTCAAAGAAAAATGTTTGTAGTTTACTGCAGACAGACTCCGTAACTGTTATAACATAAAGGTTCATTCAAACTATAAGCATATTTAAGGAATTCCATTAACCCTTAATCGGAGTTGTGCATTTTGTATGCCGCAAGTGGAGTTGTGGGGTCGAAAAAGATACCAACAGAAAATGTTGATAGTACGTGCAGTTGTTAGTTGTATTTATTGTGAAAAATAGAGTTTGTTTATTTAACTGACTGATCGTGGAAGAATATGGATCATTTGGGAGAGGAAAATTCACTAAATTACCATGAACATCTTTACAATGAATTTGTCAGTTTTGGTGTTCACACACATTTTTTCACTGAAATTTCAAAATACACTGAATAAAAATCCCACGTAATTTACAAAAACTTTCTTTCATAATAGAATGTTCCTTATTTTTCACATAACTGATTGGCATGTTTTGTGCACTGGTCTATCACATCTAACACAATATTGGTTCGTTTTCTTTTTGTTTGAACGAGGACACAATGCACACTTTTTTCTTTTACATCCTCGATTGGTCTTTCATTCTTTGGAAATGGTTTCTTCAAAATCCTGGAAACAATCATTCTGAGTTCTTTTGGTAGTCGATCATTTACAAGTCTTTCATTCAGATATGGCTCTGTAAGTTGTCGGCCTAAAGTTTTCAGGAATTCAAAGCGAGAAATAGGCTTGTAATCCTTGAAAGATGATTGCAATACAAAACAATTGACATAAATTTTGAAGAGGATAGCATAGCAGACAGCCAAGGACCATCTTATGTCTTCACCTGCTTGTGCGATATGTAAAAATTTTTTGTTCAAAGGTATCTACTCCACCTTTCATACTATTATAAAAAATACTAATATAATTTCTGGTTTGCACATCTCAGGATCAGTACATTTCGAAGAGTTCATGTTAGACAGTATATTGGCAGCTTATAATTGTTCGATCATCTCTAAACCAGTACTCTGTGACATCTATTATAAGTTTCCCGTTTCTTTGGAAGGATATGCTAAAAAAATTCAATCACATTCTAGTTCTGAATCTGATTCATGTTGAGAATAATTATAGTCGGGATCGTTTTCATCCCCACATTCACATATATCACTGCCCTCATACTATTCCAAAACATTACATACATAGACCAGGAAATCAGTATCAAGCACTGACATATGTTTATGGACATGATAAGCCATATTAACACCAACTGTACCATAGTTACATAAACTAATGTTCAACACAAATATTGGATCACAACTGAAGTTGTGGGGTGAGAAAGTAATGGTACTTACAGGTTACAGACAATGGTTAAGAGTTAAACAAAGGGAAAGCTACATAAAAGGATTTAGAAAATAAATGGATTTTAAAAGAATGTCAGGGGCACCCAGTTTTTTTGGTATCATGAAAGACCCCACAACTCCAGTTAAGGGTTAAAAGAAACTCTAATAGTCATTGCAATTACTCATAACCAGAACTGGGATTTCTACGTAATTACATATTTTGTTTCTTGCATTTAGATGCTGGGAAAAGTTATATCTTCGCAAACCACTATATTAGGGTTACTATAAATGAATTTAATTTTATATATTTGTAAGTATATTACATACATATTCATGAGATGTTACATGAAATTACATATTTCAATACTTCTTTTCTATCCACATGTGTACACTTTTCTCTAGAACATGAGAACCTTGATTGCAGGAAATAGCTTGGCCCTCACTCCCTCTCTTTTGAGCTCTAAATTCCAGTGAACAAAAGGCAACCATTCATGTAATTCTTTACATACCAGCAGACAAAAGAGATACACTTTTCCCGAAGTAAGATGCAGCATTGCCAAACTGCACACCAGAAGACCTATATTTCAGTCTTCTCTGTAGTTTTATGGTGAGTGCCATTTTGAATTCGTGGAGTATTAGTGTCTAGTATTTTTTTTATAGAGCATGTCATTCTTTTCCGATCTTGGTTAAGTGAGTCAAATAATGTTCAACCAATTGATCAGCCTGGACCTTCTTCACCAAGAACTCCAACGAAGAAAAATAATAGTAATATTATAATTGGAAGAGGTGCTAATTTGCGTAAACGAACAGTGATGATAGCGAGAAATGTAAACAAATTTTTTGAAGCATTGTTACAAATGGCAGGGTAATAAATTCCAATAATGTAAATAAATGAACAACAGAGGCAACGGGAGTTAGTCTTTTTACACTAAAAAGAATATCTAAAATTGAGGATGTAAATATTTATCAGACATAAAAAAAAACTTAAGTCCACAAACAAAAGTATGAGTTTGTCAAAATCTATGATTTTACTCGAGAGACTTGCTTCGTCAAACAGTTTTCGATTTTTATAAATGTGGTAATTCACCTAGAGTAGACGCCCTCACTGAAGCTATGGTGAAATGGACTGCAGATACAGATTACAAATTTCCCTATGGACCGAGCCCAGTATATAGTCATATAGTCTCCTACTTAGTATGGGTTTCAAATATCATTTGATGCCCAAAAAATCCATCAAAGCAGAAACACGAATATAATTGCTTGGCGGTACAAGTACCTAGAAAATATCACAAACCTTCGGTCCGAAGGTTATAGTGATGTATACCTCAACGAAATCTGGTTGGATAGTAACACTTGCTGAATGAAGAGCTGGAGAGATGATTCTGATAAGTGTGTTGCGACTACTCCAGACAATAAAGGTGATCAAATTGTTATTGTTCATTGTGGTGGAAGATCTGGTTTTATTCAAGATACCCTACTAGTCACACACACACACACACACACACACACACACAAAAATGTCTGATTCTTCCGCTGACTACCATGGAAGTATGAAAACAGACATCTTTGAAAGGTGGTTTGAAGACAGTGTACTGAAACGCCTTGAAGAGCATTATCTAATGCACCGTATCACAGCCAGGTACTAAATCCTAAGAACCAAGGAACACATATAAGAAATATTAAAAATCTGCAGTTGTTGCTCATGTTTGGGCCGAAAAACATAATGTAAATTCGAACACTAAATTATTAAAACAGTTAGAAAATACAAAGGAACTCGCCATTTGGGAAAAAAATTCACATTCAGAATAACAAAAATAGAGTTATGAATTTCGAAATTCCTGCTGAACATGACCTAGTTTGGAGGTTCTTCAGCCAGCCAGAAGAGGGAGCTGATATCGACATCCAGGTTTACAACATAAAACTCATAAGTCTAGCAAAGCTGACGATGATATAGAACAATATATCAAAACATGTTTGAGAACAAATCAACATTAAATTGAGGTAAGATATCTCTAGACTAAAAAACAACTTGATGAAAAGAACCTCAATTATTCCCTAAAATAAAATATCACTTCCTAAAATAAATAACTAAATCCTAAGCATACTTCGTCATGGAGAAAAGCTGATATCCTTGGATATATGGTAAATGAAAGGCTTACTGTTCCTTCTCCTATCCCTATAATTCCTGTACTAATTGAAATTATAGAGGAGAACACCCCTCCCTCTGAAAGAAGAAAAAGTATGTAGTGGATGAGTTGGCTGCCAGCTACGGGCATGTTGTGTTATGCTTATTTAATCCTATAGAGATGGTGTGGTCAGAAATAAATAGGACTGCATCAGAAAACCTAAAAAAAGCGAACTTTAGAGGAAATAATCGAGTTTGTGAAGAAATCCTACCTACTTGTGATGACTGAAAAGTGGAGAAATTATATTAGGCATGTCAAAAAAATAGAATCCAGGTACCAGTGCATCCAATCCATTTTTGATGATGAAAGAAGAATATGTATACAACTTTTCACAGATGATGAGAGTGAAAATGAGGATTTGTAAAAAAGGTAAGATTGTTAGCCTATAGCAGGAGTGGGGAGCTTCAGCTCTTCTGAGAGCTCATAACAAATCCTTCCTGCCAATACCCATTCCACTCATTTGTACTTGCACTGGAGACGCATGTACACAGTGATTGACAATAAACAGTGAGAGTCAGTGGCATTCAATCCAGCGTGAGCATGGCAAATTCTAAACACCAATGTCATTTTAATACGGACTGGGAAAATAATTATTTTTGTATTCACAATGGCACGGAAGTTGTTTGTTTATTGTGTTCTACGCAGTTCCGCCATGTGAAAACACTATAATATCCAACAACATTTCAGATCTTCACATACAAATCAATACGGACAGGATAAAAATTGCAGGTATGATTAGAAATATGTAACAATATTTTTCACAGGGACATACTAATTATATATACTTATAACATACAGAAGATAACATGCATGGAGTTCAAATTCATAAATTAAATATAAATAACCTACAGAACATAGTATGTTTTGTTTACACAGGGGATGACAGGATGGAACTTTTAAATAATCTAAAGTAGCAGACACTCCAAAATGATAGCAGACAACCACTTTCAGAGAATTCACTACGTGCTAGTTATCGGATTTCAAAATTGATTGCTGAGAAAATTAAGGCATTCATGGATGGGGTGCATGATATTGGCTGCTGAAGATATTGCTCTGCAAATGGTAGATTCGCACTGCCTCTGAGAGGATCATTGAAATGAACTGTGACATTCAGACACAACTTATCAGTAAAGTCCAAACTTTAAAATGGTTCTCTTTGGTGCTGAATGAGAGCACCAATATTGTAGACACAGCCCAATTGGCTGTATTAGAAGAACAGACAGATGTAATACCATTGAAGGATCGCACTCATGGAAGTGATATTCTTGAAGCCTCGCTACGGGGGTACAACATATAACTTGCCATGGGAAAAACTTGTATCTGTGACCACGGAGGGAGCCCCTCAATGTCAGGAAAATACAATGGTTTTATGGGTTTACTCTTACAATTTTTTAAATGAAAAAGGTATTAACACATTGGTGACCGACAGCTATGCGTTCCACCCACCGCTGCTAGACCGGACATTTCTGTCAGGAGCGTGGACTTTTAAATTTTAAACTGCGCTAGCACAGTGTGATTTTTACATCAATATATTTACAGTCAATAACAATAATGCATAAGTAAATCTTTATAAGTGTTCTCACCAGACCTTCTAGTAGAAATTGAGGGTTTTTATAGCGCTAGAAACATTTCCCTTTATGTAAAGGCACAGGGCAAAAGAGCATATGTAGCGAGTTTCTTTTCTTGTGTTCACTACAATCACGGCAAGGTTTGGAAGGTTTATTTTTTTTTCAGGCACAGTTGGTGTTAATTTATGTTTCTTCATGACTCAGCCTTCTTGGTGGGTCTTGACATGGTGTCATTTTCACACTGTCTTTCTTCCTCTTCCCTGTCATCTGTTCCTAATTTCACGACTGCTAAACAAGAGGCTGTTTCAAGCAAAAAACTTCTGTTTGACATATTGTTGTTAGGATTTTGAAATTTATAGACCCAAGAAGCATTAAAGAGTGCACAATTCAGAAGCCACAATACAACTTTCTTGCTTCATTTCACTGTTTTTCTAAGGATGGAGTAATATGATAGGTACTGGTCAGCCCTGTCTACATCCTTCACATACTTGTTATATTGAAGTATTCAATAGGACATTTTTACAACTTACCCCTCCCACTCTCGTGTTGCTGATGCAAAGTGCTAACCATTCTTACATCTCTTTTATCTTTGGATGTTTGTAGCAAAAGGTTCCCCTTACTACAAAATACACATTCTCCTGGTTTGAGTTTATTTCCTGCTTCCACAAATGATTTTGTAAGCCCTCTGTTAATCCTTATTGTTCCACAAACTATCGTCTTTCTTGTGAGCAAATTTTCAGCTATAGCCACACTGATATAATAATTATCCTGGTAGACATGATGCCACAGATATAAATTCGGCTCCAGAACGCAAAATAGTGTTTCTTCTAATTTTTCCCCTCTGCAACATATATTTACAGGTTACATATGTATCCCGTAATCGCCTAACTATCGGCACTAAAATTCCATATTTCACCAGCCGTCTGTCTTAAAATTGTAAACAACTCTTTCTGTAAAGTTGGCATTTTCATAAAGGAGAAGAGAGGGGTACAAAAACAACTAAAGTTTGTTTCACAATGAGAAAAAACAAAATTGCATGCTCCTTCAAAAGCGAAGAGGATGGAAAACCATAGAAAACGTAAACACAGAAATCTCCGTGACCCGTTGTCTAGCGCTGGCCATTTAAACACGGAGATCTCCATTGCCCGTCACCAATGTGTTAACACAGATGGTTTTAAATCTGTTCAGTGTATTATATGCCACGAGGTGTGTTATGCCCCAAAATTTAGAGGTTTTTTCTTTGTTTATTAGACTCAAAATTGATAGTGTGATAGCCGGAAATTATAGTTAACAAAAGGGTGGTAAAAATTAATTATTTCCCTATAAATATTTGATATTATAATTATTAGGGTTTTTTTAGACAATTATTTAATTATAAATGCATATCCGATGGACGTGTACCAATCACGTATTGGCACGAAAGGATTTCTTACAATCGCTTCCACGTCAGGTGAAAGCGACCCACTTTAAGTATATAAAAACTAGGGGTTTCAACCCCTAAATCATCTCGTTGGTGGCTAGCGATCTCTAGCCTGTACGAGATCTCAACGCAGTTGTAACCAGCTCTACTTGGATGTCACCTATAATAATCATTTGTAAGTCTGCTTCTTTATTTTGACTTAACATAAATAATATATGTCTTGTACATTTGGTTTGCTGGAATAAACTCAGTTTTCTAACGTAGTCGGTCAAAGACATTTAACTTATTAAAGATAGTTTATTATTGGCTCAGGTTCATTAAGTATTCAATTGAGGCAATTGGTTTAATGTAGTAAATTTAAAGATCGAATAATGTTTAACTCTTTAACTAATTTCTATGGTGGTTTTTGTTTATCTGGTTTTACTTATTGTTTAATGTTTCTTTTTAAATATAGTTTTATTGTGAAAATATTCACTTTAGTTATGTGAATGCCTCTGATTCCTTAGTTTTTGCTATCCCTTGCAACGTTAGGTAAATCCTGACCTTGTTTTAACCCATTGGAGACTTTTAACGAGTCTCCCTCGTGAGCAGGTAGAAAGTCCAAACAGCTCCTCCACGACCTACACTCGTTGTTGTGTTATAACCCCCACTGTAAGAAGTTAGGTTTTTTTAGTGGTTTAAATTTTCGGTTCACCGTCAGTAAAATTTGTTGTTTGTTTATGTAAAGTAAATATGTATAGGCCTAGTGTATTGTATAGTTTATTTTAGTTATTATTTATAGAGTAGTAGACTATAGTTGTAGGCATTTATTACGGTAAAATATAGGTGAATATAAATTCAGTGTTTATTTGTTAAAATTCATAGTTGTAAATTAATTTTTTTTTTGCAATATGTCCGTAAATAGGAGAGAACGTATTGCTATTGAGAAACTAAGTGAAGTAGTGGATGAAATGTTACGTGACAGTGATTGTAGTGAATTATCATGGAACGAAGATTCGAACGATGAAATAATATACAGTGACAATGTAATCGTGCGTGCTACTGATTGTAGAAATATTAGGTGAGTTTCGTCCAGTTTTTATCTATAGTATTTTATAATTTACAGGTCGATATATAACTAAGATAATTAAAGAATATACGAAGAACTTTTCCTGATTTTATAATGTATAGGTCTATGCTTATTTATATTTCACATATTTATTTTTATTATGTACAGTATTATATTGCGTTTGTTATTTTTTTCGGTCTTGTTTGAACATATGATTTGTGTTTACTTTCAAGGCAATGTCCGAGAACTGTTACAAAAAGATGGTTTTTTAAATGTTTGTCAACTTTCACAGCCTTGAAAATAACAAAACATAACGGTTTACAGTGCACAACAGAGGGTAGCAGGTAGGTCACATTCCTTTGCTATTCATAAAAGTACAAGATACTAAAAGAAATTCAGGGGTAAACAAAATATCTGATAACATAAGTGATAGAAAACAGTATGTGTATTTTGTATTCTGATTTAAAGTTCAACGCAGCCGGAATAGCGGTGAGGAGATTTAAATGGGTTCCTAGTGAGCATGCTAGGCGCTTTAAACGTGTCTCCAATGGGTTAATGTTAAGCCCGTCTCATTTATTGTACTCGGCCTATATTTTATATCATGCTACCACTTGACAGGAGACGGGCTGTAACATATTGTCTGGCAGCGGTGACATTTAAAAATTATGGAGTTCGAACCCAGGACTCTGATAATAGCAAAACTAGGCGAACAGTGCAATGATTATTAATTTTGTTTCTAATTATTATTTTTTTGTTATTTGTGTGTGGTTTAATTAATTTTATTACAGATTTTTATTATTTAAGTTATTTATTTGTAGTAACATGCGTTGATTTAATCGCTGTGAATTTATTATGATCAAAGTAAAGTTAGGTCTCATATATTTTGGAATTGGGGAATCTGTAGGGAAAGACAGGCGGCAGTGATGATCTTTAATTTTCTTGGGTTGAATTATGTTTTTAATTGTTTCAAGGCATACTATTAACGGAATTATAATACAGGTGACATTCTAAATATATATATATTGAATTCCAATCGAAGAGCAAACACTAGGTCCTAGTTAATAAATTAATGAGTCATTCTAACATCGTACCTCATATTTCATGTTTTTCAAACACGGTAACTATAGTTTTCAAATGATCTTGTCATTCATTTTCAACCGCCATTATGAAAATGAATGACAAGATCATTTGAAAACTATAGTTACCGTGTTTGAAAAACATGAAATATGAGGTAAGATGTTAAAATGACTCATTAATTTATTAATTAAGAACCTCATAATGTGTTTCCCAATTTTAACTTTGACTAGGTCCTAGATTTATAAAGGTAACATAGTAGCCTATATTCATATTAACCTGGAAATACGTAAACAACTTTCGCTTTCGCTGAAGTAAGGGTAGTTCATACTGTAAGACGGCGAGATAGAGGGCAAGATAATTTCCTATGAAAACTTAGTTTCTTTTCTAAATACAATTTAGGAAAATACGTAATACTAGCAAACTATCCAAATCCTTTGCCAGTTTCGAGGTAGGATATTAAGTGTCTAAAACTTAACCAAATAACGCAATGTAATGTTTTATGTCAGGAATTGATTATAGGATACACAACAGTAAATAACATTCGAGATGCAGTCATAGGGACGTTTAGACCTACTAACGGATTTAATATAATGCATATGGGCGCAATTTTTCCTTTGTATACATAGTACTAGGCCTATATGTTGCCGGCATGTAATGATAAAGGCCAACTATCAAAGTAAATACCGCATTCCATCATGACGTTGTTGGTAAATGTAAGTTTTATAAATCAGAAACGTGTAAAAGTATAGTGTTATTGAACTAGATATCCCAGGATTTTAAAAACTTGCGACATGTTTGAGCCTCGTAAACGAATAATGTTATTTATTTGGAATTAACAAGGACCGTGTCAACTTATAAATTTAGATGTTCGCCTTTTTGAAAATAACAATCTCTACTCAAAATTATCGGATAGGTCTATACCACAGGGAAATATTGATTCATTATTTTTAAAGTTATTATGCCTATATAGACAACTCATGAAATTAGTACTACATGTCGCACTTCGACGCCTCGCTAGGAGATTATCAAAATAAAGTATTTTCTTTAATCTTTAGGACCTAAATATAAAACGCTAATTAGATTATTTAGTAAGTTGAGGGGATAAACACAGTCAGAGTGGCTTGCTTATAGGTGTAGATTTTTTTTTCTGGAGAAATAACAAGAATGTTTATAACGTGCTAAAACGAAGAATTATTGACAGCTTCAGATGGTTCCGGTACAAGTTATTTCAGGACATAACAGGTTCGAGTCAGTGTTACATTAGGTAGACGACCAGTAAGGCACATAGGCCTAATGGAAGTCGGAATCTCAAATATTTAGGGAACATATAACTGTGTTTTTATCCAGTGCCGCTGAACCCTTTTTCCTGATGTTGTACCACTCCTAAAAAGGGCCCTATGACTTATGACAAAAATATGGGTTCAGGAGAGCCTGCACAACTCTATCTGATCCCCACAACTACAGACTTTACTGAACCTTCTCCCCTCCGGATATGAAAGAAAGGATGGGGCCTAGTAGTACAAAAGGTAGTATGCTGGCCTCTCATCCACTGTCTTGTGGCGGCTCGTTTAAAAAACACAGTGTTGGGAAAAATACAGGTACAATACTAGCCATGGAGATAGCTTAGTGGGGAAACTAGACGTAGTTGGGCCCTAGAGTGTGCAATGTGTTGTCTGGTAGAGGAGTTAGTGCAAAAAAAAGTGGACAGGATGATCTGCCTAGTGCCATCGTGCGAAACAGACTATGCTAAGACGGTCACTGGGAGCATCCAGAGGTCCACGAAGAGGTAGGGAAGTTGTAGTACAGAGAGAGTATAGAGAATATTATGGGACTAGATACTTGCCTGATGCCATCGCGCGAAACAGACTACGCTAAGACGGTCATGCAGGAAGATTGAAAGGACCAAAGGAGTATAAAAGAGGTTAATGGGGAAAATGATGTGCACAGTAGTGGAATAGGACATTGCCTGATGCCATCGTGCGAAACAGATCATGCTGAGACGGTCATCAGGATTGTTCTAGTGTCCGAAGGTGTAATAGAGGTTAACAAGGAAAATGACGCGCGCAGTAGTGGGATACAGCATTGCCTGATGCCATCGTGCGAAACAGACTACGCTAAGACGGTCATGCAGGAGAGCTAAGGCCCAAAATATAGGGAATTTGGGACTCTCCAGGAGAGTGAGTCGTGGTCGGCCGACCGGGTAAAAGTGAAACAGAGAGAAACACGTAGGAGCAGTGTATTAACCCAGGGCAACACAGTGTAGTAGATGTAGAAATAGTGCTAGGTAGAAAGAGAGAATTTAAAAGAGAGAAAAACAGGGAACTGAGAAAGCTAGAACATACTTGCAGTGAACATGGAATATATGAAACGGGGAAGATCGGTCGCGAGTAGGATGTATGCATGTACACAAAGAGAACCTGTCAATAATCTGAAGATAAAATGGGAAGACTCATCTCATTCACCCTGTATCACTTATCAGATAAATCTGAAAAGAGCGCGAAAGAAAAGGCAGTAATTGCATGGAGTTGCGATGCGAAGATCCTAGCTAATTCCTTTTTCACCCCAGAGAAAAATCTAAACAAGTCCTTCCATTCATTAATAATGCAAGGGGTACGCCGTAACGTAGTGTCTAGTTAGAAGTGAAAATACAAACAACCTAAAAGACATGTTACAAAAGATAAAATAGAGCTATGAAAATCATAATTACCAAGTTATGCGATGTTTGTATCAGTTACTTTGGCTCAGTTAGTGTTTCATACCATAAGGGCACTGTACTACAAGCCACAAGGTCGAGGTTTCGAGACCCGGTGGATCAGTAAATTTTAAAACGGTTCCAAACCGTCTGGCAGCATTGTGGCCCTGGGATCTACTCAGCCTCTAATTTAAATGAGTACCACACATTTGTGCTGGGGAAAAAGGGTCGTCACGTAGGGCTGACAATCCAGTACTAAATGTCCAGAAAAAGTGGCACCACTTAACGTACATTTTCAATTAATAATACAGATTTATTTAGGTATCCAAGCCATTTGTAGTAAGGGAAACTTCGAACCCAGATCCGCACTAACAAAGTACACAATCACATGATGTAAGCTGACAGAGGTAAAGGAATAGAGAGAAGCCAAGGGTTAATGTCGAGTCGGATTGTAGTTAATACCAGAAGGCTCGAAGTCGAATCTTATATGTTACCCCTTAATTGAGTCAAAGGACTCACTTCACTAGAGCAGAGAGAGACAGAGCGCGATGTCCTACCTTCCTTGCATTCGAGAATATGGAAAACGCTTGGAACCCTTGAGGCATTGTAACTGTTAGATATATAAGAATATTATGTAGGTCAGTCTAACGTGAGATTTCCATGTTCTCGCTCTTAAGACCAGAAATAGTCAAATATCAAAACAGAGATCGAACTCAGAATCAGTAAGTTAAAGCTTGAATCTTGCATTGAAATTAGATTGGCAGATAGAAACTCCGGGACTTGCAGGTTTACACGTGTAGAAGTTAAATTCAATGGTGCTAAAACCTTTAATAACGATATGTGATCAGTGAAAAAGGTTTTCTATAAATATAAGACGAGCGTATGTTTTTGGAAAATACGACTCCTGATGTAGCAACAGTGTAAAGGTATTCCGGTAATTATCTTCTCATATTGATTTTATTGTAACTAAGGAAGTTGTAAATTCGAAATAGACAGAGGTAGGTTAGACAATTAAGTCTCATAGATTGGTTAGGCTCGGTGACACGAAAGAGGGGCATGGACACTAAGAACAGATAGAGAAAGAAAGAGAGAGAGAGAACGCGCCTATAAGGGTGGACCATGGAGAACCGAAACAGGATGTTAATCGGTATTGGGGAATTGAGAACAAGGAGAAAATCCAAATGTCCATAAGAATGGGTGGACAGATTAAGTCCACAACGATGCGATTCATCAGGTTCAAGGGAATTTTATAATTCATTAATTTGTAACCACAAGCCGGTAAATTACATCATAATTAAGCGGGAAACATATAAACATCTAAATCCAAGGGCCTGTCGATGTATAAAAACTAATTTGAATTATCGTTGTAATAAACCAATAAAGCCAAATTTCGGGTACTCAAATAATCCGAGGACCCACACTCAAATCAATACATAGTATATATCGATTTTATTGTATTACGCCAATAGACAAGATACGCCAAACCGAAAGGATGTTATTAGATAACGGGACATTCTAAAGGTAGAAATATAGCACACATAACCGTCATTCCCTATAACGAAATGTTATTTCAAAATTTGTTTGTTCAACGACCTAATATTAACGAGAATTTAAATTAAGAAGTAGCTGTTGAGTTTAACGTAAGTGAAAGTTAGATGTACTCAGCTCTGAATGTATTATAAACGTACCTTGAAATAGATTACACCATGGTGATATGAAGAAATGTTTACGGTACATCCCGTGACTAATGCTCATACACTTAATGTGGATCCAGATCTAGAAACTCACCCCCCTTTCCTTTTGGAGAATCATTAAAAATCCTAAAGGTCATTCTCAAAAGTAGATGTATGAAATATAAACGAGATGAATCTTCCTAGAACTATAGTATCTGAGAGTATTAAATTATTACCCACAGTTAGAGAAAAGCCACTCTGAAGGTGAACCGGCCTAGGATTTCTCGAACATAGGCCCGGTCGTGAGCAGAAACATAGATTTCGTCGTCGATAATAGTGGGAAAAAGAGGAAAATATTTTTTTTTGATATATGAGAAAAATCCGTAGTAAGAAAGAAGATTAAAAGAAAACCCATGAGAATTAGCCTACGAATTCTACTATACGGTCGAAAATTTTATCTTAGATTCAATGCGACCTGACACGGGAAGATTGATAGAAAAAAAAAAAAATGATAGATGACCCCTAGTGGTTAAGATAGTGAAGTAACGCATGGCCACCTGTCTGTTCTCCTCGGCCCCTTCATTTTTGGATTTATTTACGCTCATATTATAACCACACACAAATCAGTAAGTGTTTAGGTCCCTTGTAGAAGACCCAGGTTCATGAAAAAGGGTCATAAATGTAGTGCGCGGGGAAAAGGATGAAATAAAGATTAAAGTCCGAACCCAATGATAGGTACATCCAAGTAGAGGAGAAAACTGAGTTTATGGCCGTTTCAATGAACCGACAATATTATTCTATGTTAAGCCAAAAAGCAGTGGATAAGTGCAGACGTGGATACTGGGTAATTTGTCCCGCGGATCAACCACTCTATCATACCCAGACCCCATCATGTTTGAGCGCCCTATTCTTCAATCGAGAAGAGGAAGCCCATCGGATATACCAAAATATATATTTTAGCACAGGACTTCACCCCCATCTGGATTCGGCATAAGAAGACGGAGAAGTGGGTATATTCTCTTCCCAGACCCATGAAACTGACTGACACCTGCCACGGCCCACAAGGAGAAATTTCGCGCCATCTATACCTAAATGGAACAGGTATATTACGTCAAGCTCCGAGATGCCAAATATATGCACCCAAATTTACATTGTTGCCTATTATGCAACGAAAAATGGAGGTCCCTCTTTCCTCCCAGCATTATATTATCCTAGAATTGCCCAACCTATTGACCCAAAAGCAAACCGAAATCCTAATCCAAACTCCATCTTCAGAGATCCAAGAGGCTCTACAACGCATTGTCGTCCGCCTCCACTCTGTTCCTACGCTTTCCCCTCCACATAAGACAAGTCTAAATTAACTTATTCAACACCTACAAACGAATAAGAAAAAAAAAACATAATACTAAAATATGGCTAACTGTGGTCAGCAATACTTGTAACGATATTAATTACAACGGTAGTTTTTCAGCCTTGCACCAGGAGACTCCGAAGGTTCGGGTATCAATGTTTGTACGCCCGACGTACGCAGCAACATCACCAGGCCAACGCACCTCTTCTGGACCCAATCCAGAACTACCTGTTAGCTCAAGTCGGGAATGCAGTACCTGCGCCGGAACCGGACGCAATTCAACAACCTGGGTTGTATCCAGATCTCGTCGTCAACTAACCTTTGCCCTAATGGGATAGGGCCACGTATACGAGAGGCTACATCACGTCAAAGAGAAGTCCATGATGATTCTATATATGTAATATTGTTTTGTTTGCCCTTGTCCCTAATATCCACTGAAAAACAAAGACTTATATGTATATATGAAGTAGAATACCGACGATTTCATACTCAGACCAATTGTAGTATCCATAGAAGCACTATGATAAAATTGTAAGAGCCAAAGCAAATGATAAACCAGCTAAGCCACGGTTTTTTCGAAGTTCACAAAAGGTTTTCTTCAAAAACTTATTGCGAATTCTTGCGAGGGAAGGATCTGTTATGCCCAAAAATTTAGAGGTTTTTTTCTTTGTTTATTAGACTCAAAATTGATAGTGTGATAGCCGGAAATTATAGTTATCAAAAGGGTATTAAAAATTGATTATTCCCCTATAAATATTTGATATTATAATTATTAGGGCTTTTTAGACAATTATTTAATTATAAATGCATATCCGATGTACGTGTACCAATCACGTATTGGCACGAAAGGATTTCTTGTCACCGCTTCCACGTCAGGTGAAAGCGACCCACTTTAAGTATATAAAAAACTAGGGGTTTCAACCCCTAAATCATCTCGTCGGTGGCTAGCGATCTCTATAGCCCGTACGAGATCTCAACGCAGTTGTAACCAGATCTACTTGGATGTCACCTATAATAATCATTTGTAAGTCTGCTTCTTTATTTTGACTTAACATAAATAATATATGTCTTATACATTTGGTTTGCTGGAATAAACTCAGTTTTCTAACTTAGTCGGTCAAAGACATTTAACTTATTAAATATAGTTTATTATTTGCTCAGGTTCATTAAGTATTCAATTGAGGCAATTGGTTTAGTGTAGTAAATTTAAAGATAGAATAATGTTTAACTCTTTAACTAATTTCTATGGTGGTTCTTGTTTATCTTGTTTTAATTATTGTTTTAATCTGTTTCTTTTTAAATATAGTATTATTGTTAAAATATTCACTTTAGTTATGTGAATGCCTCTGATTCCTTAGTTTTTGCTATCCCTTGCAACGTTAGGTAAATCCTGACCTTGTTTTAATGTTAAGCCCGTCTCATTTATTGTACTCGGCCTATATTTTATATCATGCTACCACTTGACAGGAGACGGGCTGTAACAAGGTGCTATGTGCTCAGTCTGCAAATTTGGAAAACGTAATGAACATAACTACAAAGACTATGAAACACATTAAGTCTAATTCTTTGCGTCATCGACAATTCATGACGTTCTTGGAAGACATTGACTCACAAAACTTCAATCTTCCCTACTACTGCAAGGTACGGTGGTTAAGAAGGGATATCATACTCCACAGATTTTTCAATTTGCTCCATGAAATTCGCAGCTTCTTAGAACAGGAGGTTAGTGTATTGATAATTGGTATTATACACTTATTGTTATCTAAGAAAATGTTTGTTTTATTGTGATGCATGCATTCTTGTATTTACAGGGGAACACTATCCCAGAATTATCTGATCCACAGTGGACTAGTGACCTTGCTTTTTTGACAGATCTCACACATCATCTCAATGAACTTCATACCCAGCTGCAAGGAAAGTTCAAGATGTGGTAACCATGATGGATGCAGTGAAGTCATTTATGTCCAAATTATGTCTATGGCACTATCAACTTGGAAAAAATGTCACATACCACTTTCCATATTTAGATTATCTGAAAATTAAAGCTCCTATCTGTATACAAAGTACATCTTAATTCTGGACAGACTTTACAGTGAATTTGAAGCAAGATTCAGAGATCTTATTGTTACGGAAAAAGATTTACAACTATTTTGTAATCTATTGCATTACAATATAGTAGATGCCCCTTTGCATTTACAATTAGAATTAATTGCATTACAAAATAATACATACACACAATCAACGGGAAAACAAGGCTTGGAACCATACAGGTTGTTGACAAGACTCATATCCCAACATGAGAGATTTTGCAGGCCACATTCTCGCAATGTTTGATTCAACTTATACAGGGCAAGTCAAAATGTTGTGCAGGTTTTCAGAAATTTATTATGTGAAATGTAATGAACATATAATATTGTGAGGCATATTGTATGAAAGGTAAACTCTCAAAGTTTTTTTTAAATATTCACAGATGTTCTATGTGAGCGCCTTTTGTTACACGACAGATGTCAAGCCGATATTCAATCTCCTGCCAAACTTTCAGTAGCAGTCCGCGGTCGATATCAGCAATGGCTGCTGTGATGCGGGCACGCAGTTCATGCAGTGTTGTTGGAAGTGGTGGTACGTAAACATGATCCTTTACAAGACCCCACATGAAGAAATCACACGGGGTTAGATCGGGTGAACGAGGTGGCCAATGAATGAGTTGTTGATCACCCTGAGATGCACGGCCTATCCAGCGTTGTGGTAAAGCCGTATTCAAATGGTCTCGAACACTGCCATGGTAATGTGGAGGGGCACCATCCAACTGCAGAATGAAATCTGGACTATCCGCTTCAAGCTGCGGAAGGAGCCATTGTTGTAGCATATCAAGGAAAACATGTCCGTTCACAGTACGTTCATGAAAGAAAAAGGGCCCATAAACCTTTGTATGGGAAATGGCACAAAAGACATTCACTTTCGGAGAATCGCGTTGATGTCCAGAGTTGCATGGGGGTTACCAGTTCCCCAAATCCTTACATTGTGTCTATTCACTTTTCCTGAAAGGTGGAAAGTCGCTTCATCACTGTAAACTACCCTCTCATGGAACTCATTCTCTTCCATTAATGCGAGAAAAAAATCAACACAGAAGGACGCTCGCAAAGCATAATCGGCGGGTTTTAAGGCTTGAACCAGTTGCAAGTGGTAGGGTTTCATCTGTAAACGTTTCCGGAGAATCCGCCATACAGTTTTTTGTGGTAGTTGAAGTTCTGTCGCTCTCCGGTAGGTGGATTTCTGTGGACTCCGCACGAAGCATGTGCGAACGCGTTCGACTGTCTCTTCACTCGTCGACGGACGGCCAGTCGATTTTCGTTTACAGATACAGCCTGAATCCCTAAATTGTGTGTACCACTTACGAATGGATCTCCCATCCGGCGGGTCTTTATCGTATCTGGTACGGAAATGTCGTTGAACACTAGTCACAGAGTTGTTTACATGGTAATCAAGCACACAGAAAGACTTCTGATCCCCAGTCAACGCCATTTTCCTTTACTGCTCTGCTGTTGACATCTTGCGGGTGAACGCGGAACTTTAGAAGTGGACAACTAAACTTTGAGAGTTTACCTTTCATACAATATGTCTCACGATATTATATGTTCATTACATTTCACATAATAAATTTCTGAAAACCTGCACAACATTTTGACTTGCCCTGTACATGCGAACAATTATTTTTGGAGTTGAACCATACCAAATCTAAAATATGCTCCATATTAAATGACGACAGACAACACTCATCTCAATATTATGTATCTCTACGAGCACTATCCAGCTTGGCATAGATAAATTAGTGTTAAGAAAAAGGTGTCAGCGGTCCACTACATGCCCTTCAAATGTTACACGTAATGCACATAAGAATGGAAGTGATTAGTGCATATGTTTCAGACTATAAGGTTCTGCCGCCACTGATACTGCATAGAATGCCGAGACAACAATAACAACAGTTATTCAGTGGGAGTGTATGGAGTTTGAGAGAAATTCTTAGAAAAATCAACTTTCGATATGTTAAAAATATACAAGGAAGGAAATTCTTAATGGAAAGGCTGTACGTTGTCTCAAAAAGATTAAAATTTTTAAGAACAATTAGGGAACTGCAGGCTATTGGTGGTGCGGTTATTTACCTGGATGAAACTTGGGTTAATGTAAACCATACAAAGAGCAAAATTTGGAAGCCCCAAGACGATGACATTGATTTCCCCTCAAAAAGTCTGGTTCAGTGGAAGAAAGGGCCTTATGGCCTTAACTCTGCCAGAATAAATAAAGTATTATTATTATTATTAAAAACTCCAATAGGTAAAGGTCAACGCTTCATCATATTACACGCCAGATGTTCTACTGGTTTCATTCCTAACGCCCTTCTCACATTCAAATCAAAATCAACTAAGGATTACCACAAAGAAATGGATAGCACTGTTATTAAGAACTGGTTTATTAATCAATTACTCCCAAACATTCCTCCCAACAATATTATTGTTATGGACAATGCTTCCTACCATTCCAAAGAAATCAATAAGGCACCAATTTGATCAACACCCAAATCCGAAATGCAGTCCCGACTTCATAATAAAAATATTGAATTTGACCCACAATCAACAAAACCTGTATTATACGATTTGATTATGATTAAGAAAGATAATTTTAGAACATTTGAAATTGATAATATTGCAGCTAAGCAATCCCACAAGATTTCTTCCGTATCATTGTGACTTAAACGCAATCGAGTTAATATGGGCTCAAGTAAAATATGATGTTGCTAAACAAAACACAACATTTAAAAGTAGCGACCTGAATGTGTTATTTCACAGTGCTCTGTTAAAAGTGACTGTAGAAAATTGGAGAAGAGCGTGTGAACACACTGAAAAGATTGAAGAGTCATATTGGCAGGCAGACGGTTTAATGGACGAAATTAGTGATAGGTTTGAAATAAATTTAGACGATACCAACGACGATGAAAATGAAGACATAGAAACTTGCCAGAAAGAATCTTTAGAAGAAGGGAATGCCACCACTAATCTATGTTCACTACAGGGAGTGTCTGCCCTACCGCTGTCACCGTGAAGAGGTATGTGTATGAGTGAGAGAGAAGATGGTGAGTACTCTCTTTCTCTTTCTAAAATATTCTAGACAAGTTAGCCCTCATGGACTATATCCTGTGTGAAAGTGTCGACTCTCATATTTACTATAAAGCTAGTTTGCATGCCATAAAAGAAAAACTATGTTTTTTAAATGTATAGTACATAGATTTGGAAAAAGTACTGCTAACCTTGCCACTCCACCCCTCCTAAACAAACAAATACCGTTATGAGTTTGGCAACATCTACCCTTTGTAGGCAGGGGGACACGGGCATAACTCATAAGGTCTGTAGTAACTTCCTGGGTTGAATTAGAGTGTAGCTGCCATGAGCCAGTGGTGTGGTCCTCACGTTCTGAAATATACTGTAAATATCTCTATAAATTCTAAACTGAAGCCTGTGGATATTGCCACTTGCCACAATAGGGAGATTAATATAACTGACAGGTATTTAACAGCAAGAAATGACTATACCATGTAAAGAAACGGATGACAGATGATTGACATTCACTTAAGAGCATGACCACAACATGAAAAGAAAGCTGTTAGGCCTAATGGTATTGCCTATTATTCCATAAAAGTGTTGTAATTTCTGTACTCAATACTTTTACTATACATATATTTTTCAACTCTTTTTTTAATAATCTCTAATTTTGGTTTTCAATCAGATATGAAACTGTGGTTTGGATATTCCAGTTAACCCTAAATACCATCTTGTTTATCTTGAAAAATCCCAAACAGTTTTCAGTTTTATTCAGAATCAAAGGGGTAAGTGAACAGTTTACTTCAGTTCTTTCTAGTGCAAATATAGCACCCCTGTCATCCTCACCCTCCTCAAAATTAAAATCATGGACTGCAATTGACGAGTACCTTGTGACTGAAAGCAAAATATTCCAGCTTGAACAGCATTTAAGAAGAGTACTGCATAGAAAAAACAAACAATTATGTCAACTAACAAAGCAAGTGCTATTAAACACACATGAAAAATTCTTTAACTTCAAGTAATCAATTCTACAAGGATTTGTGAGTGAAATGATAGCTGTTAACATTCAATGATGCAAGATTCAAGTGCCTAAATTCAGATCTTTCTTATAAAAACACTGCAAGCAACATATTCCTGACCATTCAACACTATGCAAAAACTATCTGCATATCTGCTACCATGAGATAATGGACAGCATAAAAGAGTACATCGAAGATCTTTCATATGGGTGCAATTGATGAAACAACTAATTCTAAGAGACGTAACATAGCAAATCTCTTGGTAGGAATGTTGCAAACTGACAGCGCTTCTAATCTATGTTTTATCTACTGCAAAGAGGTGGACTGTACAAATAACTCAACTATTGCAAGATTTGTGAATGATGGACTAAAAGTGTTGTGGCCTACTAGAACTCAAGAAGAGAAAGTATTAGTGCTATATTCTGATGCAGCACCATACATGCTTAAAGCTGCAACTTCTCTGAGGGTATTTAACCCCAGTATGCTCCATTTTACTTGCTTGGCTCATGGTTTGCAGTGTGTTGCTGAGGATGTAGCCTAAGAGTTGTGATTACTGAAGTGAACTCATTAATTTCGGCAACAAAAAGTGTTCCCCAGGGACTATCACCTTGACGTGGTGGAGGGGCTCAGTACCCAATGAACTAGATGACCAAACTGGGAATGTTAGTTTTGCTAGCTTGCCAGTTGGTAAGAGGTAAGGGAAAGCTAAGTATAGTCCACAACGAGGAAGAAGCGGCATCTGTCCCAGATTGGGCAGCTGACTACTTTGAGAGAGAAGACCTCAATGGACATGAAGTGCGGACGAGGCACCTTTTTTCCAAGGGACAAATATGGAAACCCATCTCTGGGGTAACAGGGAGAGAGTCCTTAATGGTCCAATTATTTTGGAGCAGAAGAGGCAACCTTTCTATGGGGGAAGTACAAATAGTGGTTGTGATGAAAGGCCAAAAGAAAGCAATCCTGTCTCCATACTCCACGAAGCACAGGTAATGCATTTGGAATACATTTTATATAATACTCAGAAGCTTCACAGGAACAGATGGACAAAATTGAAGACAACTTGGCGCTAACTCAAGACAAAAAATTAGGAATATTAGATCAATTAGTTTTGGCATCATGGAATGTGAGAGAACTAGCCTGCAAAGATTTGGTGTTGATAAAAGAAATAGAACAACAAAAGAGAATATTGTTTCTAAACAGAAACTACAAAGAAACTCAAGGGATTTCAAGATAGAGGAAATTGCCCTTGATTCTTAGTAGATTGGTCCAAAATAAACTATACTCTTATACATGAATAAGTGATAGAATTCTGACAGCATGTTTTAAAATATGCAAGAGGATACATGACAGTTATAGGAGTTTATGCTCTGGAAGAAGGTAAAAAAGAAGACACCAAATTATTCTATGAAGAATTACAAAAATAAATAAATAAATATAACAAAAGTGATTATCTTGTTATATCTGGAGATTTGAATGCTAGCATGAGTAAAGTAACAAAGGAATAGTTGGATGATTTTGAAAGATACAGTAAATAATAATGGAACGAACTGCGACAATTTACAACTTTCAATGATTTGAAGATTATTATGAATCCACAAGTACACTTGGTCTGCAAGAGGGTACAGATCAATAATTGATTATGTGATTACAAATAAGAAATTATCACCACATGTCACAGATGAAGAGTTTTTAGGGGAAGTCACATGTCATCCGATAATTTTTTAGTGTTGTCAAGGATAGACCTCTTACAAGATTGAGAAAAACCAAAAAGCTAATATTCCATAACAATGAAGAAGTTTTGAAAGTATTTCTATTGCATGGAGAGAGCATAAGAATACTATACCAAAATAGGTTATCGTCATATTTAGAAAGTATACCGATAAGTGAGAATATAAAAGAATGGGAAAATATTAAAAAAGCTCTTAAGAAAATAGATCAGGAGGTCCTAGGCAGTAAAATGAAATTTTGGAAATAGAAGGTAGTGAAATTATGGAATGCAGAAATACAAAACACAGTTTCTGAAAAAAAAAAAGAAAGCTAATATGAATGTTACAGCAGCATGCGGATGATGCAAAACGAATTTATGGGATTAAAAGGAATGAAACATAAAATATAATAAGAACTCATAAAAAATCCTGGGAGAAACTTATTAGTACAGCAGAGCATGATGTACACGGAAGGCAAAATGTATCTGTGAGTTATTGAAACATCTTAATAACAAGAAAGAGCTAAAGCCAATATATGGATGATTACAGAAAAAGAATGGATAAATCATTAAAAACAATTATGGTGTAATGAAAAGGCTAATGAAACGGAGGATATTGAGAAGTTGATTGTATTGCAATGGAAGAAATAGAAATTTCATTAAAAGAGATAAAATATAGGGGAGCTAAGAATTAAATGAATCATGATTTCTTCTTACCTCATACTTCTATGTTTTTTAAACACAGCACTGCAGTATCGGCAACCCATTGTCACCATCGTCAGCTGTTTTCACGACTGTGTTTAAAAAAACAGAAGTATGAGGTAAGAAGAAATCACGATTCATCTAAATCTTATTAATTGAACCTCGTAATGTTAAAAATTCCCAAATTTAATATATAAATAGGGGAGCTAACTGGTGAAGATGGAATAAATGCAAAACTCTTAAAATACGGAGGAAAACCGCTTAATGTTACACTTTTAAATTTTATGAATTCATGTTTCAAAACATGCCAGGTACCAAAGCTGTAGAAATATCTATTTTTAAAAAGGGAGATAGAAAGTACCAAAATTATAGAGGAGTTAGCCTTCTAAATACTGGGTATAAATTATTTGCTAGAATTTTAAACAGAAGATTGAGAAATATTTTAGAAGTTTTAACACATTGGTGACTGACAGCTCTGCGTTCCACCCACTGCTACTGGACCGGACATTTCTGTCAGCAGAGTGGACTTTTAAATTTTAAACCGTGCAAGTATAGTGTGGCTTTTACATCAATATATTTACAGTCAATAACAATAATGCATAAGTAAATCTTTATTAGTGTTCTCACCAGACCTTCTAATACAAATTGAGGGTTTGACAGCGTTGGAAACATTTCCCTTTATGTAAAGGCACAGTGCAAAAGAGCATATGTAGCGAGTTTCCTTTCTTGTGTTCACTAAAAACGTGGCAAAGGGTATTTTTTTCTTTCCAATCACAGTTGGTGTTAATTTATTTTTCTTAATGTCTTAGCCTTCCTGGTGGGTCGTAAGGTGGTCTCCTATAAGTGGTTTCTTTTCTCTCTGTCTTTCCTCGTCTTCCCTGTCATCTGTTTCTAATTTCACGACTGCCAAAGAAGAGGCTGTTTCAAGCAAAAAACTTCTGTTTGACATTTTGAAATTTATAGACCCTGAAAGCATTAAAGAGTGCACAATTCAGAAGCCACAATACAACTTTCTAGCTCTATTTCACTATTTTTCTAAGGATGGAGTAATATTATACGTACTGGTCAGCCCTGTCTGCACCCTTCACATAGGCCTACTTGTTATATTTAAGTATTCAATAGGGCATTTTTACAACTTTACTCCTCCCACTCTCGTGTTGCCTGATGCAATGTGCTAACCATTCTTACGTCTCTTTTATCTTTCGATGTTTGTAGCAAAAGGTCCCCCCTTACTACAAAAACACTTTCTCCTGGTTTGAGTTTATTTCCTGCTTCCACAGATGATTTTGGAAGCCCTCTGTTAATCTTTATTGCTTCAGAAACTCTCGTCTCTCTTTCAAGCAAATTTTCAGCTATAGCCACACTATTATAATAATTATCCTGGTGGACATGATGCCACAGATATAAATTTGGCTCCAGAACGCAAAATAGAGTTTCTTTTAATTTTTCCGCTCTGCAAAATATATTTACAGGTTACATACGTATCCCATAATCGCCTAACTTCCCGCAATAAAATTCCATATTTCACCAGCTGTCTGTCATAAAATTGTAAACAACTCTTTCTGTAAAGTTGGCAATTACATAAAAGAGAAGAGAGGGGTACAAAAACAACTAAAATTTATTTCACAATGAGAAGAAACAAAATTGAATGCCTCATTCAAAAGCGAAGAGACAGGGTTTCGAGGTTTTTCAGTCAGCCAATGGAAGGAGTGAAGGACAGCTCTTCAAGACGACAGAACAACAGTCGTGACGATACTGAGGATGGAACAGAAACTATGTTCCGAAACTAGTTCATAGTCAAATAAGAAGAACAATATGAGGTGAGTGATAAAAAAAAATTCTACCTTAATAAGTAAATGAACCAGCTTCAAGAGGGCAGTTCAAATCAGTCGCTGTGCTGTGGTTCTCATGGATAGTAAAAGAAACTATTTCAAAGCTGGTATTCGTCATCTAGTTCTTGTTATCAATTATAATACATCTCCCATACGTTGGAGAAGGTATTGTAATACTTATTTATTAATTTTATTTTTTCTCCACAAAATATACACTGCGCCACATACACAAGTCAAACCTCAGTTTGAAATCGTGAAACTATATGTAATATAACAATTATAATAATTTATATAAGCAGACATTTATATATACAATCTGATAGCTACGTTTTCGGGCTATATTGACATTTTAACACAATTGAGTTATCTTAAACATTCTGGCAACAACATCAGTTTAAATAACTTGCCGTTCAGGTCAGTACCACGTACTGAGGCCCGTGGCATATGATGATGTACATCAGTACAGTGCACAGAGGCCGGCATACGGAGGTTAATTTTGATTACCGCATCATTTAAAGAATATCTGTCTGAGTGAAAGTAGATCTGCATATCGTCTACAGTAACTATTGGGCGATAGCAAGGAGATACTAAAGGCCAACACGCACGCACTACTGAGTAACACTAAAAAATTGGGACTGGAAGTAAATATCAATAAAACTAAATATATGGTCACACATAGAAATACATTATGTAATGGAAATGGACAGCTAATGACAAATGAGGGAAATTTTGAGGAAGTGGCTGAATTCAAATACCTAGGAACAATAATCACAAACAGGAATGAGATGCACAAAGAAATTAAACATAGGCTCAATTCTGAAAATGCGTGCTATTATGCATTACAGAGACTCTTGACATCCTTTAAAAAAATGTTAAACTGAAAATATATAAAACTATTAATCTACCAGTTACATTATATGGATGTGAAACATGGACTCTTACTTTAAGGGAGGAAAGGAGAATACGAGTATTTGAGAATAAAGTTCTTAGGAAAATTTTTGGACCAAAGAGAGATGAACAGACAGATGATTAACAGTGAACTACATGGTCTTTATAGGAAGCCAGATATAATTAGAACTGTTAAGTCTCATAGACTGCGATGGGTAGGACATGCAGCACAAATAGGGAATGAAAGACGTGCATGGAAGCTTCTTGTAGGAAAACCAGAGGGAAAAAACCCAGTTAGTAGACCAAGAATGAGGTGGGAGAATGACATTAACTATGATTTGGGGGAAGTAGATTATACAGGGATGACTGGAAAACATTCGCTCAAGATAGGGATGTATGGAGAGCTTATGTCCATGCAGCAGTGAACCTTCGGGTTTGATAGTGCCAGTGAGTTATTTAATGTTAAATATTTCTGAACATTTCCTGAAACTTCTTATATGCCAAAGGATGGTATGTAAATTTCTTGAATTTTTTACCAATTAATATATCTGTCTGAAGGGTACCTTCATTTATCAATCTTCATTTTTTGTATATTATTTCTTATCGATCATCTTTTCTTCAAAACCATTCTCTTTTTCTATCTTTAATATGTGTTTTTTTTCTCTGTATTAACATTTTTTCTGCACATGGGGAAGTTCACAAATCTGTACGTTAAACTATTGAGGACTGCTTCTTTGTGTGCGATGTATTGAAACCTATCACTTTAATGTAATTATCATTGTGTGTTTCTTTCCTGTAAATTTCAAATTATATTTCTCTTTATTTCTGATCAACTTTAGGTCCAAAAAATGGTAATTGTTGGTTATTTTCAACTTTCATGATGAATTTGTCTGTTTTATTATGAATATTCAAAAGTTTTACAGCTTCTTCCAAGTGTTTGTGATTGACTATTGTTAAGATATTGTCCACATATCTGCACCAAAATTTAAACATCAAGGGGTATTGAGTTATGTAGGTAGGAAATAACACTATGAGGTTTATTTTAATATTGTTTAGTTGTTTCTTGACTCACCTCATACTTCGTAACTCCCACGCAGACTCGAATTTCTTCACTTCATTTGTGAGAAATTTGAGTCTGTGTGGGAGTTAAGAAGTACGAGGTGAGTCAAGAAACAACTAAACAGTATCAAAGGGTATGCTTTTATTATCTGACATTCGAAATTTCCCATGAACATATATGACAGAAATGGGGATGATGGATTTCCAATTAGAAGTCCTATAATAATACACTCATAGTTAACAGACTACCTCACCACAGATGACTTACTTGATGAGCATCAGTCTGGTTATAGAATGGAACATTATACAAGCACCGCACTACTCAACATTGTAGAGGACATAAGAGACACAAGGGACAAAAGAAAACTTGCTGCAATAGTCCTACTCGACTACAGCAAAGCCTTTGACACAGTAGACATAGACTCATTACTAGCTAGACTAAAGACTCTACATGTCAGAAAACTGCCTTGATTGGTTTAGTTCTTACCTCACTAATTGTCAACAATCATTTCTATTAATTCCTTATACTGACATCATTAAAAACTTGGGACTTTTATCTAGATTCTAATCTAAATTGGAATACCCAAATAAAACAAATATCTAAAAAGATTTATTTAATAAATGTAAGAAATAATCTAAAAAGATCTTCTCTATAATGCATTTCCTAAAGCGCCTCAAGAACTTTCTTTCTACATCCCTTAAAAGAATTTTAATCCAAACCTTAGTGATGCCGCATTTTGACTATTGCAATGTTCTACTAATTGACATAAGGGCCGAATTGTCAGACAAACTGCAGCATGTCCATAATATGTGTATCAGATTCATATTTAATGTCCGAAAATACAATCACATTTCTCTATTTATCCACTAATTGTCATGACTACATCTTAAAGACAGACGAAAATTACAATCTCTAGTTCTCTTATTTAAGATTCTACATACCTCGACTCTCAATTATTTATCCTCTTGTTTCCAGTATCTATCCTCCAACCATAACTTAAACACACGATCACAACATAGTCTCTTTTTTAATATACTGCAACATAGGACATCACATCACTCCAAATCATATGCTATCTTCACTTCTCGCAACTGAAATTCCCTATCACAAAAATCTGGGGTTGTCAGATATTAGCGCCTTTTAAAAGAAATATAAATTTATATTTGCTCTATCTTTGGCTTCATCATTACCCAGCATAAAGTATATAAAAATATATTAATTGGTGTTTCTTGTATAATTTATCATATTTAAACATTTATTAACATTATTATTAGTATAGCATTACTGCCACTAGGGTTACCCATGCTGGACTGATCAAAGGTGATAAGCCAGGCAAAAAAGTACCTTGGGCAAAAGAGTGACGATATTTCACCGTAAAAATACAACCGTCAAGAAATGCGGACATGGGTTCAACTGGGGTAAAATTTTCCGGAGGACAAATAGTCCCCCATTCGGATCTCCAGGCGGGGATTATTTCAGGGAACCCATGCCAAAGGCTCAAGCACAGGGACATGTTCCTAGGAACATGGAATGTTAGGACTTTATTCAATAGCAGGGCACTAGAGATATTAACTCGGGAATTAGATAAATCGCCATTGGATATAGTCGCTTTACAGGAAGTTAGGTGGCCAGGAGAAGGTAGCCAGGAATCAGGAAGCTTTGCATTATACTACGGGGGTGCAGAAAGACCTGCATTTGGAACGGGTTTTTTAGTCAGAAGGAGGATCCTATCCGCTATCCGAGATATTAAATTTGTTAGTGATAGGGTATCATACATAATTCTAAAGGGTAAACAACATGATTTCATAATTGTAAATGTACATGACCCCACAGAAGATAAGATGACAAGATCAAGGATGAGTTCTATGAAGAATTAGAATGCTTATTTGATAGCCTTTCATGATATCATATGAAAATTATCTTAGGAGATTTTAATGCAAAAGTGGGGCGGGAAGATATATTCAAACCAACAATAGGCAAATTCAGTCTCCATGAAGATAGTAACGACAACGGGGTTAGATTATTCACATTTACCACATCAAAGAATCTCATTGTTAAGAGCACAACGTTTCAGCATAAGGATATTCATAAATACACCTGGACGTCCCCAGATGCAGAAACTCGGAACCAGATAGATCATGTATTAGTGGATAAATGCTGGCACAGTAGCATCATCGATGTTAGATCAGTTAGAGGGACAGACTGCAATTCGGATCATCATCTGGTCAGAGTGAAAATCAGACAATGGCTATCGCTTATGAGAGGAACAAACGCTAAAGATGATTCTGTTAAATTTGAATTAAAAAACTTGAAAATTGATGAAATGAGGCAAGAATACCAAATCAAAATTCCTAATAGATTTGAAGTACTGGAATCTTCAGATGACAATGTGGCAAACGAAGAAGAAACTGATATAAATAAAGAATGGGAGGCTATTAAATTGTCAGCATCAGAAAGCATTGGTTGTTTAAAAAAGAGGCAATGCAAGAAATGGTTTGATGAGGAATGTGCCGCCATTGTAAAGAAAAGAAAGCTAGCAAAAATGAAATGGTTATTAAAATTCATTGGAGAACATATTGTTTAAACAACTCACCTCACCTCACAATATGTTCTCCGATGAATCTTAATGATTATACCTTATAATGTTTACTTCCCAACATTAATTTTATATTATGAAATGGTTACATGAGCCAAATGAGGTAAATTTAGAGTAATTGGGTAGTATTAGACGGGAAACCACCAAGTTACTAAAGAGTAAAAAGAGGGAATATTTGAGAGAGAAGATTAATGATCTTGAAATGAATGCAAAAAATAGAAACATAGAGAATTATATCAGGGAATTAGTATAGAGAAGAAAGGGTTTCAGGCTAGAACAAACATAATTCACAATGAAAATGGGGATATGATTGCAGATTCCAGAAGTATATTAAATAGATAGAAAAGTTACTTTAATCAGCTATTAAATGTACATACAGAACAGGACATTGAGGAGGATAATTTACAGACAGCAGAAATGCTAGTCGCAGAGCCAAGTGCATTAGAGGTGAAATGGCGATTGAAAAATTGAAGATGTATAAAGCATCAGGTTAAGATGAGATCCCAGCAGAACTGATAAAATCAGGAGGAGAAAAATTGATGGACAAGATACGCTGGTTGCTTAGTATGATTTGGGAAAAAGAAGTTCTTCCAGATGAATGGAAGGAATCAATTATTGTACCAATTTATAAGAAAGGAGATAAAACTGATTGCAACAACTACAGGGACATCTCATTACTTTAAACTTCGTACAAAATTCTAACAAATATACTAGTAAGCAGACTTACTCCCTATATTGATGACATTCTAGGAGATCATCAATGTGCATTTAGAAGAAACAGGTCTACAACAGATCAGATTTTTAGTATAAGACAGATTTTAGAAAAGAAATGGGAATATAATGGTACTGTACATCAACTATATGTAGACTTCAAAAAGCATATGATTCAATTAAGAGGGAGAAGTTATATAGTATCCTGCTGGAGTTCGGAATTCCTAAAAAGTTAGTTAGACTTATACGAATGTGTCTAAATGGCACAAAATCTAGGGTGCGTGTAGGCAAACAGTTTTCGGACACTTTTGAAATCCAGAATGGGTTGAAGCAAGGAGATGCACTATCTCCTCTGCTATTTAATTTTGTACTAGAGCATGCCATTAAATCTTTAGAGAATGAGGAAGGTTTACAACTCAATGGCATTAATAAGCTCTTAGTTTATGCTGATAATGTAGTATTGTTGGCCGATAGCGAGGAGATACTAAAGGACAATACGCACACACTACTGAGTAACACTAAGAAATTAGGACTGGAAGTAAATATCAATAAAACTGAATATATGGTCACACGTAGAAATTCATTATATAATGGAAATGGACAGCTAATGACAAATGAGGGAAATTTTGAGGAAGTGGCTGAATTCAAATACCTAGGGACAGTAATCACAAATATGAATGAGATGCACAAAGATATTAAACATAGGCTCAATTCTGGGAATGCGTGCTATTATACATTGCAGAGACTCTTGATGTCCCAACTCCTTTCAAAAAATGTTAAACAGAAAATATATAAAACTATTATTCTACCAGTTATATTATATGGATGCGATACATGGACTCTTACTTTAAGGGAGGAAGGAGATTACAAGTATTTGAGAATAAAGTACTTAGGAACATTTTTGGACCAAAGAGAGATGAACAGACAGGTGAATGGAGAAGACTACTTAACAATGAACTACATGGTCTTTATAGGAAGCCAGATATAATAAGAACAGTTAAGTCTCGTAGACTGCGATGGGCAGGACATGTTGCACGTATGGGGAATGAAAGACTTGCATGGAAGCTTCTTGTAGGAAAGCCAGAGGAAAAACGCCCAGTTGGTAGACCAAGAATGAGGTGGGAGAATAACATTAACTATGATTTGAGCAAAGTAGATTATACAGGGAATGATTGGAAAGCATTAGCTCAGGATAGGGATATATGGAGATCTTATGTCTGTGTGGCCATGAACCTACGGGTTCGATACTGCCAGTAAGTAAGTATTATGATTGTTATTATTTTCATCATCATATATTTTTTTTTGTTCAATGTCACCTGTTTGTCATTCGACATTTCAGGTATTATCTCCTGGCATTGGCGTATTGTAACCCACTTCTGAGGTTGGGGCACCTGGAAGGCAGGGTTATGCTGCCCCAGTGATATGATGGACAATGATGATGCGAATGATGTGTCAGGAGAGGCCTTGTACCTAAACTTAACCTAATGAGGTGAATATCATATTGATGATAATGATGACCAGATGACGTTCAGGGACCGCTTGGGCCTTAAAGTATCCTGGCATTTGTCATACAGGTGAGGAAAAACCCCAAAAAAACCTCACCCAGGAAACTTATCCTGAGCGGGATCGAACCCGGGCCCGATACCTCGAGACCACAGCAGTAGACTCATATAAAATGTTGTTTGTACATGAAATTTACATTGCAACATTTAATATCTTTTTAACACTTTATATTTAGTATAGTGTATATACATTCTATACTGTTAAATATAAGGTTACGAGGGTAGGAAATAACACTATAAGGTTTATGCTAAATGATTTTACCATAAATTAAACCTCATAGTGATTAATTCCTGTAAAAGTTAAATTATGAGGTTTATTTTAATTAATTTTGAGTTGTTTTTTGACTCACCTCATATTTCTTGACTCCCTTGCAGACCCAGGTGTCGTTACTGCATTTGTGACATTATCGATGCAACATCACGATCACAACACACAATGTCACAAATGCAGTGACGAAACCTGAGTCTGCATGGGAGTCAAGAAATATGAGGCGAGTCAAAAAACAACTCAAAATTAATATTAATATGAATTTGTAATTTGTGCCGATTGAGTGGAAGAGAAGGCTTTATGGCCTTAACTCTGCCAGTATAAATAAAACATTATTATTATTAAGATCATTTGGTCGATGCATAATTTGGTTAATTTCTGGTATTCCTCTCTTCTTTCATAATCTATCTTGTTTTTCTTTAGCCATTTGTCCAAAATTTCTATTGTTTTGTCTGTTGGAATGTTTGTGAACAGTGAGGCGACATCAAATGAGACCAATCTTTCAGAAGGTTCAATTTCTATATTTTCTAAAGAATTTTCCACACTCTGATTATCAAATGTGTCCATTTCTTTGAATTTATTACTTAGCCATTTTGATATTTGGTAAGTATGTGAATAAGTATTACTGATAATAATTGGCCCCATTTTCTTTCCATTTTTATGGATTTTAGAATGACCATAAATCTTGAGGTTTTAGGATGTTATTTTTGACTTGAATTATTTCTTTTCTGATATAATTTTTTAATTGATTATAAGTTAGATTCTACTTTCTTTATGGTTTTTGGAAGGGGATTTGTTTTAACTTCTTCATATTCTGCTCCATTTAAGAGATTTTCCATTCTATCATTATCATTTTTGTCCAAAACAACTAAATTATCCCCATTATCTGATTTTGAGTAAGTTATATTTTTGTTATATTATAATGATATTGTGAAAAGAAAAATTAATGTCTGAACCAGGAATCAAACTGGGGACCTCTAGTTATCCAGACTAGTGTGCAGCCCACTATACCATTCCAGACCTGGCACAACCATTAACAATTCTTTACACATATACAAATCTATAATTCTCGTTTCGTCTGCTGTCAGGAAGATGTCACAACCATCGCCAACGACGGGCTTTGTTTAGAAGTATCTATATTTGAGAATTTTACACCACCACTTTTATAAGCAGTAAACAATGTTATTTAACATTTTCCAATGCTGTTATTTTAACACAGTTCCAATAACAGATCATATTATAATATTACAATGATATTGTGAAAAGAAAAATTAATGTCTGAACCAGGAATCGAACCGTAGGTCCACGGAGCACGGAGCAAGATCTAGGCTGTAGGGAGGATATTCAAGCAGCGGAAGTTTCTGCTTCTCTAAGAACTCAACAGTATCACTGACCCTATGGGCAGGTGTATTATTATGATGTAGCATCCATGTGTTTAGCCTTGAACTTGGGCGGAGTCTCTTCAGTGCTGCAATCATGTTTGGCAGGCCTTTTTCTGTGTACCATATCACAATGACTGTGTTGTTTTTGCAGTACAATCCATTCCAAAATCCCCCTTGTGGTGAAGAAGACTATTTTCATTAACTTATTCACTGATCGTGATTTCCTCACTGCCATTGGCGTACCCTCATCTTCAAATAGCCACACCTTTTTCAGGACTTTCGATGGGAAACACTTTATCTCCATTCTAAGCTAATCTGTTCATGGGGAATTTTGAACACAAAATAATTAGTGGACATTGTTCATTTTCAAGTTCTGGTGCTGATATGTGGTTGACATAATTGCAATAGTTAATCGTAAACAGATAGATGATGCATTGAAATTATTGAACATTCAAAGTCAAACTGTAAGGTTCAGTATGGGAACGGAAATTAATAGAGAAATACCATTTTTAGATCTCAACTTAAAGAGGAATAAAGAAAATAAGATAGAATTTGGAATTTACAGAAAGATACATATAGATAACTATATAAAAGCTTCAGGTTTCAATCACATAGCTCACAAAGAAACAGTTTTCAATAGTTTGACACAAGAGATTAGTGAACATACCTATGAACAAAGAAAATTATGAAACAGTAAAAGAACACATAATCAACGTAGCCACAAAAAATGGCTTTGAAAAAAGAATGATACACAAGAAAATAAACAAGTTCAAAAGACAAAAATGTATTAATGAAAGCACTTTTCTAAAAGAAAAGGAAGAAAATGTAAAATTCAGGAAATCCACATATCATCCATTAAAGCACCACAATTTTCAAAGATTTTTAAAGATTTCAACATAAGGTTAGCACCCAAAAATGACTACAGCATCGTAGATTGTTTAGACCTAATAAAAATGAGAAAATAAAAGAAGAAAACAAATCAGGGATTTATCATAAGTAATGACATGAGTGATTTCCAAATTATCGATAAATTCACGACTAACGAAGTGAGGAGTGAATTTATTTAAAGAATTTGGAAATCAAGAGTGGCATTTGTTAGGACTATTTAACGAATAAAATTAAGCTGTTACTCACAAATCATTATTTAAATATAGTTATTTTAAAATATTTATATATTTAATGTAAACGACGATATTTGAAAACAAATGAGAAACGATTGGTACGCTTCATTTGCTTCTTTTGTTCGTCACTGCAATCAGATCATATTATTTATTGCCAAAGGAACGCAATATTGTAAGAATGCACTCTAGTGGAGAAAAAACGAAACACATCAAACTGTATATTAATTTATTTCTGATGTCCTATGATGTAAATATGATAATTATATTTTTCTGGGAAAAAATACATTTAAGAAAGTGCAAACAATGGTTTCTTTTTTTGGTGGTATAATCAATTGCTACACATGGTTTTATATTAACTCCCAAATGCGGTATGTGTTGATATTCATGCACTATATTATACAATCTGGTAGCCGTATTTCTTAGTGAGTCAGTCACTGCAAAATAATGCTATGGCCTATTCAGAATGTTAAAAATTAGGTGCTTTCTTTATTATGATAAACTTTAGTTGGTACATTCTAGGCGAAACACGACTGTGATTGGTTGTAAATAAAAAATCATTGTAACGTGATTGGTCATTGACTTCCATATGGGGCATGAGTTAAATAGTCAGAATAAATGTGAAGAATGTGAAAAATTCTACATAGGAAAAACTAAGATAAATTAATTAAAACAAATAGAAAAACCAAAAGAACTCACTGTTTGGGAAAATATCTACATTCAAAAGAGCAGAAAGAAGAAATTGATAAACTTTGAAATTCCTGGGGAGAATGACCTAGTTTTCAGGTTTTTTAGTCTGCCAATGGAAGGAGTGAAGGATGACTCTTCAAGACGACAGAACAACGGTTGTGATGATACTGAGGATGGAACAGAAACTAAGTTCCAAAACAAGTTTATAGTTAAATAAGAAGAATAATATGAGGTGAGTGATACAAAATTTTATCTA
This sequence comes from Diploptera punctata, assembly GCA_030220185.1. NCBI lineage: Eukaryota > Metazoa > Arthropoda > Insecta > Blattodea > Blaberidae > Diploptera > Diploptera punctata. The sequence continues at coordinate 546,205 of JASPKZ010003838.1, read as the reverse complement.
AACATCCTAAATTTGTTTCTATTTTACAAGTAATCTTAATCTTAGTGTTTCATTTAATGATGCCATGAAGGGTGTTCATACTTACTTATTTTAACATTGGTGACCCAGTAGTGGTTGGTTTGTTTTCAAGTTGTTCATTCGGAACATCTGGAGAAACTTGCAAGTTTTCTTCACTACATGAGGTGGATGGAACCGGTGATGAACTTTTATAATGAGGATTGGTTCCCTTGTTTGCACGAAGATGTGTTGATAGTTCTGGCATGATTTGCTGATGTTCATCATGCCTCAATGTAGTTTGAACTGGAGAACAATTGCTGTAACGAGGATTTGTTCCTCTATTAATACGTTGCTGTCCTGACAGATCTGTAGAAACCTGAAAATGATCTTCATGTCTCACAGCTGTCGCTGTTGACTGAAACAAAAATAAAAAAATAGATAAAAATTATAGTCTGTTTGCTCAATTAAGAGAATCTTCCCATGCAAATATTTGAAGGGATTAGGGGCGGAGGGTGAATTGTCTGTCTACTTGAAGGCCAGTGTCAGGTATAGGAAGGGTCGGAAATTCTTTCTTTCTTTCTTTCGAAGGTATTGTACACTTTTGTATTGCATTTAGTGGTGAGTTGACGTATGATTTGTGTTATGTGAATTTTTTCTTCTTCCAACGATGAGTGTTAACATATTTTAGAAACTTCGGCTAGTTGCTCCCACTCTCCGACTGGCCGTGCAGCAACCATTTGAAAATATGCGCAGGAAGATTCTCTTAATTGAGCAAACGGACTATATAAAATGTCAATTAAGTGAAAATAAAACATCAGGACTGATATTTTGTCCATTTAAATAGCTTTTATTTTTATTTTCAACATACACTTAAAAAAAAAAAGGTAATATGATGAGATTTTAACAGTGCAAAATTGATAACATCAATTGTATCTTTTCAGTCTTGATAAAGACAATTTCCATAAATGTTTAACATCTCTATTATTCATAACTTCTTATTTGTTTTCTTCATAAATATTACTCCAGAATACTAATGGTAACAGTATGTGACACAGATGGTTTTTGGAGAAGCCTTCTGGAAGTCGTTTGCCTAAAAAATTAAATAATTTTTAAACATTTTCATTTGTCATTCATATACAATTTTGCTATTTCAATTGGATAAAACTTATAAAATTTTTGTGTCTTTGATAATATTTAAAGCACTGGTTAATATCAAAATGTGCTATGCTGCTGTTCTCTTACGGACAAGATTTTTGGAGTCCACATCTGTTTTATGGTTAATACAAGTTAGTTGTCAGGGCAACATCATTACTATTCAACATTTTAACAGCCTCTCAGTTAAAGAATTCTCTGAATCGGCAAGTTAAGTTCTGATATCACTAAATGTTAAAGGGCTTGAAATTTTTATTTCCATGGCCATAGAAATGGCAGAGTTCTGATATTAATCATTAATTGTTCATTTCATATTGGTAAGGTTTAGAACTGACAGTAATTAATTTTGCTAAAGAATCGTCATTCACAGATTAATGCTTGATAGGGGTGAGCATTTCATCATATCCCGGTATAAAATAATCACAACGTTACTAAAGAATCTACTATTATAGTTAGAGATCCATGAAGTGGTTTTATTTTTAGGGAAAATTCGTTTTAAAAATTCAAGATTTCGATGTTATTGGGAATTTGGTGGTATTATCCTAAAAGAAATGTATATTTGAGTCTTTTAAATCCCAGTTTAATATATTAAACCCAATAAGAATGATATATCCAATAGTCTAAGGTCAACTTTTTTGCTTAACAATTGATAATAATTAAATGAATCGTGATTTTTTCTTACCTCATACATCTATGTTTCTTTAAACACAGCACTGCAGTATCGGCGACACTTTGTCGTCATCGTCAGCTGTTTTCACGACTGTCAATTTTTTCTCCTTTTTGCCGGTAATTATCTAGACTGCCATCTGGTGTTCTTTTGAAGGAATTCCCCTTCAAACTGCCATCTGGTGTTATTTGAATGAATCATTTCCTAAACTGCTATCTGTTGTATTTTTTAAGAACTTTGTAATCAAGCTTGGTTCTTCCGGAATCTCAAAGTTCATAGTTCTAGTATGGTTTTTTTGAATATATATTTTTTCCCAAACTGTTAAATCCAAAGGTTTAGATAGATGTTTTAAAAGTTTTGCTTCTTTTTCAATCCTATGATGCTCTAATAAACTATGTGCTGCTATAGCTGATTTTTCAATTTCTCCATTCTTCATGTTTCTGAAGTGCTCTTTTTTTACGAGTTTCCAAGTTCCTTTTTGTTTTTCCTATATATATATCTTGTTGCAATCTTTGCAATCAATTTGATAAATCCCAGATTTTTTGTTGTCTGGGGTATTACATTTATTATTAGTTAACAGCAGATTACCCAGGCTGAATTTGTTAATTGGAGCTAATGTTATATTAAAATTTCTGAAAATTTTTTGAAACTTATTATGAACTTCAGGATGGTAAGTGAATTTCTTGAATTTTACATCTTTCTTGGGACCATGATGTAAGGTGGTGTATTCCTGTAACCTTTTTTGTTGTTTGAATTTCTTTAATTTATTCTTTATAATGTCTTCATCGAAACCATTTATTTTAGCAACATGAACAATATGATTATATTCCATGTCAAAATCTTCTACATTAAGTGGAATATTTAACAATCTGTGTAATAGACTATTGAAAATTGCATGTTTGTGTGTCAAATGATTAAAACCTGAAGATTTTATGTAGTTGTCAGTATGTGTGTCTTTTCTGTAAATGTTAAATTCAATTTTTTGCTGTTGTTCATTTCTTATTAAGTATAAGTCTAAAAAAGGAATCTTGTTATTTTGTTCCATTTCAATAGTGAATTTCACTGACTCATCCTGAAGATTAAGCAATTTCAATGCATCTTGAATGTATTTTTTATCAATCACAGCGATAATATCATCTACATATCTATACCAACACTTGAAAATCAAAGGATAAGCATTGGTGATATGTGATTCAAGATACCCCATAAATAAATTGGCTAAAAATGGAGAAAGTGGATTTCCCATTGCCAATCCTGAAATTTGTCTATAAAATTTTCCATTGAATGTGAAAAAGTTATTATCGATACAAATTTTAGTTAGTATTAGATACTCTTCTATGATTTCTGCCTTTAATTTTTGTATTTTTAATTTTTATATCTTTCCCAAACTGTCAATTTCAAGGACTTTGCCATATGTTACAAAAGTTTAAGCTTCTTTTTGAATTTATGATTCTCTAGCAAATTATGAGCTGCAATTATTGCTGATGTATCAGTTTCAGCATTTTTTAATATGTTGTTGTTGTTGGCGAGATTTGACGCTTAAGTCATTTTCTCTCTGGCTTCCCAGTACAAGCAAATAAGGTCCTTAGAGTGTTGTGTAGTTGGATTTAAAGCTGGACAGACTAGAAGGTGGTGTTTGTCCATTATCAGGTCCGGGTCTTTACATATGACACATCTGTCGGATTGGAAAACGTGTATTCTGTGGAGGTGGTGAGCCACGCAGTCATGTCCTGACATCAATCTGAATTTTGCTACTGCTTCCTTGCGCCCTTTACATTTTATTTCTGTGTATAGCTCATCAATTTTTTTCCCATGATTTCCCTATGGCTCTTGCAATGTTTTCTTTCATGTTTTCCATTTGAAATGCTTACTTAATTTCTTCTATCTTTCTGTGGAGGTTCGATTTGGGGTGGGTTGTTATCTGTATTTTGGTACCCTCTTTGGCAAGTCCATCAGCTATTTCATTGCCAACTATTCCGATGTGTGAGGGTATCCACTGGAAGGCTATTAATTTGTTCTGGTTGTTGAGGTATTTCAGAAGTTTACGGCATTCCAAGATGGTTTCATTTTCTGGTGTTTGGTTGGAGGTTATTGCTTGTACAGCGGCATTAGAGTCTGCCAGAATAACAGCTTTTGTAAACATTTTTGTTCAGAACAGGAGGTTCTGGAGTGCTACTTCGATGGCTTTTACTTCACCACCGAAGGCTGTATTGTTTGTGCCTACTGCAACATATTGGCTAAACAGATGAGAGTAGATTCCTGCACCAGCATTTTCACTCTTGGTTTTGGAGCCATCTATGAAGACTCTTAATTAGATGCCAAAACTGAACCAACACCTCAAATACCAAGCCCATTAGATTACCAACTGTACAATGCAATCCTCTCAATAGACGAAATAATAAAGAAAAATGATACAAACCCATCAATAGCATTTTTTAATATTTCTAAAGTGTTCTTTTGTGTGAGCGTCCAAATTCCTTTTTGTTTTTCCTATATATACTTTATTGTAGTGTTTGCAACTAATGTGATAAATTACAGATTTCTTAACACATTGGTGACCGACTGCTGTGCGTTCCATCCACCGCTGCTGGACCGGACATTTCTGTCAGTAGCGTGGACTTTTAAATTTTAAACCGCGCTAGCACAGTGAGATTTTTACATCAATATATTTACAGTCAATAACAATATTGCATAAGTAAATCTTTATTAGTGTTCTCTTCAGACCTTCTAGTTGAAATTGAGGGTTTGATAGCGTTATAAACATTCCCTTTATTTAAAGGCACAGGGCAAAAGAGCATATGTAGCGAGTTTCTTTTCTTGTGTTCACTAAAAACATGGCAAGGTTTGGAAGGTTTTTTTTCAGACACAGTTGGTGTTAATTTATGTTTCTATATGTCTCAGCCTTCTTGGTGGGTCTTGACATGGTGTCCTTTTCACTTTGTCTTCCCTCCTCTTTCCTGTCATCTGTTCCTAATTTTACGACTGCCAAACAAGAGGCTGTTTCAAGCAAAAAACTTCTGTTTCACATATTGTTGTTAGGATTTTGAAATTTATAGACCCAAAAAGCATTAGAGTGCACAATTCACAGGTCACAATACAACTTTCTTGCTTCATTTCACTGTTTTTCTAAGGATGGAGTAATATGATAGGTACTGGTCAGCCCTGTCTACACCCTTCACATACTTGTTATTTTTGAAGTATTCAATAGGGCATTTTTACAACTTTAACCCTCCCCTTCTCGTGTTGCCTGATGCAATGTGCTAACCATTCTTACGTCTCTTTATCTTTCGATGTTTGTAGCAAAAGGTCCCCCTTACTTCAAAACACACATTCTCCTGGTTTGAGTTTATTTCCTGCTTCCACAAATGATTTTGGAAGTCCTCTGTTAATCTTTATTGCTTCAGAAACTCTAGTCTTTCTTTCGAGAAAATTTCTAGCTTTAGCCACACTTATAATAATTATTCTGGTACACATGATGCCACAGATATAAATTCGAATCCAGAACGCAAAATAGTGTTTCTTCTAATTTTTCCCCTCTGCAACATATATTTACAGGTTACATACGTATCCCGTAATCGCCTAACTATCGGCACTAAAATTCCATATTTCACCAGCAATCTGTCATAAAATTGTAAACAACTCTTTCTGTAAAGTTGGCAATTTCATAAAAAACAACTATAGTTTATTTCACAATGAGAAAAAGCAAAATTGCACGCTCCTTCAAAAGCGAAGAGGCTGGAAAACCATAGAAAACATAAACACGGAAATCTCCGTGGCCCGTCGTCTAGCGCTGGCCATTTAAACACGGAGATCTCCGTGGCCCGTCACCAATGTGTTAATATATGGGGTATTAATTTTCTCAATGATGGATAAATCATATTTGAAGAGAAAAATTATACGCTCAGACCGGGACTTGAACCCGGGACCCTTGGTTTTCTAGTCCAAGTGCTCTACCATCTGAGCTACCTGAGCAAGTATCGATCTAAATGCAAATTTTTCTCTATATACGTTGTAATTCCCTCCCACCAAATGCTTTGAAGCCGTACTGGCATTTATAATGTAATGTATAATTCCCAAATATGTCTTCTTAATAAAGGAGCCGCCATTTGCAAAGATAGAAGCAAAGGCTTCAAAGCATTTGTTGGGCGGGAATTACAACGTATATAGAGAAAAATTTGCATTTAGATCGGTACTTGCTCAGGTAGCTCAGATGGTAGAGCACTTGGACTAGAAAACCAAGGGTCCCGGGTTCAAGTCCCGGTCTGAGCGTATAATTTTTCTCTTCAAATATTAATTTTCTGTTAGATTATGCTGATCACATAGTATTATTACATGATAGGAAATACTAAGGTCCAAATTGCTCTAGTAAATAACACTAAGAAATTGGGCTGGAAGTAAAGATCAATTAATCTAAATATATGGTCTCACACATAGAAGTACATTATATAATGTAAATGGACAGTTAATGACAAGGTGAAGTTAGAACAGAACATTTTTTTAAACATGCCCTAAAAGAACTCAACTACTATGAGGTAAGTTCAGTGTTTTTTTTCTGGTGGTACACAACGGTACGCAGTACCGGGACCTTTATTTCCTCATGTTTAAAAGAAATGTATATTTATTCAGAGCAAAATGTGCTTTTCCCGGTAGATGGCAGTGTTTTCACAAATGAAATGTTCTGTTTTATAACTCGTAAGTTGGTATCACACTCTTTTGTTTCATTTGTTGGTATCAATATTATGCACATTGTACGCTCTTCGTTATTATTATTAATGTTGGTATCGGAAACAGGAAGTTGCGCTCAGTTCGCTTCCTATATTTTTTTTCAGTGTAACGAAAGAGGAAAGTGCTTGGTAACTGTTCACTATCTAACTTGAATTAGTGTGACCATTCTTCAAAATGAATACAAAAAGTAGTTTCTTTATGCTGATTAGTTAAAAAAGGGCAAGGCGAAGAAAGAAGCGAAAACTATCGAATCTGCACATAGTAAAGATGAAAAAGATTCTGAAGAAGCAGAGATTTTCGAATCTCCACATGATTCTTACTATCACTGGCCCGAATGATGGACACTGTTACAGAAAAATGACTTTCCAGAGAAACGATTGTCTGTATGTCAAGAATAAAATGTTGGGCTGTAAATTGTGTCGTGATGTTGGAAATTTAGCTGTCAACAAACGAATGGGAATGAAAATTTCAGTGGAGTGGGCAAATGGTAAAATCAGCTATTTTGGAGAATCCCGTAAACAACAGTCACTGAGGAAAAAAAAATGCATGATCATAAGGAGAATGCGGGGCACAAAGAATGCCAAAAAGTAACATTTGAAGTAACGAATAAAACATTAGAGAAAGATTTCTTAAATACTTCGTCTCATAATAAGGTAATTACAGAAAACATTTTTCGAACTGCTTACAAAGTTGCAAAGAAGAACCAATCATTTAACAACTTTGAAGATGAAATCAATTTGCAGGAACTTAATGGTATAGACAATGGGATATATTCTTCATTCCACAAATGCGTGCATCAACATTGTGAACCACATCGCAAATGAAATGAGAAAAATGTTAATACACAATATAGTGCAGTACAAGAACAAAATGTCATTACTAATTGATGAATCTACAACTGTGAGTAACAGATCCACACTGATTGTTATTATTCGTGCAGTTCTACCTGAACTTTCAGCTCCAGTGAGCCTTTTCCTATACTTGATAGAATTGTCAGGTGTAACAGCTAAAGGAATTCTAAACACTTTAATTAGTCATCTTAATGATTTAGGACTATGAAGATTACCTGAAGGAGTATTTATTGTGTGGTGTGACGTGTGATGGTGCCGCTGTGTGTAATGGTGTAAGGAGGATAATGCAAAATGAGTTTCCTAATATTATTTTCTGGCATTGTGCTAACCGTCGCCTTGAATTTTCTGTTAATGACACGGTGAACAGTGTGGCAGGAGTGAATCGCTTCAAGAGTTTTATGGACAAATTTTATGTAACTTATCATGTTTCACCTAAGAATGCTAGGGAACTACAGGCTTCTGCAGCAAACTCTAGAACTTCAACTTCTTAACATTGGCAGAATATTAAGCACTCAATGGGTTGCATCTAGCTTTTGCACCATTTCTGCAGTGTGGCAAGACTTTGAAGCTTTCATCCATCACTTTCAAAAAGCAAAAGAAGACAGTAAAAGAAGCAAAACAGATCACTGTCTTTATGAGGGTCTTTTGAAGAAAATAATGTCATGCGAGTTTGTTCTTGATTTGGCCCTTATGTGTGATGCTCTCCAAGAACTTAGCGAATTAAGTCTACAACTACAAGAGAGGAATATTGTACAAAGCACACAGGAACATACTGAATACTGAACAAATATTTAAGGAAAGAATTGAAAATCCTGGTCCATACTACAGTATATCTCTTCAAAGTAAGGAGACTATGAAGTTGAAAGGGATTAAACTCCACAAAAATGAAAGAGACAGTCCTGCAATCAGTTCAACTGATTTTTATATAAGTATGAAAGAAGCTGTTAGAAAGCGTCTGCTTGAAGGAGATGATGCTGATTTACCTGAATGTGCCAATGTTTTTGATTCCAAGTATTGGCCAGAAAATCCTGGGAAATATCTTACATTTGGTGAAGCTGAAATTAGAAAGTTAGCACGAAAATTTTGCTTAAATGAAAGAGAAGCAGTTCATGGTTTTCGTGAATATCTTCAAGAAAATAAATTTCCAGATATACTACTTCTTCTGAAGCACACACTGGGTACAATTGCAATATTTTCCAGTGAATGTGAAAGGGGTTTCTCTCAAATGAATCTTATAGTTACTTCAACTAGGTCATCTATGCTTGTAAGGACAACTTCTGCACTGCTGTTCATCAGGATAGTATGGCCTTCTCTCACTCAATTCAAACCTAGCAAATATGTAGACTCATGGATGCTCCAAGGACATCATTCTGCAGTTGATACCAAAAGCTAGAAGCAATCTAGAAACGATGAGTGTACATCGGAGGACATGTTAAAATTGTGGAAGTTGCTAGAATAACATCCTCTCTGTGAGTACCGGCACCTTTTTTTCCAGAAAAAAAAAAGCACTGGGTAAGATGAATGCAGACTCAACTTATTTATTAAGAACCTCATAATGTTACTTCCTACTGTAATTTTATAATATATAAACTGTTATTCTCCCAGTTACATGAATGTAAAACACAGACTATTACTTTAAGGAAGATTACAAGTATTTGAGAATGAAGTTCTTAGGAAAATTTTTGGAACCAGAGAGATGAACAGATGGGCAAATGGAGAAGACTACATTACAGTGAGCTACATGATCTTTATGGGAAACCAGATGTAAGAAAAGTTAAGTCTTATAGACTACGATGAGCAGGACACATGGCATGAATGGAGAATAAAACAGGGACATGGAAGCTCCTTGTAGGTAAACCAGAGAGAAACTGCCAGTAGGTAGGCCAAGAGTGAGGTGGGAGAATAACAATAACCATGATTTGTGGGAAGTAAATTATACCAGGGATGATTGGGAAACATTAGCCCAGGATAGGGATGTATGGAGAGCTTATACCTATGGGTTCAATAATGCCAATGAGTTAGTTAGTTATCCATCCCTCAATTTCTGGAAGGTTTGTTTCCCCGAGATTTCCAAATTGGTAAAGTTTCAACTGGGCGCCGAGAATATTCCTACCCTTGCATATATAACTGTTATGAGGGTCGAAGAGGCCAAACATGTAAGTAGTGTAGCCAAGAGTGGAAATGACGTAGTTTCGAGAAGAAACTGTGCTAAGTGAAACCATCAGCGAGTAGAAAGGACTATGTGAAAAATAAATTGTGAAGGAAGACATTTTATCAACAGCAAATTATTCGTGAAGAATCAGTAAAATTTTGTGAAGCAAATAAAGTGAATTTGGAAATTTTCTGTGAAGATCTGTTGTGTTTATTAAAAAAAATTACATCTGAATCCTATATGCACTTTTAACTAGCGACAATAGATATTTGTCTGTCTATTCAAAGTTAAAAATGGGAAACACATTATGAGGTTCTTAATTAATAAATTAATTTGTCTGTCTGATGAGGGTATTTAGCCTAGCAGTACCATAGTTTTTTTTCAATTTACACTACACACAAACACACATCTTACACTCCTATACACAATACAAAGTGAATGAAAATGAAAATAGACTATATTAACAATTTTATAATTGAGTTGGATAAAATTATTTTACACCTCACCTCATAAAGTTCTGAGGGACATGGAAACTCCTTGTAGGAAAACCAGAGGGAAAGCCCCTAGTAGGGCAAAAATGAAATGGGAGAATATATTAACCCCGATTTAAAGGAAGTAGAATATACAGGAGATGATTGGAAAACATTAGCTCAGGATATAGATGTATGGAGAGCTTATGTCCATGCAGCCATGAACCTATGGGTTTGATTAGTGCCAGTGTGTTAGTTATACAAATAAATGTGTGTTCAGATATGTGTGGTCTTGATCTGGAATATGAGAAATATTTTGTGGGAGAATTATTAATCGCATTCATATAATATATACACCATACTTTTTTGAGTACATTCATAACTCACTGAGAGAACAAGCAAATGCTAAGAGTATATACAGTATTACCCCTGATAAAATTAAATGTTTCTTATCTCTCCTCACATAAATCTTCTATGTAGATCGCGATTTATATGATGAGAGGTAAGAAACATTCAATTTTTAATTAAACCTCATAATGATTAATTTCTGTAAAAGTTAAGTATTATCCCTCTTTTACACTTTTCAAGGGACCACGGGGAAAATGATGTAAAACAGGGGAAATTGTAAATTGAAGGAAATGAAAATGAGCTCAAAAATACTCTGCATCCATTTCAGAACATGAAAAAAAGAAACAGATGGGGATAATATACTACAGTATTACTCCTCTTTTACAATTTGCACGAGGGAAAGTGGTGCAAATTTGGGGGAAAGTGTTAATTATGGAAAACGAAGAGGATCTAAAAAATGTTTACACTCACATTCAGCAACTATTCTAGAACATGCAAAAAAATCAGTGACTGGGATAACATACAATATTGGCTAAATAATGTAATGTTTATTTTAATTTAAAATAACATTCTTTACCCCTCACCTCATATCCTGTCATTTATTTATTTAGAAGATAAAATATCAGGTGAGGGTGTAAAGAATTTTATTTGAAATTAAACCTTATAGTGATATTCTTATAATAGTTCAATGTAATGAGTGTTTTGAACTGCTGGTAAACATAAAATTACTTTCTTTTACTTTCACCATTTAAAAAATAAATAAGGAGAGGTTCAGCAAGCAGCACTATGAATCTTTATTGAGAGATTTAAAAAAATTGTTTTGCCATAGAAGTACACGGGTTGAATTTCAGAAATGTTTTAAAGATCTGAGCCAACTTTGTTGGCTCGATGAACATGCTCTGTTCTTTATCGATTGTACAAAAGCCAGCTTCATTAGCTCATTAAACCTGCTTGGCTCCTTATCGATTGTATAGCAGCGGCTTCTTTGGCTCAATAAATTTGCTCTGCTATATATCAATTACACAGAAGCGAGATAATCGATAAAATAAATCGAATATCTTCGATGTTTAATGCTGAAGATCTACGTGATGTGACTAAATTGCAGGAAAACAACATTTCAGAAATGTAAAAGCGGGGTTTTTAATACTTTGTGAATATAGGAAAACTGAAGGGACCTTTAAAAAATGTTGTAGAAGGCAGGAAAACGTAAAATGCAGGAAAGTAAAAGTGGGGTAATACTGTAACTTTCTTTTTTATTGTAAGCTAATCAACTGAATATATCTTTTTCCATGTACAAATGAGGAATCAGACACTGTTACTGTTGTCATATATTTTAATAGACCATATGATACAGTTATCCCACAGAAGCATAATGATTTTATTTTACTACTCCATGATGTGACAGGCCTAGTAGGTCCTTGGCCTTCCAGGCGGCCTCACATCCACATGTGTTAATCAGAGGTGGAAGATCATCTGGTCATTATAGGGATGATCTGTGATCAGCATGTTGAGTCTCACAGTTGTTACAGCTGGTTTCCTCAACCTGCAGCGACTACGTACTTCTTCTTCTTTCTTTCCAGGATTATGTCAATGTGACCTGTTCCGGACTACGTACTTATTATAGCTATTCAAATTCCTCACAATACTGGCTGAAATTCTATGAGAAAATTTCTTCCTCCATGGTAATTTGTACCAGTGAAAATCCCATAGCTCTGCACCAAGACATCTTGCTTTTAACCACTTGGCTATGATGCGGGACAATTTTATTTTGTAGTGCAATATATTTTCACTCTGGTCATGAAAAAACATATATGGGAACTAATCAGTATTCCAGCTAACAATTGTGCACTTCATGGTTAATTGCAGGCAACATGATTTCAAGTATAAGTTTTTTATTTGTGTGTTAAGTACTGGTTCATTCAATTAGTACCTGCCAACAAATTTTTATTCATTGTAACTATAAAAATATTCATTAATATTGTAAATAATTCAAGGTTCATTCAGACGAGATTCATGCATGTAATAAAATTACTTACAAGTCGTCCTCTAACTTTTTTTGGCATATCTTCATCAAGGTTATATATAGCTTCTCTCTTCAATGCTAGTCGTGAGTTATCTTCAAAAAGAACCTGTAAAATAAAAAAAAGGAGAGAGAAAAAACTTAGAACTAATTCCTAAAACAGTATACTGACCACTACCATAGTATTACAATTAGCATGTCTGACTAGCATCTCAGGGGTCCAGGGTTCAATTCTTGCTTCTACCATAAATATTTTTCCTTGAGTGTAGGATCTTTTCTTAGTCGCATAGAATTGAGGGTAAAGAAATTGCATTAGAAGAATTACTACTTATCATGTACTTGATGTAATATCTATTTATATTGCAGTATCTGTTAGATAAACATCCCGATGTTATCACACTTGCATCTAGGTCTGAGGTTTGCAATTTCAAATCTAGCTGGGATTGTCAAATTTTTAAGGATGTAAAAATTCTGAGTATGAATTCCTCCAGAGGGAAAGTAAAGCCACGAGTCCCATGTTGTAAATTTATGGCACATAAAAGAAACTTGAGCATGAAAGAAAGAGGCTCCTGGCAAAATTAGTTGGCCCCTTCATGCTAAGATAAGAATTTTGATGCTAATAACCTGGAGTAATTAATGATCAGTAAATAAAATACTACAGTTTACTATAATAGGACTTCAATACAACACAGCGTTCAGGCAGACATGCTCCACTCCTGCATTATAGTTTAAAGGTGGTATATTGGAATTTGACTACAGAGAGAGAGACAGAGTAACAAAGTGCAATAGCATAAACTGTAAACATATTACTTATTTTAGGAATTCTCACTATGAGGTATATTCATTAAGAGTGATAAAAATATTCTACCTTAATTGTAAACATATTATTAATACATTTTAAGTAGTTGTATCTAATGGTTTATTTTGGGAAGTAATATTTAGAGGTTCTTTTTAATCAAGTTTTTTGAGATTTGGAAACATCTTACCTCAAATTAATGTTGATTTATTCTCGAACATGTTTCAATATAATCTTCTATACCATCATCAGCTTGTCCAGACATATTATATCAGAATTATAAGATTATATCGAAACATGTTGAGAATAAATCAACATTAATTTGAGGTAAGATGTTTCCCATTCTCAAAAATCTTGATATAATACATTACATACAACATAGCAGTTTAAAATACACTCACCAACATTATCATATGTAATTTACTCCATGAAAGTTAAAAAAAAAAAGACCAGTATCAACCACTTAAATTTTCATATCCTACAATAGGTCTAATTTTGCACTGCCTTAAAGATCATAAGTAGAACCCAGACTTTAAGCAAAATGCCTTTCTTAACTGGGTGACTATATAGATGGATCAAACATATATAAACATGGGTGAAAATTTTTCTCTTCAGATATAAATTCTTTCCTTATTAAATCAATATTAACCCTTCACGGGCAAAAACCCATATATGGGTGGTCTGTCCATTCCCTCGTGGGTGGAAACCCATATACGGGTAAAAAAATACATCCTACTTTGCCGGCAGTTCTGGTCCATGTAGTACCATATATTTTTCAAGAGTTGGCAGGGAGAATGGGTTCTCTTTGTACCAGAAGTAAATTTCCAGATTAGGAATAATTAATTAAATGTTTTTATTACCTCACCTCATATCCTTTTTCTTCTATACTGCAGTTTCGGAGCTTATCTCCATCGTCAGTAGCCTCTGGTCGACCGGTGTTATGTCGTTTCTTGGCGGTTTCCTTCTTACTTCTGTCGGTGGACCGATGAACCTCTGGATTAGGTCAAAATTTGCGGGAGTTTCAAAATTCATGAGTTTTTCTTTTTTGTTTTTTTGGATGTGGATTTTTTCCCAGACTGTGAGTTCCTTTAGTTTATCTGTTTGTTTGATTAGGCTAGCTTCTGTATCTATTAAATGTTTTTCAGACCAAGCATGGGCTGCTACTGCTGACTTGTCCACTTCCCCCTTTTTTTACATTTCTAAGGTGTTCCTTCAATCTAGTTTTTAAATTTCTTTTTGTTTTTTCCTATATAGATTTTGTCGCAATCTTGACATTTGATCTGATATATTCCTGATTTATATTCTTGTCCAATTTTTTCATTTTTGTTGGTTTTAATTATCTTGTTTAGGCTGTATTCATTCTTTGGGGCCAATCGAATGTTAAACTTATTGAAAATTTTCTGGAACTTGTGGTGTTTTACAGGATGGTAAGTGAATTTTTTGAATCTTATGTTCTCTTCTGTTTGTTTTTTAAGGTGTGCTTTCATTAATTAGTTTTTGCCTTTTGAAACTTATTTATTTTCTTGTGTGACCATGTTCTCTTCATACCATTTTCTATTGCTACTTTAATTATGTATTCTTTTTCTTTTTCATATTTTTCACGGTTCAGGGGTACATTCATCAATCTGTGTGTTAGGCTATTGAATACAGCTTCTTTGTGAGCGAAATGGTTGAATCCTGATGCCTTAATGTAGTTATCTTTATGTGTGTTCTTTCTGTATATTCCAAATTCTATTTTGTTTTTTTCGTTTCTAGTTAGGGTTAGATCCAAAAATGAAATTTGTCTTTCAGTTTCAGTTTCCATTGTGAATTTTACAGTTTTGCTCTGAAGGTTCAGGAGTTTTAAGGCATCTTCTATTTGTTTATGGTTTATAATGGCTATTATATCGTCAACCATAAACAAATAGAAGATGCCTTAAAACTCCTGAACCTTCAGAGCAAAACTGTAAAATTCACAATGGAAACTGAAACTGAAAGACAAATTTCATTTTTGGATCTAACCCTAACTAGAAACGAAAAAAACAAAATAGAATTTGGAATATACAGAAAGAACACACATAAAGATAACTACATTAAGGCATCAGGATTCAACCATTTCGCTCACAAAGAAGCTGTATTCAATAGCCTAACACACAGATTGGTGAATGTACCCCTGAACCGTGAAAAATATGAAAAAGAAAAAGAATACATAATTAAAGTAGCAATAGAAAATGGTTATGAAGAGAACATGGTACACAAGAAAATAAATAAGTTCAAAAGGCAAAAACTAATTAATGAAAGCACACTTAAAAAACAAACAGAAGAGAACATAAGATTCAAAAAATTCACTTACCATCCTGTAAAACACCACAAGTTCCAGAAAATTTTCAATAAGTTTAACATTCGATTGGCCCCAAAGAATGAATACAGCCTAAACAAGATAATTAAAACCAACAAAAATGAAAAAATTGGACAAGAATATAAATCAGGAATATATCAGATCAAATGTCAAGATTGCGACAAAATCTATATAGGAAAAACAAAAAGAAATTTAAAAACTAGATTGAAGGAACACCTTAGAAATGTAAAAAAGGGGGAAGTGGACAAGTCAGCAGTAGCAGCCCATGCTTGGTCTGAAAAACATTTAATAGATACAGAAGCTAGCCTAATCAAACAAACAGATAAACTAAAGGAACTCACAGTCTGGGAAAAAATCCACATCCAAAAAAACAAAAAAGAAAAACTCATGAATTTTGAAACTCCCGCAAATTTTGACCTAATCCAGAGGTTCATCGGTCCACCGACAGAAGTAAGAAGGAAACCGCCAAGAAACGACATAACACCGGTCGACCAGAGGCTACTGACGATGGAGATAAGCTCCGAAACTGCAGTATAGAAGAAAAAGGATATGAGGTGAGGTAATAAAAACATTAATTTAATTATTAAATTAAACCTCATAGTGTTCTTTCCCTGTGAAAGTTAAATAAATCAGTTAGGAATATTTTTTGTGAGTTAACCAGTGGAGTTCTTGGGTAGTGCATCATTACCTATTATCGTGGTTCATTCATAACATAGATATCCTGTTATTGTTTATTTTTTATTTCACTCACCTCATACTTCATAACTCCTAGCATACCCAGAATTTCATCACATCCTTTGTGACATTCTCAATGCTGTGTCACGTTCACAACTGACGTCCGGCTGCCTTCTATCCTGCAGACTGACCTCCGCGCCATCTGATGGCTGACCGACGAACTTCCGAATCAGTCCTCTCTCCTTACAACCGGGTATTTCAAAATTCATAGTTGTATTTTCATTCTTGCATATGTAAATTTTTTCCCAAATTGTGAGTTCCTTCGGTTTTTCCAATTGTTTAAGTAATTTTGTTTTGGTTTCTATTCTATGTTTTTCTGACTGGCGTGTGCAGCTATTGCAGATTTTTCGGTTTCTCCATTTTTAACATTTCTGAGGTGTTCCTTTAATCTTGTATTTAGATTCCTTTTTGTTTTTCCTATGTATATCTTTTCACAATCTTTACAATTAATTTGTTAAATTCCCGATTTTTTGCAGTCTTCAATCTTTTCATTTTTGTTGGTTTTTATTAAATTACCTAAGCTGTAATCATTTTTCGGTGCTAATTTAATGTTGAATTGCTGAAGATTTTTTTGAAACTTGTCAAATCCTAAAGGATGGTATGTGAACTTCTTGAATTTTTTACCAATATTTTTATCTGTCTGAAGAGTACTTTCATTAATAATTTTTTGTTCTTTAAATTTATTTATTTTCTTGTGTATCATCTTCTCTTGAAAACCGTTATCCTTTGCAATTTTTATGATGTGTTCTTTTTTCTTTATTGTAATTTTCTTTGCTCATGGGGATGTTCACCAGTCTGTGTGTTAAACTATTGAATACAGCACATAGTTTATTAGAGCATCATAGGATTGAAAAAGAAGCAAAACTTTTAAAACATCTATCTAAACCTTTGGATTTAACAGTTTGGGAAAAAATATATATTCAAAAAAACCATACTAGAACTATGAACTTTGAGATTCCGGAAGAACCAAGCTTGATTACAAAGTTCTTCAAAAATACAACAGATAGCAGTTTAGGAAATGATTCATTCAAAATAACACCAGATGGCAGTTTGAAGAGGAATTCCTTCAAAAGAACACCAGATGGCAGTCTAGATAATTACCGGCAAAAAGGAGAAAAAATTGACAATCGTGAAAACAGCTGACGATGACGACAAAGTGTCGCCGATACTGCAGTGCTGTGTTTAAAGAAACATAGATGTATGAGGTAAGAAAAAAATCACGATTCATTTAATTATCAACTATTGAATACTGCCTGTTTGTGTGAAAAATGGTTGAATCCAGTAGCTTTTATATAATTGTCAATGTGAGTTAAATTAACAAAATTATGCTTAAATCAAATGTTCTTCACCTTTAGAGGAAAATATTTTAGACAAAAATCAGGACTTGCAATGGGAAATCCATTATCACTATTCTTAGCAAATATGTTTATGGGGAACTTTGAATGTCATGTAACCAAAGCACACCCTTTGATGTCTACATTTTGGAGAAGATATGTAGATGATAATATCATAGCAATAGTAAAACAGAAACCAATTAGAAGATGCCATTAAACTGTTAAATATTCAAAAATAAAACAATCAAATTTACAATGGAAGTAGAAAATAATCATGAAATACCATTTTTAGACCTTAAATTGATTAGGAATGAGGAAAAAAAGAAAATAGAATTTGGAATCTACAGAAAAGAAACTCACATTGACAATTATATAAAAGCTACTGGATTTAAACCAGTTTTCACACAAACAGGCAGGTAATTAATATTTTTAACCCACAGACTGGTGAACGTCCCCATGAGCAAAGAAAATTACAATAAAGAGGAAGAACACATCATAAAAATTGCGAAGGATAATGGTTTTCAAGAGAAGATGATACACAAGAAAATAAATAAATTTAAAGAACAAAAAATGATTAATGAAAGTACTCTTCAGATCAGATAAAAATATGCGTTAAAAATTCAAGACGGGCACAGTACCATACTTTAGTATTTGGACAAAGGTTTCAAAAAATCTTCAGCAAATTCAATATTAAATTAGCACCGAAAAAAACTGATTTACAGCCTTAGGTAATGTAATTAAAAACCAACAAAAAAGAAAAGATTGAAGACTGACAAAAATCGGGAATTTATCAAATTAATTGTAAAGATGTGTTGAAAAGATATACATGCGGGGGAAAAAACAAAAAAGGAATATAAATACAAGATTAAAAGAACACACCTCAGAAATGGTAAAAAATGGAGAAACCGAAAAAATCTGCAAATAGCTGCAAATGCCTGGTCAGTAAAAAACATAGAATAGAAACCAAAAACAAAATTACTTGAACCAATGGAAAAACGGAAGGGAACTCACCCCCCAATTTGGGAAAAAAATTTACATATGCAAGAATGAAAAATACAACTATGAATTTGGAAATACCCCGGTTAAAAGAAGAGAGGCCTGATTCGGAAGGTCATCGGTCAGACATCAGATGGGGCGAGGGGTCATTCTGCAGGTATAGGAAGGCAGCACCAGACGTCAGTTCGTGAACGTGACACAGCATTGAGAATAATGTCACAAAGGATGTGATTGAAAACCCTGGGTATGCTATGAGTTATGAAGTATGAGCGTGATGTGAAATAAAAAATAAACACTATTAAGAAACCTTATAGAGGGGGAGGCGATCTACATAACCTAATAGATATCCTGTTATTTAAGGTTGTAAAATGTGCAAAAAGAAAGCTGAATATAAGTGAGGAAATATAACAAGCAGTGAATGAAAGTGGTAGTGAAGTATCAGAATTGTCATTTAGTGACAGTGAAGGGGTTTCTTACAAAATATTCTCGAATGTGAGAGTGACATAAGTGACACCAACAACAATACAGGTGAATAATTTAGATCCCGGCCCAACTTCTATTACAACAATACATAAAATTCAGCAGGGGCCGGTAATAGCATCTCATTTTGAACAGGATACCGATCCAGTGGAATATTTTCACCTTTCTTTTTGACAATGAAATTTTTGACATAATAACAAAGGAAATCCACAATCAAGGAGGAACAAACAAACAAACAAAAGTCAACACCCTTGACTAAAAGAGCTAGAATTGCATCATGATCTCCCCCGAAAGTATCTGATATAAAGGCGTTTTTCGAGATGGTGATCAACATGAGGCTTCGCCTCACCCCTGATATCAAGGACTACTTTTTCAGAAGCTGGATAAACAAATTTCCCTTTTTGGCGATGTTTTTCCAAGAGACAAATTTCTCCTCTTGTTTTGAAATCTACATTTTGCCCATGCCAAACAAAACAAAAAGTTAGCTAAAGAGGAACTGATACAGGGTGTTGATGAAAAAAATAGGGCACAAAGTGTTCTCTCTTCTACCCAGCAAAGACTTTACATATATGTCAAGGAGGAGCAAAATCAGCTTTCATGGGGAGAGTGAAAATTCAAAAGTCTACAACCCAAATAAACCAGCAAAATTTGGAATGAAAGTGTTTTCCCTCTAGGACAGTTCCAATGGGTACATGTAGAATTACAAGGGCATAATAGGGGAAAAACTCAATCAGATTCTGATTTCCTTAAAACCATCCAAGTTCGCAAGGATCTTGACCTTTGATCTTATTCCTCCGCTAACTGATTCCTACAGATTCCACATCAGGTTTTTCATATTTATACTGACAGATACTACACTCACCTGAATTAGCAGATGAAGTTAATTATGGAAGGTGAATATGGTCACAAACAGGTACAGATTACTGAGTAATAGAAGAAATATGCCAGATTTACCCTAAAACCAAAATAATAACAAAGGCTGAAAAAGGGGAATGTAATTAGTTTTAGAAAAGAAGAAAAACTGGCTCTCGAATTGGAGAGATGAAAAAAACTACCAACTCTTCTGAGGTACATATCGTAAAGTGGACAAAAATGAAATGACAGCAGTAACTTCAAAATATCCTAATCAACCAGCAAACAATGAAAAACAAATTCGTTCTGGACTACACCAAAGACATGGGCGGAGTTGATTAGACAGATAAGTATATTGCGGCACGTACCAGTTTTGTTAGAAACATACACATAAAATGGTTACAGGAAAAAATTTTTTTGGCTCTTGGAGGTTTGTCTAGTGTGAATTCGTATTTGTTGTACACCATGAACCTAAAAAGATACAATAAGACCCCTCTATCACACAAAAATACAGAAAAACACTTTTAACATCTCTGGTTTCTAAATGCATGAGTACCTGTAAACCCCCAGTAAGTCCAGTAAGGGTCACACATCACAAGGGCTAACATTGCAAAGATTAGATGGCCTATCACATTTCACGGAAAGAACACTAAAAGGTTCTTAGGCAAATTCCTGTGTTGTATGCAGAACAAAAAATGAGAAAAAAAAAGACAATTTATTCCTGTGAAACTTGCGCGTCAAAACCTGCTCTACATCTAGATGTGTGTTTTGAAAATTTATGATATAGAGGAGAATTTTTAGGAACAAAACAATATTTCCAATCTTTCTTTACATCATTCATGGAAAAATAAGAAACCATCAATAGACCTCTTAACAGTTATGAAAAATTCTTCCATATCTAGGTGCACTATTTACATTATTATTATTATTATTATTATTATGAAGATGGGGGCTCACAAGCCTTGAAACATTGAAACATATGTTCAACAAAAACAACCATAAGAGATAAGAATACACAGACCAAATATCTTAATTATTAAATAAACCTCTTAAAGTTACTTTCCTACTGTATTTAGAAGAAAAAAAAGTATACATTGGTTTTATAAGTAAATGCATAATTTAAGTAGCATTTATTAACATTTGTATGAAAGTAATTAATAATTATTTTCAAAATTTGCTTTTGCCCTCAGTCAAAAAAATCATCACCTGGGAAGTGTTAAGAAGTAAAGCTATTACTATGATTGAAATAAATAAATTAATGTACACAACTAAAACTATTGTAATCAATGGTAAATAGAAAAAATTATGCCTGAACTGGGAATTAAACCCAGAACCTTCAGGTTTACATGAAAAAAAGTTACAGGCTTATAGTTTAAATTAGTGCAGAAAGCCTCAATCCTAATGTCTTCTTGATTTAGAAGCAACCTAGTCTATAGCTTAAATTAGTGAAAAAAATACTAGCATAAAATTTTCCGACTGTTGGAACGAGCTGATGATAGAATTCAGGCATTCTGAAACATGTTCTAAAGAATTCTACAAAATATGAGTTGAGGTGTCTATATCTGACCCTTAAAATTGTTAAAATAAATCTCATAGTTTTATTTCCTATAAAAATATTAATTATGATTTGATTTGAATATTAAAATTAATTTGACAGCATTTTTAGATGCCCTTCACAAACTTTCTTTTTGTAATAATAATAAATATGCAAATGATGCTATTTAGTACATTTTACTTTAGTAAAATAGTGACCACTCATTCTATAATATCCCCAATATTGACTAACAAGGTTCACAAAATACTTTCAACTCTTTAAAAAAATCATGATAATTTACCAGAGAAATTTGCTGAAAAATTTTAACAGAAAAACAAGGAAAAGAATCCCTAATGATATCGCATGATATCCACCACACAATACTTGGGTAATGAGAAATAGATGGCTCAGGAACACCAGCGCTTCATTTAGAACAAACAGTTTGAGGACTAATAATTAAATGAATCGTGATTTTCTTCTTACCTCATACTTCTATGTTTTTTTAAACACAGCACTGCAGTATCGGCAACACGTTGTCGTCATCATCAGCTGTTTTCACGACTGAGTCGTGTTTAAAAAAACATAGAAGTATGAGGTAAGAAGAAAATCACGATTCATTTAATTATTATTAATTGAACCTCATAATGTTAAAAATTCCCAAATTTAATAGTTTGAGGACTAACAAATAGAAGGGTGATGATTTTTTAAACTTATAATGTAGTTGTAATTATGTGAAATAATAATACTAGAATGATGGTATGAATGTCCTTTGTTTACCAGCCCAACTCTTGACCTCACATCCACGTGTTATTCACAGAGATGGACAGTATAGGGGTAACATGTGGTCAGCATGTTGGGTGTACCAGCAACTGATTTTATAAACTTGGGAGTTGCTACCTATCTTAGCTAACATCATTCCTCATGATGCTGGATGGGCCTGACTTCATACACTGAACAAAATGTCTTTCACCATTAGGATTTGAACCAGTATGCACACTATAGCTCTGCACCAAAGCATGTAACTTTAACTGCTCAGTAATGGTAGAGTTAGATTAAATTTACTGGAATCATTAAAAACAAAGGGCTAAACTTAAGAGCTTACTAAAATTCATTGTCAAAGTGTCATATTGCTCTAATTCAAGGAAATTAATAATAATACAAAAGATTCTGTTAACTTACTGTGTATAATAATTGTTGATTTGTACCCTCAAATATGCCTTTGTATGTTTTACCATCATTCCACAGAACATTAACATCTGTTCCAACGGATGGAGGACCATCTTTCATACACTGATAGTTCTGCAAAGTAACAAAGTTAATTTAGTTAGTTGTATATTTAAACATAAGTGTCAACTTTACTGATCCCTTTTCAAGGTTGGATCCAGAAATGTATCCCATATACGTACTTAAACACAGTGACTCTAAACAAAATATGGTATTACATCACTATTATTTTCCCGCATTTAATATTTTCCTTCCTTTTACAACATTCTTTAAATGTCCCATCAGTTTTCCTATATTAACAATGTATTAAAATCTTCAATTTTACATTTCTGCAATTTCATTTTGCTGCTACATACGTCACACGATGATGATCTTGAGCGCAAAAAATCAAAGATGGTGATGTGGATATAACAGAAATGGTCATGATAATGATTCCCCTCAAGGAAATGCATAGCAACACTTGTGCTCTTTGTGCTATCTAGTATTCGTCCATGACCAAGATTTAAGGATTAAATTTAGTCAATTGATTATAACTCTACAATCGTAAAAGAGCGAATGGATGTTCGTTGATCCAACGAAGCTTGCTTAAAGCAGACTTCAATGCAATAAGAATTTGATCCTCATACTATTTGGCAAAGCAAACTCTATACAGATTCACATGGATGCTACTTAGTGAATTCCACAGCATGCAAAAAGAAATTGTTCTTCCATTATTCCATACAGACTTCTAACCTCTGCACATGCAATGTGTTCAGCCATATGTGACCATCTTGCTCTAAGAGCTTAGTGTTTTTTTTTAGTTATCCCTTCATCATATGCTTGTTTTTGTCTTTAGCTTTTTTGAACATTGTTTGATTTTGATCCAGTGGCCATATTCAATTTTCCTGCAGTTTCTGATGTGTTTTACTCTCTTTGTTATTGTTGAAATAGAGAAAACAAGATAAAGAAATTATTTTTCCATTGAAGAAACATTACGATTTTGGAAAAAGTGGACTCATTTCAAAGGACATGGGTTGCATTGGAACATGAATTATGTATTAGTGTATTCACTTTGAACACCATTGTACAAAACAGGGAAACAATCCAGTGTTCCTGAATGTAGGCCAAATTAAAAAAAGAGAAAATGTGCAACATACTCTAAATATGATTAATTCAAGAACATTTTGAAAGCTGTTTGAAACAGCAAGACCATCTAACATTGCAGTCAAAGGGGTGATGTTATTGCAGAAGGCACTTAAAGTGGCAAAAATGATGGAAAATAAAAACTCTTCTGCATCCAATGGATGGACAGACATTAAAAAAAAATGTGACAACGTAACCTATATAAAAAAAGTATGTGCTGAATCCATTGATATCTGCAGTTAAAGTGTTGAAGAATGGATCAACGGGAAGCTTCAAGAATTTACCAGAAACTACCAACCAAAAGATATTTTCAACATTGATGAAACTGGGGTATATTTTGGTATTACATTAACAATTAATGGAGATGAATGTCATGGGGGAAAACACAAAAGGCGTGGCTCACAGTTATGTTGGTTCAAAAATCTTCAGGCATTTGTCATTGGAAAATAAAAAAAAAACCTTACTACTTTATAAATCTATGGTCCCTGCCTACTAAATATGACTTCAATGTGAAAGCGTAAATAAATTCCAATTGCTTTCAAGAGCAAGTAACTGCCCTTGATGCAGAAATGGGTGCACAGAATAAAAAAGATTATATATATATATATATAAATAATCATCAGTCGCTGTCCTGCACATCCTAGTGATATATACCTAAGAAATAAGAAATTTATAATTTCTGCCAACTAACTGCACAAGTAAGTTACAGTCACGGAACTGGGGTTCATTCACCCCTTCAATCGTTATATAGGAAGAGCTTGGTACAGCAAGTATTATGTATGGTGGATGCTGGCAAGGATTCTTCATCTTCCAAAATTTCTGTGTTTGATGCTCTGCACTTTATTGCAAAGGCATAGAAAGGTGTCAAGCAATAAGCAAACTGCTCTCTCAAAGCAGGATCCATTAGAAGTAAAAATGGTCAGCACCCAGAGGAGGAGGAGGAAGAGGAGGAAAAGGAAGCTTATGGAACATGTTGCAGTAAGGCTACAGCAAACATGACTGCATTTCTGTAGATGACAATGTTGTCAATTCAGAGGAGAAAGCACTTGATTCTATGACCAAACAGATTACAGCAGACTTCAAGATGACAATGACTATAAACATACTAATGTATTTATAAGTGTTGAGGCAACAGTTTATGCTGAATTACTGTACGAAAAAAAGAAAAGGCATGTTTATTACAGTTCAAAACATTACATTATTTAGCCCATATTGTGTACTATCTCTTTCAGTTTTTTGCATGTTGAAGTTCTGGAACAGATGGAGAGTAAAGTGGGTCAATTTTTTTTAGTTTCTCATTTTCTACAATTTTACACACTTTCCTCTAATTTACACATCTTTCCCTTGAAAAGTGAAGGGTACAGGGGAAAAACCAAATAAGTCACTTTTTCCTTGAAACCTAGAAAATGTATTTTTTGTTGTACCACATCCATACTTCCTTATCTATATGCAAAAGTTGGAGGTAAATAAACCCATAATTAAACTCTACCTTTAGTTTGAAGAGAAAAATTATACACTCAGACTGGGACTTGAACCCGGGACCCTTGGTTCTCTAGGCCAAGTGCTCTACCATCTGAGCTACCTGAGCAAGTACCAATCTAAATGCAAATTTTTCTTTATATACTTTGTAATTCCCGCCCACCAAATACTATGAAGCCTTTGCTTCTATCTTTTGCAAATGGCGGCTCCTTTATTAAGGAGACATATTTGGGAATTTTGCATTACATTATAAATGCCAGTATGGCTTTTTTCGATGTTTTATTATTAATTTCATACATCTCAATGATGGATAAATCATATTTGAAGAGAAAAATTATTCGCTCAGACCGGGACTTGAAACTGGGACCCTTTTCTCTAGACCAAGTGCTCTACCATCTGAGCTACATGAGCAAGTACCGATCAAATGCAAATTTTTCTTTATATACTTTGTAATTCCCGCCCACCAAATGCTATGAAGCCTTTTGCAAATGGCGTATCCTTTATTAAGGAGACATATTTGGGAATTTTATGTGTTCAAGTCCCGGTCTGAGCGTATAATTTTTCTCTTCAAATATGATTTATACATCATTGAGATGTATGAAATTAATAATAAAACATCGAAAAAACTGTACTGGCATTTATAATGTAATGTAAAATTCCCAAATACATAAAGGAGCTGCCATTTGCAAAAGATAGAAGCAAAGGCTTCATAGCATTTGGTGGGCAGGAATTACAAAGTATATAAAGAAAAATTTGCATTTAGATCGGTACTTGCTCAGGTAGCTCAGATGGTAGAGCACTTGGTCTAGAGAACCAAGGGTCCCGGGTTCAAGTCCCGGTCTGAGTGTATAATTTTTCTCTTCAAATATGATTTATCCATCATTCAGATGTATGAAATTAATAATAAAACATCTACCTTTAGTGTTTCAGACTTCTAAAAGATGGTGCTTTTCATGGAGAACCTCAAACTCCATTTCAACAAAAAAGTGAGTAACCTCATTCTTTTCCATTCCCTTGAAGCGTAACAGAGAATCAATATTGTATATACTTCTGTCTGGGACTCAAGATTTTTTGGGATGATTTTGAAAGGTTTAATATTTTTTAAGAATAAATTAAAATTTAACTCTCACAGGGAAAGAACACTATGAGGTTTAATTTAAGAATTAAATTGATGTTTTTATTACCTCACCTCATATCCTTTTTCTTCTAGACTGCAGTTTCGGAGCTTATCTCCATCATCAGTAGCCTCTGGTCGACCGGTGTTATGTTGTTTCTTGGCAGTTTTCTTCTTACTTCTATCAGTGGACCGATGAAACTCTGGATCAGGTCAAAATTTGCAGGAGTTTCGAAATTCATGAGTTTATCTTTCTTGTTTTTTTTGGATGTGGATTTTTTTCTCAGACTGTGAGTTCTCTTTGTTTATCTGTGTGTTTGATTAGGCTAGCTTTTGTATCGATTAAATGCTTTTCAGACCAAGCAAGGGCTTCTACAGCTGACTTGTCCACTTCACCCTTTTTACACGCTTTATATTAGCTTGACCTGTATCTATCTATCTATCTATCTATCTATGTAACGGAATCTTTCAACGTGATTTTCTGCTACAGCTGACTTGTCCACTTCACCCTTTTTTACATTTCTAAGGCGTTCTTTCAATCTGGTTAAAATTGAAAACTTAAAATCAAAGAAATGTTACATGAAAAACCCAAAGAAGTGTAAAACAGAAAAAGAATGCGGAAATAATGTAGTAAATTTGTCTTCCCAAAATTTTAGCACAAAAGAAATAGAAATATTGGAACAAGACCTAAAAAATATTGTGAACTTCTCTAACAATATAAATTATTACGTAGCAGACATAGAAATAGCCATAGAAGAAATGAACACGGAAGAGGTCTTGATTAGGAATGAATGCGCAAAAATAATACAGGAGATAAAGAAATTCTTATAAACAAAACGGGAAAGGTAAACATGAAAATCATCAAAGGAATAAACAAGAAAAATGTAATAGTCACAAAAGCTGACAAAGGAAATTGAGTAGTAATCATGGACATGTTGATTACAAAAATAGAATGAACATCTTTTGGAATCAACTGAATACACAGAAATTAAATAATAATAATGAGAATCATATTTGAAGAGAAAAATTATACGCTCAGACCGGGACTTGAACCCGGGACCCTTGGTTTTCTAGTCCAAGTGCTCTACCATTTGAGCTACCTGAGCAAGTACCGATCTAAACGCAAATCTTTCTCTATATACGTTGTAATTCAAATGGTAGCTCAAATGGTAGAGCACTTGGACTAGAAAACCAAGGGTCCCGGGTTCAAGTCCCGGTCTGAGCGTATAATTTTTCTCTTCAAATATGATTTATCCATCATTGAGATGTATGAAATTAATAATAAAAACATCGAATAATGAGAATGTTCACACATTGTGTATTGTTTTGTTTTATTTGTCACGTGCATATTCACTTATGGATTTCTTTCTGTTATTACACACTGTGATGTGGTATCGGTTACATCTTTCCTTGCAAATCTCGCATACGCATGTGTCTTGTGATACGTGATATGTCTTCTTGGTGCATATTCTCTGGTGGAAACTGTGTACTGCCATCCTGGTCACCAGGTGTCACAGCTCGTAGATCGCCGACATCCAGTTGTTGTTTGCCATCGCCTCTGTGGAGTAGAATTCGTCCCAGATCTCATCTTGTTTTCTCCTTCTGTTGTGTAGTACCTTTGCTGCTGCCTCTGTTGTGGGTAACAAGAATTTCAGCATCAGGTCTTGAAGCAGGAATGTTTCTCTAGCCATCACATATGTCAGCCTGAATGGGGTATATTTTGATAACCCCATCACTCTCTTTAGGTATCTGGCTTTCAGATTTTCCAGGCTCTCCAGCTGTCTCTCCGTTAGCCGTTCCCATATTATTTCCAGTCCGTACGTTGCTGCCGGTAGTATCTTGGCCTCGAATAGTCTCATTGCTGTTTTGAGTGATAGGGCTTGTATGTTCTTTATATCGTTTATGGCCCTCACTGCTTTTATCAGTCTCCTTTTTATGTGTAATGTGAATGATTTCCCATTTGTTTGGATCGTGATCCCTAGATATTTATATGTGTTGGCTTTCCTCAGTGGTTTTTCTTTGTAGTAGATTTCTGTGTTTGCCTCTAGTCTACCTCCTTTCCGAATACGACATATTCTGTCTTATCTTCATTTATAGTGAGTTCGTTTTCTTCTCCCACAATTGGAGTGCATCCATCGCTTTCTGCAGCTCTATCCTATTGCTTGAGGCGATCGCCATATCATCTGCATACATGTATACTGTTACCTGCTGTGTTTCTTTGTTTACTGCCTCTATGACATCATGTGTGAGTACATTAAATAGTATCGGGCTGAGGGGATCGCCCTGTAGTACCCCGTTTGTTTGTGTTATCCAATTTGACCTGGTTATCCCATCTTGTAATTGTACTCGGTTTTCTGCCAGTATATTGTTTATGATTGTAGTCATCCAGGAGTCTTCTATGATCCTTTCCAGTTTACTTATTAGTTTTGTCCTGTTCACCATGTCGAAAGCTTTGGAGTAATCGACGAACACGACGTGCAGTTTTCCCCTTTCCTTCTTTAGCTCATCCTCAATAGTTGACAATAGGCATTCTGCAGCTGATAGTGTTGATCACCCCCGTCGAAACCCGAATTGCTCATCTGGTAAACAAGTTTCTATTTTTGAGTTTATTCTCATTGTTATTAAATGTGTGAATATCTTTAACACTGTATGTTCGAGTGCTATTCCTCTATATGCCTCTGTGCTACTCGGGTCTCCTTTTCCTTTATACATCATTTTTATTACAGACTGTCGCCAGTCATTTGGGATCTGTCCTGTTTCCAAACATTTATTTAGGAGTAGTGACCATATATCTGCCAGCATCATGAACAATTCTTTTATATGTTCGTTACATATGCCATCAGGCCCTGGCGCTTTTTTTGTTTTGAGAGACTTTATTGTCCTTTCTATTTTGCCCTTCGTGAAGTAGGGACATTCTTTTCCTTTCTCTTTTCCTGTTGTCCATTGAGGTCTTGTTTCTTTTTGTGCCACTACTTTTCCTACATGGTCTTCCCATACTTCCATCGGGTTGTCCGCTGGGAATCTTGGTCTACTTGCCTTAAGTGCTCTATATGGGTTTGCCTCTGCCTCTTCTGCCATTTTTATTGCTTCTCTTTCCATGTGCTCCGATTTTTAAATTTTCAGGAGTGTTTTGTATTTTTTTCTTTCCGTGTGGTATTCCTCCAAGCCTTCTTTGTAGTCCAATCTTTTTACTTTCCCTAGTGCAGTGAGCATCATTTTCCGCTGCTCATAGCATTCTTTATGGAACCAGCTTCTTGCTTTCCTGGGTTGTATTGGTATGATTGCATTTTTCATCATTGCCGTTATTTTTCCCTCTTGGATTAGTTCTGTTATGATTTTCTCCTTTTGCCTTCAGTCAGTTTTAATCTTGCTTATGTCCAGCTTCCTGCTTATCTGCGTTTGTTCTTCTGCTTGTTTAATTTCTTTCACTTTCATTAGTGCATCCATAGGTATGTGCTTTTTTATTATAGCTCCATCAGTTTTCCATAGTTGATTTTGGTGCATTGCTGTTAATCCTCTTGTGAATAATAGATCTATGGCACTCGTTCCGTTGTGACATATATATATGTTGGTGTTTTGTCATTTATTAGGTGGAGTCCCTCTCCTGCTAGAAATTGTAGCACTTCCTTCGTTTTCTTTGTTTGCTTGTCTACAGGGCAGTTGAAGTCTCCACCTAGTAATATTTTTCCGTGTGCTGGTAATCTATTGAGTGCCTCGGACAGGCTGTCTATGATGTCCACTTCTGTGCACTCTGGTTGGTAGTAGGCTGCTATTATGTAGCATGCTTCTGTCCGTATTATAATTCTGTTTTTCTCTTTTGATAGTACCTGAAACGGGGACAGCTTTGGTTTCATTAGGCAGGTTACTCCTCCCATCGGCCTCCCTTTTTCTCCTTGTTCGGCTGTGGCGTGTACATTGTAAAATCCTTGTATGTTGATTGTTGTTCCATCCCTTAGAAATGTTTCTGTGAGTATACATATATTGAAATCTCCAAATATGTCCTCCCGTATGTCATTCACTGTTGATTTTAGTCGTTCCACATTCCAGTTTAGGACCCTCATGTGGTATGGTGGATCCATTGTTTCACTGTGACTTGAAGTATTTAGTTTATTCGCTTTGTTCAAGCGATATTCCTTCTGTTTGATGGTATCTCCGAAAGAACGTGAATCTTCTGACTCGTACTCCTCTCGGCCAGAATATTGGCTCCTCTGCCTTTTCTAGCCATTCAAAGGGGATTCCTACTTTGAATGCCTGTTTGTTTCCCCTTGAGTTCAGGCCTTCGCATTCTGTGTCCCCTTCTACACCATTATTTCTAATGTAACTCAGCACGGTTTCTGCCCTGGTGCCAGCTTTTAGATTGCCCACATAGAGCCATGTCATTTTCCCTGCTGCTTGGAGGTCCGTCTCTTCTTGTCTGGACCCTATCCATGCCGTTTTGGTCAGTGTTCTCCTTTCTCTGCCTCAATCCTTCCAACTCTCACCCACAGATTTTCTATATTTGGTTCTTCTGGTGTTCTATCAATCTCGTTTTCTTTGTTTCTGTTCAGAGGTATGCGCCTTTGCTGCGGGTTCTCGATTGCACTGTCTGATTGCGGGTTATCTTTATCTGTCGGGTCTGTGTGTATGATCTTCTTGTTTCCGATTTTCTCCTTTATCATCGTTTTGATGTGCATCATCATGATCTGTATCTGTGACTGTGTTTCCTCCCGCATCAATTTCTTCATTTCCATGAGTGTTAGTGATTTGCACCTCAGCTTGGTTTTGTTTTGTAATTGTACTCGGCTTTCGTCTTTGTTCTGCTCCTCTCCACTAGGTGCCAGCATCTGTTGCCCGCTGTCGGTGGCTGGTTCTCCAGTTGTCCTGCCAGATTGCGCCACCTGTCCTGCCGAGTTGCTGTCGTCCCCCTTGCATGCGTCTGCTTCATTGCTAACCTCATTTTGAGTACATTTCTGTACTTGATATTTTCCTTCTAATATACTTTTCATTTCAAAGAAACATTTCTTTAGCTCACTTACTGCGTTAAGGGTTTCCTCCCTTTTGTCCTTCTTCATGTATCCTCCTGCTTCCATCACATCTTCTATGATTTCGAGAGCACGGTCTACACGGGCCTCTATGGTGTCCGCCATCTTTTCTTATCCCAAATCCCAGAAATTAAATCTGACCTACTTCCAAAATGCATCAAAGAGGTGGACAACACCTTAAAGAATATAAACAAAATCCTAACCAAACAAAAAAGTTTTACCTAAAGGTTTCCAACCCTAAGAACCCTAATATGCATGGCCTCCCGAAAACACATAAGGTAGGAAACAAAATGAGACCCATTATCAACTGCATAAGGTCTCCTACATACCAAATATCTAGATGGTTATATAGCGAATATAAGAATATGGGAGGGTTTGAGAACCTTTCAATCGACAATTCATTAGAATTGATAGAGAATTTCAAGAACACAGAATTAGAACCAACTGAGAGGTTAGTTTCTTTTGATGTAGTTTCATTGTTTCCCAGTGTCTAAAGAGAAACCACCATTGAAATTCTGGAAAAATGGTTAACGAATAATAATTTAGAAAAGGAAAAGATAGAAGAATATATCATTTGACAAAATTGTGCATCAAACAAATGTTTTTCACATATAATGGGAAATACTACAAACAAAATTATGGACTTTCCATGGGGAACCCCCCTATCTCCCCCCTTTCTGGCTAATCTATTCATGTGTAGTTTTGAACAGAAAATAAATAATAGTTTTAAAAAACTAAAACAACATGCTTTATAAAAAATCAAACTAATAAAATGAAAAATAATTTTAATTTCCAACACGCTTGGGATAAAATTAAAGTGGTCAACAAAAAATCATCTCCAACACATGTAGAATAAAACTAGAGTTATCATAAGTAATGCCACGAGTGATTTCCAATTTATCTACAGAATTTGGAAATCAAGAGTCGCATTTGTTAGGACTATTTAAGAAATAAAATTGAGCTGTTCACTCACAATCATTATTTAACTATAGTTATTTTAAAATATTTAATTAATAAATATGGATTTTCTTCAAGTAAACACCAACTCAATTGATTAAATATTTATATATTTAATGTAAACGGCAATGTTTGAAAACAAATGAGAAACGATAGGTACGCTTCATCTGCTTCTTTTGTTTATCACTGCAACCAGATCATACTATTTATTGCCAAAGGAACACAATATTGTAAGAATGCCCTCTAGTGGAGAAAAAATGAAACACATCAAACTGTATATTAATTAATTTCTGATGTCGTATGATGTAAATATGACAATTATATTTTTCTGGATTATTACCTGGGAAAAAATACATTTAAGAAAGTGCAAACAATGGTTTCTTTTTTTTGGTGGTATAATAAATTGCTACAAAATGTTTTTATATTAACTGCTGCAAGAGCTGTGTGTTGACATCTATGCACTATATATACAATCTGGTAGCCGTATTTCTCACAGGCTCAGTCACTGCAAAATAAAGGTCAGACCTGTTCAGAATATTAAAAAGGAGGAGCTTTCTTTAATATGGTAAATTTAACACTGATAAATATTTCGTGAAACACGACTCTGATTGGTTGTAAAACAGAAATCATTGAAACGTGATTGGTCATTGACTCCCATTTGGGGCATGAGTTAAATAGTCAACAAAAAGAAAATAATTTTACCATCAAAAGTGTGGGGTGCTCTAAATCAATTAAAATATTTGATAATAAACAGGTACTGGTAAAAGTAAAGTCTCTAAGAAGAAAATGTAAATATCATAAAAAGCACCCCACGCTTTTGATGGTAAAATTATTTTCTTTTTGTTGATAACTCTAGTTTTATTCTATATGTGTTGGAGATGATTTTTTGTTGACCACTTTAATTTTATCCCAAGCATGTTAGAAATTAAAATTATTTTTCATTTTTTTAGTTCGATTTTCTAATAGAGCATGTTGTTTCAGTTTTTTAAAACTATTATTTATTTTTTAGTTTTAGTATTTCACAGAATAAGATAAAAATGTAAATATCTTTAAATTCGGTACTATTGTAGTATGAGCTAAAAGTAATACTCTTCTAAAAAAAAATCATTCCAGCCGGATTTGAACCAGCGACCTATGGATTACTGAAATTATATACCGCTACAGTTCAATGCTCTACCAACTGAGCTCTTACAACGATTGACTAAAAAGTCGCCAAGTCCGCAACCTATTATACCAGTTTTCATTTTTTGATTTTCTGATGATTCTGACCAGGATTTTAGAAAATAAATATGAAATTATTGTATTGACACGGGTCCTTTATAAGTATACAAAGTTTCAAGTCGATCCAATGTTTCTAAGTGGGTGAAAATCATGTTCAAAAATTCCGTTACATGGATAGATAGATAGATAGATAGATAGATACAGGTCAAGCTAATATAAAGCGTATAATAACAAGGGGACACCCATTAAATTTCAAATTTTGGTGCAGATATGTTGACGATATAATATCTATTGTAAACCATAAACAAATAAAGATGCCTTAAAACTCCTGAACATTCAGAGCAAAACTGTAAAATTCACAATGGAAACTGAAACTGAAAGACAAATTTCATTTTTGGAACTAAACCTAACTAGAAACGAAAAAAACAAAATAGAATTTGGAATATGCAGAAAGAACACACATAAAGATAATTACATTAAGGCTATGGATTCAACCATTTTGCTCACAAAGAAGCTGTATTCAATAGTCTAACACACAGATTGGTGAATGTACCCGTGAACCGAGAAAAATATGAAGAAGAAAAAGAATACATAATTAAAGTAGCAATAGAAAATGGTTCTGAAGAAAACATGGTACAGAAGAAAATAAATAAGTTTAAAAGTCAAAAACTAATCAATGAAAGCACATTTAAAAAACAAACAGAAGAGAACATAAGATTCCAAAAATTCACTTACCATCCTTTAAAACATCACACAAGTTCCAGAAAATTTTCAATAAATTTAACATTTGATTGGTCCCAAAGAATGAATGCAGCCTAAACAGGATAATTAAAACCAACAAAAATGAAAAAATTGGAGAAGAATACAAATTAGGAATATATCAGATCAAACATAAGGATTGCAACAAAATCTATATAGGAAAAACAAAAAAAAAAATTAAAAACCACTTTGAAAGAACACCTTAGAAATGTCAGCTGTAGTATCCCATGTTTGGTCTGAAAAGCATTTAATCAATACAAAAGCTAGCCTAATTAAACACACAGATAAACAACAAGAACTCACAGTCTGGGAAAAAATCCACATCCAAAAAAGCAAGAAAGATAAACTCATGAATTTCGAAACTCCCACAAATTCTGATCTGATCCAGAGGTTTATCGGTCCACCGGTAGAAGTAAGAAGAAAGCCGACAAGAAACGACATAACACCGATCGACCAGAGGCTACTGATGATGGAAATAAGCTCCAAAACTGCAGTCTAGAAGAAAAAGGATATGAGGTGAGGTAATAAAACATCAATTTAATTCATAAATTAAAATATTGAATTTTTTACAATATTTTGTACATCAAATAAGCTGCACACCCTATAACTTGAGAGATAAAAAAATTCAACAAATACACAATATATTCAATGGACATACAAACAATATACAGGTGTTGCAAAAAAAACACAACGGAGGTGAGGTGGTATATTGAGATATATTGATAGTTTTTTAATAAGGTACCAATGTCGGGAAATGATGCGCTTTCACACTATTAATAGCCAACTTCTCAAGAGTTCCGTTAGTTGGATTTCAAGGCACAATACGAGTACTTGACAATACTGTCATAGTCATATAAAGTTTTCAAAATATCC
The DNA here is from genome assembly GCA_030220185.1 of Diploptera punctata. Lineage (NCBI taxonomy): Eukaryota > Metazoa > Arthropoda > Insecta > Blattodea > Blaberidae > Diploptera > Diploptera punctata. The sequence continues at coordinate 510,988 of JASPKZ010003838.1, read as the reverse complement.
ATCTCCCATTGCAGTGTGTTCATCGGTGGTGCAGTGATGGGTGCATGCGTTCAAATATGCCTGGCCTCGTTTGAATTATTTCTGTAGCAAAGTGATTCAAGCTATACGATCCATAAGTTCCTCCACTAGAGTCTGATAAACAGACTTTGTCGCCTCACAAAAAGTATTTGAGAGAGTTATGATCAGATGATCTCGGAGGCCATGGGACTGGTCCACTTCTGCCAATCCATCGACCTTCATATGTAGTATCAAAATGTCTTGTCTCATTAGCATCGAAGTGGTCTGGAGTTCCATCATGTTGCAGCCACATTCTGTTGCAAAGCCATGTATCGCAGGTTCCATACATGTGAGGTGTTGTCAAGTAATGAATCTTCAAATCCTTTGAACTAACACTGATTTTGAGATATAATTAACTAGTCATAGTGTGAAAATGACTAATTTCCGGACATTGGTACCTTATTAAAAATTATGAACATATCTCAATATACTACCTCACCACCATTGACTGTGTTTTTTTGCACCACCCTGTATATATATATGTATATATACACCACTCAAAAAAATTAGAGGAACACATGTTTAAACCAAAACACGAGAACGAATATTGAAACAATTTAATGTTGGAACTTTTGTAATTATAAATTGAAGATTTATGTAAAATTAGAAGAGACATTCAAACAATATTTTCTTGTACAGTATTTGCAATACGAACAAGTTATCATTTCTAACAGAAAACAAAGTGGAAATTTGAGATTTACAATTTTTGGAATCATGTTTCCATGGTTATTTCAACACTCAGTACTTAGTGTGTACTCCATGAGCCTGAATGACCGCATTACACCTACGAGGCATGCTTCGCAGAAGCCTTCTTACAGAAACTTGTCAGATTCTCTCCCATTCCTCGGTGAGTGCATGTGAAAGTTCTTCAAGGTTCTGAGGTACAGCAGGACGCTTACGAACAAGTTTTTCCAACTTATCCCACATATTCTCGATCAGATTAAGGTCCAGACTACATGCAGGCCAGTCCATCACCCAAATTTTGGCATTCTTGTAGGACATGTCTGGTAGCCTGTGCTATATGACATCTACCATTATCTTGCATTAGAAGAAAATTAGGGTCCGTACCATAAGCAAAGGATACAATATGTTGGAGGATAATGACATTAACGTAAATATCAGCATTCATGAGCTGTGGGCAACGACAAGCTCTGTCCGAGTCTCAATAGCAATCCCAGCCCAAACCATAACCGAACCACCTCAAAATGTGTCACGTTCAATAATTGTGGCTGGATCAAAACATTCACCAGGATGTCTCCATACCATCAGAACCTGTTAGACGAAATCTTGATTCGTCCATGAATAAAACACCCTTCCATTGGCAGAGCTGCCAGTTGACATGATGCTGAGCAAATTGCAGCCAGACTTCTTTGTGCTGACGTGTTAAATGAGGGGCTTTAAAGGGGATTCTAGACCTCAACCTTGCATTTCTCAGTCTATTTCTTACAGTCTGATCAGAAATTACCATCCCAGTTGCTGTGCGTAAATGATTTTGTAGATCTCTGGCTGTAGATTTTCTTCTGTGCAAAGCTGATAAAACAAGAAATCTATCCTGTACATCTGTAGTGTTCTTCTTACGACCTTGGCCGGGTCTCCTCTTGTATCCATGTGTCTCTCTATATTGCCTCCACAGCCTATGGATGACGGAAGTGCTGACATCAAGTATCCTAGAGACATGGCGAATGGAACAACCATCTTCAATCAATGCAACTACTCGTGCAACTGATGTTTCATTCAGATGTCTCATTGCTCTGTATTAGCTTCAGAGAACACAAAAATAACAATTCCCTACCACAGATTATTCTTCAAACCTGTTTTTTAAAAAATAAATCAATACGAACTCACTTTGGTTTCAGGAACTCTTGGAATTTCACTAATATATTCAGAGAAAAATTAATAAAACCCAGAAGATCTTCAATCTGATTTTAAACAATACTTGAACTCAAAACATCTGACTCTCAAAAATTAAATTGTTAAAATATTTATTTTGTGGCTTTGGTTTAAACATGTGTTCCTCTAATTTTTTTGAGTATATGTATATATACACACACAATATATATTTTCGATGTTATGATTAAATTTTGACATTTGGCAATGAAGGCCAAATATGATATGACGGGAAAAGTAAATGCCTGAACAGGGATATGAGAGGCATAGTTGGGAGCAAGCTAACTTCTAGAGTTAAGAGGTTTCAGGTGTTTATTTTTCTTTTCATGTCCTATAAACACTACTCAAAAAAATTAGAAGAACACATTTATTTAACTTTCACAGGGAATGAATACAGCCTAAACAAGATAATTAAAACCAACAAAAATGAAAAAATTGGAGAAGAATATAAATCAGGAATATATCAGATCAAATGTCAAGATTGCGACAAAATCTATATAGGAAAAACAAAAAGAAATTTAAAAACTAGATTGAAGGAACACCTTAGAAATGTAAAAAAGGGTGAAGTGGACAAGTCAGCTGTAAGCAGCCCATGCTTGGTCTGAAAAACATTTAATTGATACAGAAGCTAGCCTAATCAAACAAACAGATAAACTAAAGGAACTCACAGTCTGGGAAAAAATCCACATCCAAAAAAACAAAAAGACAAACTCATGAATTTTGAAACTCCCGCAAATTTTGACCTGATCGAGAGGTTCATCGGTCCACCGATAGAAGTAAGAAGGAAACCGCCAAGAAACGACATAACACCGGTAGACCAGAGGCTACTGACGATGGAGATAAACTCCGAAACTGCAGTATAGAAGAAAAAGGAAATGAGGTGAGGTAATAAAAACATTAATTTAATTCTTAGAAGAACACATGTTTAAACCAAAGCCACAAAATAAATATTGTAACAATTTAATTGAGAAGCACGGCTGCGATTTGCTCAGAATTATGTCAGCTGGCAACTCCGCCAATGGAAGGGTGTTTTATTCATGGACAAATCGAAATTTTGTCTAACAGGTTCTGATGGTCGTACATGTGTATGGAGACGTACTGGTGAACGTTTTGATCCAGTCACAATTATTGAATGTGACAGATTTGGAGGGGTTCGGTTATGGTTTGGACTGGGATTACTATTGAGTTTTGGACAGAGCTTGTCGTTGTTCCACGGCGCATGAATGCTAATATTTACATTAATGACATTATCCTCCAACATGTTGTACCCTTTGCTTATGGTATGGACCCTAGTTTTCTTCTAATGCAAGATAATGCTAGATGTCATACAGCACAGGCTACCAGAGATGTCCTGCAAGAATGACAAATTCGGGTGATGTACTGGCCTGCATGCAGTCTGGACCTTAATCCAATTGAGCATATGTGGGATAAGTTAGAAAAACTTGTCCATAAGCGTCCTGCTGTACCTCAGAACCTTGAAGAACTTTCAAATGCACTCACCGAGGAATGGAAGAGAATCTTACAGTTTCTGTAAGGAGGCTTCTGCGAAGCATGCCTCGTATGTGTAATGTGGTCATTCAGGCTCACGGAGGACACACTAAGTACTGAGTGTTGAAATAACTATGGAAACATTGATTCCAAAAATTGTAAAATTCAAATTTCCACTTTGTTTTCTGTTACAAATGATAACTTGTTCATATTGCTAATACTGTACAAGAAAATATTGTTTGAATGTCAATTCTAATTTTACATAAATCTTCAATTTATAATTACAAAAGATCAAACATTAAATTATTTCAATATTCATTCTCGTGTTTTGGTTTAAACATGTGTTCGTCTAATTTTTTGAGTAGTGTATGTGTGTGTGTATATATATAGTAATAATTGAACCTAAAGCCCCTATAGTGCCATCCTCAAGCAATGGATAGGGCAATACCTCTCAAATAAGAGGTAGGAATGAAATCATATCCTTCCTATGAAGTAAACTGTCTGGGCAGAACCAGCTCTTAAGCTATAGCAAATTTAACCGGTCTATCCTTCCAAGTAATATCTTAGTTGCCTAACCACTTGTCATTTGCTGACATCTGTAGGGAAATAAGCATAATTAAATTAGCTTGGTTACATAACTCTGCAAGGGAGCACCCTTGCCACAAGGGGGAATATATGGGAACACACAGGCATATTGTGCACCAGATCCCTGGATTAAATTCCTAACCCCTCCTCAGTATATATGTTAGAAGGCATGTGGTACTGTTAATAGCAAATTCATCTATCAGAAGGGGTATGTTAAGCCTGGAGATCCCCTTGGTGCTAAATGACAGATGAAGGGTTTTGCCTTATCCTTCCAACTTCATTACTTAAAATACACAAATGCTTGAACTCTGATCCTACACTCCTTTCTATACACAATGCACTTATTACATAAAATGGTCTGTCATAGTGCTGCAAAAATTGGAAGTGGACCATATTAACACAAACTCTCTGCCTAGCAAAACCCAAGAGCAAAAATTGCAATGGATAACACTGAAAAAAGAAAGCATATGCACACAGTGGACGGAACGAGAATTATAGATTTGTATATGTGGAAAGAATTGTTAATGTTTGTGCCAGGTCTAGAATGGTGTAGTGGGCTGCACACTAGTCAGGAGAACTAGAGGTCCACGGTTCGATTCCTGGTTCAGACATTAATTTTTCTTTTCACAATATCATTATAATATTACCTATTAAGTTATTTATAACATTCATGAATGAGTTGGAGAAAATGCTTTAACATCTCACCTCATAAAGTTGCGCATCTTCATGATACCGGTTTCAAAAGTATAGTTTTACTTCCATCTTCAGTCAAACTCCAACTGTCAAAATTTCATCGTTAACACCATCTTCTGAAATTTGACAGTTGGAGTTTGACTGAAGATGGAAGTAAAACTATACTTTTGAAACCGGTATCATGAAGACGAGCAACTTTATGAGGCGAGATGTTAAAGCATTTTCTCCAACTCATTCATTAATATTAATACCTCATAGTGTTACCTCCCACTTTGATGTTAATTAAATTTATAACATGTTAATTAAATGAAACACTATAAAATATAGTTTTATTTGATTTTCATATTTATTATATAATTCAGTAACAGCTGTTTCGGTACACTGTACCTTCTTCAGACATGTTAACAAATTATGAATTGTGTTCCAAATGATCTAAGCAACAATACAACAATATTTATTTAAATTCTTAAATTTAATAAAGGGGATTCATTCAAATCAAGTTGAGAATTTAACAGTTTGTTACTACTTTTCAATTTATTAATTTCTACAGCCTCCAAAAGATCTAACTTCTTACCCTTATCACAAACATGTAAAATTTCAAAATTTGGACCGAAACAATGATTAGATCCAAATTTTGAAATTTTACATGTTTGTGATAAGGGTAAGAAGTTAGATCTTTTGGAGGCTGTAGAAATTAATAAATTGAAAAGTAGTAACAAACTTAAATTCTCAACTTGATTTGAATGAATCCCCTTTGTTAAATTAAAAAATTTAAATAAATATTGTTGTATTGTTGCTTAGATCAGTTGGAACACAATTCATAATTTGTTAACATGTCTGAAGAAGGTACAGTGTACCGAAACAGCTGTCAAAACTATGTTTTATTTTTATTTAATCAATGAATATGGATTTTCATCAAGTAAACACCAACTCAATTGATTACTATAAAATACAACTTACACCAAGTCTACTTACTACATTTACTTACTTTAAATTGAATAATAATAATAATAATAATAATAATAATAATAATAATAATAATAATAATAATAATAATAATTTTATATTTCTTACCGTAAGGTCTTGTGCATAAAGATTATCACTGAATGAGCCATCATCAAACAAGACCTTATACATTTGTGTCTCTTCCATATTTACAATCCTGCCTTTATAGTAGCGACCATTCTTGTGACGGGCCCACACAGCCTCTCCTAGATGAGTGTAGAAGAGCTGAAGAAAAAAAAAAGTCAGAATAATTTTTAAAATGAAGCCATCTCATTTGCTGTAGTTGTTTATAAAGTCAATGAATCAATGAGTCACTTCTCATCTTACCTCATATTTTATGTTTTTAAACACAGGAACTGTAGTTTTCAAGAGGACATCACTCTCATTTTCAACTGATATTATGACTCAGTATCAAAACTACTGAAAATGAGATGGATGTCCTTTTGAAAACTGCAGTTCCCTTGTTTAAAAAATATAAAATATGACATAAGATAAGAAGGGATTCATTCATTCATTGAATTAAGAACATCATAATGTTATTTCCCACATTTAATTATGAGTTTATAAAGTGTACAATCCCCCAGAAGAATAACAAAATCCTGAACATAATATTAGTATATTCCCAATTTTTAATACCCTGTCAATGATGCATAGTATAGAGTTAATCTAATTCCGTTTAACTGCATTTGAGATTTAATATAAAATTTTTCTCTGATTTATGCATGACAATATTTACTATAATCATTATAAAAATAGTTTCACCACCCCAAAGATTGAACCTCATGCCTTCTTCCCGCAGTATAAACTTTTTAATCTATAGAAAAATAAAAGAGTGGTATGATGTACCACACTATCCAGAAAGAACGATATCTTCAGGCTTTCAAACATGTTGCTTTATTCAACAGAGTTCTAAATAAAATTATACAATGGGAATAATATGTGATAGACATATTCAACTCTGTATTTTCAAGAGCATCCATGCACTTCTAACACATTATTGGTGAACAAAAACTTTTAACTCCAAATTACACAATTTTACATGAGAGAAAATTTTCATTAGAGTAAAACAACTATTTTAAAACAAAATACTTTTTAGAAATATAAATTTGAAATAATAAGAATTCAATAATCAAAATGTGTTAAATTAATGAGTAATTTTTTAACATCTTACCTCATATTTTATGTTTCTTCAAACACAGGAACTAGTTTTGGAAAATGAGAGAGATCCTTCTCTCGAAAACTAGTTCCCGTGTTTGAAGAAACATAAAATATGGGGTAAGATGTTAAAAAATAACTCATTAATTTAGGAATTAAGAACCTCATAATGTTATTTCCCATATTTAACTATAAATCAAAATGTGCTCTAAGTAGTGCAATTTCAACTAGAAGTGATATTAAATTTCTAATCAACAATTAAAAGCAAATTACATTATGATGTAATAATTATATTAAAATTTAATATGAAACATATACCTCATTTCATAACTTGATCTTTCTTGCAGGTGAGGAGATCAATTTTATAAGGTGAAGTATAGATTTCAAATTCAGATTCAATATGAATGCTTTAACTATTGAGTTCTGGCCTTTGTGCACTGTACGCAGCTACGAGTTATCTCATGTTGCTGGTCTCTGTGCATGGTACCGATCAGAAGAGCAAAGTTTTTTAAACTGCTTTTGTGGCCGGTGTTCTTAAGATATCTCAATATTACTAAGATATCAATATAGACGTTATATTTAGTTTGACATATTCCAGTCCTGGATAAATTAATTTTTTGAAAAGAAAAATTAATAATTGAACTGGGAATTAATCCCCAGACCTCTGACTCTACGCTTCAGCGTACAGTCTGTTCCACCGTTCAAGACCCAATACATTCATCAAATTTACTTTCCAGATATACAATTCTTTTACGTCTGAAGGCTATTAACAACACTATCAGATGACTTCAATTCAAGGCATTTTTAATAAGAATTTTACATTACTCTTATGTGGTAAAGCTTAATAATTTGATGTTACATTTAGTTTGACATATTTCAGTCCTTGACAAATTTATTTTTTTGAAGAAAAATTAAAGCTTGAATGGGAAATTGAACCTCAGACTTCAGACTCTATGCATCAGTGTGCAGTCCATTACACCATTCGATACAATTGTCAAATTTTCTTTCCTCTTATTAGATTCTCTTATGTCCGAAGGCAGATAGCCAGCGCTCTTATGAACGCCAACAGATGAACTCTATTCAAAGTATTTTTAACAAGAATTTACATTACTTTTTAAGTGGCACAGCTTAATATTTTGATATTAAATTTAATTTGACATATTCCAGTCATGGACAAATTCATTTTTTAAAAAGAAAAATCAACATTTCTTCTTCTTCTTAATCATAATTTGTAGGATTTTCATCCTGTTTATTTCCAAAATCACTCCTTGGAGGAAGACGTGTTGGATGTGCATTCACTATCCATCTCTTTCCTAGCGTTTGTCATATTTTGTTTTCATCTTTGATCCAAGGCTCGATCCTTGGAACTGCGAGCAATGAATAAGATAAACCTTGAAGTGGGTTGCTAGCCCATTTTCAGGGTGGATTTAATATTCTGGGTTTCCTTCCTAGGCCGATTGCCTTCACCCAGCTCCAGAGCTCAGCCTGCCTTGTTTTATTTTGAAGTTCTCTCTCCTAGATGGGTTGTCTTGCAGGACTAACAAACCCCATCCGCCCGTTTGTCAATCTAACTAACAAACCCCATCCGCCCGTTTGTCAATCTACAAGGCAGTAGATGTAGAGATGCCTCTTCTGTCAGGTACACCATACCAAAGGACTCCTTCTCCGCTGTATCTGCCATTCAGGTCTTCAACGTAACCCTGGCAAGGGGCCCTCACAAGGTACTATCAGCTGGGCAAGCTGAACCAAGGTTTTTTATGAGTTTTTACTCCTCCCCCTCACCCTTTCTCAACCTGGCTTTGGGCAGGAACTATGAATAACCCAGGACCTGTGACGCTATGCATCAGCATGCAGTCCATTACACCAGAGAAAGAATTGTACAAGAGGAAAGAAAATTTTATGATTGTATCAGGCCTTGAATGGTGTAGTAGCTGACGCGTATAGTCAGATGTCTGGGGTTCAATTCCCGATTTAAGCATTAATTTTTCTTTTCAAAAAACAATTTTTTTCCAGGTTGGGAATATGTCAAACTAAATATAACATCGAAATATTAAGCTTTATCACTTAAAAGTAATGTAAAATTCTTATTAAAAATACTTTGAATAGATGTTGCCTGATGGCATTGTTAATAGCACTGACTATCTGCCTTCAGACATAACAGAATTTTATAAGAGGAAATAAAATTTGATGATTGTATTGGGTCTTGTATGGTGTAACAGACTGCATGCTGATGCATAGAGTCAGAGGTCTGAGGTTCAATTCCCAGTTCATGCATTAATTTTTCTTTAAAAAAGAAATTTGTCCAGGACTGGAATATGTCAAATTAAATACAACATCAAATTATTGAGCTTTGCTGCTTAACGGGCTGTACACTGAAGCATGGAGTCAGAGGTCTGGGGTTTAATTCCCTGTTCAAGAGTTAATTTTTCATTAAAATAAATTTCATAAATAACTTTAAATCTGAGTTATTTCCTTGTGTGCAACCTTCAGGCACAGACAAGCAGATACTTTCAATGTTAATATTATTCATTTTTAAACACCTTAATGATGGACAAATTATATTTGAAAAGAAAAATATACGCCTAGACTGGGGTTTGAACCCAGGACCTTTGACTTTCTATGTCAATGCTCTTCCATCTGAGCTCAGAGCTCAGACTGGGTTCAAACCCCAGTCTAGGCGTATATTTTTCTTTTCAAATATAAGCAGATACTTGCTTATGAAATGAGACGTGTCAGCATATTACAAAGCAAGACTCTCCAAAGAATAGTGTCTATATAACTCACATCCAAAAACATGTTCTATAGTAATATTCCAATAATAATTTCTTTGCAGCTATACATGTCAATTGTAATATTTTACACATTACTTTTTTCCATGTTTTTGTGGGCAATTTTATCTAAATTTCATCAAAATTCTGAAATGTTTAGCCGAGATGTGAGAATTTGAAAATAATCTGATAAAAGGGGTTTTAAATGTTTTAATCACCTCCGTCTGTGGCAGTGAGAATCAATTTAAAACCTGTCATCACTGAAGGGTTAATCTTATAATGAGAACCATGAAATACCTAGGTAAAATTCTTCGGTAAATAGCATTTGAAATGTAAGGAGCTGAAAGGCTTTACAAGGTTCCATACCAAAACTGAGAGTTTTAAAGCATCATGCCTTGGTGCAGAGGTATGGGACATATGCTGGTTCGAGTCCCCATGAAGGAAGAAATTTTTTCATATAATTTTGACCAGTTAGGGACTGTTGTCCTCCCAGCATCAAGAAGAAATTGGATAGCAACAATAAGTTTCGGCTCTAGGTTGAGAAAACCAGCTATAGTGGCTGGGGAACCACATGCTGACCATAAGTCATCCCTATACTGGTTGACTGATTGTCCATCTAACATGTGTTGATGTGAGGCCAGCAGCCAGACCACAGATCCTCTAGATCTGTCACAATGTCGTGAAAAGCTATACTAATTAGAGATAGGAAGGGGGAACAGATATGAAGTTTTTTTAAGAAATGGATGAAGATACAATATTTTGATTTGTAGCTAACAAGTTGAATACATTTACTATTTTCTTAAATAGTATTGAGACTTGGGTAGTGGTATAGGTCGAGTTTCTTTAATTTAACTTCACAAATGTTTACACAACATTTCCACATTTTCTTTACTTATTTACTTTTTAATATTGCACCATATACATATAATTTTCTGCTATAAGAGTCTCTTATTTACAGTTTATTTTATAACTTAGTTCTTCACACTCACTGTCATCTTCGCTCAAAACATTTACTTGTCTTCACACTTAAGTCACTTATACTTATCCATAACTTGGGACATGACTGGCTGGTCAGAATTCCACATCTTCTTTTATATGCAGGACAGGAAAAATCTGGATGCCAGTCTTGACTTCTTAAATATAAAATCCAAGGGACCGATTCTTGTAGAATCGGAATATTTGTAATACGATTCCTCCAGAAAACACATCTAGAGAAGTTGTTTGCAAGCTGCACACAACTTGAATCAAACTCCTATTGTCCTATAAGGAGTCGTGCCATCTGCGAAATTTAAAGGCTGCAATTTAAGCAATGGATGAACAATGCATCATGGTATTATTATTATTATTATTATGATTCTTCTTTTATATTAACACCTGGATTGAGCCAATGAATTGATATAATATATGACATTTAGTAATTAGTTAAATTTTAAGATGATTAACAAGTTATAATTTGTTCATTACAAAAACCAACTTTTCACAACAGTGAAGTGCCATAACCCAGAAGAAAAGTGCAAGTGCAAACTATGTGGGTCGCACTGTGACCGATATCACCTATTACAGTGTAAAAATATAGGAACATTGATAACAGACTTCCGTAAGACATGAAAACAATTCTTTCTACATGGCCATTGGCTGCAATAATACCCATTAAAAACCAACTTTTTGTGTACTGAGAAAACTGAAATTACCTTATCTTGCTTCATGGCATGTGTTTTGCATAGAATGCCCATTTGTGTGCCATTTGACGTGGAGATGTTGAACTGCGCTCCAGCCACTAGAGCACACATTGGGTGGTATACTGCATGACACTGTTGTTGGCTACACTTTGTACAACCTCCATTGCTTGTTGTACAGAAGCTGCACTGCTGCAAATATATACATATGTATAAAAAAGTATTAAAATGACTAATTATAGAAATTATCTTCATCACCTTATTTGTTTCATCTACCAGACGTTTAATAAATATGAAACAAATTAAAAACAAGAAAGATATGTTTTAAAGGGAAGAAAAAAAACATGAAAATATTCTTTACTCAAATAAAATACTTCCTAACAGACACACTTATATTATCGTTGTTTCTTCCTCCAGAATTTAATTACATTAACAAGGAATTCAATATAGAAATTCATATCGCCTTCGTTGACTTCATAACGGCTTTTGACAAAGTAGACAGAAATATATTACTACACATTTTAGCTGATGATAACGTTCCACAACAATATATTACTAATATCTTCAACATCTATAAAGATATAGAAATCTCTGTTAAACAAGATGGCAAATTATCTTCTTGGGAAAAGATCAACACTGGAGTAAAACAGGGATGTGGACTTTCACTGGTGCTTTTCATTATATATATGAATAAATTAATAAACAAATGGAGGAAAACACGAGGATATATACCCATCAATAGGAACCTCAAACTCGATGCTATTCTTTTTGCAGACAATTTTGCTCTTCTGGCACTTTCCAAAAATGATTTGCAACGATCAACTTATAATTTACAAAAAATAGCTGCCAAATTTAATATGGAAATATCAATTAACAAAACTAAAATTATGGCATTTCATGGGAAGGACCCCATACAAAGTAAAATCTGTCTCCAGAATAAAATTTTAGAGAGATCTAATCAATTTAAATATCTTGGATATTATCTCTCTATCTGGGATGAAAAGGATATCCCTGAAAAAATTGCTAGTTATAATAAAACGTTTGGGAATTATTAATCACGTTATGAAACCATCCCTTGTACAACAAAAGACCAGATTACGTTTATGTAACACTTTGGCTGGACCAGTGTTGACCTATGGTAGTGAAGCATGGACAACATGAAAGCAGAATAACGGCTTGTGAAATGAGATTCAAGCGCAGAACAGTGGGTTACACCAGATGGGATCGGAAAAGGAACACCGATATCTTAAAAGAATTGAAGACTACACCAATTCTGGAATATATAAAACAGTACCAACTAAATAGGAAACACCATCTTGAAAGAATGAGTTCAAATCGGATCCCCAAAGCTGTTTATAATTATATACCAAGAGGACGAAGATCACTGGGCCGTCCTATGAAACGCTGGAGGGAAAAATTTCTATAGGATCGTAACAGGTCTTGGCCTAATACTTGGAAGAAAGAAGAAGAAGATGCTTAGCTCAGTGCTTAGTGGCTTGATTCGTATGCAAAAAGTCACAGATTCGATATCCGATGAGGTTAATTTTTTAAATTGTTAAAATGCTTTCTATTTTATTCTGTCTGTCCATTCTTAAAGAAAAAACATACTAACTATTTTTATTATTATTTATTTATAAACAGGTATATAATGTAATAAAACATCTTCCTGTGCTTAAAGCTATTTAAATTTTATCATCTTTCTCCATTCTTCTCTACCTGCACATTCCAAATCTTCCATACCTAGCTCCCTCATACCTCTTCATACAACATCCATCCATTTAAATCTAGGTGGACTTCTCTTTCCGTTTCCAAGTGGAATCCATTCCAAAGCTTGTCTGGGTAATCTTTTGTTTGGCATCCTATGTGTATCACCATACCAATCTACTGTATGTATCTCACAAAACCTAATATTGAATTTTGGACATTCATTTGTTGTCTGATGATTGTATTTCTGATTTTTTCCAATTTAGAATGTCCAGTTGAGCATCTAGAAAAATCCATTTCAGGTAGACATAAGCTTTAAACTCAAATTTTTATTCAACTGCCAAGTTTCTGCACCGTATGTTAGTGTGCTTCGAATTATGGATTTATAAATTTCTAATTTGGTATCCATCCATACACGCCATTTAATATTGTTATTACTGATATGCCTTTTTGAATCCTATATTTTATGTCATTTTCTTGGGCACATTTTGAGTTAATTTTGGCCCCCAGTTAATTACATTCTTCACATCCTTTGATACATCCCATTATTATTATTATTATTATTATTATTATGGATGATGGACAATAATAATAATAATTATTATTATTATTATTTATTATTATCCATCATCTATGGGCTATTATTATGGTGGACTTGACATATATAAACTTAATATTTTAATTGAAGAGTGAAACTTCTTCCTCACCAATACGTATAAACAAATAAACACACAAATGTATGAAGCTATAATACCTTTTATTACATAAATGTATAGCAGTATTATTAAAATGTGGTACTGCACACACAATTAAATTTGTACCGGTAGCTAAATAGTGTTATAGAGTTTATGAAGGCAGGAATATTACTTAATATAGTGTTAAGTGGATGCAGATCAAGTGGCAGGAAATATATATTATAGCACTTATAGGATGTATTTTGTGAAAATACAAACGAATAAAAAAAACATTGTTGAAGGATTCGAATGCTGGCTTTCAAACATATTTCATGTTGTGGTTTAATGATCTATGATACTCAAATGTCGGATACTAGTTGTCTAAATATAGGTTGTCACGTAATTTTGCACTATGAACAAGAGTTTAACTTTATTTGAAATGTCGGAATTTGAGTAATATTGCATTTGTCGAACACTCATAAATATCTAGAAACATTACTTATTTTAGGAATTCTCAATATGAGATATATTCATTAAGGTAGATTTTTTATCACTCACCTCATATTGTTCTTCTTATTTGACTATAAACTAGTTTCGGAACATAGTTTCTGTTCCATCCTCAGTATCGTCACGACCGTTGTTCTCTTGTCTTCTTTCCTTCAAGACGACTGAACAACGGTCATGACGATACTGAGGATGGAACAGAAACTATATTCTGAAACTAGTTTATAGTCAAATAAGAAGAACAATATGAGGTGAGTGATACAAAATTCTAACTTAATAAATCTAGAAACATCTCTGCTTCACTGTTCTCTAACTATTTAAGATGATTAAAACCAAATATAGCATATTTAAAACATTTAACAGTGCGTTACCTCGTGAATCATAACAGGGATTCTGCTTTTTGAAGCGGCTCATTCTTTTTGTCGCTAAGTGTACATTTAATATCTGATTAAAGTAACTTTTCCATCTATTTAATATACTACTGGAATCTGCAAACACATTTCCATTTTCATTCTTAATTATGTTTGCTCTAGCCTGAAACCCTTTCTTCTCTATCCTAATTCACTGATAAAATTCTCTAATGTTCCTCTTTTTTTGCATTCATTTCAAGGTAGTTAATTTAAAAGTATTGTATTTACTTTTAATTGTGCTTTTTGTTAATTGTAAATAGTATAAAATTTAGAGTTGATTACAGTGCATAAACACATTGTGTCTCTTATTATACTGTTTGAGCAGAAGATAAGGTCTTATGACCTTCAAAGATTAAATAAAGAATGGAAGAAGGAAGACTACCTAAGATAATCATGGATTGGGAACCACAGGGAAGGAAAAAGAAGGGTAGACCAACTATTATGTGGATTCAGGGAATCAATGAAGCTAAGAGGGAATGGGAAATAGAAGAATATATATGGATGAACAGACAGGAATGGAAAAATGTGTTGAAACAAATGTGTAGTTAACTGTGAACATGGGTACTGGAAAAATGTATATTCATTGTAAAAGCCGGAATAATAATAAAAAGAAATTGTTTTTTATAATGTGAAATAATTTATGATTAATTAGCCTTATAGTAAACAAGTACTGTTAATATCATCTCATTTTTTCATGTCTGCATAATTTCTATTTAGTACTCTTATTTGTTCACTTGTAAAATTACTATAGCTTGGCAGCAAACATAATGCAGTCGTACTGTTCATGCACTAGAACTCTATGATGTAATGTTCACCGTCCAGTTATATTTTGTTGGGGTTGCCTAGTATGATGTGATTTACTTAATTTGGAAGGATTGTTGTTATTTGTTATTACATGGCATTGCTATGCTGGTGATACAACCTCTAATTCAAGAGATATGGGTATTGACACCTATTGATTGAAAAGAGGGATATAGCAGAACATTGGTTTACATAGTGTGAGATGTACAGTCAGTACAATATATGAAATAAATTTCAAATCATAATTATAATTACCTAACAATTAAATTCACATGTCACTAATTGAGAATATTCTATGTTTTGCAATTCAAACAAATATGGTGAGAAGTATAAAAAAAAATATTCCACATTATTGCGACCGGTTTGAATTTTCCCAGTATGCTGCGAGACTTTCAAGACTCGCCTTATAAGGTATGAAGGATTCATGAATTGCAAATCACAAGTCATGGAACTGCCATTGGAAGTCTTCCAGATGAATCTAAACATTACTTTCTAGAAGACTTGTTCTCTCAATCTATTTCTCGAAGATTTGAGGATTCTGGTAAGGCTTGGTTTTCCAAATAGTTTGACCCTCCTATATATAAAGGGATATGAGTTGGCCATGAATCAGTAGTGGTCTGGACAGTTAATAGTGATGTGATATGGGGAGCGAAGAGTAAACCAAGTTGAAATTTAGTTTATATTTGATTATATCTGAAGAGAACATTTTTTGCCCAGACCGAGACTCGAACCCAGGACCTATGGCTTTTAGTGTTGACAAATGCATATAATTAGTGACATAAAGGACTTAATGACTATGAAAATGGTAAGGACTTAAAGAAGGACTATTTAACTCATGCCACAAATGGGAGTCAACGACCAATCACGTTTCAATGATTTCTGTTTTGCAACCAATCACAGTCGTGTTTAACCAAATATTTATCAATGTTAAATTTACCACATTAAAGAAAGCTCCTCCTTTTTAATATTCTGAACAGGTCTGACCATTATTTTGCAGTGACTGGTTCTGTAAGAAACACAGCTACCAGATTGTATATATAGTGCATGGATGTCAACACATAGCGCTTGCAGGAGTTAATATAAAAACATTTGTAGCAATTGATTATACCACCAAAAAAGAAACCACTGTTTTCACTTTCTTGAATGTATTTTTTCCCAGGTATAATCCAGAAAAATATAATTGTCATATTTACATCATACGATATCAGAAATGAATTAATATACAATTTGATGTGTTTAATTTTTTCTCCACTAGAGAGCATTCTTCATTTTTTCTCCACTAGAGAGCATTCTTACAATATTGCGTTCCGTTGGCAATAAATAGTATGATCTGCTTGCAGTGATAAACAAAAGAAGCAGATGTAGCGTACCTATCGTTTTTCATTTGTTTTCAAACATCGCCGTTTACATTAAATATATAAATATTTTAAAATATCTATAGTTAAATAATGATTTGTGAGTAAACAGCTTAATTTTATACGTTAAATAGTCCTAACAAATGCCACTCTTGATTTCCAAATTATCGATAAATTCACGACTCACGAAGTGGCATTACTTATGACTATGAGTGAATGTTAAACAAATAAGAAAACTAGAAAAATGTGTCGAGAAAATTTGTTTATCTATCTTACAAAACAAGTTAAATTTTCATGAATATATTATTTTGATTTCCATATAAATGCGCGACTTCTTTTAATGTGAATTTTTGTAAAACATTTTAAAATAAGATTTAAAGACTTACAAGTTTTTTGTTTGCCATATTGAGTGACAACACACTGATGGGTTCCTTGCACAAAGAGTCCTTGAAAGCCACTCCAGGCAGCACCAAAGCACACAAAACATGAGCCCATTGTGCATCTGTTGTGCGCTTTACAGCTCCGCCTCGTATGCTGCACAGGCAACACGACTGCAAGTAAAATATTAGCACAACAAAAAGATAAATTCCAAGAAAATGTTGAATGAACTCATAAACACTCACTATGATTTCCTTATCTCAAATTGGAATAGCACATTTTTGTATCGTCATGTTTGTTATATCCAACAAGAGGGAAGTAAACTAACAGTGAGTTCTTATGTGTTGGTTTAATAATTAATTTTTGGAAATTAGTTATGTATTAAAATTTGAAATAAATTTTGTTCATGTCACCTCATATCCAGTCATCTAATTAGACCAATTTCGAAACCTAGGCAGTTTCGTCATCAGTAATTTCATGACCGATATTCTGTTGTCCAAGAGCACTGCTTCTGACTCCATCTGTTGGATGAAGAACCTCCGAATCAAATCAGCTTCTCAAGAATTTCAAAATTCATTAATTTTTCTTACTTTTGTTTTTTGAATGTGGATTTTTTCCCAAAATATGAGCTCTTTTGGTTTTTCCATTTGTTTTATTGAACTAACCTTTCATTCCTTTAAAAGAAATAGAAAACCAAAAGAGCTCACGGTTTTGAAAAAATCTACATTCAAAAAGCAAGAAAGAAAAATTAATGAATTTTGAAATTACCAGAGAAGTTGATATGATTTGGATGTATGTCCGTCCACCAACAGATGGAGTAAGAAGCAGTGCTTCTGGACGACAGATCTTCGGTCATGAAATTACTGATGATGAAACCAACTAGGTTTCGAATGCAGTCTAATTAGAAGTCGGGATATGAGGTGAGGTAATCAGAATTTATTTTAAATTATACCTCATAGTGATATTTCCTGTAATAGTTCAAGTTATATATTACTTCACTGTATTCATAAAAAGAAGTGTATACAGATTACAGCTTACTATATTATTAACATTGAGAGTTACAATAGCTTAGTTATTATTTCTGTTCTCTATACTATAATTCAATATCAATCTTTTTCTTTTCAGTTTTCTAAGACTCAAGAATCCCAGTCTAGTCATATATTTTTCTCTTCAAAATAAGTTGACCTTTAATGAGAAATGTTAAATTCCCATTAAAAATCTTCTTAAATAAGAAGCCACCATTCGCAGTCGAATAAAGGTTAGTAAGCCTTTGGCACTCTCGGGAATTATAATGTATAAGAGAAAAATTTGCATTTATATTAAAGGCTTGGTATAACTCAGTAGCAGAGGATTAGTGTATAAAACTAAAGGTCCTGGGTTCAAACCCCAGTCTAGACACATATTTTTCTCTTCGAATATGTATATATATATATACACACAGTAGACACTGGTTAATTCGACTTTCGATAATTCAAATAATTGGGTAATTCAAATATAAGTACAATCCCCTTGAAACTCCTATTTAAAATAATGTTAAAAGTCCATGTTTAGTTCGACGTTTTGAAGCCAACATTTGGATAACTCAAAGCCACAATTCAATTTATTGATAATGAAGAAAGTAATCTGGATTCTATAAAAGTTGAAATATGGTTGAAAAATTCCAAAAATTCATCTACTACCCGCATTCCTATTTGCTTATTGTTAAAGTCCAGTTAGATGGCAAGCAAACTGGACTGTATTGTCCAGTTCTTTGTGTCATTGGGTACAGTACATAAACACCCACCCGTCACTTAATGCCCAAAAACTGAGAATAATGCATGTACCCTCCCTTACGTTTACAGTACAGGTATACATGTACACATACAATACAGTTAATAACTTCAGTCAGTACGAATCTACTAAGTGACTCAATTCACAATGTCGAAACGTGGAGTGTACATCAGTTAAACAATGACAAAAAAATTTAAAGTCCTCAGGGAAGTAGAGAAATGAACAAAGAAGAAGTGTGATATTGTCAAGGAATATGCAAAACTGCCAAACACTTTATCCACCTACATAAACAAAAAATAATGGAGAGTTGGAACCTTTCAAAGTGGTAGAAGTAGGAAACGTGTAAGAGGAGGTGAATTTCCTGGTTGAAACAATCGCGTGATCGTATCATACCATTGGGTGGCCCATTAGTGTGTGCCAAGGCTGAAGACTTTGCAGAAAAGTAGGACATTAAATTTTTTAAAGCAAATGGAGGTTGGTTCACTGGTTTTCAGGAAAGAAATGGCATTTCATTTAAAAAGGTGTGCGGTGGGAGTGCTTCAGTTAATAGGGAAACAACTAATGAGTGAATTAGTGGATTACCTGAATTCACAAGGATTTACGAATCAAAAGACATCTTCAATGTGGATGAAATTGAATTTTATTTCAAGTGTATGCCTAACAAAACATTCATGTTTAAGGGGGAGCAGTCTTGTACTGAAGTGCTTTAAACTTGTGTCAAACTACACATTTTATGACAAAATATGAAAATTAAAAGGTGAGTTACAGAGCATGTTAATTAGAGTATTTGCATGAAATAAATTTGTTACAAGGTACAGTACTATGTAAAATGAAGTGTCTTTTGTTAATTCGAAGTTTTGATAATTCAAATTTTTAAAACTTCCCCCTTGAGTTTGAATTAAAAAGTGTCCACTTTATATATAAAATAAAATATCTTGGAGGTTAATAATTCTGAGCAAGATCATCTGCAAATTCGTTTATAATGTTTTTGATAAACAATGAAAATGAAAACACACAAAGTGGTAATACGAGAGGATCTTCCGACCTACGGCCGGACTAGCGGGAAAATCACATGTGGCCGCTGAGATCTCAATCCACATCACAGCAACTGCACAGCTCTTTTCCTACTTCTTTCACTTGGTTCATGCATGACATGAAATGGCAAAAACAAGTTTCATACATTATGACAGGAGATATTGAAAATGTTCTCCTCCTACTTCCACACATTTTCGGCACCTTGCTAGGAAACCCTCATTCACACACATTAGTTGCTGTTCTCTTATTGAATTTATTTCTGTCTTGATATAATCTTTCAGATCGTCTAATGTATAGGGGTTTCTTGCATACACTTTATTTTTTTTAAGTACCCCCACAAATGAGAATAGCAAACAGTTAAATCTGGCGACCGTGATGGTCCGCACTAATAACCCAATATTAAAAAAAATTCACTAATTAATTTTAATGAGTCTTCAGCTGTATGTGCAGTAGCAGAGTCTTGCTGGAAATATCCATTTCGACAATCAATATCAGTCAGTTCTTCGAAAAATGGTTTCAATATGTCATCTATGCATCTTTGTGCATTAATTGTGTTATTAAAAAAATTGGTCCTATAATAATAATACAGAATTATTCAGTAACCATTCTCCGCACACCATACTACTATCCGTTCGTCATGCAGGGAATTTCATTTAACGTGGTTGGGGTTTTTGCTGGCTCGAATACTTATTATTCTGCGATGAAATATACCCATTTAAGTGGAACCAGGCTTCGTATGATAACCATAGATCAATTATTCCAATATTAATGTTCTGCAATATCCAATTACAAAAATGTAACAGCATCTCAAAATCATGTGGCTGAAGTTCATGCATTACAGTTATTCTGTATGGTTTCAAATGTAAAAGTTTCGTAGCTCGCAATGTTGACAACTTCGAACTACCAGTTCACGTGCAAGTCATCTTAGTGATTTTTTTGGCATATGTTCTAATCTTTCTCCTATTTCATCTAATTTTCCTCAGCAAGCACACGTTTTGTTACCTTTGGTTTCTTATTGAGCACAGAACCCATTTCTCTAAATCTGTTTACAGGTCGTCGAACGGTATTTCTATTTGGAGGATTGTGTTTGAAATCACCTAATGACTTCTATGCAAGACTGTTTTCACATAATTATTTTACATAAATACCCTATGCTGTACTGTAAACACAGACGAGGCATAATAACTATGAACTAAGACCACTAATATGAGAATACACAATGTGTGTTTCACCTTACAAGCATGCAACTCCAATTGCCTCGCCAGGCAGTTAAGTGTCAATATCTCGGCGGTGGCACGAGTTTATGTCTTACAGTGAGCCGTGCAGTTGCTATGCTGCGTGACATGGTGTAAGGTCTCAGTGGCCTCAAGCGCTTCTCCCACTAGCCTGGCCATAGATCGAGAGATCCTCTCTGTATTAAAATCTCAAGTATAATCAATATTTTAAAAAGTAATTCCATATAGACTGCAGTTAGTTATAAGTACGATTCAAGCAGCTGTGAAATTAACCAAAGTTCTCTCTTGTGGCCACATTTGTAACTAATTAGACGCAACAAATTTATTTGGGGTATAAATTTATAAACACGATATTGTCAAGAAACACAAGTATACTCAGACTTTGAAGTTCATGAAAAATCAAAATCCTGTATATTCTTGGGATTTTAAGTTAAGGGCTTAAGTTATATATAAGTAATATGGTTATATTATTTTTAGTCTGGACATCTTACCTCAATATTAATGTTGATTTGTTCTTGGACATGTTTCAAAACAATTCTGTTTTATCGTCAGTCTGGGAAAGCTGACGATAAAACAGAATTGTTTTGAAACATGTCCAAGAACAAATCAACATTAATATTGAGGTAAGATATCCAGACTAAAAATAATATAATTAAAATAACCTCAAAATATAACTTCCTAAAATTAAATATTAAGTAATATGGTACTGGACATCACAGTGAATACAGCATTCCAAGTACAGGCAGGAAAAACTACAATCTGACATCAATAAGTGCTGGCCAGATTTGACATGTAATATATAAGAAGAAGGGTAGGTGATTAGGAGAGTGATGGTTAAAAAGAGGTAGTAAGAAGAAAAGGTAGATAAAGAGGAAAACACTTTGAGAAGAAAACTTGAAGATGAAATCACAAAAGAAGGAATGACATGGCAGGAGATTCTTCTAGGCAAAATTTGTATCAAAAGTAATTTAGTAAATAAAACATGTTCATCATATAAAAACAAGCATATATTTTTTAAGTTTCATCCATGAGAATAACATTATTTACTTTTACTGCATGGGTTCCTGTTTATTTTCAATCTACAATGCAAATATTGGTAGAGTTTTCAAATCTCCATGTATACCACATACTTGGAAGAAAATGTAATGTTCTATGCTAGTTCATTTAGTAGGGTGTAATTTTTAATAAGCAGACATTTGGCACCAATGCAAAGTGATAGCCTTCATGCCATAAAGTACTTTGAACCCTTTTCTTGCAAAGGAAACTCAGAATTTAATACTGCAAAGAAATAATTTATCAATGAATTTTAAGTTTGGCTTGATAAAGGTAATCACATCCCTGTTACATTCTTAGAGTTAATGGGATCATATATACATTTCATATGATGTGGAATTGCCAGATCCCTAATACATTAATTAATAAATGGATTTAGGTTTTTACGACTCACCATGTAATTGTAGACTTCTTGAAAACCAGTTTCGATACACTACATATCATTATCAATTCCCTCTAACTATTAATTTTATACTTCTCCACTATATGCAGTATAAACTCATAACTAAGTCACAGGCACTATCGAACTCATAGGTTCATAGCCATGCAGACATAAGCTCTCCATACATCCCTATCCTGAGCCAATGTTTTCCAATAATTTCCTGTGTAATCTACTTCCCTCAAATCATGGTTAATGTTATTCTCTCACCTCGTTATTTGGTCTACCCCAACTGGGCATTTTCCCTCTGGTTTTCCTACAAGATGCTTCCATGACCCTCTTTCATTCCCCATTTGTGCCACATGTCCTGTCCATCACAGTCTATTAGACTTAAGTGTTCTTATTATATCTGATTTCCTATAAACAAACCATTGTTATGTAGTCCTCTCCATTTGTCTGCATATAGGCTCATACATTGTTAAATTTTATTTCATCCCCCACTTAAAATTCAAAGATATGAAAGGAAAAAAATAAGACATATAAATTAAAGTTTACCCTTTTAGGAAAGAGATTGAAAACACTTTCAACTTGGATTTTTTTTTTGCGTTAACTTTATGAGAATCTCAATTGCATGTTGTGAAAAATTAAACATTTCCCCCCCTTTAATAAATAAAATGAATCGTAAATTATCACACCTCATACATTCCGTGTTCTTCAAAGCACAGGAATGCAGTTTCATGGACAGTTGTTCCTATCTTCAGCCATCTTTATGACTGTTGAATTTTCATCTCCACCCTCATCTTCTAAACTGCCATCTAGTGTTGATTTGATTATGAGGTGAGAGAATTACGATTTATTTTATTTATTAACTTGAAAGCCTCAGAATGTTATTTCTCATAATAAGTCGTCTTCTTCTTCACTTCCTGGTTTAGGCAAGAGTTGCCTATTCTACCCCTCCCCCCAGATTTCAGTGTTGTCTTCCAAAAAAAATTGAAAATTTTTACTTGAACAAAACATGATTGGAATGTGCCTGCTAGAAATTTTTCAGCTTTTCTTCTTTCCAAAATAAGTACCATAAAGACAAAAATTCCATTTTTTCCTGAGCTCTTGAAGGCATGAAATCAGTGTTAGCACTTTATTTTTTTAAATCAAATGACTATGTGGATTAGTATAATATTTTAATTAATAGATTTTTATTTTTATCATATTTTTTTCTCTAGTTTGTTGTATGCCTATTTGTTTAAAGTTGTGTGAAATAGCTAAAAGAATAAATAAGTAGTTAGTTTTCACGATTCCCCTCATAATTGTGAAAGAAATTTAAATTATGTTGAAAAGTTAGGAATTCTGTATAATTCAGATGACAATTTTAGTGAAACTACCATTTTTAGCGACTGTGATGACTATGTGTATGATGTAGCAGTGGCATATGCTATAGTAGATGATGACAATGGTGATGAAGAAACTAAAGTGTAGAATTTCATTTGGGTAGGAATGGAACACTATCAGCGAAGAAGAGAAAAGTTCTGTGGTAGCAGCGGACCAAGAAATTATGCTTAAAAAATGGAAATAGCTTTTTGGATTGTTTCCAATAATTTTTTGACAAGGATGTCATATCAAAGTTACTAAAACAAACAGATATACCAATGAAATATGAATACCAGAGGCAATCTTCTATCTCTTCAATCACTTGTTCATATATGGACATCTGTGGGAGAAAGTTAAATTTATATTCAATTAAGACTATAATTATGATGGGAAATGTACAGAAACAAAAAAATTAGGACACATTTTTCAAAAAGGAGAATAATATCAACTCCAGGGTTCTCTGATGTAATTTTTTGGGATAGATTTGAAATAATATAAAAGTTTTTCTATTTTATTGATGACTAATGCTTTTCCCTCAAAGCTATTCAAAATATATTCAATCCTATACAATCTAAATTCTAAATTTCAAGAATTCTACTTTCATACACAAAACACATCAAACCAAGAAAGATGGACACAACAGGCTCTCTTTTTATGCAGTATATTCCTCTCAATGCTTCTGAATTTTGAATAAAAACTTGAACTTTGTAAATCAACTACAAGCTATTTGTGGAGTTTCAATGTATGTTCTTATAAAGAAACCAATACAAATTAACCCCTCAAATCTACTAGTGCACCAAAACTGAGGCTATAGTAATGAAACTAATGGAACCATTATGGACATATGTTGTGGATGTATAATTATTATAACTAGAGCAAGGAATTTTATGAAATTTCACGTTTTAAACTATTAGCCCGAGAGCGCTGAGACAAAGTATCTGTACATTTTATGATATGTAGAATCAAACAAGACTAATTTTTTTTCATATTTCATAATATTTTGGCAAAATGTTCATATTTTAGTGAAAATTTCATACTCCTTTATATTTTTCAACTTTCAAATTCCGGTTTTTTTTTCAATAAAAGTTCTAGGAATTCATTAAAATGTTTTTGAAATGAATGTATTTATTTAATTTTTGACAGTGCTATGTGGTAGACAAGTGAACATTCTTTAGTAATCCCTTCTGAATAAGATAAATAGATATATTTTAAAGCAAATAATTAGACGAGGAATCACAGAGTGACCGTTTTAAATGGAGGTTTCTGTCCTAAACTTGATCCCCAGAAAAAGAACATGAGCCTAGATGAATAAGTAGAAGAACAATGTTGGAATATTCTGTAGTCAGGTAGCTGTCAGTTCATTCTTGCTACCTGTGGACAGTCCTTACTTTGTGACCAGATAACAGCATTTAAATGTAGGAAAGACTGCTGCTGCTAAACTTGAAGCAGTGCTTCGTGAGATTAGTAAAGTATGTAAGGACAACATTTTTCTCACTTACATCAAACAATCAAATATAGCATGATGCAAGTAAGCTGCAATAACATCGTGTGATGTTGAGCATAATTTTTCATCATGCAAAACAATTCTGACAGATAAGCCTTATAGTTTACTATCAAAAAATCTAGAAAAAACTTCTGTGTATTGCAAACACAATTGACAATTTGATTGTTCAAGGCACAAGTAGACCAAGACTAGACACTATGCTAGACTAATTTCATGAAAAAAACTAACATTAAAATAATTCTAATTACATTTCACCATGTTAGTAGTTCAGTATAAAATATAACTGTAATTGCAA
Organism: Diploptera punctata; assembly: GCA_030220185.1. Classification (NCBI taxonomy): domain Eukaryota; kingdom Metazoa; phylum Arthropoda; class Insecta; order Blattodea; family Blaberidae; genus Diploptera; species Diploptera punctata. The sequence continues at coordinate 485,212 of JASPKZ010003838.1, read as the reverse complement.
AGAGAGCTCTGAAACAATCCCTAGAATTAATTATAAACTCATAACTTAACATCTTGTTCCTCCAAATATGACATACTGGAATGGTCTACTTGTGTTCTGAATCGTCCAATTTAATGTTATCGTTACTTTTGCATCTACGGGAATTTAATATCTTTATGCAATGTAAAAATAACAATAATCCAAACTATACCGGCTCTAAATTTTGTTAGTGTTATATTCCATGAAAGCTGTTTGTTTTGGTTGCAATGTTTTGTTTCTTGTATATGTTGGATTTCATAATTAAATATCATTCAATACATTAATTAATCGTACTATATATAACCTCTCAGTTTTTATTTATTAAGATAAAGTGATTCCACTAAAGTCTTGGGAGGCCCTTGGGGTAGTGGCATGTTGAAGCTCCCATATTTCTAGACAATAGGCCTGAGATGTCCGCCGGGTTGTTGGATCTGCCTAACAGCTGCATTTGTGCCCATATTATGCACCTAGTACTCATTTCCATTAGGAGCTGAGTCGACCCCAGGGCCACAATGCCACCAGAAGGTCTGGTCCAGCTAAAAAATCTTGACCACATCAAGACTCGAACCCACAAATTTTCCGTTTCTACCATGTTTCCTTATACAACTATGCAATGGCGTGATCCATTAAAATTGTTTCAAATCATGAACATGATATTTTATATTGGGTCAGGATTAATGAAAACGCGAATTAAAATTGAAATACAGTGAACATTTTGATTTCTTGAGCTATAAATAAGTTCTGTTTGCCCCATTTATGTGCTAGTATGTACAATTATAAGTTATAGTGGGCCTATGTATATAAATATACGTAAAAAGTTAAGAAAATAGTAGCTTCATAATATTTTTGTGTTATAATTTTGATATTTTTCATATTTTGTCTTTATGATTTCATATAATTTTCTTCATATAATTCCTTGCTCTAATTATAACAGTTCTGTATTAGCAAGAAAGTTCAAAGTTGCGTACACAATGGATTGTGCTGGAGACTATCTAAATAGGAAAATGTTTAAATTCAAGCAAAAGAAAATAAATAAATAAATACAAAAGGTGAAATCTTTTTAAACACTCAGGGCATGTTAATAATAATGAAAATAAATGTCTCATTCAGGCAATGTGCTGATCATATGTCACTCATTGCCATCTGTAGGAAAGTAAGAGTAAATATATTTTGGTCAAGAAACTCCTGCAAGGTAGTATCCATATCTCCAAGAGGTACGTATGGGTATGAAATGGTATGACAAAAAAGAATGTCACAATGGTGTCCACATATCACAATATTGGCACTAAATAATAATAACGAGGGACAAAGAGGTAAAGAAACCACTGTTATTGAGTATAAATCTAAATAGGGAGGGGAGATACGAATCAATGTCCAGCTTCTTCATATGTATATGAAGTTTTCAAAAGGCTCTTCAATGCTGTAATTTCAATGCTCTGATTATTTATAAACAAATTTCTGGATGGCATTTGTCATTTAGAATATATCAAGCAGAGGCATTGTTCATAAAGTATGCAAATATAAATGTCAAACCAAGGTCAGAACAGCATACATCTGACAATTCTGTAAACAGACTCACTGAGACACATTTAATAAGAAATGTACCTCTAAAAAGTGAAAATTCAAAGGACTAAAAGTAATGTGTTGTGTGTAAAAAAAAAATGGTAAAGGAAAACATCGGTGTACTGGAGACAAGAATGTGATTTTGGTCTGCCTGGAGAAGCATTCTGAACTAATGAGGTATATGATTTTTAAGGAATAGATTTTTATGAGCTAAAAACTAGAAAATATTTTATTTTTATAATGAAACATGGAAAATATGTATATAAAAAAGCAAAATTATCATGTTTCAATGCTTGAAAAAAAATTATTATAAAAAATCACTCACCAATCAAGGTGAGATAGTGAAGTGTTAAAAAAAACTTGCTGCTGAAGTGAACAATGAAACTTTAATAAATTACAATAGCATGTAGCATTATGAGGTTCATAATAAATTAGGCGAGTCTGTATCATCTATTTTAGGTAAACATTTTTATCACTCACATCATATTCTTCTTCTTTTTTTACTTTAGGCTAGTTTTGGAACTTTAAACTTCAGTTCCATCTTCAGTAATTTTGTGTCCATTGTTCTCTCATCTTGAAGAGCCACCTTTTGCTCCCTCTGTTGGTAGACTGAAAAACCTCAAAATCAGGTCATTATCCCCCAGGAATTTCAAACTTTATTAATTTCTCCTTTCATTTTTTGAATGGGAGAAATTAATGAATTTTGAAATTCTTGGGGATAATGACATGATTTCAAAGTTTTTCAGTGTACCAACAGAGGGAGCAAAAAGTGGCTCTTCAAAACAACAGTACAGTCATGAAACTACTGAAGATGGAAATGAAGTATAAAGTTCTGAAACTAGTTTAAAATAAAAAAGAAGAAAAATATGAGGTGAGTGATGAAAATTTTACCTAAATAAGAATACCTCATAGTGTGAACTCCTAAAAAAAACAACATAAAACACGATGTTTTTATTATTAATTTTATACATCTCAATGATGGATAAATCATATTTAAAGAGAAAAATTATACGCTCAGACCGGGACTTGAACCCGGGACCCTTGGTTTTCTAGTCCAAGTGCTCTACCATTTGAGCTACCTGAGCAAGTAGCTCAAATGGTAGAGCACTTGGACTAGAAAACCAAGGGTCCCGGGTTCAAGTCCCAGTCTGAGCGTATAATTTTTCTCTTTAAATATAACATAAAACAAGTTTTTATTATGCCTGCATATCATCATCAGCATGTTCAGACTTGAATTTTACGTTGTCGGCCCTGGATGCTGGCTCCCACTACATCTCTTGGTAGACCGAACAACTTGCAAATCAAATCGTTTTTCCCAGAATTTCAAAATTCATGATTCAATTTCAGTTTTTCTGGATGTAAATCTTCTCCCAAACAGCAAGTTCTTTTGTACTTTCTAACTCTTTTAATAATTTTGTGTTAACATAGATTTTATGTTTTTTCTGAACAAACATGAACAGCTACTGCTCAGGTAGCTCAGATGGTAGAGCACTTGGTCTAGAGAACCAAGGGTCCCGGGTTCAAGTCCCGGTCTGAGCGTATAATTTTTCTCTTTAAATATGAGCTACTGCAGATTTTGCTACTTCTCCATTTTTTTACATTTCTAATGTGTTCTTTCATTCTAATTGTCAAGTTTCTCTTTGTTTTTCCTATGTATATCTTATCACAATCAGCACAGTTTATCTGGTATATTTCTGATTTCTTGTAATCATCAATCTTTTCATTTTTGTTAGTTTTGATTAGTTTATTTAGTCTGTAATGATTTTTTTAGTGCTACTTTGATATTAAATTTTGTCTACAATCTTTTGGAATTTATTGTGTGCCCATGGATGAATACATAAATTTCTTGTATTTTTTCAATTTCTTTTTCTATATGAAGAGTGCTTTCGTTCATCAATTTTTGTTTTTTTGTACTTACCTATTTTTATGTGCATCATTTTTTTCTTCCAAGAATATTTTCCTTTTTACTTTAATTACGTGGTTTTTCTCTAATTCAAAATTTTCTTTGCTCAAGGGTATGTTTACAATCTATACAATAAGCTGTTAAAGATACAAATTGTTGTATAATATGGTTGAATTCTCTTGATTTAATAATAATTACCTATATATGTTTTTTTTTCTGTGAGTACCGAGTTCAACATGAAAAAATGAAAATAAAATTTGGTATTCACAGAAAAGAAACACATATGGATAATTATATTATATTAGTTGTAAGTTCTTCAGTCTAACAATAGATGGAGTGGAAGTCGACATTGAGGGCTGACAACATTAAACTCAACAGTCTGGACAAGCTGATGATACACAGACAAATTTAAATGTGTCCCAAAAAAACACAACTTTTACCAGATATGATGTTACAGACTCAACTTATTTATTAATTAATTAAATAAAAATAAAACGTAGTTTTATTTGATTTTCATATTTATTATATAATTCAGTGACAGCTGTTTCGGTACACTGTACCTTCTTCAGACATGTTAACAAATTATGAATTGTGTTCCAACTTGTAGTAAAAAACTGTTAAATTCTCAACTTGATTTGAATGAATCCCCTTTGTTTAATTTAAAAATTTAAATAAATATTGTTGTATTGTTGCTTAGATCAGTTGGAACACAATTCATAATTTGTTAACATGTCTGAAGAAGGTACAGTGTACTGAAACAGCTGTCACTGAATTATATAATAAATATGAAAATCAAATAAAACTACGTTTTATTTTTATTTAATTAATAAATATGGATTTTCATCAAGTAAACACCAACTCAATTGATTATTATTTATTAATGAATACTTTCTCCAAGTATTCCATCACAAACTAATGTTGGTTTCCTTGGAACAATGCACAATACCGGGAGAAGAACCATTCAACATCATAAGTAAATAATCTTCCATATTTCATTAAAAGATTTTTGCTGACAAAAATTTTCTATTTTAACGTTTACTTGCCTTTCCAAAACTTAATCAATTTTATGTTTAGTATGAAATTTCCCACTTTTTGACAGAAAAGAGTCTTTCCATTATTTGTAAAAATTCCATTAAATTAAGCAAAATATTGATGCAAATGAGAATGAATACTTGACTTCATTTTCAGCATTATATCATAAATCACTTCACCTAATATATTGGTATTTTGTACACAGTCTGATGTAATCAAGACACATGACTTTACTCTGACTGGCAGACAAGTGAAATGCATCTGCCTAATCAGAAATAAGGGATTCCCCTTCGAGCTAGAAAGCAGAATGAAGTTCACAACATGGCAAAATAGTTTAAGAATGAAATTCATCCACACTATGCTTTCATTAATATGAAAAATGTAGAAGTTTTTTGAATAATTTAAAAATTAGAACAAAAAAAAACAGCAATTTAACAATTTAAGTTATTTAGCCAATTTTTTAAAAATATGTATTTACATAAAAAAAATCATGTATGTTTATGTGAAATGGATTATTTGTATGTAGATTAAAGTGTTCTGGTTTGGAATTTGTGCCTTAGTTTCAGTCTTCAATCTATAAAAGATCTAATTGCATAAAAATCCATTTCCTAGTGATTATAATTCAAATTTATTCAGGAATTTTAAATATAGGTTATTACTTGTATTTCTGAGAATTTACACATGAATATCAAAACTTTTAGTGTAGACTGTACACAATTGTTCTAAATGGCAATGTCAAAAATTTTACCCTCCAACTCGTTAAAATGTGTTTTGTAACAAAAACCCCACACCATACCAAGCAAGGTGTATCCGAAATACATATAAATTTTAATTTTTCTATGTATTTAAAAAAAGTAATATTGTTTAAATAAATTGAAATGAGATATTCGGGGAGGGATGAAAAATGAATTAAGAAAATAAGAACTAACATTTATCTAAAATTATATTAAAAAAAGATAATGAATTATCATAATGCAATTTTTTTCTTTCCGACAGTGAAAATGTTGCAAATTTTATAATTTTTAACGAATTCATAACAATATCTTTAAAAGTTTTCAAATGTTTAAATCTGATCTGCCCATGCATCAAGAAGCAATTTAAATACATTGGCCTTGTTTATACCATAAAATAAAATTACAAAGATTTATAAAACAAAGATGACGATGTTGGGAATTTGATTATTTTTATGTATTTCAAAAATAAAAAATCAAGTTTCAGCTTGAAAACACACTTGTGGAATGCTAAATATAACTCATGCCATCAGAGGTCAGTATGAGCATCAATCAAAAAGTAATGACTTATTTTTTTTAATAAGTTGGTTATGTAAAAAATTTCAATTTGGCAAAATTCCTCAAACATTCTTCTCCAATCCACTGCAGTAATAATATCCTAACTCAATGGGTGGCAGCACTGCATCCTCTTGTAAAATGGCTGATATTGACGTACGTATTACAAGCATTCTATAATTGAATTCTTGAATGCGGAAGGTGAAACGCCCTTATGCATCCATGAATGATTGAAAAATGTGTATGGAGATTCAACAGTGGATATCAGTACTATTATATGATGGGTTCATTGTTGTAATGAAGCTGAAACACAACTGGATGATGAAATGTGGAGTGGAAGACCGGCAACATTAGTGACTCCATGCAACATTCAGCGAGTCGATGAGATCATTCATGAAGACCGCCGGGTAACTACAAATGAATTGTCTCTCATTCTTGCCATCAGTAAAGGTAGTGTGACGATGATCATTCAACAACTGGGGTACTCAAAAGTTTGTTCACAAATGTTAAAGAGACTACACACCAGTCATCATACCACTGAAGAGAACATGAAACTTGGATGGGAAGTCTTGCCTCATCCATCTTACATTCCTGATCTAGCACCATCAGGCTTCCATCTGTTCTGGCCACTAAAGGAAGCTCATTGTGGGATTCATTTTGAGGATGAGGAGGCCGTAAAAACATCCATGTGTCAATGGCTTAGGAAGCAAGTCCATGCATTTTACCACAGTGGAATACATGCCCTTGTTAAAAGGTGGACAAAAATAGTGGAGAAGGATGGAGATTATATTGAAAAGTGACAAAAAACCGTCAATGTTGTGGGTTTCATTGTTGTAAAGTGCATTTAATTATCTTCACAATTAAAAGAGAAAAAAAAAAGGAGACATTACTTTTTGACTGACCCTCATATATGAATTGCTGCTTTATGTTATTTATCTAAAATTATTTATCAAATAAAATTATCTTGATATTTGAAAGATGCAACAATATTTCTCCAACTTTTTTAATATGTGTAAGGCAGCAACATACCAATGTCTGAACTCGTTCAATTTTCTGATTAAAGAAAAATTATTTGATATCTGAAGATGTTAACTTGAGAGTTAAGAAACTATATAGAAAATAGGGGGGAAAAATTATCACAACGCTTACCACATCGTTCATGCCTGATCTGCATTTATCACATCTCCAATCTGAAATATGTGACTTTGGCAAAACTGTCACACCATAACACCCTACATGGACACACACAGCACAGTCACGACATGTCAGCAATGTGGAATTGTCTATGTTTTCACGCCCCTGTTTGCATGCACTCCCGCTAACTGCATCCTGCAAATAAAAATTCTAATTTTAATGTACAAATAAAAAAATTCTACTTATAACTTATCTTTATTTGAATTAATTTCTCTCAACACACAAAGAAAAATCCTTAAAGTTGTCTTCAAAAGTACTGTGTAATTATGCTGACAATACAATGTTTAAAAAAGTACAACTTTATTAATAACTAGGTCCACTCAACTAACAATATGCATTAACAAATTTCATGCAATTTCACTCTAAAATTGTGAGGATACATTTTCACATAGCTCTGTGCAAAAAATACTGAAATTATGTATATATACGAGGACATTTCATAAATGATGCACAGGTTGGTATTACTGTGGATTCGATGATGCAACAACAATGAAAATTATGTCAGATGTAGTTGGGAGCATGAGGAAGAAGCATGTGTTTTTGTTTTTTCACTGTGTAATCTAACATAAAATTGGCAAGAGGTAAAAATGGACCCTGCAGGGGTCTTGGTACTGTGATTGTTGAAGACCAGAGGTTGTACATTAAGATCAAAATTTTATGTGCAAAAATCCGACAGGAATCCACAGTTCATTAAGTGAAGTTTGTAGTGACAGTTTACAGTGGACCGAAGTAAATCCAATGAGTGGAGAGCTTCAGATTCACCACATTCAAAAAAATTTTGATGCACTCAATCAAAGGTCAAGCAAATGATGATTTTTGCTTATGATCACCAAGGAATCATCATGGTAGATAGAGTCCCATGTGGAACAAGTGCCACAGCACTGTACTATCTTAACTTCATGCAAAACCCATGCAGAAAAATGCACAAAACCTGACCTCAGTTACTCGAGGCTGGGCCACTTATTCTCTATGACAAATCCTGTCCACATATCAGCAAGTTGTAGCCCAAAAACTGCACAATACAGATGTGAAGGGTTGCCGCATCCTCCCTACAGCCCGGACATGAGTCCACCAGACTTTTTCCCAAAGTTGAAAGAACCTGTGCATGGTCGTCGTTACCCTCTGGTCTTGAACAGTCACAGTACCTGAGACCAATGCAAGGTCCATTTCTACCTCTTGTCAATTTTATGTTAGAGTACACAGCGAAAAAACTAATATACCTGATTCTTTCTCAAGCTCCCAACTACATTTGACATAATTTTCATTGTTGTTGCATCATGCAATCCACACAGTAATACTAATCTGTGCATTACTTATAATATTTACTGTTAGTATACTTTATTAACCCATTGGATACTTTTAACGAGTTTCCCTCGTGAGCAGGTAGAAAGTCCAAACAGCTCCACCACGACCTACAATCATTGTGTTAAAACCCTCCTCTATAAGAAGTTGGCCCTTTCTTTAGTAATTAAAATCTTCTGTTCACTATCTGTAAAATTTGTTGCATGTTTATGTAAATCATATATGTAGGCCTAGTATATTGTATAGTTTATTATACTGTAGTTATAATTTATAGAATAGCATATTTGTAGGTATTTATTATGGTAAAATATATATGTAGATTCAATGTTTTTTTTTTTAATTTCATGGTTGTAAATTTAACGTTTTTAGAAACTTGCCCCCTGATGAAGTGAAGGCCTATTTTGCATTATGCATCCTAATAAGTCAAGTTAGAAAACCTAAAATAAAATTGTTCTGGAGCAAAAGAGCAATTTTAGAAATGCCCATTTACAGCAAAACTATGCCTATCAAAAGTTTCTTCCTAATTTCGAAGTTTCTTCACTTCAATGATAAATCCGTAATTAAAGGTGACAGAATTAGCTAAATTGGATCCATGATAGAGTACTTCAATACAACATTTCTGTCCTTTTATGTTTCAAGTGAAGACATTTCATTTGATGAATCTCTTACGAAATTTCGAAGTAGACTGGCTTATGTTCAATTCAACCCCTCTAAACGGACGCGATTTGGAATAAAATATTATAAATTTTGCGAGTCTTCCTCGGAATATGATTCAAACATACACAGGACAAGATGCACAAGAAAACTGAGATTTTACTGCAAATGAGAGTGTAGTACTGGAATTAGAAAATCCGTTCATAGAGGAAGGATACACTTTATAATTAGACAACTTGTGTTCTTCTTGCAATTTATTTTTAGAGCTCAATAGACGAGAGACATATCAGGGACAGTCAAATCTAACAGAGGGAATATATAACTATGGATTTAGCATTGAAGTGGAAAGATAGGAAAGACATTTATTTATTATCATCTAAACACGAAAATGCCGACATGACCAACACCGGTAAGAAGCAATGGAAGAATAAAGGCGGAGAACAAGAAGAAAAAGTCATAAAGGCTAAATGTATTCTAGAATGCAATAAAGCTATGGAGGGAGAAGATCGACATGACAAAGTTGTGGCTTGTTTTCCAGTAATGAGGAAGGATACAGAAAAAAATTCTTTTTACATTATCAATAATTTGAGATGATATATCTCAAGAACTTTCTTTGATTTGATAATATATAGCTCTACGCTTTTATATGTTTAGTTTCATTTATGTTTATAATATGCAGTATTATATTGTATTGTATTTTTTTCTATTCCTGTTAGAACATATTGTGTTTACTTTAAATTAGCTGACCGAGAAATGTTAGTAAAAGATGGTTTTTGAAATGTTTGTAAACTTTCACAGCCTTGAAAAAAACCAAAAAGGTAACATGATACATTGCACAAAAGAGGTTTGTAGGCAGGCTATTCTTAAAAGTACAAAATACTACAAGAAAAAACAGGGGGTAAACAAACTATCTGAAAATGTGAGAGAACACAGTATGCATGGTCTGCGTAATCTGATTTAAAATCCAGTGCAACCGGAGTAGAGCTGAGGATATTTAAATGGGTTTCCAGTGAACATACCAGGCACTTTAAACAAGTCTTCAATGGGTTAATTTGAATATTAGTTGAAGTAGCTTTCTGATTAGACAGAAAGGATATGAATACCATTGAAACTTCTCCAATTTTATCTTGATTTAACATTTTATACTATGGTTTAATTCTAATAGACTTTTATCTTTGAAGAAACCCTATAGGAAGAATGTTAGTTTAACATCTGGAGGTACCTCTGTCAAAATCAAATCATCTTCAAAGTATGTACAATTATTTAAACCAAGAAATGTATTACCAAAAAGAATGCATAGTACAGTGATGTTCAACTTATTATCACTTGTGGAATAATAAGAATTCACAGATATACTCCATACTTAGGAACTCCTTGTTTACAGGCAGAGAGGTGCAATGGCAAACTATTAACTTTATTAGGAAAATAAAAAATCAGAGAGGCTGCAATGGCAAACTATTAACTTTATTAGGAAAATAAAAAATCATTCTCTTTAATGTTATAGTTGCTGTTCCATCCGATCAGGGACAATACTTAGCCAGTATGACAACATACCATGAAATAAGCTCCAAACATTTAGGCTATATGTCCTGCATTGCTACTGTTATACCTTGGCACATCAGCCATAGGTAGATTTACAAGGATTCGGGAAATCTATATAGCCAAACACAGCAGAAGCATTGCACAGAGATTCAACTCAAAGCTTCATGATGCAGAAAACTAATTCGGCAACTTTAAGAGGTGCCACAAATACCCAGGGGATGTGTGAAAACTCATCACTACAACATGATGATATAATTCAGCCGAACTCATCATTAGCCTAGCACTTCAGCTATGATGAGTACAACATTCTAGATCAGCAACCTCCGCCGAAGAATGCTATGGTGATGAGTTCAAACCCATTAATAGCATTTTGTTTGCTGAAGTCATCAGCAAAGGCAACTTAGCTCCTAGACTCAAATCCTGGAAGTACTATGGTGTATTTTGAACATGACCGAAGTTCTAGTCACTGTTGTGAGAAGAGTTTCCCCTATTTGTATAAAGTATGCTATAAGAGCTCATGAAAAGCCATGACCCTCTTTTTTTAAATGTTTGTTACTGATAGAATTTCATCTAACATTAATATCAGAATATTCTCCATCCAGGTAGTAACTGATAATTTTTCAACAATGTAAAACATTGTTCAAGTCCCAGTCTGAGCGATTAATTTTTCTCTTTAAAAATGTAAAACATATGCAAAAAAAAAATAACATGCTCACCCAAAAAATTCTGCCATCAGTTAGCTTGTTTGGTCTCATATATATTTCGCATGTGCCTTTTTAATCACCATTACTAATTAACTAAACCATAGGACCTGTAGTATGTATATTTTCATTAGTCAGATCAAGGTCACTGCTTAGCTGCCATGATTAACCAGTTTACTTCCACAGCAGTTGCATGGGTTAAGATAGATTTCGTGTTGCATGATGCAACCCTGCGCTGAGTTTTAGGACATGAGGGGACAGGATACTTAATCTCCAATATGACCTTGACCTGACTAATGAAGATATGTGCACTATTGTTTTATCTACTTAATTCTTAAAATGGAACTAAAGTATTTATATTATAAAATACTAGCAACATCATCATCAATAGCTATACAGACCAGATTGAATCTTGGCTTCCTTTAGTATTTTATTTTTCTCTTTCTATTTAGCACTATATTTAGCTAACATCAGTAATGGATGGGAAAGAACCACATCCGGAATCGGAATAAAAGTATGCCGTGTCAAGTCTAATATCGCTTTAAAAATGACTTGCTTTAATACTTTGTTTAGAATATACTGTATAACTTATGTTTAAACTGCTATTTATTCTGCTAAAACTAAAATTTGTACTACTATTGTTACGACCAAGATTATATTTGGTCCTTGGCCCAAGCGGTAGGCTATCGGTCGGGACAGTGAAAGTGCTATAATCACAACCAACGGGACATCTGTTGGATATGTCGGAAATATCTGTAAACGGGAACATCATATTAAACATAGGAAAACCATAAAAAAAAACATTTATTATAAATGTTAACATTACATGAGACATATTCAATAATAAAACAATTATAAACATCTTGGGCAAAGAAGCTAGTGAATCGCCATATTGGAACGCGTCGAATTTGAATTAAACTCACTATTTACATGAGAGAGCTCAACTAAGTCAACTGTAGATTATTTAAACCTTTATTAATTTTAACTTTAACTATTTATTTCAACCTTTTGGACTCCTTATTTTGCTAATTCATAGTTATTAAGATTTAACCAAATTAATCTAACATTTTTTGTGTTTCTGAACTTTATAGTTTTGAAGTTAAGTTGATGTTCCACCACAGTGATGAGAATTAAAACTTATACTCACACAGTGAAGAGGATTCATGGTCCTAAAGAAAACTGTAGTGAATACGTCAGTCCCTGCCTCCAGACAGACTTTCGTCTCAAAATCGCAGGTATATATTTGATTATTTTTTCCCTTTCTAATTTCACTTTCTAAACTTGTCCCTAATTGTGGAATTTCTCATCATCACCTTACTTTTCAAACTTTTACCTAATGCAGTCCAACGTTCCACTTTTAATCTGTGTTCCACTTTCCAAACCTTTTTACCTAATGTAGTTCACTTTCCAAAAATTTTACCTAATGTGGAAATCTCTGGTCTTTCTGTCAAAACATGTTGATATTTTTGAAACTACATCCTGGTGTTGTTTTGACAGTTTTCGACAACCACACTGAGTCCAGGATACTTATTATAAAATATTATAAAATTCTACTCGTTTTTTATTTCCTACAAGCCCTAGGTAAGGACTTTGAGTATGACTATTTAGTATTTAAGGGTGATTATTTATTTCCTATCTTTCGGTATAATTAATTAGTATTTTTCATTTATAGTTCTATAGTTTTTTGTAATATAATTAATAGTCCTATTTTCCTTTATTATCATTACGATTATGCCTGTTGCAATAACTATTAATAATAACAAAAAGTTCTATATAGAATACATGATATTGTATTTGACTATGTTTATTAAGCTAGTATACTGCGTATCATACTTATATCACATGTTTTATATACTTCATACGTGCTCTCAATATGACAGTTAATTGTGGCGCAAATGGCAGAAGGATACAATTGGCATTTGTTTATGTTAGGATCACTATAAGAGCGGATAAGATATAGTATTGTACTATGTTAACACACAATAATTTTTTTTATGTTGAGCTGTATTTGACTCACCTCATAGTACTTCTTAACTCCCTCGCAGACTCGAGTTTTGTCACGGCATTTGTGATAATCTCAAGGCTGTATCAAGTTCACAACTGATGTCCAATGGCCTCCTCTCCTGCAGACTGACCTCCGCGCCATCTGATGGCAGATCGACAAACTTCCAAACCAATCCCGTCTCCTTTACACCAGGTAATTCAAAATTCATAGTTATGTTTTTATTCTTGCATATGTAAATTTTTTCCCAAATTGTGAGTTCCTTCGGTTTTTCCAATTGTTTAAGTAATTTTGTTTTGATTTCAATTCTGTGTTTTTCTGACCAGGCATGTGCAGCTATTGCAGATTTTTCTGTTTCTCCATTTTTAACATTTCTAAGGTGTTCCTTTAATCTTGTATTTAAATTCCTTTTTGTTTTTCCTATGTGTATCCTTTCACAATTTTTACAATTAATTTGATAAATTCTTGATATTTTGCAGTCTTCATCTTTTCATTTTTGTTGGTTTTATTAAATTACCCAAACTGTAATCGTTTTTGGGCAGGACTAGTTGCGCATATGGGGAATGAAAGACGTGCATGGAAACTTCTTGTAGGAAAGCCAGAAGGAAAACGCCCAGTTGGTAGACCAAGAATGAGGTGGGAGAACATTAACTACGATTTGAGGGAAGTAGATTATACAGGGAATGATTGGAAATCATTAGCTCAGGATAGGGATGTATGGAGAGCTTATGTCCGCGCGGCCATGAACCTACGGGTTTGATAGTGCCAGTGAGTAAGTAAGTAAGTAATCGTTTTTCGGTGCTAATTTAATGTTGAATTTGTTGTAGATTTTTAAACTTGTTAAATACTACGGGGTGGTATGTGAATTTCCTGAATTTTTTTTTACCAATTTCTTTATCTGTCTGAAGAGTACTTTCATTTATCATTTTTTGTTCCTTGAATATATTTATTTTCTTGTGTATCATCTTTTCTTGAAATCCATTATCCGTTGCAATTCTTATAATGTGTTTCTTCTCTTTATTGAAATTTTCTTTGCTCATGGGGACGTTCATAAGTCTGTGTGTTAAACTATTAAATACTGCCTGTTTTTGTGAAAAATGGTTAAATCCTATTGCTTTCATGTAAGTATCAATGTGAGTTTCTTTTCTGTTGATTCCAAATTCTATTTTCTTTTTTTCTTCATTCCTGATCTATTTAAGGTCTAAAAATGGTATTTTTTGATTATTTTCTACTTCCATGGTAAATTTGATTGCTTTATTACGAATATTTAACAGTTTAATGGCATCTTCTAACTGTTTCTGTTTTACTATTGCTATGATATCATCTACATATCTACTCCAAAATTTAAACATCAAAGGGTATGCTTTGGTTACATGACATTCAAAGTTACCCATAAACATATCTGTCAAGAATGGAGATAATGGATTTCCCATTGCAAGTCCTGATCTTTGTCTATAGTAGTTTCCTCTAAAGGTGAAGAACATTTGATTTAAGCATACTTTTGTTAATTTTATGTACTCTTTAACACTATCACCATCTACTTTGTTTTCTTTCAGCCATTTTTTTTTTAAATCTCCAAAGTTTTGTCAGTCGGGATGTTTGTGAACAATGAAGTGACATCAAATGAGACCAATCTTTCTGACGGTTGATAAATGAAAGTACTCTTCAGACAGATAAAGAAATTGGTAAAAAATTCAGGAAATTCACATACCACCCCTTAGTATTTAACAAGTTTCAAAAAATATTCAACAAATTCAACATTAAATTAGCACCAAAAAACTATTACAGTTTGGGTAATTTAATAAAAGCCAACAAAAATGAAAAGTTTGAAGACTGCAAAAAATCAGGAATTTATCAAATTAATTGTAAAGATTGTGAAAGGATATACATAGGAAAAACAAAAAGGAATCTAAATACAGGATTAAAGGAACACCTTAGACATGTTAAAAATGGAGAAACAGACGAATCTGCAATAGCTGCACATGCCTGGTCAGAAAAACATAGAATAGAAACCAAAACAAAATTACTTAAACAATTGGAAAACCAAAGGAACTCACAATTTGTGAAAAAATTTACATATGCAAGAATAAAAAAATAACTATGATTGTTTAAATACCCAGTGAAAAAGAGAGGGTATTGATTTGGAAGTTTGTTGGTCAGCCATCAGATGGCACAGAGGTCGGTCTGCAGGAGAGGAGGCCATTGGACGTCAGTTGTGAACGTGATACAGCATTGAGAATGTCATAAATGCAGTGATGAAGCTCGAGTCTGTGAGGGGATCAAGAAGTATGAGGTGAGTCAAAAACAACTCAACATAAATTAAAATAAACCTCATAGTGTTATTCCCTACCTACATAACACAACAAATTATTTTACAGTAAGTGAGTGCTGATCTGAACCACGTAAGTCAGCCTACAGTGTACAGAATAATTTCAAGAGTCTCCGAAGCAGCATCAGGTAATATTAAATGGTTCATAAAAATTCCATCATCTGAAGAGGAATTCTATGCATTAAAATGAGGCTTTTTATGAAATTTGACTTCCTGGGAGTTATTGGTATTGTTGACGACACACGTGTACCTTATTAAAAGTCCTGAAGGAAACAATGCAGAAATTTTTGGAACAGAAAACATTATTTTTCCATAAATGACCAGATTGTTAAGAAGAAATCCTCAATATTGATGTGAGCTGGCAAAGTTCTGCACAAGACAGCAGAATTTTTGAAAATAGTAGTATTATAGTTAGTGGATATCGACAGTAAAATTATATTTACACTCCAATTTTTCATCCTAACATGCATCCATAACAAAATTACAACAAATATTTTAAAATAACCAGAAGGAGTTGAGTGAATAATTGGGAGATGAAAAAGATGCTTTCCTTTTCTACATTTTGAACTGCAGAATAAATTGAAAAACACTACAACAATAATAACTTATTTTGCAATTTTGTACAATATAGGCTTAAAATTGGGAATCAGAAATCTGAACTCAAGGAAAGAGAAGAAAGCCTTGACATTCCAGTTACATCTGTTGATGAAATGCAATCTAATAAGAATATATTGAAAGACACTATGTAATATTAAATATTATTTAATAAATGGATTTATCTCACAATTCAATGTCATTTACTAGGGCAAGGAAATTAACGATTTTGCATCTTTTCTTATGAAGGTTGAAACATTGCTTGTATATATGAAAATGTAAGACTTTGAAAAATGGGTTAAATAAAAGCAATTTGTTAGTGCATTTTTTGAATCTTTGTAATTTTAGGGATCAGTCATTTTGAACATTTTTGACACTTTTCTGGAAGGCTGTGAGATTATTTGTATTTAATTTGAGGAATTTTATTACAATTCAGTATTTTTCCCTGTCAATACAATTTCTTGAAATTAAGTACATGTTGTGCTAACTCTTACCCCTATTTTTCAAGGAATGTGCATAATGAACTTTCAGAAATTCAATTTCTTAGAGCTTATGTTATTTCCTACCCCTATTTTTCAAGGAATGTGCTTTATGGACTTGCCCACACTCCCAGGGAAATTCCTATCTCCAGGTAAACTGGCATTGTTGTACTGTTAAGTAGGGTGGTCAGATGTTCCTAGCCATCTGTACGAACACGATAAGAGCAAAATGCCTAAAAAGTAAAGAGAAGTAATAGTGTTAAATTAAAGGAATATGTTTCAAAATGTGGAGAAAATATTTTTTTCATGGACAGTCATATATTATTCTGCAAGATCTGTGATGTGAGAGTAGATGATGAAAAAAAGTTTATGGTAGAACAACACATGTCATAGGAGAATCATATTCGTGGTCTGCAGCGACTTGAAAATAAATCCAGTGTAAACTTACAGCAGATGCTTCTGGGGGAAACTCGTTCAACATTTTCACCATTTTGTGAGAAACTATGTGAAGCATTTTTATCTGCCTATATTCCACTTCGCAAGTTGAATCCTCCTAAAGCAGAAAACTTTCTCAGAAGAGGAGACCTGTAAATTAATTCCAGATTCCAGAACATTCAGAAGAACCTACATGGGTGAGTGCTATGCAAAACTTTGCAACAAGTAAGAGAAAGGATTAAATACAAATTGTATCCTTCAATGAGACTACAGACTCTTTAGGCCATTACGTAGCAAATTTTATTATTGGAGTTCTAGAAGCACACAGCCCTGGAGAACAATTTCTATTACATTGTGAGTAGCTGGACAATGTAAACTACTCAAACATCAGCTTAGTATTTGACCATGCATTGAGAATACTTTTGCCTGATGGGATTTGAAATTTCAATTTATTGCTACTTGTAACAGATGCAGGATGAAAGCTGCTGCTTCTTTAAGTGCACTCTACCCAAAAATCGTGCATTTGACTGGATTTACGCATGCATTACTCTGGGTCACTGAAGAAGTACGTGCAAATTTTTCTGAAGTGGATAAATTAATTGGATGTGTAAAGAAAGTAATCTTATAAGTCCCCTCTTGAGTTCTAGCATTCAAAACATACACTCCAGAAATTCAATTGACCTTTTCGCCTGATTTGAGTAGATGGGGAACATGGCTTGAAGCTTGTAGTTATTATTGCAAGAATTTTGACGTTGTGAAAAAAGTGGTTGATTCTTTCGATAATGGTGTCAATAAAAAAGGCATAAGAACTGTTAGCAGATAAAGAAACTGCTGGTAAACTTTCTTACATAAATACAAATTTTTGGATTCTTCCAGATGTCATAACTTCTCTGGAAAAATCCCAAGTGACATTAGTGGAACAGCTACAAATAGTGGATAAAGTAGTGAATGATTTGAGCTGTGCATGTGGTAAAGTGGGTGATGCAGTGACAATGAAAGTGAAGAAGGTTATAAACTACAACAGGTGGTATACAACATTGTGTTCAATCGGCAGATCTTTGTCTGGTGAACATTTTTCTCCTGCTGACTGAATTAAATCCAGGAGATATTGCCTGTTTTCAGTATGTTCCAATTGCTTCCATTGAAGTAGACAGGAGCTTTTCCGGTTGTAAGTCAGTACTAGCAGACAACAGACAGTCATTTTTGTTTGAGAATCTCCGTCAAGCTGATTGTTAAGTGCAATTCAAAATTGATAAGTGCACTGAAATAAATTTTCTACGATAAAATGTACCGTAACATGTTCTTTAAGTAAATTTAATACTATACTCCCAATATTTTGATGTTATGTTTTATTTTATGTAACTCAGTAACCAAGTGAGTGCATAATGTAATAAATAGCATTTTTATTGGTAACTTTTTACTTTTTATTGGTCATTCTTTAAATTTTGTTGGTAATTTTTTGTAAATTTTTAGGTCATACATTTTTTTATTTTGCATTTCTCACCAAATTATAGGTTATTAAATGCCTTGCCTCACTTCAATTAATCTTCAAGATATTGCGATTTAATTTCTTGCTTAACTTCTTTAAACTCATATTTTTCTAGTTGTGTCTAGTTTTTGTTTCAGTAAATCAATTTTTAGTTGTTCTTCTTTCCTGATCTTGTCTAGTTCAGTGTCCAAATTTAATAAATAATTTGTTTTTACAATTCTCAAATCACTTTCAATATTGAGGCCATCTGACATTGAACTTACATTTTTTTTCTCATTTGCTGGCATCTCGGGTGCCTCTCTTAGAGGTTCATTCTTCAGCCTGATCAGTTGTACAGTCATTGTTTCTGTTTTGGAACTAAATATCAACATGTGAGTTGTATTCTCTTTTTTTATTAGCTTAACAGTATTGGAATCAACACAGTCCAGAATTTCAATATCAATGCCACATGAATCAAGTCCAGGTTCGGCTTGAAGGTTATTGTCAGGTGCTGGACCACCATCAGTTTTTAGTAAACTTCTCCTTTCTACTGTGAATTGTGCCTTCTGATGAAATTTAATATTCTCCCACAGTTTTTTCAACTGCTTGATATTTCTTTTAATATCTTTAGAGAAAGAATTTAATTGTCAGAAAATAGTTTCCCAAGCAGTTTTCTTTTTTCTAACAGAAACAGAAGCAGACTGCCTATTTTCTACAATACCTTTATGTTTTAAAACAAGTTCTCAAAGCCGAACCGTTCATCTATAAAAAAATATTTTTCTCCTTTTGGCATACTTATCAGGTTAAATTTTCGTTATAGCGATAATAATGATATAACCAATGTGTTGCTAGAACAAGTAAACTTGTAAACATAAAAAACACCATTGTATTAACACAACAAGAGTCAGTTCATAGAGTAAAGGATAATTACTGTGCGACAAGTTTCGTTATGACATCATATCTGGCAGCTGTAAGTAAACCCTCACTATGTGAAAATAAGTGGTGTCTATGAATTTGAAATTGATTTGTGTTTACTTATAATAAGCAAATCCTTATTTAAGGGATCACTCATTTTATATAAGACTATGAATTTTGCCCTTAGCCTTCTAAATGAGCATAACCTCATTTCCATATATACACATACTGGGAAAAATGAATATTTATACAAGTCAAGTGTTCAATTTTTCAAAATATTTGATGCCCAATAAATTTCAAAATAATCAGAATTGGGACAACAGAAAAAGGTTTTTTTATATTATATTTTAATGTTTCGAAACTGTATAAGAAGTTTCAAATATTTCTAAAAACATGAGATCAAAAATGTGTCTGGTCTGACATGGTTAACATATTCTGCACAATGTTAAAGTTACTTTACCTTGTGACTTAACATCACCTTTTTCTCCTATGATGCAAATTGTAATGCCTGGGGTTAAGCTCTTCCCCCCAAAATTTTACTAGTGATATATCTTGCACATCCAAGAGATCATTAATGTGCCACACATCTCTCTGACACAGGAACTATGACTTCTAACTTCTTCTGTGAAGGAAGCCATATATTTGAATTTTCTTATTAATCTTGGACAGAAACAAAGAAATGATCCCAACATCTTGGGGCAGTTATGTGGCTCCAAAACAGATGAAAAATAGCTTACCCTGTATCACCTCAAGCACCTGATTACTTACCTTGTAAGTATTGAAGTAGCTGGTTGACATCCAAACTGGACTTGTTGCTGGCTTCTTACTTGGCTCCGTTTCTTTCCAGTTTGTTGGCATAATCCCATTAGACCACTGAAAAAAAAAAATTCACTTCCATAGAGGAGTCCTGCAGATGAATGTTCTATGGAACATTCTAGAGGTGATGTGTATTTATAAAATTGTTGAAATTAAATTTGAAGTTGGTAAATTGTGATTTCAAAATTGGCAATCCTGGAAAAACAATAGACAATGTGAAATTTTTTCTCTTCTGCTACAAAATATTTTAAATAGATAAAGAAAACAAGTGCTAAAATAAATGATAGCAAATATGCAGAAAGTAAGCCGTTCCAGAGCAGTAGACAATGTGAGTATAAGAAAAGGAAGCAAATCAATTCAAAATCCTAAGCAAATGAAGATGAGCAATGCTTCACCATAATGTTACATGCTATATAGTTATGAAATACATACAAGTGCAGTTTAATTAATGAACAATCAAATTTTTGAGAGTTAACACTGGAGTGCAAATGTAGGCTGAGATGGACAGACAGAGAAGCCACATGACAGGGACAATAGTCTTGACTTCTCCCGGAGTAGTCAGAAGGGAAACTGAAGATTCCACTCTGGCTTCTCCATTTTATTTCTTCTCATTTTTCCTTCTCAATATCTTTTTATCCATTATTGGGCCCCAAATTTATCTTTCTATGTCAAAATAAGCCATATGAGCAGAAACAATTTCATACCCTTAGCTAAAAAAATAGGGTTCCCTAATCATGAAACCATGTATACTACTTTTCTTAAAAATTCAAGCTGAAGGTTTCAAACCCTAAAAATCCAAAATGCATGGTCTCCCAAAAACTCATAAGGGTGGAAACAAAATGAGGCCCATTATTAACAGTACAGGGTCACCTACATATCTAATATCCAAATAGTTATGTAGTGAATACAAGAAAATGGCAGGGTTTGATAACCTTTCAACTGATAACTCATTTCAATTGATAGAAAAATTAGAGAACACACAAATAGAACCAACAAATGGACTAATGTCATTTGATGTAGTTTCACTGTTTCCCAGTGTCTCTAGAGAAACCACTATTGAAATTTTGGAAAAACGGTTAAACAAAAAACAAATTGAAAAAGAAGCCATAAAGGAATATATAATTTTAACCAAATTATGCACTGAACAAATGTTTTTTTACATATAATGGAACTTTTACAAACAAAGTTCTGGACTTTCTACGGGAAACCCAATCACTCTTTTTTGTTAATGTATTCATGGTAAGTTTTGAGCAGAAAATAACAGGTGGACACCATTTAATTTTCATAATTTTGGAGTAGATATTTTGACGATGTAATTGCTACTGTGAATCATAAACACGTAGAGGAAGGAAATTAATGAGTCATTTTTTACCTCTTACCTCATATTTTATGTTTCTTTAAACACTGGAACTAGTTTTCAAGAGAATGATCTCTCTCATTTTCAACCGACATTATGACTACCAGATTTTTGTTGGAAACTTCATCAATAACATTGCCATCTGGTGTTGATTTGATGAACTTCGAGATGAGGTCACGTTCATCAGGAATCTCGAAATTCATGGATCTAAATTTGTTCTTCTGAATATATATCTTCTCCCAAATTGTCAATTCTAAAGGTTTTTTCAAATGTTTTAAAAGTTGGGCTTCTTTTTCAATTTTATGATTCTCCAACAAACTATGTGCTGCAATAGCTGATTATATATCTTCTCCCAAATTATCAATTCTAAAGGTTTTTCCAAATGTTTTAAAAGTTGGGCTTCTTCTTCAATTTTATGATTCTCCAATAAACTATGTGCTGCAATAGCTGATTTTTCAATTTCACCATTTTCAATATTTCCAAAGTGTTCCTTAGTGCGAGTGTCCAAATTCCTTTTTGTTTTTCCTATGTATACTTTATTGCAGCTCTTATAATTAATTTGATAAATTCCAGATTTTTTGCTATCTGGGGTGTTCAATTTCTTATTAGTTATTAATAGATTACCAAGGTTAAATTTATTTATCAGTGCCAATGTAATATTGAATTTCTTGAAAATTTGTTGAAATTTGTTATTTATTTCTGGATGATAAGTAATTTTCTTAAATTGTTTTCCTTTCTTTGAATCAGATTGCAGGGCAGTGTATTCTTTTAATCTTTTTAGTTGTCTGAATTTCTTTAATTTATTTATAATTATTTCTTGGGTTGCAAGGGACAGTGACGTGCATTTCATCACCTCTCCTATCCAAATCTCATCCTCAACCTGCTGTGGTGTAACCTGCTCTTACAAATGAGGCTATGAGGACCGAGTACTGGCAGTATAACCACATCATCTTAATGTAGAGGAAATGCTACATTAGTGGGAGCCCTCTGGGCCAGCAACCCATTGGGCAAAAAAATTTGCATTTGCTTTCAAGTCTCAAACCAAGCCTCGGATGAATCAGACAGATCAACCTGTTGACCTTTGCGAGATTAAGGATATGAAAATATTTTAAAATTTGTAACCTGGAATGAACAGGGAATTTTCCATAAAGAGGACCAATTAGACGACATTCTGGCAAAGAAGGGAATTGCATTCGTGGAAATTTGTGAAATAAAAAAGAAATTAAAAGGTTCGAAAGAAACACAAAATTATTTACAGTATTATAGCAGAGTAAATCACAATACAAGAGCAAGAGCTGGAGTAATGTTAATGATACATAAGAAATTTAGATCATCAATAGATAATTATACATTGGAAAGGCTACTGTCTTTAACAAAGTTCATCAAATCAACACAAGATGGCAATGTTATTGATGGAGATTCCAACGAAAATCTGGTAGTCATAATGTTGGTTGAAAATGAGAGAGATAATTCTCTCGAAAACTAGTTCCAGTGTTTAAAGAAACAGAATATGAGGTAAGATGTAAAAAATGACACATTAATTTACGAATTAAGAACCCCATAATGTTTTTTCACATATTTAACTATGAATAAATAGAGAAAGCTTTAAAGTTTTTGAATATTCAGAGCAGAACTATAAAATATACCATGCAAACTAAAATTAAAAGACAAATCCCATTTTTAGATCTAAATTTAACAAGAAATGGAGAAAACAAGATAGAATTTGGAATATACAGAAAGAATACACATATAGATAACTATATTAAAGCTTCACGGTTCAATCATTTTGGCTCACAAAGAGGCAGTGTTCAATAGTTTGACACACAGATTACTAAATAAACCTATGAGCAAAGAAAATCATGAAAAAGAAAAAGAATACATAATTAATGTTGCAACAGAAAATGGCATTGAAGAAAATATGGTACACAAGAAAACAAATAAATATAAAAGAAAAAAAATTAATTAATGAAAGCACACATAAAACAAACAGAAGAAAAAGTAAAGTTCAAGAAATTCACCCACCATCCATCAAAACACCAGAAGTTTAAAAAATTTCAAAACATTTAATATAAGATTGGCACTGAAGAATGAATACAGCCTAAATAGGATAATTAAAACCAATAAAAATGGAAAAAGTGAAGAAGAAAACAAATCAGGAATTTATAAGATCAAATGCAGGGACTGTGACAAAATTTACATAGGGAAAACAAAAAGAAATTTGAAAACAAGAGTGAAAGAACATTTTAGAAATGTCAAAAATGGTTAGGTGGAAAAGTAAGCAGTAGATGCCCATGCTTGGTCTGAACATATCTTACTGAATCAAAAGCCAGACTAATTAAACAAAAAGGAAAAAAAAAAAAAAAACTCATGTACTTCAAAATTCATGCAGATTTTGGTTGGATCTGGAGGTTTACTGGTCCACCAACAGAGGGAAGAAGAATTAGTTCTAATCGACAAATCAATATATCATCAGTCGATGAGAAATTACTGAAGATGAAGCTGCCAAGGCTTCGAACTGCAGTCTAATTGGAAGACTGGATATGAGGTGAGATATGAAGCATTTTAATTTAATCTTGAATTAAACCTCAGTGAATTTTCCTATAAAAGTTCAATAATCTATACCTACTTGTTCAACTTCTGATAACACATAAATTAATTTTTCTAAGAGATATCTATTTCCCTGACACCAGCTCTGGAAGGGATTGTAGTTTATTGACATGGAAATACAAATTGGAAGCTTTTACTTAATTTTATAATTATGACTTTGATACTCTTGCTTACAAACCAAACCACTCTCTAGAATATCACTTCTTAGAAACATAAGTATCTCCTTAGCATCTGCATCTTATATCATTTGAATTTTATCATTATATGAAAATATTCTATGCACCTAGGAGATGTAATGTAAATAACTGTGACTGCAGATTAACCATGCAATGATCAAATTGTACACAGTGTTTAATGGAAAATACTAAACCTGCTTCAGCCATACAAAGTACTTCCAAAAAATGTATATAAAAACTCATTTTTGTTCTATTTCCAGTATAAAGTAAAGGTACTTTTTAAAATTATAATTCTCTGACACTGAAAATTGTGTGAAAACATTTTTAATACATTAAGATATTGATGTGCATTTTTTTTTAAATTCACTTCTTGTTCCTAACAATGATTTTGTAATTGTAACATTTCATACTATATATAAAGTAAAACTTGCTCAAAGCGGAATCGCATGGGACCAATTTTTTTCCACATTGGACAAAATTCCACATTATAAAAGAAACTAAAACTTATTAATAATCTTAGATTATAGGGTACCGTATGTTTTTTTATGTACCTTGGATTAATTGTAGTTCTGCTGCCATTGAAAAGTGAAGTATAGTATGTATGAGTGACTTTGACGGTAACGTGTCCAATTTTGTCAGTGTTAAAAATGTCTTTTAGGTGCATATCCTGAAATTCAAGTACGCAGTTTTGGCTTTCGCTCACTAACTACACTTTCGTCCACATGCTTTGATTCTCCGCAAATTTTATTCCACACTACATTGTGTCTTCTTTTAAAACTGTCCAGCCAACCTGAAGATTCCTTGAAATCGTTATTCCGATAGGGATTTAACAAGAGCTTGACTTTGGAAATGTTTGCAGATTTATCTTCAATCACTTTTACTTTTTCGCTTAATGAGAATGATACATACGTTTCAGCCATCTTTATTCTGTAAATTCAGAATGCTACCTGTGAAAGATTGGTTTCAGAACTTAACTAATTTAAGATTTTACAGCGCAATTGTTATTTGCAAGACATATCTGTGTTTTGCATTATGGGTGTGCAATGAGGCCGAATCAATACAGTAAAAGCTCCTTATTCGCAGGGGGATATGTTCCGCAAATATGGAATGGTTAACTTGTATGGAAATATAGGGGAAACGTTCCAAGGTTTACAGAATAAAATAAAAAGTATGAAAATAAAATTAATTAACGAGAGATTTTGAACAATTTCTATTAATTATTACTGTCAGGTTTAGGCAAGGACTTTAAAATAATTAGCTTTTTTTTTTTTTTCCTGTTTTGCCGCTTTTAAAATGTCTTTCAAATAAGATTGATATTCAGCTGTGAATTTGTGATATAATTCCTTAATTTCTTATTGGATTTCTTGATTCATTAATATTGAAACAGCGTGATACAGACGCAAACGACTTGCCAAAACATATAAATGGCCAAGCATTTATATTTTTACTTTAAGTGGAAATACTAACTTTTTTCTCTTCGGTACTAATAATTTTTCTTTTACTCGACATTTTAAACTGGGAACAAAACACAAGAGACACATGTTATTCAATCAAAATTATTGCAACAAACATGTTGAAACAATAATATAACGATCATGGCGATGGAAAAAGTACATGTCGGCATGTGAAATACGACAACAGCTTTTAACAATGAACTTTAGGGTCAGTGACAATTAGGTTTGTTTTGTTTTGATATTTATTTGTCCATTTGTTTTGAATCACTATTTGTAAAAGCCATCTTGGCACCTCCCTTCAGTAAAAAAGAAAAAAAAAACTGATGGTTAATAAACCTTTCCACTTTATACATATTTTTTCATGAATTGTGTAGAAATATCCTTTCATTTCTGTGTTGGACAGATTCCGTTTCATGTAAAATAATTACATGTAAAATTACTATTATTTCGCCGGGACCAATAAATTTGATCACATTGGACAGATTTCCGCAGTATTCATGTTCCGGATTAAACAAGTTTTACTGTATTTGCAATGCTAATTTTACATTTTCCATTGCTTGACTGTACCTACCAAAATATCCAGTTCCAATCTAGTACTGTCGATTTTAACTAATTGTTTGAAATAAAGAATCAAAGAATATTTAAGTAACTCACTGGCCCTATGAAACCCATAGCTCTCCATACATCCCTATCATGAGCTAATGATTTCCAATCATCCCCTGTACAATCTACTTCCCTCAAATCATAGTTATGATATTCTCCCACCTCATTCTTGATCTACCAACTGGGCGCTTTCCCTCTGATTTTCCTACAAGACGCTTCCATGCACGTCTTTCATTCCCCATTTGTGTCAAATGTCCAGCCCATCGCTGTCTATGAGACTTAATGGTTCTTATTATATCTGGCTTCCTATAAAACCATGTACTTCATTGTTATATAGTCTTCTCCGTTCACCTGTCTGTACATCTCTCTTCGGTCCAAAAATTTTCCTAAGAACTTAATTCTCAAATACTTGTAATCTCCTTTCCTCCCATAAAGTAAGAGGTCATGTTTTGCATCCATATAATATAACTGGCAGAATAAAAGTTTGATGTATTTTCAGTTTATCATTTTTTTTTAAAGGAGTTGGGACGACAAGAGTCCTTGTAATGCATAATAGCATGCATTTCCAGAATTGAGCCTATGTGTAATTTCTTTGTGCATCTCATTCCTATTTGTAATTATTGCTCCTAGATACTTGAATTCAGGCACTTCCTCAAAATTTCCCTCATTTGTCATTAGCAGTCCATTTCCATTATATAATGTACTTCTATGTGTGACCATACATTTAGTTTTATTGATATTTACTTCCAGTCCCAATTTCTTAGTGTTACTCAATAGTGTGTGCTTGTTGGCCTTTATAATCTCTTCGCTATTGCCCAATAGTACTACATCATCAACATATGAGGGTCATACTGAAAGTCATGAGCAACATTTTTTTAAACAATCATAATATTTATTTTAGCCAAACCAAGTAAACCATGTTAATCTACAGACCTTTGTGCTACTTTTCAACATAGTCTCCATTTCTTTGCACACATTTTGTCCAGCGTTCTACAAGCTTGAAAATTCCCTTATGATGGAAGTTCGTTCCAGCTGCTCGAAGACACTGATGCACTGCTTTCCGAATATCCTCCAGCGTCTCGTAGCATTGGCCTCACATCTGCTCCTTCACAGAACCGAAAAGATGGTAGTCGGAGGGTGCCAAATCAGGACTATAGGGAGGATGTGGAAGAGTTTCCCACCCAAATGTCCTGATATTCTCCACAGTGGCACGAGCAGTGTGAGGACGCGCGTTATCGTGTTGCAGAATGATCTTCCTTCCAGGGCATTTGTCGTGCAATGCACAACGGAGCTTCACAAGTGTCTGGATATAGCAGGCAGCATTTATGGTTTGTCCAAGTTCAAGAAATTCAACCAGAATGCAACCTTGTGCATCCCAGAAGACGCTGCCCATAACTTTCCCAACAGATTGCACTGTCTTCGCTTTTTTCTTTGATGGTGAATTCAAGTGGTGCCATTCCACACTCTGGCATTTTGTTTCAGGCTCTTAGCGATGAAACCAGCTTTCGTCACCTGTCACAATACTCGTCAAAAAATCATCACCTTCATTTCGAAATCTCTGAAGAAGGTTATGGGTGATGGTTCTTCTCTGAAGTTTGTGGTCTTCACTCAATAAACGTGGAACCCAATGGGCACTAACTTTTTGGTAACCTAAGCTGTGAATCATTTCTTGCACTGCACTGTGTCCTACTGCAAGTTTTGTAGCGATTTCATTCACTGTGATACGCCTGCCGTCTCTAATGAGCACATCAACTCTTTCCTTGTTGCAATCTGTGGAGGCAGAGCGTGGGCGACCGCTACGAGGCTCATCTTTGATACTCGTGTTCCAATCTTTAAAATGTTTCACCCATCTCCTAACACTGCTGGCACCCATGCAAGCATCTCCGTAAGCACATTGAAATCTTTGGTGAATATCAACAGCAGATTGTTCCTCTTTAACAAGGAATTCAATGACAGCGCGCTGTCAAAACGAAACATTGATGTCTGCCATTTAGGAAACACTGCGTGTGGTCACATGATAGAAGCTATGATGCCACAAAACGGCAATATTGTGGTATAAAGTCTGTAGATTACGATCCTGCAGTTGTTTTTGTTACATTGTTGAAATTTGAATTTTAACAATGGGTTGCTCACGACTTTCAGTATGACCCTCATAAACTAACAGCTTCTTAATACCATTGAGTTGTAGACCTCCTTCATCCCCTAAAGATTTGATGGAATGCTCTAGTACAAAATTAAATAGTAAAGATAGTGCATCTCCTTGCTTCAGCACATTGTGGATTTCAAAACTATCCAAAAACTGTATGCCTACACGCACCTTACTCCACCTTACTGCCATTTAGACACATTCATATAAGTTTAACTTATCAGGAGTTCCGAACTCCAGCAAGATATTATATAACTTCTCCCTCTTAATTGAATTGTATGCCTCTTTGAAGTCTATGTATAGTTGATACACAATACCATTATATTCCCATTTCTTTTCTAAAATCTGTCTTATACTAAAAATCTGATCTGTTCTAGACCTGTTTCTTCTAAATCCACATTGATGATTTCCTAGAATGTCATCAAGTAAGTCTGCTTACTAATATATTTGTTAGAATTTTGTACGAAGTTGAAAGTAATGAGATGCCCTTGTAGTTGTTGCAATCAGATTTATTTCCTTTCTTATAAATCAATTAATAATCAATTCTTTCCATTCATCTGGAAGAGCTTCTTTTTCCCAAATCAGGTTTAGATTAGAACTTATATTTTCTTCTCTAGCTCAACTCATCAGCATAATTCTAAAAGCTTGCCTCCATGTAGAACTTTGAGACTATACTTTGCCCTTGATTATTTCACAAAATCATATTAGATGATACTATGTTTCATGCTATACTGCATTACTATTAGAATTAGTCTCTCTCTTTTCTAAACAAATATATGAATTTATACTTGTTTAAGCATTTCTGATTATTCATGGTTTTCATATTATGACCCTGTTCCCTATTAACCCAAGCAGCTATCATATGTTTTCTCGAATGGGGAAATCTTAGAATATAGCCACATCTGCGAAGATCCATTCAGACACACTTCCTCTGTCTGGATTTGTTCCCAATATTATAACCTGTTCTTTCTAAATCTATTTTAACTTGAACCAGCCATCTAATTCCTTCTGCCTTTCATTTGCATCTCAATTAAGTAAAGTAATCCCACTACAGGCCTCAGGAGGCCCTTCGGGTAGTAGGAGGTTAAGCCTCCCACTTTTTCTGGACAATCGGCACTTGATGTCAGCCGGGTTGTCAGCCCTGCATGACGGCCGCCTTTACCCCCAGAACAAGCATCTGGTACTCATTTCCGTTAGAGGCTGAGTCGACCCCAGGGCCATAGTGCCGACAGAAGGTTTGGGTCAGTTTAAAAATCCTGACCCCACCGGGACTTGAACCCTCTACCATCTGGCTTATAGCGCAGTACCTTTAACCACTATGCTATGGCGTGCCCCCTGCATCTCAATTGCTTTCCTTATATTCTTTCATGGTCCACCGCTGTGGTCTCGAGGTAGCGTGCTGCCTTGTCACGCAACAGGCCTGGGTTCCATCCCCGGCCGGGGGCAGTTTTTCTGGGTGAGGTTTTTATCGGGGTTTTTCCTCACCTGTAAGATAAATGTCAGGAAAACTTAAGGCCCAAACGGTCCCCGAAATCATATGGCCATCATCATCATCACCACCATCACATCCTTCACCGGTGTGGAAAGCAACGGGAAGCTACCACACCTAAAATTCCCTAGTAAAGCTGCAAGCATAGCGTGAAAATGCTATGATTGCAGTGAAGGACCTGCCTTTGGGTAGAATTACTATGGATCTTCAAACTTTGTAAGTGTCTAAATCATTTTAATTTCTTTTCTTTTTTCTAACACTTATGTAAATTTTTGTACTTACACTGAATCTCTAATAAATTAATTTTTCATATCGTCAATTTTTATCTGATTTTCAATACTCCTCAAAAATTTCATTTTACTTACATGATTTCTACTTTCACCTCTTTCTGTCACGATCCAGGCATCAGCATCATATATAATTACAATACGGGCATATAATAGCATTTATAGAACATGATACTGATTTATTTTATGTCCCAATTCCATAACATCTTTTTGACTATGTTATAAAATTTAGTGCCCATCTCTATTCTATATGTGATTTCATCATGGTTTCTACCAATATTAGAAATTTTGCTTCACAATAATTTACATCTTCTTCCTCTTTCAAAATGTCATCATTAATTTTAATATTCCCAATATCTTTATGTGCTCTTCCAATTCTCACTACCGGTTTACCAGATGCTTGTATATTTCCTTTACTTTTCTTATGGATTTTTCATGTCTATTAGATAGGGGCTATTATATCATTCATTGCTCTGTTTATTATTACTATTATCATTAATTTTAACTGACTGCCTCATTGGTGTAATGGTTAGCATGTCTGACTAGCAATGCCGCTATACCATAATTTTTTTTCAGTATAGGTTCTGGAGCTGTATCCACTCAGCCTAATGAGGGCAAACTAATTAGCTACATATGGGAAGTAGCAAAATCAGGCCAAGAAAAAATTCCACCGAACAAATAAATAAATATTAAATACTATTACTATATGTGTACAATCAGAAATATAAAATATAGGATAAAAATTATTTGTAATTAGGAAGACCCATATTGTTATATTGGCCCTTAGATCACCAAAACCAAATTTCTCATATTCATTCATTCATAGTGTTCTGCTCAAGAGCAGGTCTTTCACTGCAAACTCAGCATTCTCCACTCTTTCCTTAACTCAACTTTCCTTTTTGTATCTGCATACTAACCATTTATTTTAATATTGTCTATCATCTGATGCCTTTTTCTGCCTCTAACTTTCTTTCCGTTGACCATTCCTTCTAGAGCATCTTTCAGCAGGCAGTTTCTTCTTAGCCAATGGCCAATCCAATTTCTTTTCCT
This sequence comes from Diploptera punctata, assembly GCA_030220185.1. Taxonomy (NCBI): domain Eukaryota; kingdom Metazoa; phylum Arthropoda; class Insecta; order Blattodea; family Blaberidae; genus Diploptera; species Diploptera punctata. The sequence goes on along the minus strand of JASPKZ010003838.1, from coordinate 453,810 downwards.
CTTCTTTATGAGTTCCAGCATTATTCTTCTTTCACCAACTCTGTCCAGCACATCTTTGTTTCTTACTTTGTCTGTCCATTTTATACATTCCATTCTTCTCCATATCCACATCTCAAAAGCTTCCAGTCGCTTTTCCTCATTCTGTCAATGTCCAAGTCTCTGCACCATACAATGCTACACTCTACACAAAGCACTTCACTAGCCTCTTCCTTAATTCTTCTGCCAAAGGTCCGCAGAAAATGCTTCTCTTCTTGTTGAAAGCTTCTTTTGCCATTGCTATCCTCTGCTTTACTTCTTGACCGCAGTTCATGTTACTACTGATAGTACAACCCAATTATTTGAAGCTCTCCACTTGCTCAATGGCCTCATCTTTAATCTTCATGTCTATCTTCCTTGGTTTCTTTCCTATAATCATGGCCTTCGTCTTATTTATATTTATCTTCATCCCATAATCCTCGCACTTATAATATAGCTCCATCAGCATGTTCCTCAATGTCATTGCATCTTCTGCTAGTAAAGCCATATCATCAGCAAATCTTATGCACTTTATTCTTCTTCCTCCCATGTTTACGCCTCCCGTATTGCTGAAGCAATTCTTCATTAGGTCTTCCAGGTAGATGTTGAAAAGGGTAGGTGATAGAGGACATCCTTGCCTTACCCCCCTTCCAATTTCTCTTCCATCTGACAATTCTTCTCCTATCTTCACTTTTATTCGCTGTTTCATATAAAGACTACTTATGAGCCTCCTCTCCTTCCAGTTCACGCCAATTTTCTTCAAGATCTTAAGGAGTTTATTCCAATTTACTCTGTCAAAGGCCTTTTCCAGATCAACAAATACTGCATAAACGTATTTATCTTTTTCTATATATCTTTCTCCTATTGTTCGTATCAATCCAATTGCATCTCTTGTACCCTTTCCCTTCCTGAAGCCAAACTGTTCTTCTTCCTAAGGCTAATTGGGATCCTTGATCTGGTCAAAAACCCTGATGGAACTGATATTTAACTTCTGGGGTGAATTTCGGTGAAGTCTGGAGGGTCTAACTTAGCCAAATCCACTCTCCTCACCTCCAAGTTAGGGCCCCTCGGGACCTTCTTAAGATCTTTTAGGTTTTAAGATGCAAAAGAGAGAGTGGGGTGTGGAAAGAAACGGGAAGCTACCACACCTATATATGCCTAGTAAAGCTGCAAACATGGCATGATGAGTCTTTCCACGGTAAAAGACTCCGGACGTAAATTATCCCCCCATTCGGATGTCCGGGAAGGGGATACTGCGGAAGGAAACATCATGCAGTCAAGACAACAGAAGAAAAGAAGATTTCTCATATCAGGTTATTTAAATGTAAGACCACAATGAAAACAACTAATGCATAATCTTATTGTCACAGAGTATTATTTTACTATTTTATACAATTTTAAATCATACATAACAATTATTTTTCTAATCAATTGAGTTGGTGTTTACTTGATGAAAATCCATATTTATTAAAAATATTGAGTAAAAGAAACTAATCATATCTTAGGCAGGTAGGTAGTATTTTATTTAACGATGTGCTTTAACAGCTTACATCATTAGTGCTGAAATTCAAAGCTGGGCATGAAAGAACAACCAACAAATTTTGCCCCTTTTCTTCCAAGTGTTTAACCATACTTCAACTACCATGAAATCATGTTCTTCTTTTTCTCAGTAAGTATTTTTTGGCTTTCTCTCACTTCAGGAGCATCTTGCTCACAAACATTGTTGAACTAAAATTTTAATGCAGTTACAATTTGAGTTTCCCTGCCTTGATTTTGCTTTTTCATTTTCTATACTAAATGTGAATCTTGCTGACATGAGAATAAAATCTCAATTATTCAACATGTTGCACTAAAGACATAAAGTTTGTAATTCTATTACTGTACTCCACTTATTTTCGGCAATTTGTCATAGAATTAAGTTTTTCTTTAATGCTTAAATATTTCATCATCATCATGAACATTTTAGTAGGATCTGATGCCCGTGGTTGCTTAAATATTTATGTTTGTTTGGTACACTAACCATCAATGCATTAGAACACTATGAACCCACATTGCAAAGGCTTATGATAAACAATAAGGGATGAAAGTATTAATAAAAAAAAAGAAAAAGTGTTGAAAGAATATCTCTTTGCTGGCTCATTCAACCAAGGAATAATGTACCATTATTTTCAATGCAGTAAATGGAAGTTGGGAAAACTTAGAAAAAAAAGAGTCATAGAAGCAAAAACATAACATTAAACAAATCTGCAATCACAAAAAAAAAACAAATTTTCTCAATGTTTATATATCAGACCTCACATGAGTTCGTTACAGTGATAGTATAACCAGCTGATATTGTTGTCTGTGATTACAACAGGCAACATTAATTGTATTTTACACGTTAAAACCATATTGTTCACATAATGTAAATAATAGCATGAAAATTAATGTATTCAGTAGTACAAATTTTTCTGCCACCTTTAAATTCAATTGTACAAATTAGACTACATATTTTCCCTAAGCCAATCACAAGGAAATTAAAAAGATTACATTGTGTAATATTTACCTTAGCTATACCAAATGCCATACATATAGAGCAGTGAGGCTGCAACTGGCTCCAATATGCATTGAATGCTCTTTCCACGAAGTAATGTGAAAAAGGATTTGAAAGAATGTCTTCAAGATAAGCAGGACCTGTTAAAAAAATTACATTAATAAAAATCAATGCATTACTAGGATGTAATATAAAATACTACCTCCGATTATATAACTACTTTGTTGTATGGGAGCTGTGTTGGTGGTAGCATAGCTATTGGTGGGCCTCCCATGCTGGAGAGGTCAAAGGTGATAATCTAGACTGAAAGGGACACCCTGGTCCTCCAGGTTGGGGGTAGGATCATGGTGCTAGCATCTCTACATCTCTAAAAAACACTACATTGTCCAGAAACTCACACAGCAGTCTCAGAATGAGAATGGATCCTTTACAGTATGACCTAGCAACAGAATAATAAAAATGAAGAAGACAAATAGTAGCCTACTATGATAGCTACCTGGAATGTTAGAACTATGCTTCAAACGGGTAAAATTAATTAAATTGCATGTGGAGTTCTTAAAGCCGGGATTTATATTGCAGGGTTACAAAAAATAAGTTGGAAAGGACAAGGAAGAATTTACAAAAATAATATACACTAATTTTCAGCGGCCCAACAAAAAGAACAGGACATCTTGGGTCAGGTTTTATGATTAGTAAAAAATCAAAGAAAAATGTATTGGGATTTGTACCAATAAATTACAGAATGTGTTAATAAGAATCAATGGTCAGTTTAATCCCACCAGCAAGGGGTCTAAATTCCCCAGCTCCTAGTGGAGTGTATGGGTTTGGTGATGTTTAAAGAAGTTTTAAATTGCAAGCTGAAAGATTAAAGTGATACTCCGAAAATAATCATTTATTGTAAGTGAACTCATCCTCATATTGTGTCCTCCTTTCGGAAGGTCAATTCTGTAAACCAACTATTGATTCAAATGGAATGAAAATCTGAATTTTTATTATTTAATATTCACTCAGTTGCGTTAGTTTTGTAAATTATTTTATATTATAAAAGAGTTAGAATATCGGTGTGTGAAAGTTGTAATGCTCCACCGGGTGCAAACCTTGTCTGTTCTAATTATTATTTAAAAAATGGTGAATGTGACTTCTTGACTTAATGTAGGTACACCCTTCGACAAAAAAAAAAAAAAAAAAAAAGAGTCATCTCTTGAATGCACATTTCTTCTAAGTCATACTCAGCACAGCGCTGGGTTCAAACTAGGAAACTAGTCATAATTGTGCATTCCCTGAGCTATTGTGTTATGTGGCATGAACTGAAGACTCTCCTACCTCAACACACACAGATTGCAGCTTTATATGGTTCTCACAAGACCAGTATTAAGATATGGCAGTGAAGCATGGACAATACAAAGAAGAGATGAAAGCTGAATAACAGCACATGAGATATGATCTATGCGCCATACTGCAGGCTATACAAAGTGGGACACAAAATGAATGAGGAAATTATGGAAGAGCTTGGATGTAGAACCCATTCTCCACCATATACAAAACTACCAGAACAACTGGAAATCCCATCTTCAATGAATACAATCTCAGAGAATTCCAAAAGCCATGCTTCGTTACTGCCCCCAAGGCAAAAGATTGCTGGGATGTCCAAAAATAATTGGATGGAAAATTCCTCTTTGAGACCGTAACAGGCCACATGGCCTAATACTTGCATGGATGATGATGATTAAATAGGGGGGTGATAAAGCAGACTGTCATATTTTTAATCCATTATATTCAACAGCTAAACCAAAAATTGATCCCTCTAAACCTGAAGTTCTTATCCTAAAAATGAAAAACAGTATAGCTCCAGGCAAATACTCCATAACAATAGAAATGATAAAGAATGGAGGCAACCTATTATTGAAGGAAATACATAATTTGTGATATATGAGAGGAGGAAAAAATTCTTTGTAAATTGTGCACTGCGCTCATCTCCTCTATTTATAAAAGATACAAATTGATATGTTAAAATTACTGAGGAATAATGCTTTTAAACACCATAAACAAATTTAAGTAAAATTTTACCTCACCTCATATTCTTCTTCTTCTTCTTAGACCGATTTTGAAACTTTCTCTTACAGTTCCATCCTCGGTATTTTCATAACGTTATATTGTCATCTAGAAGAACCACCTCCTGCTCCCCCTGTTAGTAGATTGAAGAATCTCGAAATAAAATCATTTTCTGCAGGAATTTCAAAGTTCATTAATTTCTCCTTTCAGTTGTTTGAATGTATATTTTTTTCCAAACAGTGAGTTCTTTGGATTTTTTAATTTGTTATAATAATTTAGCCTTTATTTTGATGAGATGTTTTACTGTTTACATGGGACGCTACTGCAAATTTTTCTACTTCCCCATTTTTAACATTGCTGAGATGTTCTTTCACTCTGGTTTTCAAATTGCTCTCTGTTTTACTTATGTAGATTTTTTTCACATTCTCCACATTTAATCTGACAAATTCCTGATTTCTTTCTTCTTCTATTTTCTCATTTTTGTTGGATCCAATTAATCTAATGATGCTGAAGTCATTTTTTGGTGCCAATCTAATGTTGAAATTTTTTTTTAAATTTATGGTGCTTCAATGGATGAAATTTGAATTTCTTGAAATTTGTTTTCTTCTTTTTCTTTTAGAAGTGTACTTTGATTAATACATTTTTGTCCTTTGAACTTATTTTCTTGTGTATCATTATTTCTTCAAATCCATTATTTGTAGCCCATTGATTATGTGTTGTTCTCCTTTTTAATAATTTTCTCTGTTCATGGGTATGTTCACTAATCTGTGTGTCAAACTATTGAAAACTGCTTCATTGTGAGTTCTGTGGTTAAAACCTGAAGCTCTTACATAGTCATCAATATGTGTCTTCTTTCTGCATGTTCCAAATTATATCTTATTTTCTTCATTCCTTGTTAAATTTAGACCTAAAAATGGTATTTCTGTATTCATTTCTGTTTCCATAGTGAACTTTATAGTTTGACTTTGAATTTTCAATAATTTTAACCCAATCATCCATATGTTTATGATTAACTATAGCAATTATGTCATCCACATAACTGCACCAGAATTTGAAAATTTGATGAAATCCATTAATTATCTTATCTTTGAAATTCCCCATGAGTAGATTAGCTAAAATGGGGACAATGTGTTCCCCATAGAAAGATATGAATTTTGTTTATAGAATCTCCCATGTATGTGAAAAACATTATCAATACATACTTTAGTTAAGGTTTTGTATTCCAATATTCTCTTTTTCAATCTCATGTTTACAAAGCCAGTTTTATAAAATTTCCATAGATTTTTCCTTTGGAATGTTTAGAAACAACAAAATAACATTGAATGAAACTAATTAACAGATGATTCTAATTGTGTTTTTTCCAATTTTTCTGCCAATTCATATGATTTTTTTTGATGATCGGTTTTCAAATCCATTCTTTTTTATATTCATTACTTAACCATTTTGATAAATTATACATACGAGACCCTACATTGTTAATTACAGATCTCATTCTCTTCCCTTCTTTATGAATTTTAGGAAATCCATAGATGTTAGGAATTCTTGGATTTGAAACATTCAAATGAAATTTATCTTTCTTGGCTAAAATTTGTTTAATGTTCTTCAGAGTGTTGCCTACTTCTTCAATAGTTTTTTAAAAAGAGGATCTGAATGAATTTTTCTATATTCTTCTGAGTCTAAAAGTTTTTTGTACTCTTCATAATCTAAAATAACCAATTGGTTCCCTATGTCCATTTTAGTAATTACTACATTTTTGTTATTGATATCTTAAATAATTTCCATATTTCTCAAGACTCTTTTGTTCTTCGGTGTCTTTAATTCTTTTTTTTTTTCACATTTTTTCCTATCAATTTATCTTCAGTGTCCATGTTTCCAATTAAGATATCTGTATCTTTTACCTTATTTCCCGCAGAAAATTATTTGTGTTCGAGGTTCTGTCTTCCAAGAGAGGGAGCAGGTGGCAGCTCTTCTAGACGACAGAACAATGGTTGTGAAAATGCTGAGGATGGAACTGCAGAAAAAAGTTTTGAAACTTGTCTAAGAAGAAGAAAAATATGAGGTGAGGTGATACAATTTTACTTAAATAAACGATACCTCATGATGTTAATTCCTAGAAAAGTAATTTAAAGACAACTCTAGACTATAATGGAAAAATGGAAAATTAAAAATGGCAGAAATAACATCAAAATCAACTTTGAATGAAGATTTGTTTGGTCTTAAGAAACAAATAAAAAAATTCAATAAACTATGTGAAAAAAAAAGAGAGAAGAATGGTTGACATTTTGAACTTTTATAGGAATAAAATCGCGATCTAGTTAGAAAATTGGTTATGGAGGAGAGGTATGAATCATTTTTTAATTTAATCAAATTCATTAATGAATGTTAAGAATTAAATATAGTTCCAAATGATGTAAGAAGAATTAAAAACAATGGAAGTAAACAGCAAATTACAGTTGAGAAGGAAACTTTGAAAATGGAAAAAAATAAACTCTATGAACAAATAAGTAATATTGATACTGGTTTATATTTCCTCCATCTGAAAATTTCAAAACATGTAAGTAGTTTTTACTGTGAAAATTTGGAGAAAAAAAAGTTTTGAACAATCTTAATAAGATCATTAAACAAAAAATTACTAAACAGAAAAAGAAAATTAAAAATAAAATCAAGTTGAAATAACAGAAACAATGAAAGATCATCAAAACACAAACATACTGAAAGTGAAAATATGGTCACAAACAATGTAGCCAACAAACATATCATCTAAAACTTTTAATGAAAAATGAAATGGAACTTTTAGAAAGTGGTTTAAAAAGTGTGAATTTCTCTAATAAGGTAGAAGATTACAAGCAGATACAGAGATCTTAATTGAAAACCTGCACACTGAAGATAAAATGATAGGAAAAAAAAACATGAAAAAATTATTAAAGGAATTAAAGGCACACCGAAGAAAAAAAGAGGCTCTAGAAATATGAAAATTATTAAAGATATCAATGACAAAAATGTAGTAATTATCAAAGTGGACAAAGGGAACGAATTGATTATTTTAGATGATGAAGAGTACAAAAACAGAATGAACAAGCTTTTAGACTCAGAAGAATATCCAAATTCATTCAGATCCTCTTCCAAAAACAATTAAAGAGTAGACAACATTCTGAAGAACAATAAACAAATTTTAACCAAGAAAGGTAAGTTTCATTTGAAGGTTTCAAATCCAAGAATTCCTAACATCCATGGACTTCCTAAAATTCATAATGAAGGGAAGAGAATGAGATCTGTAATTAACAACATAGGGTCTCATAGCATCATTTATCAAAATGGTTAAGTAATTAATATAAAAAAAAGAATGGATTTGAAAAAAACACAATTAGAATCATCTGATAGATTAGTTTCATACAATGTTATTTCATTGTTTCTGAGTATTCCAAAGGTAAAAACTATGGAAATTTTAGAAAATTGGTGCAACAAAAATAAGATTAAAAAAGAAAGGTTAATGGAAAACAAAACCTTAACTAAATTATGTACTGATAATGTTTTTCACATAAAATGGAAGATTCTGTAAACAAAATTAAGATCTTTTTATGGAAACCCCTTGTCCCCATTTCTAGCTAATCTATTCATGGGGAATTTTGAATTTAAGATAACACTAGCCAACAGTGAAAATGTAACTGGAATGAAATAAATGTTTCATAGGTATATTGACCATGCTAAAACGAAAAAGACAATGAAAAGCTCAAATTAGCTTTTGTTTATAAGTTTTAGGGGGTGCATTTATTCCTTTTAAATTATGGTTTTAAGTAATTTTCAGGCAAGCAGCTACAGTATTATCACTATTAATCCTAGGATCATGCTTCGTATCTCATTCTCTTCAGAAAAGAACAGCCCTTAAATGGTACCATTCAAATGTCGCTATCATGTACCCGAGGCAGGAAAATTTGAGTGAAATTGGAATTTTTTCTGAAAAAATCTCTTGTATCTAAAACCCAGTTTTTTTTAAAGATTCTGATTTTATGTGTAACAATGAGTGTGGGGAGAATCACAACATAACACAGTGTGAACTTAATGACCTAGTGAGAGAACTGGAATTGCTGAAAGGTAAAGCTGAACTGTTGGCGTCTAGACTACAACAGTGGAATTGTCTTGAGAAGACGGTATATGTGATTGCTCCGTACCCACCACATGCCATTCCCACCATTTTTCGAAAGTGAAAAGAACTTAATAAACTGTAGTGATGTAGAGGGACTGATGGCAGCTATGGGAATTAAATATAAATGTGATGAGTGGAGGTTGTTTGACTCCTCCAAACTCAGTCTCAGGTGTGTCCTACTGCATAACGGCAACGTGTTACCATCAATTCTGATTGGGTATGAAAGAAACATATGTTAACATGAAACAATTGTTACTGCAATTGAACCACGACAAGATTAAATGGCAGATTTGATAGTATAAATAGATAAAATTTACAATATATTAGAAGAATTTAGCATCCTTGGAAATTAATATGGTTATAATTACATTTTTTTAGGAAATAACACTATAAAGTTTTTAATGATCATTAAATAATCAGAAATTAATGAAAAGGTTTTGATTTCTGACTCTTTAATGATTATTAATATGATAAATTAAAATTACATTAGATAAGATGCAGGTGAATGTAAGTCAGAAATCAAACCTCAGAAGATCAAATTTATTTTACAGGTACCAGAATTTTTATAGTAGAAGAATGAATTTCAGTTGTTGTTGGGCATGTAAGAGGTCACACATACCGGCAGGTGAGGGAGGACTTTCAAAGAAGATTTAGGAAACCAGCCCCAACACAATAAAATATCCAAATGCTGGTGAATAAATTTATGCGCACGGGGTCTGTAGCAGACGAACAGCAGTCAGGTCGGCCACGCACATCCCAAGAAAGAATGGACTATCCGCAAAGCCATTGAGTATAGCACACGTGCATCTAATCATCGTCTATGCCGTGAACTACAGATACCTCGTGCGACATTGTGGAAAGTGTTACATTTCACATTGAAAAAGAAAGTTTACCATATCCAGATGCTACACAAACTGGAAGCAGAGGATTATGCAAGACAGGCAATGTGTTATGACCATGGTCAGGCTGCAGAGCAGGAACATTTAATAGACAACATGCTGTTCAGTGATGAGGCTAATTTCCACATCTGTTGGATGGTGAACCGCCACAATTGTCGCATATGGGGTAATGAGCAACCCGATGATACCTTTGAATGGTAAAGGGACACACCAAAGGTCAATGTGTGGGTGGGTATCACCCACAGAGCACTCGAATAGAGGGTCGTTTACGATGAACTACAATGGTAGCACTGTTTCGTAGTAACAGAATGTAACTAAATGAAACAAATGCAAGACACATGGCGTGTTCACTCGGGATTATGGGAAATTAGCCATTTTATAACTTGAAATTTTTAACTGCTATCTTTCGTTCTATGTAGACGGTAATGTAAAAATTATATATTATCAAAAGTTAAAAATAATTACTTAGGTTTTATTTTACTCTAATTTGTAAGTAAATTAAAATTTGTTTACGTTTTTAATGTGAATCTATTGTCAAAGATATACATACTATAAGTGATAAAATTCTAAGATTTGTTAGGTTAGGAAGAGTGATGTTAGTGTACAGCCATTTCTAATAAACATTTAAAAAATGTGAGTGACTTTATAATGGATTTCAGATATACGACATTGCTAAGGTTCTTTAATAAATATTGTATAAAATATGTATGACATAACTGTCAGTAATTTTGGACAAAATAAAAAAACATCAAGAAGTAATAATAGCAGGAGATTTTAATAGTCAAGTAGAAAGAAAGTAGAATGAAAGATGAAGTGATTGGACCATTTGGGGAAAAAGTGGAAAATGACAATGAAGATAGATTGATAAGTTTATGTAAACAACATGGCTATATGATAATGAATAGTTTCTTCCAACATCGGGAAATACATAAATACACGTGGGAACATGGAAGAAATAAACGTGGCAGATCAAGATGGAAATGGAAAACCTGCATCAGAACTATAATGGATGATAGGAATTTGGAAGAGGGAGATTGGAATGATAGAGATAAATGGAAACTGAAGCCGGCAAACCTATAAATGGGGGAAAGCCGAAGAAGAAATATGTATGTGAGAATAAGGGTGGTAGGTCAATTGTACATATTTATTAAAAGAGCTCATATTGCATGTTTTTAAATTTTAATAAACAAAAATAAATTAATATGTTTTATTTGTTTCCATTCTTTCCTTCTGTTAAAATTAAAAAAAAAATCTTTAGGTCTGAGAGGCTGGGTACAAATAATTCCATAATTTAAGATAAATTAAAATGTTATTTATTCCTATAAAAGTTCCATGATTATTCAGCAGATGGCATTGTATAATTATAATTCATGGTTTTACCACCAGACGGTGCTGAATTTCATATTAGTACCAGAAAAAAATTGAAAAAATTAGATGTCGTCAATTGTTCTACACTAATGCCGCTTGTGGCATGTACGCGAAACTTGTCCACTTTCTTCTCTGGGTCCTTTGTGGGTATCACCAAGAAAACAGTGTATGGGCCATTCATGTTTGTTGATAACACTGTAACTGGAGGTATGTATCTCGACATGCTGGAACAATTCCCGGAACCTCAGTTACAACAAGATGCTATCCTTGGTACAGTGGTGTACCAACAAGACGATGCACCATCCCACTTTGCTCTACTAGTTCAAGAATACCTGAACAGAACATTTAGTAACAGGTGGATTGGAAGAGGATCACCTAGCTTGTGGGCAGCCCTTTCACCTGATCTTACCCCAATGGAGTTTTTTCTGTGGGGGTTTGTCAAAGACGAATTCTACAGAACAAAAGTTGGTAATTTGGCAGTTTTGAAGCAACGGGTAAGAAAGGCATGTGCCATGATCACTGTGGCTATGTTACAGAAGGTATTCCAAGGCCACCATGACCAGTTGGGAATCATGTTTTGAAATGGATGCTGGCCACATGGAAAGAAAGTAACCTTGTATATGCTGTATTAGTCATTCAAAATATCTCTGCAGGCGGACGAAGGCAGTGTACATTGGACAAATAATCACAGTTGACTTTTAATAGCACTTGTAACCACATTATTCGCTCTTGAACAACGATTTTATGTTGATACAACAATTTGTATTATAGACCTATGTTTGTATTGTATAAGTATGGAGACGCCTAAAAGTCTTCAATAAAAGTGATTAATTCACAAGGCAGAAATATAATTTACATATTGCAATGTGCATTGCTAACAAACTTTCTACTAAATCTGCACTGTCAGCGTCCCACATCCCATTCCCCTCTGCACTACATAAATAGCAGTGTCACGTGTTCTATTCCTGCATAAACACGACTGCAGTGCCCTCTGTCAACAACTGCGCTTACTCCTTAAACAGGTAATAACATACTTTATGTTGTAATTGAATTACTATTTCCCAAAAATGTACTGGGAATTTATAGATACCCTGTATATTGAAATTCTAATTTCATCACACTTAAAGCCAAATAAATACAACTGGCCTCAGCTGTATATTATTGAAATTTTATTTTTTTTATTCTATCACATTTATGCACACTGTTTTGTTAAAATTGCCAACCACATTGCCCCACATAAAATACCTAAGCAAGAAATCTTGTAATTACATATCTAATAATGTTTAATAATACAGATTTGATGTAAAGAATTACAATAAATAATATGCATCATGTAATAGTCTGCACAAGTTATCTCAAATCTTTAAGGTCTAAAATACACTGATAGTAGAAGACTGTAATCTGAGTATTTTGAGGTATGGAACTGAAGATCAAATGTGCTTATTTCAGTCACAAGATCTTGAACTTACAAGATGCATTTCAACTAACAGAGTTGACCAGGATATTACACAAAGACCTACTTCCACACCAGATTTTGAGAAGATTGTGTTGGATTGTGTGGCAGAAGCACCATCAATAAACACCTGTCTGTTATTGTATGAGGGAGTAACGTAGAACAGGTGCATGCGGTGATGCCAAATAATTTTAAATCTAAGAGTTCAATCCAATGCTGAATCCTACAGAACTGAACTTCCTACAGTGTGATTGTTCATGTGCAAGGATTTTTTTTTATCCATAAATGTGTAAGTTTTATGAGTAACTATTATTTCACCCGAGGTTCATGGCCTTGCAGGCATAAGTTCTTCATATATCCCTATCCTGAGTTAATCTTTTCCATTCATCCCTTGTATAATTCACCTCCTCAAATCATGATGTTATTCTCCCACCTCATTCTAGACCTTCATACTGGGTGGTATTCTTCTGGTTTTTCTATCATAAGTTTCCACGCTTTTCTTTGAATCCCTATTTATGCCACATGTCCTGCCAATTGCAGTCTATGAGACTTAACTGTTATTACATCTGGTTTCCCATAAACATCATGGAGCTCACTGGAACCATTATTGAGTTTCCTCCATTCACTTCTCTGTTCATTTCTCTTTTGTCCAAAAATTTTCCTAAGAACTTTATACTCAAACACTCACAATCTTTTCTCAGCTCCTAAAGTTTTTATGGATATAAAAATTAAATATGCATTTCTGACTTTTGATTTCCTATCTCAAAATAATCAGTCTTAGGACTCTAATATCTGTACAATTTTGACCATAAATGTTTCAGATAACTGTATTTAACTTTTCTCAATAACATTAGTGAGTGAATGAAATTTGAATGATTAAACATATTAATCTTCATATACCAGGACTATACTGTTACATGGCAAGTCATAACGAGATATTAATACAGTTATAGTACAATAAAATACAGTGATATAATTCTTCTTTGCAACAGAAAATATCCATTGGCTGCATCGCTACATTCATACTTCAACTATGGGCAAAGTGAGGCCTGCAATTATTTGCCAGTGATGTACACTGCGTTCAATACTGTTTCTGTATTGTATTTCTAAATACCCTGTTTTTTAAAAACATATGTTGAAAATGTACTCCATTTGCAGGCACACAACATTCACATAATTTTTCATGAAATTTCTACTAACATATGTGTGTTCTCCAGCAGTGAGTGAATGAAGTTCACTTGGTATAAATTAGTTTTTAAGTTTATGCAGCACATTCAGATTAATTTTGTTGTAAACCCTATCTTGTAGCTCTTACGGTCATTGCTTCTGGCAATGTGTATGTGATTTGGCCTGCAGTTAAACACTCTTCTGAGATTGTGTACCTTTGTAAAATATGTAGCGAGCCTTTGAAAAAATGATGGGTGGATCAGCCCTCCTTATGTTGAACAGGTTAAAAGTTTTGATGAACGATTCACACGAGTAGTAAGATGTTACATTTGCTGTCTCCTTTGGAGATCAAATCTTGCGGCATAAGGGCCGAAGTTAATAGATTTATACCAACCTTTAATTGGACGATAATTTGTGTTATTATGGTCATGGTGAGATATTTCTCATTGAAATATAAATTAGACTTGAAGAAAAATGGGTTCGCCTGGAGACCGGGGACTCGAACACCGGACCCTTTTTGGCTTTCCGGGCCTGAGCTACCGATGCGATTTACGAGTCTAAGGGACGGCAAATTTTTGCTCTTATATACGTTGTAATTCCCTATCTCCCGAAATGCTTTTGAAACCATTGTTTCTATCTTTGCAAATGGCGGCTTGCCTTAGGTTAGAAGCCGTTTATGGGGCAAGTTAACAGTTACTTCAAAAAGGTAGTAAGGTGGCTTCTAATGATTTTTTTATTATTCCTTTTAATTATTTCTTCAATGTAAATATAAATTATACTTGCAGAGGAAAATTTTCGCCTAGACCGGGACTCGAACACGGGACCCTTGGCTTTCCGGGCCTGAGCTACCGAGGCGAGTTACGATCTAGACGCAAATTTTTCTCTTATATACGTTGTAATTCCCTACTGCCAAATGCTTTTGAAACCATTGTTTCTATCTTTGCAAATGGCGGCTTCTTAGTTAAGAAGACATTTATTGGGAATTTAACATTACTTCATAAAGCTAGTAAGGCTTCTAATGATGTTTTTACTATTCATTTAATATTTCTCAATGAAAGATAAATTATACTTGAAGAGAAAAATTTTCGCCTAGACCGGGACTCGAACACGGGACCCTTGGCTTTCCGGGCCTGAGCTACCGAGGCGAGTTACAATCTAGACGCAAATTTTTCTCTTATATACGTTGTAATTCCCTATCGCCAAATGCTTTTGAAACCATTGTTTGTTTCTTTGCAAATCGCGGCTTCTTAGTTAAGAAGACATTTATTGGGAATTTAACATTACTTCATAAAGCTAGTAAGGCTTCTAATGATGTTTTTATTATTCATTTAATATTTCTCAATGAAAGATAAATTATACTTGAAAAAAAAAAATTTTCTCTTCAAGTATAATTTATCTTTCATTGAGAAATATTAAATGAATAATAAAAACATCATTAGAAGCCTTACTAGCTTTATGAAGTAATGTTAAATTCCCAATAAATGTCTTCTTAACTAAGAAGCCGCCATTTGCAAAGATAGAAACAATGGTTTCAAAAGCATTTGGCGATAGGGAATTACAACGTATATAAGAGAAAAATTTGCGTCTAGATCGTAACTCGCCTCGGTAGCTCAGGCCCGGAAAGCCAAGGGTCCCGTGTTCGAGTCCCGGTCTAGGCAAAAATTTTTCTCTTCAAGTATAAGTTATTGAAATAATTTCAACAAATAAATGTATTAATTGAATTTCTAAGTAAGAGAGTTATCAGATGACTGAAAGCAAGTAATGGTCTCTTAAACCAATCAATAGTAAATTAGTGCTTACTTCTGACGTAGTATTTGTATCGTTCACTTCAGTAGAGCAGTCGGTAAGATGCTTTCTTGCGATAAAGCAAGCCCATGTTCGATCCTGGTCAGGAATTTTTTTAATAATGTCATTATTTTTTATAATGCCTACATGTTGCCAGGCTACATTATATAAATAAATTTGTGTATATAGGAAAATTAATTAATTAAAGGGAACAGCTCATACATATATATAAAAATAATGAATAACGATTGTAAAATCTCGTTACTTTGTTCAAAAAGCACAAGGCATGACATGATTGTTTTTTTCCACTAATAAGGTAAAATGCGCCTGATTAATTTAAATTAAGACAAGTTAATATATAATTTCATTACACAAGTAAGTCTTGGAATATTGCATCGTTTCATACAGACAGCTTCTAGCAGGGAATGGTTGTGGTCTAATGGAGGGAGCTTCTATTTCCCATGCAGGAGGTAGCGTGTTCAATCTCGCTGTCATGCTTTTTTTCTTTCTCGTCCTTATCTCAATTAATTTTCTTTGTTTTGTTTTTTATTTACAGCATTTACCACACTACTTATATATGCAAAATTATTTTCCATTGCACGACACACAACGAAATAGAACGGATTTTAGTTTCTCAAATAGTTGTATAGATGTGAACCAAACAACTGATCTCTGGTCATGCGCAGTGGCTTCGTTCTGGGACTTGAAAATTACCTTTCTGCCAACAATTATTTCAAAGTCTGTACATAAAAAAAATTACTGTTTAAGACTATCTGAAATTCCTAGGAAAAATTCCAAATAGATCCACACCTACTTGCAGTAAAATATGATACATTACAAAAAAAATAAATAAATAAATAAAGAAAAGAAAACAGGGCCAGTGAATGATAGAAAGATGTGTAAATTGAAATGTACTTACAAAAGAAAAGCTTGATGAGATAGGTGCTAGACTTGAGCATACCCTTCAAAAATCTCTTATGCATTTAGCACAGGAAACCGGAGTATTTGTGTCCTCCACCAAGAAAGCAACAACACTATAGGAATTAAAAGTCTAAAGTAATTCTGGTGTTGAGGCAATCAGTGCTGGAGGACTTTCTTGAGTTAGTAGAAATTTGTTGAGAAGATGTCAAACATGCTCTAAACGAAGCAAATTTTCAAGACATTATAAGCATGGTTAGTAAAAATAATAACAAGGGAAATGTCAACCATTGCATGCCAAAACCCAGCTTGAAATTTCTTCCATAGAAGTATTGTAATATACAAAGTCAGTGTCCAAAAAAATTATCTGCAATTTTTAATTACAAGGCAATAAAATCCAGTGTCAAATCTCTTATTTAAACTGTAGAGAAATAATACAACACCTGCATTGGTAGATTGGGTAACCCTCACTACCTGCCACCTATGCTGTGTCTTGCCTCATTTCACTCAGCTCTTACTCATGCAGGGAGACCATCTGCTCTGTACAGTGGGTTGACATTGCTAAATTCTGACTTTGATTGCTGTACCTTGCAGTTAAAATCGCGGATAATTTTTTGGACATGGCCTTGGTACATCACAACGCTTCTCTGGGAGAAATTTCAAGGTAGCTTCGGCATGCAATGGTTGACAGTTCCCTTGTAAGAACATATATGAAAGCATTGTACATCACCACAAACGTGTAATCCATTTCACCTGGAGTTGAGGCATGAATGCAGCGGTAAAACTGCTGCTGTTGTCTGTTGCAAAGGAGAATAACATTACTGTAGTTGTTAAGACTGCGATGGGCAGGACATGTAGCACAAATGGGGAATAAAAGATGTACACTTAGCGACAAAAAGAATGGGCTGACTCTTGATCTCGAATATTTTCTAGTTCTAACGCGCGATTATCATTAGTAAAACAATTGCACAGTAGAGCTACAATACGTTTCCCTTCTTCCTTTGAAGAGTATTCTTTCTAAATGTGATGAGGCAGAGAAAGCTTAGCTCAGTGCTTAGTGACTTGATTTGTATGCAAGAGGTCACAGGTTAGATTCCCGGTGAGGTTATTTTTCTATAATTCTTAAAATGCTTTCTATTTTATTCTGTACTATGTCCATTCTTAAAGAAAAAACGTGCTAACTATTTGGAAGTATTATTATTTTTATTATTTATTTATTTATAAACAGATTTACATTGTAATAAAACATATTCCTATGTCCAAAGCTTTTTAAATTTTTATCTTCTTTCTCCATTCTTCTCTATCTTCTCATTCCAGTTCTTCCAGACCTAGTCTCATCATTAGGGCAAGGCATTTAATGACCTATAAATTGATAAAAAATGCAAAATAAAAAATGCATTTATGACCTAAAAATGCAAAAAATTACCAATAAAATAAAAAAAAGACGAATAAAAAGTTAAAAATTACCAACAAAAATACTATTTATTAGATTAAGTACTCACTTGATTACTGAATTACATAAAATTTAAACTCAACATCAAAATATTAAAAGAAAAGTATTTAAAACAAACATATTACAGTATCTTTTATTGCAGAAAATTCATTTCAATTCATAGTGCACTTTTACAACAATTTTGCAGTTAATCAGAATAAGGGTAGAAGCTAGCATAAGCTCTAAGTAATTGAATACAATTCTTAGAAGTGGGCAAGTTCATTATGCACATACCTTGAAAAATAGGGATAGTAGTTAGCAAAACAACTACTTAATTCCAAGAAAATTGTATTGACAAGGAAAAATGAATTATACTAAACATCTTAAATCAAATACAAATACTGTCACAGCCTTCCGGAAAAGTGTAAAAAATGCTCAAAATGACCTAAAAATTGCCAAAAAATTACCTATCCCTAATAAAGTTAAGAAAATGCAAAAAATGCCCTAACAAATTGCTTTTATTTAGTCCATTTTTTAATGCCGTACATTTTCATATATGCAAGCAATGTTGCAACCTTCATAAGAAAAAGATGCAAAATCATTAATGGCCTTGCCCTACTCATCATACCTCCTCTTACATCATCCATCCATTTAAATCTAGGTCGACCTCTCTTTCCTTTTCCAGGTGGAATCCATTCCAAAGTTTGTCTGGGTACTCTTTTCTCTAGCATCCTATGTGTATGCCTTACCATTCTAGTTGTCTGTATCTCACGAGATCTAATATTTAATTTTGGATTTTCATTTGTTGTGTGATGATTGTATTTCTGATTTTTTTTCCAATTTAAAGTGTCTAGTTGAGCATCTGTAAGAATCCATTACAGTAGACTTAAGATTTAAACTCATATTTTTATTCAGATGCCAAGTTTCTGCACCAAATGTTAGCGTGCTTTGAATTACGGATTTATAAATTTCTAATTTGGTATCTAATCATATGTTCTCATCCCACAAAACTCTGATTAACATTGTCATTACCGATCTGCCTTTTCGAATTCAATATTTTATGTAATTTTCTTGGGGACATTTTGAGTTAATTTTGATCCCCAGGTAATTACATTCTTTACATTATGTGATACATCCCATTATTATTATTATTATTAGTCCACCGCTGCGGTCTCGAGGTAGCATGCTGCTTGTCACGCTGCGGGCCCGGGTTCTATTCCCGGTCGGGACAGGCTACTGGGTGAGGTTCTTTCGGGGCTTTTTCTCATCTATAAGACAAATGTCAGGAAGCTTAGGGCCCTAACATCCCCGAAAATCATCCAGCCATCATTATCATCATCATCCTTCACCGGCGTGGAAAGCAACGGGAAGCTACCACATCTATAAATCCCTAGTAAAGCTGCAAAGCATAGCATGAAAATACTATGACTGCAGTGAAAGACCTGCCCTTGGGCAGAATTACTATGGATGGATTATTATTATTATTATTATGCTGGACTTGACATATATAAACTAAATATTTTAATTGAAGGGTGAAACTTTTTTATCACTAATACGTAATAAATAAATAAACTCATAATTATATGAAGCTATATTATATTTTATTACACAAATTTATAGCATTATTATTAAAACGTGGTACTGCAAACACAATTAAATTTATACTGGTAACTAAATAGTGTTACAGAATTTATGAAGGCAGGAATATTACTTAATATAGTGTAAAGTTGACGTAAATTATGTGGTAGGAATTAAATGTTATAGGATGTATTTTGCGAAAATACAAATGAATAAAAAAAAATGATTCGAATCCTAGCTTTTACATACATTTCATCTTGTTGTAAGTAGTTTAACAGTCTACGCTACTCGAACATTGAATACTAGTTGCCTTGTTTACTTTTACACTATGAATGAGAATTGAGCTTTATTTAAAATGTCGCATTTATTTAAAATATTGCATTTGTCGAACACTCATAAATATCTAGAAATATGTCTCCTTCACTGTTCATAAACTATTTAAGACTATTAAAACCAAATACAGCGTATTTAAAACATTTAACAATGCATTACCTCGTGAACCGCAGCTATGGCTTTTTGAGTGGGCCATAACAAGAACTCTTCCTGAAGCGGCTCATTCTTTTTGTCACAAAGTGTACATACAAGCTTTTGTAGGAAAACCAAAGGGAAAACACCCAGTTGGTAGGCCAAGAATGAGGTGGGAGAATAACAACTATGATTTGAGGGAAGTAGATTATACAGGGGATGATTGGAAAACATCTCAGGATAGGGATGTATGGAGAGCATGTCCATGTGCCCATGAACCTACAGGTATGATAGTGCCAGTTAGTTAGAGTTAGTTTGAAAGCAAAGTAATCCTAAAACTTATGACCTTACAATCTGAGTTTCCTGGATAAATTCACTTCCTATATCAAGCCATCGTATGATAATAGTGATTATTTTATTATTGGATAAGAAATAATCTATAACATTAACTTCCTCCACCTCCTTTTAGAAATCTCTCTCTTCCCTTGTTACTTCTTGACTATATATGACAAAAACCTAATGCAAACTGAGGGATAAAAAAAAAAACAAATATGTGTACAGTCCAAACTTGTCTTGTGCTGGATTCAAGTATGCTCTGCAGCAAGTGATGAAGCTTGTAAGGTGGGGAATAAAGGCAGTGACTGTACTAACAGCCTCTGACAAGGGACAACAGGTTGCAAAATAAGGAACAGCCGAGACTCTAATAATGGTACAGAGTTTAGTTTCGTTTTTTTTTCCTCTCCTTACATATTAGTAAGTTTTGGCAACAATAAGCCTGATTGGCCCATTTGCTTCATGTCATGTACAAGTTCAACAAAACATGACAAACTAAAAGTTGAGATGATATGTTATAACAGGAGTTTTCATTAAATTCTAAGATCAGAATCTCACTTTCCCAAGTTAGTAGCAAAAGTAACACACTACAAAAAATATAATTCTGAAGAATAAATTCTCCAAGTCTCTGACAAAATAATACCGTGTCATTTGTTCACATAACTAATCATAACTATCAAACCACAAGAGAAAATTCAGATCAATTACTAAATAACTAAGCCCTGTACTTCCCTTAGAGTAAATTTTTGTATATCAGTTTAACTTTTCTGGTAATAGCAGTAACCATCAAGAGTGTTATTGAAATGCCAAAGTCATATTTCAACAAGTGCAGCAGTGGCATTTCCTTATTAATAAGTGTTACTGTGCTGTAGCATGCTTCAAAATTCTACCAATAATTCATCAAAAAATTGTTTGTATAGTATTACAAAATTGCACTGCTATATAAACCTATTGCTCACTTTGCTCTATGATCTTGAGCTGTGTTGATAATCAAAGATAGTGATTACAAACACACCTTCTATATGCATAATTGACAAGTAAGCATGCCAAGTCTTAAGAGCAGAGATGGCTACTTCAACACCATATTCCCCTCTGCCATTTTATCCCCCAATGACAGCACATTCCTTACATTGGACAAATCAGCACATATGAATAAGTAGATTTATAATGCTGGATATTTTCAACAGTACAGTACATTTTTGCTCTCATACTAGTGATTGTACAATTCCTATAGCCTTTAGTGAATTTGTGCTTCATTATATTAAAAAATGTATATTCTCTATTAAGTAAACCTTCATCTTCTGGAATATATAAGGAAAGTGCCAAGATTTAAGAATTTAGGTAGACCTATGCCAAACTTATCCATTATTCAACATGCTAAAGGCGGCAAATCTTGTTCTTTCAAGGCGATTTAATTGGGTGCTTTATCAATAGTATCAATGAGTGTATGGCTGTGAAATTCAGAATGCTCTGAATATTCCATGAAACAATCACTAAGAAGCATATTAATAACGATATTAATGCCATATCCTTAGGTTGAGTAAACATCCCAGTTAGGCTTGGGTGTATGTATAAAAAATTCATTGAGAAACATAATGAACAGGTGGAGAAAAATATATATATCTTATGTAGAATTATAGACTGCATTTAATTTAATTATGCAGCTTTTTTTGAACAAGCATTTTGTGGCCATAATGAAACAGAGAATTATGGAAATGTTGGCATATTTTGTGGTCTTCTTGACTTTGAAGGTAGTATTGATAGTGATATAAATGGATATATGAAAATAAATACTGCAAATAAAGGCACAAAAAATGCATATGGAATGAGTTTGTTGGAATACACGATAGAAGTACCTAAAAAAATCAAGAAGGAACTAAATCAATTGAACTCTATAACTCCAATAGCAGAGTACATTATGATTTTTCTGAGCATTTGGAAATTATCTCAATGTTCAGGTACGAACTAAATGAAAAATGTACACAAATTACTTTGAATTTTTAAACCTCAAAAGCTAGAGAGCTACAAACATTTACAAATGCATTCTGAAGCAAAAGATTTTGATCTGGGTGCCATTTGTAATAAAATAAATGCTTGGACTCATAACGATGCACCAGTCATTTTGGGTTTAGTTAATGGAGTATAACCTAAACTAAAAGATAAGTTTTATGTGACACAAAATATCCTCCACAATAAATTTAATAATTGAAAGAGCTGCATCATATTTTAAAATTCAGATGATTTAAATTAGCAAGTTAAATTATATATATAGTCCCGTGCCATAGCCGAGCGGTTAAGGTAGGAAGATTTGGCGCGCAGAGCTACGGGACTTGCGCTGGTTCGAGTCTCCATGGGGGAAGAAATTTTCTCATGGTATTTTGGCCAGTATGGGACCGGTGCCCATCCAGCATCGTGAGGCAATTGGGTAGCTACAATAAGTAGCGGCTCCAGGTTGAGGAACCAGCTATAATGGCTGGTGGACTCGACATGCTAACCACATGTCACCCCTACACTGGCTGTTGATCATCTACCTCTGTAATTGACACATGTGGATGTGAAGGGCCAGCAGCCGGCTGGTAAAAGGGCAACCGCTGAAAAGTGGAAAGACCCTCAATCAAAAAAAGTTAAATTATAACAATTTATTTCAAAATATTATATTCATATTAATCGTTGTAATTAAATATTTTTAGCATATCATACTTCTGCTTTCAATTATTGATCTGTTCTGTTTTCTGGAAATAAGTGAAGCCATAAACAGCTAAATCTGTCACAATTCATACTTCCACACAAAAAATATCATCATCATCAACAGCAGCAGCATTCAAGGATTAGACCTTAATGTCTGTTCCGATCTCGTGCTAGAATTGGTCTGTCCATCTTTTACTGGGTCTTCCTACATTTCTTCATCCTAGAGGTTTGTAATGAAGAATCTGTTTCAGAATTCTATTATTGTGGTCCATCCATCCATCTCTGTGTTGTACAATTATATCTAATAGTTTGAATATAATTAATTTAAATTAAAAGATATTTAAAACTAAAAGAACTCAAGAAATATGAGGTGAGTCAAAAAACAACTTAGAATTAATTAAATTAAACCTCAGTGTTATTTCCTACTACATAACTTAATATTTAATTTACTTCACATATTTTCATTTTGTTTTCTATATGTTACTGTATAGCAGACACACTCCTCAGAAACCTCATTTCTGATCCATATTTGGTTCATCTTCCAGGCTTATAGGCCGTGGTCCGGTTGTCTTCATACTCGACGTTTCGTCTACTGCTGCGGTAGACCTCATCAGGAGATACTGTGTGCTCTCTGTGAACTCCTCAACAGTCGGCTGCAGACTGGCTGGTCATTGGAAACTGTCTCTCTATTTATAGGTAAACCCCGGATGGTGGGTTCTTTGAATCTTATAATATGTTGTTGGTTGTTCATCAAATGTTCCGCTATGGCCGATTTATCATTTTGTTTTAGTCTGCAGTGTCTCATGTGTTCTTGCAATCTTATGTTAATCATTCATTTTTGTTGTACCGATGTAAACCTCTCCACAAATACACGGAATACGATATATACCAGCAGAACTTAAAGGATCTCTAGTGTCTTTGGCTGGGCGCAGTATATTGCTGATTTTTTGTGTTGGTTTGTAGGTTGTTGATATGTTATATTTCTTTAATATTCGTCCAATTTTCTCTGTTATTGTTTTGATATAAGGTAGGTAAACCTTACCATTTGTCTCTTCCTTGTTTCTTTTTTGGACCTATATTTCTTGGGATTTATGGCTCGACGAAAATCTGTTTTGCTGTATCCATTAGTTTGAAAAAGCTGCTTGGAGATGATTGATTTTTTCTTGCAGATACTGTGGTTTCGAAATCCTTTTGGCTCGTTCAACCAGGGTTCTTATTATTCTGCATTTTTGTCTTGGATGGTGGTTAGACTGTTTATGTAGGTATCTGTCTGTGTGAGTATTTTTCCTGTGAACCTTGTGTCCATGTCTTGGTTTCGGATTACCAAAACATCCAAAAACGGCAGACTGTTGTTTTGTTCTTTTTCCAGGGTGAATTGGATGCTGGGACAAATAACATTTATGTGTTTCTTGAAGTTATCTAGTTCCTCCTCACCGTGCTCCCAAATGACGAAGGTGTCGTCCACATATCTCAGCCAAACTGTGGGTCTTAAGGTAACATTCTCCAAAGCCTGTTTTTCAAATTTTTCCATGTAGAAATTTGCTATTATGGGACTTAATGGACTTCCCATGGCCATGCCATCTATTTGTTCGTAGAATATACCTCTCCACTGAAAATAAGATTCTGTGAGACATATGTTATAGAGCGCTGTTATGTCTGGAGGAAAGAGTTCTTGTAAGTATGTCATAGTATCTCCGATAGGTACCTTAGTAAATAATGCAACCACATGAAGCTTAGTATTTTGTCATTCGGCTTGAGTTTTAGAGTATCTACCTTTTCTATGAAGTGTGTGGAGTCTTTTACAATAGTGTCAGTTTTACCAATATATGGTTTCAGCAGTGAGGCGAGTTCATATGTAGGTGAACCAATGGCCGAAACAATTGATCTGAGTGGTGTTCCTTCCTTGTGTACCTTCGAAGAAACTCAGGTATTATCACAAACATCACATTACTACACCAGACTATACAGAGAAGCCATTGAAATATATAAGCGTAAAAATTCCTTCAACAAAAAAGAAGAAACCATGAAGATAAACAAAATATGGATCTAAGCATTGCACAACACAACAACGAAGCATATGACTTCTGCAAACGGCACAAAAACAGCATGAAACATGGACCGCGCAGAAAACCCCCCCACCACCCGGGGTTTACCTATAAATAGAGGGACAGTTTCCAACGACCAGCCAGTTTGCAGCCAACTGTTGAGGAGTTCACAGAGAGCATGCAGTATCTCCTGATGAGGTCTACTGCAGCAGTAGATGAAACGTCGAGTATGAAGACAACTGGACCATGGCCTATAAGCCCAGAAGATGAACCAAATATGGATCAAGACGCCGGCCGTGAAAGCCTACAATTACTCATTTCTGATGTTACTATTCTTCGTTCCTAGTTTTTGGTTAAGACCCAGTGTTCCGATCCATATAGTAGTGTTGGAACCGCCATTGTTTTATAACATTTTAAAAGTGCCTCCTTTCTAGTTCCTTTGAGACTTTGTTTTATGGTGCCACACATATAATTAAATTTATTTATTTTGTTTTCATTGTCTTCACTTTTTCTATATGACACATTGTATTCCAGGTAATTAAAATTGTACACCTATTCTATTATTTTATTCCCTAATTGATTTTTACTCTTAGTGGCTCATACCCTCGAAAAGCTAAAACTTTTGTGGACTATTAATATTGCTATACCCGCTGCTGCTCTTTTTTATTGAGGGAGGCCACCATATATATTAAAATGTAATTTTCCATTTCAATGGACCCTTTTAGTTCCTTTTTGGTTTCTGGAATGATTGCTATATCGACTTTCATTTCTTTTAGTTCTTTTTCTAGTATCAGTTCTTTGCTTCCATACACCTACTTTCATGAAACTCGCTATACCTTGCCTTGGTTGTCAACGGTTAAATCTGCCGGCATTTTCTACCATGAGACTTGAAAGTATATATTGATGTCCCCTGGAGATGTTACTGGCATCTCGCAAGGTAAAATATCTAAATAACCATCTACAACTCGATATCAAGCCATCTGTGTATGAACCCCAACAGAAGGGGTACCTCTTCCACTTTGTGGACTGTTGAGGATTTTCTCCTTATTATCCCAGATATGGGTCTTCATGTTTGTCCCTTGAAGAATAGGTGCCTCTTCTGCATAGCTGTAACTATCCATTGAGGTCTTCACCTGTATACCTGGCAAGGGCTCTCGTTAAACGCTGAGAGACTGGGTCCTTGACAGGACTTTGTCACTGTAATTAGTGTTCACCCCCATGATGAAAACAAGCCTATCAAGAGTTACCCAACAAGAAATATCTTGATATAATTTTACTGTCCATTTATAGATTATTCCATGATGTTGTTTTCAAATGCTGGGCCTTGGCACCGATGCCATTAGCGTTCTTGCTCTCCAATATTTCTCTATGGTGGATCCAACAGGTAATACTTCACAGGTTTGTAGTTGTTCTTCATTCATTTCTTCATCTTTATTGCATAGAGGACAATTTGGTTATTCCATGATGTTACACCCCTAGAAGGCTCTTCAAATACCAGTTGGCTGCTGGCTTTACATCCAAACATGTTAATTGCAGAGGTGGATGATAATCCACACCTATTTTAGGGATGGCATGAGGGCAACTGTTGCCCCCCCCCTGTTACAGATGGTTTTCTCAACCTGGAGCTGCTACTTATTGTAGCTACCCAAATTCCTCACAATGCTGGATAGTCACACTTCCCATACTAGCTGAAATTTCGTAAAAAAGTTTCTTTCACTATGGAGACACGAACCGATGCAAGTACCGCAGCTCTGCATCAAGGCATCATGTCACCATTGAACTACGTACAGTCTTGGGACCCATTTACAGATACAGTACTTAATTAAACAATTATATAAGCATTCTTTTAACATTTTTTTATGATTCCTTGAAAGTGTTTCTATGAAACAGGTAGGAATGGGCTGGACATTTAGTGAGAATGAGAGATACGAGAACTGTAAAGAAAGTTTCCTTTAATCAAAGCCAGAAAAAAAAAAAAAAAAAAAGACTGAAATAGGAGGTTTGTGTGTTTAATGACATCAGGACGTTGGGAGTTAACAACTGGAGAATTGTGGCTTTGAATAGACATGACTTGCATAAACATCTGAAGATGGCCAAGGCCCACATGGAACTGTCATGGCAATGATGATGATATTTCCATGGCACATGAAAAGTGAATAATAACTACATAGAAATCATTATTATTAACTGAAAGTATTAATAATACTATATATATATATATATAAAAAGAAACTTAAGAATCATGAATTCTTCTTACCTCATACTATATGTTTTTTAAACACGCACCGCAGTATTGGCGACCAATCATCACCATCGTCAGCTGTTTTCACGACTGTCAATTCTTTTCTATTGCTGGTAATTATCCAAACTGCCATCTGGTATATTTTTTAAGAACTTTGTAATCAAGCTTGGTTTGTCTGGAATCTCGAAGTTCATGGTTCTAGTATGGTTTTTTTGAATATATATCTTTTCCAAACTGTTAAATCCAAAGATTTAGATAGATATTTCAAAAGTTTTGCTTCTTTTCAATTCTATGATTCTCTGATAAACTATGTGTTGCTATAGCTGTTTTTTCAATTTCTCCATTCTTTGTGTTTCTAAAGTGTTCTTTTTTTACGAGTTTCCAAGTTCCTTTTTGTTTTTCCTATATATATCCTATTGCAATCTTTGCAATCAGTTTGATAAATTCCAGATTTTTTGTTGTCTGGGGTGTTAACTTTATTATTAGTTAACAGAAGATTACCCAGGCTGGATTTGTTAATTGGAGCCAATGTTATATTAAACTTGCTGAATTATTTTTAAATTTATTATGAACTTCAGGATGGTAAGTAAATTTCTTGAATTTTTCATCTTTCTTGGAATCATGTTGTAGAGTGGTGTATTTCTGTAACCTTTTCTGTTGTTTAAATTTCTTTAATTTATTCTTTATTATGTCTTCATCAAAACCATTTATTTTTGCAATATACACAATATGATTATATTCATTATCAAAATCTTCTACATTAAGTGGAATATTTTTTAATCTGTGTAATAGACTGTTGAAAATTGCATGTTTATGTGAAAAATGATTAAAACCTGAAGATTTTATGTAGTTGTCCGTATAAGCAACCTTTCTATAAATATTAAATTCAATTCTTTGCTGTTATTCATTTCTTATTAGACATAAGTCTAAAAATTGGATCTTGTTACCTTTTTCAATTTCAATAGTGAATTTTACTGACTCACCTCGAAGATTAAACAATTTTTAATGCATCTTGAATATATTTTGCATCAATTACAGTGATAATATCATCCACATATCTAATAATAATAATAATAATACTTTATTTATTCTGGCAGAGTTAAGGCCATAAGGCCCTCTCTTCCACTCAACCAGCACAAATACAAATAAATATTCGACAAATATAGATACACACTATACTAATTATAAACAGTTAAAGATACAATAAATGTAGCAATGTAAATGTCATGTACAAACAACATTTTATAGGGTAATAACAATAATGATACGATAATAATAATAATAATAATAATAATAATAATAATAATAATAATAATAATAATAATAATAATAATATCTATACCAACACTTAAAAATCAAAGGATAAGCATTGGTGATATGTGATTCAAGATACCCCATAAAGAAATTGGCTAAAAATGGAGAAAGTGGATTTCCCATTGCCAATCCAGAAATTTGTTTATAACATTTTTCATTAAATGTGAATAAATTATCAATACAAATTTTGGTTAGCCTTAAATATTCTTCAGTGATTTCTGCTTTTAGTTTTAGTGAATTTAACCATTTTCTTACTCGCTCACGTTTTTAAGAAAATGGTTAAATTCAATAAAACTAAAAGCAGAAATCACTGAAGAATATTTACGGCTAACCAAAATTGTATTGATAACAATTTCTTCACATTTAATGGAAAATTTATAAACAAATTTCTGGATTGGTAATGGGAAATCCACTTTCTCCATTTTTAGCCAATTTCTTTATGGGGTATCTTGAATCACATATCACCAATGCTTATCCTTTGATTTTTAAGTGTTGGTATAGATACATAACAAGAGCAATAGCAAAAAAGAAACCAGGAAGAGGCATAAAAAAAATTGGGAGGAATTTGTGTCACAATTAGAGAATATTATTACTAGACCTGCACCACAAACATACAAAATCTTGAAAAATTTGAATCGTGAAAAGAAAGACAATCTCAACCTTAATGTCATCCCAACCAAAAAAATGGTCAAATTATTTTCAAAATCTATGGACCCAAACTCCAAATACTATCACTTTAGCATCATCCAATAACACCTCTACAGACTTGATTACAGAGGATGAACTATCAGAAGTATTAACGAAATTGAGAATCAACAAAGCTCCTGGAGAGGATGGAATCAGTATTGAACTATTTAAAAATGCAAAACCTCTGTTTTTAGACAGATTTCTAACATTCTTAAATAAACTAAGGGAAGGGAGAGTCATTCCTGTAAGTTGGACAAAATCTAGTGTAATACCAATATTTAAAAAAAGGAGACAAGAAAAACTGTGAAAATTACAGAGGCATCTGCTTTCTAAATACTGGATACAACATTTATGCCAATATATTTAAGAACAAATCAACCCATTGGATACTTTTAATGAGTCTCCCTCGTGAGCAGGTAGAAATTCCAAACAGCTCAACCACGACCTACACTCGTTATTGTGTTAAAACCCGCCACTATAAGAATTTGGCACTGTCTTTAGTGATTAAAAGTTTCTGTTCGCCGTCTGTAAAATTTGTTGAAGGTTTAAATAAGGCATATATGTAGGCCTAGTATATTGTAGAATTTATTATAGATATAATTTATAGAATAATATACTTTCTTGATACTTTTTACGATAAAATAATTTTATATGTAGTTTCAATGTTTTTTTTTGAATATCATGGCTGGTAATATAACTTTTTAGAAATGCCCCTGATGAAATTAAGGCCTATTTTGCACTATAAGTAAAGATAGAAAACCTAACATAAAATGGTTCTGGAACAATAGATCAATTTTATAAATGCCCATTTACAGCAAAACTATGCCTTTCAAAGTTTATTCCTAATTTCGATGTTTCTTAACTTCAAAGACAATGAATCCATAACTAGAGATGACAGAATTTACAAAATTAGACCTGGTGTGGAGTAATTGAATACAACATTTCTGTCCTTGTATGTTCCAAGTGAAGACATTTCACTTGAAAAATCTCACGAAATTACAAAGTAGACTGACTTACGCCCAGTTCAAAATCTCTATTCGGAATAAAATGGCGCGATTTGGAATAAAATATTAGAAATTGTTCGAGACATCTTCGGGATATGATCCAAATAAACACTGAACGAGATGCACCAGAAAATTCAGATTTTACTGCAAATGAGAGTGTAGTCCTAGAATTAGCAAATCCGTTTGTAGACAAAGGTTACACATTACAATTAGACAACTTGCGTTCTCCGAAATTTATTTCTAGAGCTCAATAGATGAGAGACATATTAGGGACAGTAAAATCTAACAGAAGAAACATACATATGGATTTAGTGAACATCACATTGAAAAAAAAGGAGAGGTAACATGATCTAGTCGGACACTACTGCATTGAAGTGGAAAGATAGGAAATATGTTTATTATTATCATCCAAACACGAAAATGCAGACATCACTGTCACCAGTAAGAAGCAATGGAAGAATAAAGGAAGATATCAAGAAGAAAAATTCATAAAGGCTAAATGTATTCTAGAATACAATACAGAAAAATTGCTTTTTTACATTATTGATTATTTGAGAAGTAAGAACTTTCTATGATTTGATAATGTATACGTCAATGCTTTTATATATTTAGTTTCATTTATTTTTATAATATACTGTATTGTATATTCTTGTTATTTTTACAGTTCCTGTTAGAACATATGATTCATGTTTACTTCAAATGTAATGACCAAGAAATGTTAGTAAAGGACGGTTTTTGAAAGGTTTGTCAACTTTCACAGCCTTCAAACTAACAATAAATAACTGTTAAATTACACAAAAGAGGGTTGTAAGCAGGCAACATTCCTTTGCAATTCTTAAAAGTACAAAATACTACAAGAAAAACAGGCATAAACAAACCATCTGAAATTCATAAGTTCTGGGACACAGTACGCATGGTCTGGGTATTCTGATTTAAAACCCAGTGCAGCCGGAGGAGCGCTGGGGTGATTTAAATGGGTTTCCAGTGAACGTACCAGGCGCTTTAAATGTGTCTTCAATGGGTTAAACAAACATCTTAACAGCCTCCTCAGCGAAGAACAGAATGCTTTCATAAAGGTCGATCCTGCTGTGATGGTTATTTCTCCATGAAATTATTAATAGAAAAACACAGGGACTTCAATGTAGAAACACATTTGGCTTTTGTTGACTTCAAAAAAGCCTTCGACAAAATCAATAGGAATAAACTATTGGAAATTTTAGCTGACAACATTCTACCACAACAGCATATTTTTAATTCATGCAATATTTATAAAACAAATTTGATTTCAGTTCGAATGAATAACACACAAACAGAATGGACCAAAATTAATAGGGGCATAAGACAAGGATGTGGCCTCTCGCCCTTGCTCTTTATCATATACATGGACAGAATACTCCAAGATTGGCGACAGATGAGACACAGTTCTATCCAAATTAATAGAAACCTAAAAATAGACTCGTTGCTTTTTGCAGATGATTTGGTATTAATAGCTCCAACACAAACAGATTTACAGTATTCTGTACACAATTTTAATATAATTTCAAAAAGGTACAATATGGAAATCAATACAAAGAAAACTAAAGTGATGACCTTTTGTGGGAAATACCCTATACCTAGCAAAATTCTTTTGGATGATGAAATTTTGGAACGAGTAAATGAATTTAATTATGTGCATTATAATTTAACATTTCAAGATGAAGCTGATATATCAAAGAAAATCACAAATTTCACAAAAACAACGGGGATAATTAACAGTATAATGAAACCATCTTTAGTACAGAAGAATACAAGATTATGGATTTATAAGGAAGTCGCAAGACCAGTATTAAGATATGGTAGTGAAGCATGGACAATAGAAAGAAGAGATGAAAGCCGAATAACAGCAAATGAGATGCGATTTATGCACCGTTAACCAGGCTATACAAAGTTGGACAATAAAAGAAATGATGAAATTATGGAAGAGTTGGATGTAAAACCCATTCTTCACAATATACAAAACTACAAGAACAACTGGAAAGCCCATCTTCAATGAATGCCGTCTTATAGAATTCCAAAAGCCATGCTTCATTACTGCCCCCAAGGCAAAAGATCACCGGGACATCCAAAAAAGCGCTGGATGGAAAATTCCTCTTTGTAACCACACAGCCTAATACTTGCATGGATGATGATGATGATAGATATGTGGATGATATTATCGCTGTAATTGATGCAAAATACATTCAAGATGCATTGAAATTGCTTAATCTTCAAGATGAGTCAGTAAAATTCACTATTGAAATTGAACAAGATCCCCATTTTTAGACTTGTACCTTAATAAGAAATGAACAATAGCAAATAATTTAATTTAATATTTATAGAAAGGACACTCATACAGACAACTAAATAAAATCTTCAGGTTTTAATCATTTTTCACATAAACATGCAATTTTCAACAGTCTATTACACAGATTAACAGATATTCCACTTAAACATTCAGTACCAGGCACTGAGCAGGGCATTTAAACCCACAGGCCAGCCATTTAAATACCCCAGCTACCCTTTCTGTGGTACTTCAGAAAACGGACCACTATTCACAAACTATTAGTCCTAGAAAATTCAAATTTTGTACATACCTAAAGGAGATATCCTTGTAGGATTTGATGGTGTGATATCTCGTAAAACAGGATCCAGGGTGCCGAGAAACGCCACATTTCATGCCATACCACACTGTTGCACTCACTTTTTGATACCACTAGCACCTTAAAATTTTTATTATAGTACAAATATAGCCTGAATTTGACTCGCATACCATTCTCACTAAAATATCATATTTTGTAATTTTCCCCGGATTGTATACTCAAAATATCAGACGTCCTCGCCAAGCTAACATACCTTCATGCAGTGCAATTTTATTTTGTGGAGTGTACACCCTTGAAAATTTATCACTGAGTCTCTCTAATAGAGGTATAATTTTGTACAGTCTGTCAGTACTATTTTCATAGACTCTACTGTCACTGAAATGCAAGAAAGAAAGAATATTTAAAAATCACATCCGGGACATTGTTTTTGAAAATATGGGCGTTTGAAAGCAAGGATCTTCAGAGAATACATTTTTATATCTGATTTTTTGCACTATGCCTGTGATGAACATCAGTCCTAAAAACTTTTTAATTTCCAGGATGTCGACAGGTCTCCATGTCTGCATTATTGAGTTTTTTGTGAATGGATGCGGTGCAGCACTAATCACTTGATTTGTGTAAAGATTTGTTTGGTCACATATGCATTTGAAAAACTCTTCATTGAAAAATATATTGGCATGACATCCATTTCATTTTCGATTTCAATGTTCACCCCTGGGTTCGTTGTGAATGGTAAAACAGGCGGACAATAACTTGGGTGATTGACATCACTCACGACACATGGTATCGGCGTATTAATTTCAGGAAGTGGAAGTTCATCTTCACTTTCACTTTGTGAATCTTCTAATTCAGGAATCAGTTCATCACCTGAATCATCATTATACAAAATATTCACTAATTCTTCTTCAGTGAGATATTTTTCTTTTGCCATGTTTTCACTCATGCACAAACAACAGCACAATAACCAGAAAGATATACGACTGCATTGGAACCTGGAGGCAAGTTTGGGTGAACGAATTCCACGTGTTATTTGTTTTAAAAATAAAAGGAGATTCACCAAAGTTAAACGAGTCAAACGGGAATAGAAAATGTACATTTACATGCCATCTATAATCTCCCAAGACATACTAAGTCAAAACAAAATTTAGGCGCCGAATATAAATGGGGTTTGTTTGCACCCACTCTAAAACGAGTTAACTGACCGACGGCCGCATACATGATAGTCTCTTTAAATGCCTTAACTGGTTTACGGTACTGAATGTGACACATAATGTAGAAGATTTTGATAATGAATATAATCATATTGTACATATTGCAAAAATAAATGGTTTTGATGAAGACATAATAAAGAATAAATTAAAGAAATTTAAACAACAGAAAAGGTTACAGAAATACACCACCCTATAACATGATTCCAAAAAAGGATGAAAAATTCAAGAAATTTACTTACCATCGTGAAGTTCATAATAAATTTCAAAAAAATTTCAGAAAATTTAATATAACATTGGCTCCAATTAACAAATTCAGCTTGGATAATCTTCTGTTAACTAATAATAAAGTTAACACCCCAGACAACAAAAAATCTGGAATTTATCAAATTGATTGCAAACATTGCAATAGGATATATATATATATATATATATATAGGAAAAACAAAAAGGAACTTGGAAACTAGTAAAAAAAAAACACTTTAGAAACACAAAGAATGGAGAAATTAAAAAATCAGCTATAGCAGCACATAGTTTATCAGAGAATCATAGAATTGAAAAAGAAGCAAAACTTCTGAAATATCTATCCAAACCTTTGGATTTAACAGTTTGGGAAAAGATATATATTCAAAAAAACCATACTAGAACCATGAACTTCGAGATTCCAGACGAACCAAGCTTGATTACAAAGTAATATAATGTACGGTTAAAAACTATAATATAGTTTTTAACCTACATTATACTACTGTGAACTAATACCTCAACGGAAAATCACCATGAATTTTACTAGTATTGATTACAAAGTTCTTCAAAAATACACCAGATGGCAGTTTGGATAATTATCAACAAAAGAAAAGAATTGACAGTTGTGAAAACAGCTGACGATGGTGATGATTGGTCGCCGATACTGCGGTGCTATGTTAAAAAAAACATAGACGTATGAGGTAAGAAGAATTCACAATTCATTTGATTTTTATTAATAAAACCTCATAATGTTAAAAATTCCCAAATTTATAATATTAAATTAAGAACCTTTTTTAAAAATATAACAAATGTATATACAATAAAAATAGTGAAAGATTCCTAAATAGAGTATTTACTTATTATTTAGTCTTTATAGTATTTACCCGAATATAAGTTCAATCTCAAATTTAGGATGATGTGCCAATTCTGAAGAGCCATTAAAAGAAATGTCTTTATTTACTTACCAATACTATTCCATGTAGTCACTATCTTCAACTTCACCACCAACACTGCTGTCTTTTCATTATATGCATGCACTACTAACACTGGTATTGAATGGCAGATCACTCATGCTGTACGCTTCCATTTGTAAAAGCTCACGCTTGATCCCCAGCCCTTTCGTCCATAATACCTCGTGTGATAATGAGACATTAATTTCTTTTCTCTCGCACATACTCAGTAACTTTTAATTCCAACCCATGGTATTTTCCCCTTCATTGATACACTAAATGATTTTCCAAATGAATTATCATTTCTCAATTTGTCCTTTATTTGTCGCTACTTATGAAGGTTACCTATAGAGACACCAAATTTTCCCCTGCTGCATAGTTGTTCATAGTTTCCGCTTCCCTAATCATCATTGACTTAAAGTTAGCAACATACATTAACATCTTATGAACCAGTCAAAATCTGTGCCCTCATACTTTACCACATTTTTTCGATATAAACTGAATTTAAACTCATTTTAATGTCCAGAAGAAAAGTTATCCACTCACATGGACGGTTTATCATTCCAATTTTGAACATCACTGTTGAGATTCTTGTTAACAAAGCAATTATTTTCTGGATTTCCTATTGATTATGTTATATTTAATTTCAGCTGCATATTATTTGTCCTCTGTTGCAACTGTAATAATTTCCGAGTTGGCAACCATGTACTAAGAAGCATAAAAACATACCCCTCAACATCCAGCAGCCATATAGCCTACTACTGCAAAGTAAAAACATTGGCTTTGACTGGGCAGACTTATTTCCAATTTAAGACAAGTAATTTTTTTTGGATTTCAGATTTCGAAAAAAAAAAAAGTCTTATATTCAGGTAAATATGGTATTTTATTTAACAATACTCTTTAAAACCTCAGTTATCAGAAACCCAATTCAAGCCTGGGAGAAGACAAATTTTTCTCACAATCTTTTAAGCTTGAAGTTACTTCATATGCTATAAATCTACAATACGGATTTCATAACATGACTTCCCTTCTAAAGGAAACAATACTCATCAATTAACTCTGGCAAGTTTATACCTGCAAAACTCGGAACCAGAGGCAAACATGGCAACCACTAATACATCAGGAATGACTAGAGAGGCTAGCGAATTCTAAATCTCATAGACTTCATTAGAAATGTTTTCTCTGGCAAGAAAAATATTAGATTTAAATTACTGTAGAATTGATATCACAAAATTTACATAGTCTAAAAAAAGTAGTATTGAAAATGTATAAATTGCATGCTACTTATTTGAATTTAAATTACTTACACTTTCGCCTAGCAGCCATGGTACTCCTGATATTTGTGTTATTTGTGTTATTTTCTGGAGTGAGCTGTGGAGGTTGACTGCAGATTTCATCAGTGTTAGTAGATTGTTGGTTGTTTGCTGGTTCAAGTAATGGTGGAGCTTCAGTTTCAGTTGTAGGTTCCACTTTCACTTCACTTTCAGTCTTAATTTTGACATTTCTTGCAAGAGCCAACTTCACTGTTTCCTCATTTAATAGCGATGAGGTAACTGTTTTTGTATCAAATGTATCTCCGGGACCGAAAAGAGTCAGAGAATTGTCCTCTTTATCAGCTGCACACATACTTTCTACACATGAATCTAAAGCTTCCTGAAGTCCAATTGTACGTGACATTTTACCTAGTTCATTATGTATAATATATTTTGGTTTCCTGCGGTTATGTTTTTTGTGTGCTACAGCAGCTGGTGTATTATGGTATTTGTCAGATGATATTGGAAACACTGGATTTCTGGATATTACTAACTTTGGTACATGAGCAGGATTACTAACTTGACCTGGTTTTATTATGAAATCTGAAAGTGTTAACCTCATAAGTGGCGGCGGCTGGTCCTGTACAGAACTTGTTACTTGTGTTTTTGGCATAGGTAACATTACAGGAACTTTTTTTGTGTCTTCTGGTGCTGGCATACTATCAGTCATATTTTTAACCTTAGCCTGATTCCTTTTCTTGACATTTCGAGTATTCAGAGGCTTTATCTCCAGCGTTTCAGTATTACAGAGATACATTTTTTCATTCCGATGAACCTTAAAGACATTGCAGCCAAGACCAGGGATAGTAGGATCCATATTATGCGATGCTGTTCTTGGCTTTGAACTTGAAGATAGTGGTTGTACTGTTTGTCCTGTGTCAAGTTTTATGTCTCGGTAAGACTTTGGTTTTTTTGACGCAGAAACTGGCAATGTATTGCCTACAGTAAATTTTTGTAATACAGATGTACTTGTGTTGGCACTTTGATCTTTATTCAATTCTAAAAGTCCACCAACTGCGTTAATTAATTTATGTGATTCTACATCCGATGTTCCTACGCTAACATCACTAGTTTTTCTATCATTAGAATTCATGGTGGTATTCCCTCCTAAACAAACTGGAGAACTGACAGGAGGAATAGTAGCTGTGTTATTGGTTAACGGCACTGTATAAATTGTACCAGGTACATTTGTATTCGTGACTGATTCTTTAGTTCCTGAAAGTCCTGTCTCTACTAAAGCTTCTGTTATTGTATTAGTCATAGCATCAGAGAAAGAAACCATCTGAACATAAGGTTTACCCTCAGGCAGTACCTTAGTTGTATGAGGTTTACTCTCTGATAGACACTGTTTAAGAATTGCTTGTCCAGTGTTGGTTAAGGAGACACTGTTCACATTATCATATGATACTGATTTCCTGCCAGATATGGATGTTAATGAAAGAACTGATTCTGGTGTTTGTGTTCTTGCATCCAACACTACAGGAAGAGTTTCAGGTATAGAAATCACAGATAATTCTGAGTTACCCATATTTATTGGAGTGCTTGCCGGTGCACAGGTAACTTCAGGTAAAGAAATAACTGACATCAATGGTTTATTTTCAGGTAAGCACACTGGGGTACTCTGAGGTAAAGAAATCATGGACACTGCAGGCTTATTCTCAGATAAAGAAACTCCAGACATTGTGGATTTACTCTCAGATAAAGAAACGATAGATATTGCAGGGTTACTCTTACATAAAGAAACTAGAGCTGTTGAGGAATTATTCTCAGACATTGCAGTCTTGTTCTCAGATAAGGAAACCACAGACAGTTTAGAGTTACTCACACCAAATGGAGCATTCATTGGTGCAGAGGATATCATAGGAAGAGAAAGAACTGACATCAAAGAATTATTTTCAGATAAAGAAACGACAGACATTTCAGGTTTATTCTCTGATAAAGAAACCATAGACACTGGAGGCTTGTTTTGGGATAGTGGAACCACAGTCATTGAGGGCTTATTCTCCAATAAAGTAGCCATAGATATTTCAGGTTTGTTTTCTGATAGAGAAAAAACAGACAGA
Source organism: Diploptera punctata (assembly GCA_030220185.1). Lineage (NCBI taxonomy): Eukaryota > Metazoa > Arthropoda > Insecta > Blattodea > Blaberidae > Diploptera > Diploptera punctata. The sequence goes on along the minus strand of JASPKZ010003838.1, from coordinate 415,293 downwards.
GAGGGCTTATTATCAGGCTTCTCAGTTTTAATCTCTGATACAGAAAAAGCAGAGGGCTCATTTTCAGATAAAGGAAGCTTAGAGATTTCTTTTTTATCCTTGGATAAAGAAACTACTGACATTGAAGGTTTACTTTCATATAAAGTAACCATAGATGTTGGAGGTTTATGTTCAGATGATGCAACTGAAGATGTTGCAGGTTTATGTTCCAAGAAAGTTAATACAGGATTATTTCTGGATAAAGAAATTTGTATCATTGGTTCCTCTCTTTCTGACACAACATATGATGCCGTGTTTTTATTCCTATTTAAATAAATATTTGATGCTGAAGAAACAGATGGGACAGATTTTTGAGAAGAAATATTCAACATTGTGTGCGTATCTTTGGTTATCAAATCTTTTTGCACAGATGGTTTAACAGAATCTCCAGGTGCAACATTTACAGCAGATTTCTTCACAGTTACAGGCACTCTTGACACACCAACCTTCTTTTTATCACTGGACTTCCCTGAATTTGACACTGAAATGTTATTAGAAGCATTTTTACGAACAATTTTAATATTTCCACTTTGTCCACTTGAACTACTTTTGACAACTGCTTGTGGAGTTTGTGGAAGACTAATACTACTCTTATTTTCAAGTTTAGGGCGAACCACTGTTTTCCTGTTTTCACCTGCTTGCATAAATCTGACAAATTCTTCTAAATAACCTTTTGATTTTGTTGGTGGATATAAATTAGGTTGTGTAACGGACACTTGACCAGGATACTGAGTAGCAGTAGTTGTGGTTGCAGTCGAAATTGGTTTGACATCTGAAACAAAAACATCAACATCTACTTCAGTGTGTAGTCAAAAAAACTTTACTACATTCCTCCAGATAATAATATACAGGTTCCCGTAAGATAGGCTTTCTAAAAATATTTGCTTAGAACTCCATGGGTTTTGTAAGCATCTCCTAGAAATTCCACCAGTCTTCAAATTGTAAATTCAGTTTTCTTACTCATAAAATAAAGTGTTTAAACATAAAAACTATAAAAACATAATACTTACAAACAACTTATTCCATACTTGTACTAGAACAACAATTAAGAGCAATTTTGTTTTGTTTTATGTAATAAATAGCATGTTCAAATTTTGACACCAATTTTCACTAAACAAGAGTAATTGAATAGTTGACCCGAAAATAGATCTAGCCCATAAATTACAAATTGTTGGAAAAAAAAAAACATAATGTTCATTGAGGGTAATACCTTTATTATATCTCTCATCCTATTGGAAACATATAGAGCCAAATTGAATGCAAAATAACATGCTACTAATTAAGTATTAACAATTTAATACAGAATTGAGTGCAAAAGTGATCTACCTTTATAGAGTGAAAAAATGATCTAACCCACATTTAACTAAAAATTCTACAATAAGAAATAGAAAATATATGTTGAACACGGATTCAGTCAGAAAAATTTCTAACTGAAACAATGTTCAATGTTTATTTTCCATTTAACATTATTCATTATATTTTTTATCTCTTTCTTATTTTCACACAATTTTTCTAAGATTCTGATACAATTCACGAAACTGTGGTGGAAAGAATTTGCACATATGCAATAATTGGTTTTCTGCACTGCTATTCATGACATGACTGTTTCCACAATTTTGTTAGATACATCACTATTCGCTTGAAAGTCAACTTTAAAAGTAAATAAAGACGGTCTGGAAGAGAGTAGGGATAGTTTTGCATCCACCATATCATGATATTCTCACAAATCCACTGAAAACTCAATTTTGGAATTTTTGTTGGTTAGATTTCTTTTTGAGGCAACTATACAATTACTAAAATTATATCCCCAAATGAGTAATCTATTATTAACCTTTAAAGATATACAATTTTTTCTCACAGGATCTGCAGTTTTATTTTGTAACTTTGAAGGACAAAAAAATCTTTAATATTTTCATTTAATTAATCCAAAAATTTATCAAAAATTAAGTTCATCCATGAGTGTATATATAATGAAGTTCAAAATATATACAAATTTATGGATAAGAATTTTATCCAAGTAATTTTTTTCAAGTTATGTTTACTGCACTAAATTACTTTCTTTAAATTTAACAATGATTTAAAATCGTGCAAACCTGCTCCATCAGAAGGATTAACATTAAATTTTAACTTTATTTCATGAAGGTCATATATTTTTTGGAAATAGATTAGAATGTCTGAACTTCTGACACACAAGAGCAAATTTACTGATATTAATCTTAGAATAACATTCCCAGGAAAGACCTCAACACAATTAATTGGCAAGAAACGTGACAAAATCCCCTGTATATTACCTCCCATTTGCAATGTTTCTTTCCATGGTAAGAACATAAAAAAAAAACCGGTCCTTTCAAGAATTATAAAAAGTTAAAATTATTAGGGAATATTCAGGTCTGTGTTCTGTGAAATTGAGTAATGTTTGAACAACAAATACTGTATATTAAGGAGTAAGAGGAGGGCTTAATAATGCCACCACAATTACAGCATTATTATTATTATTATTACCACTAACACCCTGTATAGTTACTTTTTCAGTCAACCCAGGTTCAACTCCTGGCTACATCATAGCAGATTTTAATGTATAATCTACAATGGGTCTTGAATAAAAAATTAAACTAATTTGAAATAAGTACTCAATTACTAAACTCAAATTAAGGTTGATGGTTTAAATCATACTTGGTATGTGATCCCTGTACTGTCACTCACTAGTCAGACAGCAACCATTCCTTTCAACTCAGTTCAATTGCACAAATTTAATTATCATTGTGTTAAAGACATTACTACATAATGCACTTAGGTATATTGCACTAATTTTTTATCCTAATTAGAATTCCAAAATAATTATAAGTATGAGGTCAGAGCAAGATTATTTTTGTCACATTTGAATGAGAGGGAATCAATAAAAATAAAATTGTGATTGTTATTGACACCATTTACACAAAATAACAATTAATAAATTAATAATATTCCCTGATTTCCACGATCCTTAACAATTTCCATTACTCATATGACAAAATTAGTTCAGATTGCTTAATTTTCAAACATTAAAGTATGTAAGGGAGAGAACAGTCCAAAATGTTTTGAAATATTTTTGACAAGTTTATACATTTCCAGAGAAAAGAAGGAACCTTGATCCTTTTATTAACCCGTCAGCGTGGAGCGACGTGACATGTACGCAAGTTGAATTCTTCACCAAATGCAGAACAACGTGACGTGTACACTAGCTACATGCACTGCTTTAAACTGTAATTATGACCTTTGTGTTTACATTAACTATTCACCGTTTATACAAATTTTATGTAGAGACTTCAAAGTTTATATTAGTGCATATATTAACTGATTACGGCCCTCAGTAACAAGATAAAATAATTTTATATTTGCATTTATTCTTGCGGCCTCTGACATTTTTCTTAAATTTATAACTTGATAAAGGATTTCTTATAAAACTAAATTCGCCTTTTTTTGTAGATTAGCTTGTCTATCAAATTGAATCTATTTTCAAATCTCTTCATTTTTAATAATAATGTCGCAAAATTCAGTATATATAAAGGCCCAACAAAGTTATTTCCGATTTTACGCTATAGTACAGGACCACAACAGTAAATTTCAGATAGATATATATATATATATATTTCAAATGACGATATCCTTACATTATGGAAAGGTAGTTAGTCTACAATTCAGTCAGTATCTAAAAGGTAAAGCGGCCCACTACAGACCTTAGAAGGTTCTTGGGATATTAGGAGGTTAAGGCTCCCACTTTTTCTAGACTATCGGTACTTGATGTAAGCTGAGTACTTATCTCTGTCTGACAGCCCATAACAAGCATTTGGTACTCATTTCAGTTAGAGGCTGAGTCAACCCCGGGGTCACAGTGCCGCCTGAAGGTTTGATTCAGTTTAAAAATCCTGATCCACCGGGACTCAAACCCTCGATCTTCCGGCTTGTAGCATGTTGATCTTTTAAGTCCACACCTCCGGTGAAACTATTATAGTCATATTTCATCAACTGGTTTCAGTTTGGAAACCAGAAGAAAGACATTGAAATTTAGGGTTGATGAAGGTCTTTTAGCAAAACAGGTCTGATGTGTAAAAAAGACAATTTTTTGAAGGCACACGACCTAAAATAATGTTTCCAAAGTGTTAGAAAGACACATTTGGAGAAGGCTGCCCCCCCCTACAAGAAAGAAGGTCAGCGCATAGAAGCAATGTGTTTGTAATAAATATGAACAAAGTAAACACAAGGGAAAAAAATACACTTATTGTTGCCCGAGTATCAAACAGCTGGTTTACATTTTGAAGATTTATCACACCAATTTTTGAAGTTCATTCTTTTTTTTAAGACCCTTCTCTTTGTGTAAATATTTCGTTTTGTTTTTAGGTAAAGCCGGTTCTCTGAATTCTTCAAAGAATCCCTAGTGCAATTCACTGTGTCACTTATGTGAGAAATTTACAAAAAGGACCTATTTCAACTGTGGCACAACAACCATAAATAAGTCTGCAAAAAATGCAGAGATGTTACGTGAGAACTGTAATAAATTTAATTAATTAAATATTATATTAAGGGTTCACTATAAACGAATTGCAAAAACATTTAAATTACTCAAGATATATCAATTTAAATGCGTTATTGGAATACTGGCACTGAACGGCTGAGTTTAAATACCAGTGAACTTCCTTCCACATCAGAGTATTCCCGGCCATTTAACTCCATCCGCTCTGAAGGGTTAAGAGACAAATTAGAGAGAAATAGGATGAGATTTGGTTACAGACTTAGGGCAGCATTCTTGGACATTACTCACTCATTTCAATGGTGGAATCTCACCTTAGCAATCTTTTACAAAACTTTAGCAATAACCATTCAATGTCCAATTACATAAATAACTTTCGAAAGCTTCTAATGGACGGAAAAACATTCAAAATATGTCTACGTTGGCAACACTGAACACAAGAAATATAATTTCTAGAGGAAATACTTCTGCCACCAGAAAACCTACATGAGAAATTTTACAGCTTATCAAAATAAAATTGATATAAATAAAAAAATGTGTAGTTATGAATATAATCATTTCAAAATAAACTATGTAAAAAAAGTAGTATATATCCACTTTAAAATAACATTTTAGCATAATATGGATATTCTCTTTTATTAAATGTATATAAATATTTTAGGATATTTTTGGAATAAATTTCTTTGAATGTGTAATGAAATGATTTTAAATTTTACATAAGATATAAGTGATGATAAAATTGTATCCTCAACAGAAAATTCCAACATTATTCTCAAGATTAGTAAAATATTATTAGATAAAATTATGCAATGTAAATAAATTATTTGTTGCAACCTGTATGTCTCAAGCCTATATAGGGTGGCTATAAAGTCTCAATCCATTTCTGAGTTAACATTGGAATTTGGTTTTTGTTTCAGGCTGATATACTAGTATGTTGAATATTGATGAACAATTGGCTGTTGTTGGCACTTAATTGCACTGTTTAACATATTTACAAGTCCAAGAAGAGTTTAGACAAAAATTCCATGAACTGACTCCTGGTCAATAAATTTCAGAGGACAGGTAATGTAGCCAATCAACCACTTCTCAGTTGACCTGTCATGCCCGAGAATACTGTTGCATGGGTTCAAAAAGTCATCAAAATAAGTCCTCAAGCAATGACTCATCATCTAAATAACAATGTAAACATGCCCAGAGCAATTGTGTTAAAGATTTTGAAGTTTTCATTAAAAAAATGCTTATCAAATTCAGGTTGTTTAAACTGCAGACTTGCTATTAGCATGAAGCTTTTTCTCAAATTTCTTAATAACAGGATTCTTTCACATAGGTTTTAACAGGTTTACAACACAATATTGAAGAATAGATAATTTATAATTTTATAGTAATAATAAATCAGTACCAAACATAAGTGCAAGGTAACAATTTTGCTTATGTTGTCTTCTGTTAAAATTTGTCTCATTAATAATATACCTATAACAAAATCTACTGAGAAAACAGTTTACTTTAACTTTTTTTAGAGACCTGTATATCATGTGTATGTGTGTACTTTCACACCATATGGTATTTAATTTGGCTGAAGAATAATGTCTTTTACAGTTGAATGATTGGTAGACATACAGTATTCCTAGCTGCCCAGATATTCATTACGTCCCACATATACTGTAAAATAATCACACCATTACTAATATAGAAATGTATTTAATCTATGTTATCGAATATACCCTGTTGCATTTTAACTAAACCCTCAAATATAGCACTGACATATTTTCAAAAATTCACATATCAACAAATTGACCAAACTGATATGTCTTGCAATCTAAAGGTGTAAAGAAATATTTGTCCTCCAGGTTGAAAAATTCAAAGAAACAGTAGGTAGCTATCCTATATATGACTGAATGCACTAAATCTGGTTAGTAGCAGACTTTTTAATTATTATGTATGAACAAATTCTTTGACCACATGAAGCATTTCACTTCTGTGAATAGCATTTCTTGTGGAAATACTTTACTAATACCAGCATATCCATACATACATATACACATACATAAGGACTTTATTAAACTAAAAGTAAGATACATACAATGTTATTTACAAATATGGATCGCATGGGAAGTTGACAGTCCGTTACAATAAGTTGATGTTTGGTAATAATATACTTAAAAAAATCAATAACATTACAATTAGATATCAATACAATTACATTATACATTAACTTGGTTATGCAGAATTATTAAGAATTAATGGTATTACAATGTGTTAACATATTTATTTATTCCTGAATAAGTGTTGTTCTTATTTCCCGCGTTTTGTCCAGAAATCTACCTAAGTTTATCCAATTTTCTGGGTTTACCAGTAACTTGTAGCATGCCAATCTTTCACGATTTGAATTTAGAAATCTTACCAGTAATAACGGATCCTTCCAATATTCTAAATCGTTACATTTTCCTAATATATGTATCTCGTCTTCAAAGCTCCTGCACATTGGACATATTCGCATATCGTGATCGTCGCTAATTTTTAAAAATTTCCATGCCCCTAACCTGAACCAAGCAAGCCCTGATCTCTCTTTAAATCCTAGATTGAGTATATAAGATTCTTTTCCCCAAACTTGTTTAGGTCTCTTTGAAAAAAGTGATCGTTTTCCCGTACATTTGGCCAAAATATTTTGTCGGTTTATATCGAAGTACATCCTCTTATTTTTCTCCACACATTCTTGCGATTTTCAGTCCCTTTTTCCCATACCCAACCCATCCCAATCTTTTGGAGTTTTCTCTTAACCTCGTCTGCCCAGAATTTCCCATTTGCATTCCTAATTTGGTGGTCGTAACAAATTGCTCTGAGCATTGTTTGTTCACCTTGGATTAGCCGCAACCAGTACTTGAGTACACAAATTTTGCAGTTTATGTCATCCTGAAATGACCCAAATTCATATAAAATTCCACAGCTAGAAATGGCCTTACTAAGTCCTGTAATATATTTTAGAAAATGCGTATATACCTTATTTAGTATTTCCGTTCTTTGAAAACCCCAAATCTCACTACCATAGTGCATTACTGGCCTCACCATCGCTCCATTCATTTTTTCTAATGTACTAACTGGAATATGAGACACTCTACCCAGAATACTGAGAATACTATTAAGTTGTCCCCTCCCTTTAAATAATGCTATATCAATATGTTTCTTCCACTTTCCGTTCATTTTCAACATCGTACCAAGATATTCAAAATGCTTCACGTTTTAAAGTATTTGATTTCTGTATTTCCATTCCTCTGCTCTACCATAAACCGTCCCATTTTTGAACGTCATTGTTTTTGTCTTACTAATACTTGCAGTCAATCCCCAATTCCTACAGTATATTTCCAGTAGGTCAAGACCTCTTTGCAATCCCTTGATTGTCTTGGAACAGATAATTAAATCATCTGCATACAACAGGACTGGGACTTTAACATTTCTAATCTCCGGAGCCTCAGTGTCTCCTTCTAGCATTATGGCTGCTATATCATCAACGAATAGATTAAGCATATCCATGAATGCCACCCTTAATGTATATCTACAGTAAGTAATATAATTAACATTTTTTTTTTCTTATTTCATTCTGTTTGCAGGGATGATTTTTTCTCAAAACGTATCTTCTGCTTATAATCACTATAAAAGAACATTAAATACTGGCATGTAAAATAAATGTCTATTTATTAGACATAACAAGTCTTGCCATAAGTAATGTTACAAATTGTTTAATGAAAAAAACTGAAAAATAATTTGAGATACTATAATAACCATTTACTATATTAACATTTTTATTTCGCACATGTAGCATCAATCATTTTTAAAAATAACCATCATTTTCACTAACATGCCTCTAAGTCGTCGTGCATTACACATGCTCTAATTGGGAAAATCCACTATTACTGACACTAAGGTATGTAGGAGGCACTTGCTTACAGATGTATCCTGAACTACTAACCATGATTCATAGTCTAAGCAATTGAAGTTCAAACTGGCAGTAAGCCAGTCAGTAGCACATGAACACTTAAGCTCTACCCATGCCAAGTCAACTCAAACAGAATCTTGTTGAATCTAGGATTGATTTCTGAACAAGGTGACTCCAATATTGAGCTTTCATACATTTGCACTGTTTTCATCCAATTTTTGGAGAAATTAGGCATTGCCCCAGAATAATTCACCCCATATCAACAGACATTTCGCAATTTTTCATTTGCTTCCAGAGAGTTTCAGGCATACACTCAACTATCTTGATAACTGAGAGGTCCCCAGTGGAAAAGAGGCACATACCACCAAAGTGTGTTTTTTGCTAGAAGTTACTACTAGTTATGATACCTATACTAAAATCACTAGACAAGTGGCATGTGCTCCCTTTTCCACTGGGCCCTATAATTGTAAACAGGGCTCCTGATACTAATTTACAGGGTAACACTGAATTAGATATTTACTTTTTACCTCTCTTTGTTGCTTTAGCCATTCAGTTGGAAAACTTTTAAGATCTGTCAGTATAACTCAAGAATCTAACATAGGTCATTTTAATCTGTTAACAACATAAGCTACTTCAGATTGCTTCTGGAGAGGAATACAGTGAATATGAGTAACCACTGCTTTCAACTGGCCCTTGGGCGATACCTGACAAATCCAGTCCCAAGGAACCATGCATAGTGAGGTAATAAAAATTTGACATATTTACTTTTTTCGGCAACTGGAAAATTTCATTAGTAGATTTTTTTTCCTTATGAATAGTTGGGTATTCATTTATTCAACTTTTATAAGGAACTATAAAATATCATTAGTGATCATAGCGAGATTCTGTGATAAATGGAGATAAGATAGGTCAACCACAGACTCTTCTGATCAGTCACGTTTCTGCAATGTTGCTCAGTTGTAGAATGTACAGCACAAGATTCCCTCCCTCCTGCACATGTATATTGCAACATTGTTGACGAATGCCAATGGTGCATTGACAGGCTACACTCCATCTTCAGTTGACTTTGACACTCAGTATAGTTTATCAATTATGAAAAACAATCACAGTGACATGCTTTTATTTTATTCCAATTCCTTTTTGAAAACTCCAGATATGTTTCCTCTTTCACAGTTTACTTCATAATAAACAAGATGGGAATCTTACCCTCAAAACTGGTTTTACAGTATGCATTAATGTTTGTAACAGTATTTATGACAAGACTAGGTAAAATCACATTAAAATCAGCATGCAGTATTACCCCATGCAATGCAATATTGTATCCAATGCAACAAAATCCAGAAAATTAGGAAAAATCATAAACCATCCTTCTCATATAACCACCAACAATAGTTGATTTACATCTTAAAATTTCTTACCAATAGGGTTAGGATATCCATGCACAATTTTCTTTTTTTGTTGGAATGTAGCCAGTTCTAGTTGACACATTTAAAACAATACTCCTGAATTATTCTAAACGCATCAATTTTGAAACATTACATCAGTAATTTTAAAATGTGAAATAATTATTATTTATATTTATAGCAAAGTTTGTCTAAAAGATTGCCTCTATTAAGCAATCATTCCATTTAAAGACGGATTCTTTTTGGGTAGGGGAAGGGAATTAAAACCAATAAATCTAATTTATTTTATACTTCTACTTAAAGACTGACCCTTTCTCAGGTAACCAATAAATTATTTAACAATGAAAATGGTAAAAATCGTAACATTCACAGTGGTTAGCACTGATAGAGTTTATATAGTACTTTATTACTTGTAGAGTAAACCCTCTACTTGTGTCCAGCATAATGCCAGGACGAGGGATGGGGTGAGATAAGATGGAACCCCTATTATTTAATGTCTGTATGTTGGTTGACTAGGCGTGACACATCATCACAGGGTAGATCAAATTAAATGGATAACAAGAGTAGGGAGATGTGGTAGAACGAAGATTTTATCACAGAAAAATGAGAGAAATCCCAAGAAAAATCTTTTTAGCTCTGACTCCTCCATCACAATCCCCTCATCGAGTGACCAAGATGTACACTCAGGACCTAAAGTTGCATGGTGAGAACCTAGTGCAAGTGGTCCACTAGTAAAAATATTTTTACAAATTTCTGATTTTTAAAACAATGATTTCTTAAAATACCACACTACTCCATAAATACAGAGAACAGGGTACCAGTAGATTAAATAATAGAATTAACAGTAAAGCTGTCAATTTCAAATATTGCATGTTGGGTATTTTTAGTTCATTTACTAAAATGCACATAGCAGCAGACAAAAGTTGTAATAATAACTTGGAAGAATGTGTTCAAATTATCCATTAACACAAAAGTGAAATTTCAGAGATAAAATAAAGTGAAAAGTTAAGTTTCCAGTAAGACTCAGATTAACATACTCGTAATTATAAATTATTTTAATGCAATTAACAGTGCATACAAATTTTAGAGTTTATACACACAATATTTATCTCCCCTACTACTACCCTACTACTAAACAATCACTCTTCTTCAGATAGTTTTTTCTTGAATATCTTTTAATAAAATTGTTGTTGTAACTTAGAACTGATTTCGCTCAAAGAAACTTCCAAATTAGTAAATTCAACACAGGTATATTTATTTTAAGAGGTGATTGAATGACCAAAATTTAATAATATTGAATAGGAAGTATACTGATTTACATTGTCTCTATCCTTACACCTTTTTGCAATTGCTCCTAGATTACTGAAAATCCAGCATATTAAAGTTAAATTGTAATATAATCAAAAGGATTAATTAACTATCATTGTCATCATAGATGGCACTACAGCCCATATTGAGCACTGGCTGCTGACATGATCTTCCTCCATTCATCCCTGTCCAAGTTCCTTCACCATCCTCTTACACCAAGATTCTTACCACCGTCTTCTATTCCACGTAACAATCTCAACTTCCGTCAGCCTATTCTTTGACTTCCTTCAGATTTCAGTAATGTGCGTTTTTTTAATAGAGTTGTCCTCTGCTATCCTGATAATATAGCCAACTGAATATAATCTAGCTATGTTTATAAACTTAATGTCAGAGTCTGTGAATAAGGAATACAATTCATGAATGTATCTTATTTGCTATCTTCCATTTTCTTTCATTGATCCAACTATCATCCTAAGGACTTTCCTCTCAACAACATAAGTTGTTGTTCATTACTTTTTGAGAGTATCATACTACACCCTATGTAAGGATAGACCTAATAGAAATTTATATAAGGTTAAATCTAGTTTTTATATTCACCAAATATGATTTGAATGTGTTTTTGAGAGCATAATAGCATATGTTATGTCAATGGAATTCTACTTTTTTATTTCTTTTCCTATATTACTATCATTAATTATAATTGTACCCAAATATTTAAATTCTTTGATTTCAAATTTACAGTTTCCAATTTCTCTAACTTCTTAATGCTTATAGGTCTCTTGGTGTGATTTGGATGACTTTTATCTTATCTTCAGATCTAATTCTAGGCCAAATTTACCAGCTGCTTCAGTGAGAGCATTAAAATCTCCCTTAACAGAATTTACCTTGGACTCAATATGTCAATGTCATCGGCATATGCTAAAATCTGCAGTGTGATTAAATATCAAACATTCCAAAAGTCCCTATAAGTTTCTAATAGTATTTCTTCAGAACAATGGTATTAAGTATGGAGAAATAAATAAAGTTGTTTTACTAAAACACATGTAGTAATTTTTAATCCTTTTTAGATATTTGTAATGCATTGATTATTTTTTTTCTTGTTCTCCTCTCTTTGGTACTTTTTATACTTCTCTATACATTACAGAATACACACCCAGGCCCAAGATGGTAATTTAAAATCCTTATCCCTCCAGCAATCAAATCCAGGTTGCTGGAGTGGAAAGTAGGGACTACCGATGCCAGGGCAACTAGAGTCATTGCGCAGTATATAATCAGTTGATTGCTGAAATGAAGTCTGAACTATGCTTGCAGTTTCACAATGTTTTTACTCTCTCCAAAACAACCATAAGAAACAAAATGTACCATGGGTTGAGATTTATGGGAATCTAGTTTAAAGACAATGCTATAAAATGTAAAATGAATTTTCAACAAAAAAAGTGATAAAATTCAAATGTTCATTACCACATCCAATGTAGAATAATGTTAGATGGTAAAAAGGTAAAGGTAAAGCAATCCCACTACAGACCTCAGGAGGCCTTTTGGGTAGTAGGAGGTTAAGGCTTTTTTTTCTGGACAATCAGCACTTGATGTCAGTTGGGTTACCAACCCTGCATAATGGCCGCCTATAACTACAGAACAAGAATCTGGTACTCATTTCTGTTAGAGGCTAAGTTGACCCCAGGGCCATAGTGTCGCCAGAAGGTTTGGGTCAGTTTAAAAATCCTGACTCACCGGGACTCAAACCATCGACCTTCCGGCTTGTAGCATAGTGCCTTAACCATTATGCTATGGCACGCCTTCCATGTTAGATGGTATCATTAAATTTGTTACATTTGTAGTTCCTGAATACTCACTAAAATTCTTGGCTGTTAATTCGACAAAAATATGTACTTTGGAAGAAAGTAAAAATGTTGTTTGTGTATACACTGAACTGTCTACATTTCAATTCAATTTTTAGTAGCCAAAACAGCAACTTCTCTTTATTCTAAACAACCATTAAAAATAATGTTTCTTTTTGCCAACATTATGCACTATTACTTGTTTTAGGATATGAAATAGGATTACCATGTGACAAAAATCAATACAAGTTCTAACTCCAAAATTCACAGCTTCACAATTTTAAGTTCGAATTTGCAATTTAATATAATATGCATACGGTTACTATAGGTCCACATATATAACCCAGTTCTACTATGCAATATCCACAATAAAAAAAAATAGTGAAAATGAAGTTGTGTAACTATCTTAGAATACAGAAATGCAGATTTCACCATTTACAGACACTCAGAGAAAGAGAGGAATGCTGTTTTACTAAGTTCTGTTATTTGATAGTTTAAGTTATTCTTATCAATATGGGAAAGAATGTTTAAGGAACATATGCTTAAAATAAATTAAGATAAAACAACTTTTATAAAATAATTATCAAGAAATAAATTCTAGAAAAAAATAACTCCATGGCATGACAGCCCTAGAAGGACCTTAGCCTATCAGCTGGATACACATCATCATGTATCAATTACAGTGTGGAACGATCATCCCATCAATATAGGTATGATACGAGGGGGGATCGGAAAGTAACACACAATTTTTTCTGCCTTAGTATTACAGCTGGAATGTTGAAATATCACGAAGATATAGTTTGAAGTTTTCACTATACAAGGTATTTGTTTTTCATGTGTAGCTCTAGTGGGAGAATCGTGAGTTATGCTACAGTGATGGCATGTATGTTACTGTCCTCAACTTTTGAAGACCAGTGAAGTGTAGTTTGATTTTTGTGGGCCAAAGAGCATAAACCAAGTGAAATTCACATTGGACATGCATGGATGAATTGTATGTGGAGACGATTGTATGGAGCATAGCAATGTCTCCAGGTGGTGTGCATTCTTCCAAGAGGGCCGTGTGAACCTTTGTGATTCGCCATGCTCCGGATTGCTGGTAACAGCTGCAACCCTGAATATTTTAAATAAATACTCCCTTCCTCCTAAATTTATAACAGACACAACTAAATAAAATAATATATAAGATTTTTAAGTTCCATTGTATTACTGTCATTCTCTGATATAGAAAAATAAAGTTTCCCTCATTTAATGATTCTCATTCACGCTACTCCCATGACAGTAACTTGAAAAAATAATTACCATTTGATGTCAGAGGATATTATTTTAGGTAAATCAGTCATTTAATTGTTATGTTATAAAATGAGCAGAAATTGTACACATTTGAAATATGATTTTAAAGATAATATCCTCATGTAAGTCAACGCAGTACCTGGTGAAGTTGAAAATTTTAATTGTAAAATGTTTAATGTCAGGACTGGAAATGGTGGTGGTGTATAATTTCTATTTGTTAGATTGTGCACCAGATAGCTGGATTAAATTCTAAACCCATTTGTGGTACATTTGTTTGAGAAGTCATAATATTATTGATGATTCAACAGGAGTAAAATATGTGCTGGCATCAGGAATCACATATTCCTTTCCATTTATCATTCTAAATAAGCACTCTAATATAATATACCTGGAGAATTTGTGCATTTGTTGAAAATAGATCTCAATCCATCTGTCGAATATAAAACACACAAAGTGTGTAATGGGGTGGCATTGGAATACACCTCACTCACATTAACACACTATCACTAATCTATCCTGAACAATACCCAGCACCATTTCCTATTTCCCTCAAATACATTGAATTATGAGGCCTCAAAAGCAAATTCTTCAATAAAAAGCAAAAATAAATGCAGTAATTATCCACTTCCTAAAAATACGAATTTATATCAAAGAAGAGTAGCATTTTCAAAATCTAACCAACTATTTTTTAAAAGTAAACAACCATGTTTAAAATTGATAAGGTCAAATGGTAAGCCTATTTTAAAAGTCAGGGTTTTTCTAAACTAAATCAAACACTATGTATATTCTTAGCACTTAGTTTGTATTAGGAAAAATTTTATTAAGCAAAGAACCAACATCCATCAGAAGCATTTAAAAGAAGTTAAGTCATCTATCTTCCATGCAGAATATTAATTACAATATTTAGAATGGATGTAATTTACACATTGAAGGGTAAAATGACCTACACCAACAGCAAGACAGTAGCTTTGTTAATGAATGCTGAAGGTAGTGCCAGCACAAAATGTAGTAAAATATTTATGTTGCATCTATCAGCTAATGCCTCCATAACCAAACAGCTAGAGATAGGAAGGGTTCATCATTATCAGCACTACAACCGATTTTTGCAACACACTCACCTTCATGGATATTCACATCTCTAGCAATTACACCTTTAATACCCATAGGAGAGCAAAACTGGCCCATGACTTGAAATTGTGTTGGAACTACCTCTGGACTATTTATTCTATTTAACTGTGCAGGACCCTTGACAAACATCTGTCTTGAAATATCTTGTCCTGCAAAACTAGCCTGATTTTCAGCAGGACGTTGCAACAGCATTTTAAGGTGTGCATTAATTCTCTGCACTTCTTCCCTACTAATGTTTTTAAGATCAGGTGAAATCTGAATTCCGGGATTTGTTACAAAGGTTTGGCATTGAACTGCACTTGGTATCTTCTTGCTCTTAATTTGAGAACCAACAATGTATTTCTTTTTTCCATCATCATTAGCAATATCATCAGCTGTAAAATCCATAATATCAATCAACATTTTAGTAATCCGATATGGGTTTAACGCTAACCAGGATAATAGCTGAATGGGATACCCTGTATCATAAAATATTCTTAAAAATCAATGTTTTCATTTTTTCTAGATGTCCACACACTTGTCAACAATCATTCATATTTTGATGGATTAACCAACATAATATCATGATTGTTAGAATTGTTTTAGCAACAATTTTTTTAAAACATGATTTACATCTATAATTTATATTACATCTATAATTTATATTTTTCTAGGTTTTTACTTCACATACCTAGTTTACATAAATTTAATTTATTTAATAATGATAAAAATTAAAAAAGAAAATAATAAACTAATTTCATATCTCTTACTGCTACAACAAAATTAATTTTAAACATTTATTTTATTAAATCTGATTATAGGCTAATTGGTAGTGTGCTAACCAATGATTCAAAACTTGCTAAATCAGACCTTAACCAAGTTGGTGGATTTTAAGTTTCTACAATCCAGAGCACACCAAAGATTTCCATTTACAGAACAAATTCAGAAGATTTATTTACTAAATTAAAACAAAAAGAATATCTGAACGCCACCTCTTTTCATTTTACAGTATAAAATACACATGGGGATGTTACAAGAGAAGTAGCTCTGCTTGAATGGTCTGAAACTGTCTGGGAACACATTTATAATACAATGTTATGCCTATTCTAATACCTGTAAAATATATTAATTTACAAAAGTATGTGTGCATCCAATAGCACCGTCTGAAAGTGTGCTAGCTTTGAAGCTTTAAAGAGGTAATGTCAAATAAACAAGACTTTTACAGTGTCCGTTTATTAGGTACATATAATAGTGGCAGAGATGATTAGGGAAAAGTTTATTAACCCTATTAACATTGTTAATCTGCTGGATTACTGGTCCAAAATATCTTTCTATGTCAAATTGTGCTATTGCAGACCAGTGGCAGCTCGTGGCTTTGAAGTTAGGTGAAGAGCTATTAAAAAATATTTGTACACATTCTAACCTTAATTATTATTAAACTCATCTATCAACTATATGTAGATTTCAAAAAGGCATATGACTCAGTTAAGAGGGAGAAGTTATATAGTATCCTCTTGCAGTTCGGAATTCCTAAAAAGTTAGACTAATATGAATGAATTTAAATGGTACAAAGAGTAGGGTGCATGTAAGGCAAAAAGTTTTGATACTTTTGAAATTCACAATGGGTTAAAGCAAGGAGATGCACTATCTCTTCCACTATTGCATTTTGTATTAGAGCATGCCATCAAATCTTTGGAGAATGAAGAAGGCCTGCAACTCAATGGTAATAATAAGCTGTTAGTTTATGATGATGATGTAGTATTATTGAGCGATAACGAGGAGATACTAAGGGCCAACACACACACAATCTATTGAGTAACATTAAGAAATTGGGACTGGAAGTAAACATCAATAAAAGTGAATATATATTCACACATAGAAATCTGTTATATAATGGAAATGGACAACTAATGACAAATGAACGAAATTTTGAAGAAATAGCTTATTTCAAGTATGTAGGAACAATAATTACAAATAGGAATGAGATGCGCAAAGAAATTAAACATAGGCTCAATTCTATTATGCATTACAGGGACTCTTGTCATCCCAACTCCTTTAAAAAAATGTTAAACTGAAAATATGTAAAACAATTATTCTCCCAGTTATATTAATGAATGCGAAACATGGACTCTTACTTTAAGGGAGGGAAGAAGATTACGAGTATTTGAGAATAAAGTTCTTAGGAAAATCTTTGGGTCAAGAAGAGATGAACCGACAGGTGAATGGAGAAAACTTCATAATAGTGAGCTACATGATATGTATAAGAAGCCAGATATAATATGAACAGTTAAGTCTTGTAGAGTGTGATGGGCAGGACATGTGGCACATATGGAGATTGAAAGAGATGCATGGAAGCTTATTGTAGGAAAACCAGTGGGAAAACACCCAGTTTGTAGATCAAGAATGAAGTGGGAGAATAACATTATCTATGATTTGAGGGAAGTAGATTATACAGGAGATGATTGGAAAACAGCTCAGGATAGGGATGTATGGAAAGCTTATGTCCATGCTGCCATGAACCTATCGGTTCGATAGAGCCAGCGAGTTAGTTATTTCTTATATATCAATTTGATCCTTCGGTCCATTAAGTCAGCAAACTTGTCAGTGATATATTCATGAAATGACTATGCCTTCGTTAACTGCAGTAGAAGTTCTTTCTATTCTTTTATTGCAAAAAATTAAGCAAGCAAGGCCAGCAAATCAGTTTATATAGAGTTTGAGAGGAGCATAACCATGAAAATTCCTTAAACTATAAAACACTCACTACATCATAAACCTGATTCATAATTAAACCATCATTACAATAGCTGAATATGAGATAATTTCATACACAAAGTCATGTAGCAGATGGCTATTTTCCTCTCTCTACTGCACTTGTGGTATTGTTATGTTAGACATTAGCAGGTGATATTACGGTTGTCATGGCAACCAGTAAGGTAAGATCTGCCCCCAGAGGTAGAACAAGCTGAAGCAAAAATCCTTCACTTCAGCGCTGACCATAGGCCAGAATGACACCACATTGAAATGGTGCTCTGTGTCATAATGATGAGTCCCACCTCATGCAATGCAGAAATTTGTTTCTACCTAAACCAATATTTGTGATAAGGAAAATAAAGTTTAAAAATAATTCTGGTAAAATAAGGTGTTATAGCACTTCACCTACTTCTCCTAAATAGCCACCCCTGTTGCAGACCCTTTTATACCCCTCAATTTAGATGTCTGGTTCCTCTTGCAGAAGTATGATACTTACCTTTTTCAATTAACATAATCTAAAATTAACTTAGAGTAAGATTTGGTACAAATTTCCTGTAAGAATCTTAACTGTGCTCATAATAATCTTCATACTGTATAATATTAAGTCAACAATTTAATCAAAATTACAGTGGAAAGTAACACTATGAGATAATTACAATTTATAATTCATCTCACCTCACACAGAACTTTATGAGGTGAGGTGAAAAAACATTTAACCGACTCAATTTATACATTAACTCATCAATACTTTCTTGAAATTTTTGGGGGTGAAGGAGCCCACTCACATTGACTTTTAGTTCCTTTGTTTGCTGGAGATCAAGCTGCAGGATTGTTGAAACTGTTATGCCAAAATGCAGTTCCTTCTTGATTGTCACAATCACTATTCTGTCCAATGTGTAAGTATGGGGCATTTTGTATGAAATCAGACAGTTAAAATTTTTGCTATTATATATATATATATATAATCATACACCACTCATGAATATAGGCAAATGTAGACCTGTTTCGGTCTCAACTAGACAGGGTCTGTAAGTTGTTTTTATGGACATCCAGGTCGTGGTCATCCTCGTGGGCAATACCAAAGAACTGCATTGGAGATCCTAGTTGATGACATTCGGGATACAAATTGCAGCCATCTGTCTCTATAGGTGGATATCTTTTCTTCTAGAGGTTGCATGTGGAGTTCCTTTAAAATATCTTCATTCCTCCAATGGTCAAGTAGAATATATCGAGCTGTTCGGCACATGAATCTCATTTCTGCAGCTCTTAATCTGG
The DNA here is from genome assembly GCA_030220185.1 of Diploptera punctata. NCBI lineage: Eukaryota > Metazoa > Arthropoda > Insecta > Blattodea > Blaberidae > Diploptera > Diploptera punctata. The sequence continues at coordinate 395,841 of JASPKZ010003838.1, read as the reverse complement.
AGATGTCTCTGTTTTTTAGAACTTGGATTTCACTTACATACAGGGCAGTCGGGAGGGCAAGAGTTTTATATAACTTGAACCTTAAATGTTTTAGTACAAGATATAGTTTTAAAATACTATTCATTAAGCCTAAAATTTGTAAAGATTTTGTGAGTTTTATATTAAGATCATAGAGTGAATGATTTCATTATCAAGTGCTCGACATTAGATACCAACCAACCATATTAAGATCATTCTCGCCCTGATAGGAAGTATTATATCCTAGGTAGGAGAAGTTATTAACTTGCCCTAAAATTGTATTCTCAATCAAATTTTGCTACATATTGGATTGGCATCTCAGAATGCCATTACTTTTGTTTTATCAGTTGAAATTTTCATACCACAGTCTTTTGTGATATTATATAACATATCTTCTGATTCAGCAATTACTATCTGGTCGTCAGTATATATATATATATATATATATATATATATAAGTACAGAAATGGATGTTTTAAGAAGATCAGCTAGAAAATCTAGAATGGATAGAATACGAAATAAATAAATACAGGAAATTATGGGTGTACAAGAGGAGCCAGACATCATAGAAAAGAAAAGATTACAGTGGTATGGCCATGTCAAAAGAATGCTAGAGCAAAGATTGCCTAAAATTGTTATGGAATGGACCCCAATAGAAAGGAGGAAGAGAGGAAAACTGAAGAAAACTTGGATAGAAGGGGTACAAAACGCTATGAATATCAGAGGATTGGAGGAAGATCAATGGATGGACAGCGAGGAATGGCGTTTGGTTTCCGGAAGATGGCAGCAGCTGCCATGATACCGGATGATGTTGATTATATATATATATATATATATATATGCATTTTTGTCATATAGCTGGGGTAATTGCTGTGACCACCACATGCCACTGTATGTGTGTGTGTGTGTGTGTGTGTGTATATACACACAATGAAACCTCCTAAAACCAATAAAAAAGTTTCCTCTAAAAGAGGCTATCTAAATGGCTGGTCTTCTTAAAGGGGATTTACTATACATTGCCTTGAATACAAGCTTGACTTTTGTACTGTAATTGCAAAATATTAACATCTGAAAGTAATTAATTAAAAGCACATTATTAATAAAGGTATTTTCAGGTAAGCTAATTAATAAATAATTTCAATGAGCAAAGATTGTACATGCAAATGTAACTATCCTTCAAATAAATAAGTAGTTATTTTTCAAAAGTAATGCCACGAGTGATTTCCAAATTATCGATAACTTCACGACTCACAAAATGAGGAGAGAATTTATCTAGAGAATTTGGAAATCAAGAGTGGCATTTGTTAGCACTATTTAACGAATAAAATTAAGCTGTTTACTCACAAATCATTGTTTATCTATAGTTATTTTAAAATATTTAAATATTTAATATAAATGGCGATGTTTGAAAACAAATCAGAAATGTGAGGTTATGTTCATTCACTGCTGCTTGATCATATTATTTATTGCCAAATAAGATTGCAATATTGTAAGAGTGCACCCATGTGGAGAAATAATGGAACACATCAAACTATATATCATAATCAACATTACGGGTTATTCATTTATTATTTAGTAAACAACTCAGTAAAATCAAGGAATCTTTTCATTATTAGCTATATTCAATGTATTTGTTGGAGAAAAATAATGCTTTGTCCTGTTCAGAACATTAAAAAGGAGGAGCTTTCTTTATCACAAAAGCAGGAGCTGATAAAGAGAAATCGATAAAGAGCAAGGTGAAACATGACTGTCATTGGTTGTAAAACAACATTCATTGAAACGTGATTGGTCATTGACTAGCATTTGTGGCATGAGTTAAATAGTCACTATAATCTTCAAGAAATCCACAATTATGAGGTGAGTGTCAAAAACTGACTTCATAGTGTCACTTTGTTTAAATATTAAGAATAATATCCTTCAAGTATTTACGAATTGAAGACTGTATCAAATGTTTTACAGGTTGATTGATGATTAAATTTTCATAATGTTTTCAAAAAGAGAACATTTTTTTTTCTATTTGATGTTCTTGACGTAGCAGTCAGTGCTATACAAATTGTTCCTTGTGTTCACTGGGTCTTTAAGGTTGTGGGTGCGACATTATTACAATGTATAGTGATCCCATTCATTAGGTTAACATCGACATACATTTTTAATGTTTCATTGTCACTAAATATCGTGTCACCAATAATATGAATGTTATCTGACTGACTGTTGTTTGGAATCATGAGGCCTACAGTACACCATTCTAGTAAAGAGATGCTCTTAGATGCGAATTATTGGCAGTGAGCAATAACAGAGGAGGAGCTGCACATGTTTGTCTAGCAAAATGTTAATGCAATAAATGTGATAACTATGGAAAACTGTACTGCCACACTCATGTCTCAATAGCTATCATATGGTAGTTGCATATCGTTAATAAAAAAGATAATTATAATTAACTATTGTTGAATGATTTTGAATTTGTAAAATAAATGACTGTTACATATTTAAATAGGAAAACATTTTAATGTTGTTATGCACGAATGTTGTATCATTATATTACAGCGGCCTAAAGGTGTAATTGACTGTAGAATTTAAATAACTGCTCTTTTCTCTGTTTGGAGCACAAATACAAGAATATAGTCAGACTTAGTATACATGAATAAGTAGTCATATTAAACCATTCAACCCGTATGACGTGACGTTCATGCGCGCACTAGTGAGGCCCAGTCTTCGAATTACGTGGCAATCATGTCAAGTGTACGAGCTCATATATTTTGCAATAACTTCCAAACTACCCCATAGATGTCTAATGTGTTAGCTTTGCTAGGTTCCTGAGAGAAAGCATGTTGGATGACCCGCTTTTTTTTGTAAGAATTCGTGTAATTAGAAGCTGTCTGTTTGTTGGAAATATACAGATGAAATTTGTAGTGCTAAGTCTTTGAAATGGCATCTAAGAGGGTGTGTGGTGATGATCGTGATGGGATTCTGAGTTTATTAGAGAGTTTTGCCCTCAAAACATTAGACAGAACACCGACAGGAAAACTGAGGAGCAATTAAAGAGGGCAAAGACCTAGGGAAGAAATAAAAAAAACCAAGACTCTGCCTGAAGTACCAGGATGCAAGGCGTTGACTTGCAAGAAAACCAGATCACTGCCCTTTTCCCTATAATGCATTCACTGTAAAAGGATACAGAAAATTATTTTTCTGTTTGCTGGACATATTTATGTTTAGCTCTTTTGTGGTCTACAATAATTTCACAGATAGTAAGACAGCATATTCGACCTTCAGAATAGCTGTCGCCAAGCAGTTATTGGAGACAATTCAGCTGCCATCCTAAAATGTGAGAGGCCCCCCCATCATCAAGTACAACCCCTGACAGGTTACAGGCAAGGAACTGGGCTCACTTTCCATTGTATATCCCCAGCACAGACAATAAAAAGAAACCCTACAAACAGTGTGTTCAAAACAGAACAAAAGAAGTGAAATTAGATTTCAGTGCAAAAAGTGTGAAGTTGCACTTCATGATCCTGGAATGTTTTGAGACTTACCACACCAAAACATCTTTTTAGGTAAGTACAATTATTCAGAAGCCTTCACTAAAATTTCTAAAGAAAATTATTTATTAAATTCCATTCTATGTTCATTTTTGTGTTTGCATGTAAAGAGCATAACACCTCCTGTCTTCTGTGGCCATTTAAATCTGAGTGGAGGGGAAAGTTAGCAGGCATTTAAATAAGAGACTATTGGGTTAAATGGAATGAAACATTTATAGTTGTCATTGGTCTGGAATAAAGAAAAATCAAAAATATGAAATCTGATGCGAATAATATTCCATGCTGAATAAAAGTGGTGTGGATCAAGAGTATCGCTTTAAAGGGGTGGTCATCTGGAGAAGTTTTAATGTGTGCACACGTGTGTGCATATGTATGTATGCAGGTGTGTGTATATATATATATATATATAAATGGTAATATTTAATTTTATGAAGTGATATTTTGAGGTTATTTTAATTAAATTATTTTCAGTCTGATCATCTTACCTCAATATTAATGTTGATTTGTTTAGAAACATGTCCAAGAACAAATCAACACTAATATTGAGGTAAGATGATCAGACTGAAAATAATTTAATATATATACGGTGTTTGGAAATTCCCATTACGAACTTCTAGGGATTGTAGAGGGGACTGATAGATAATGCTTGGAATATGAACCTTTGTCCAGAAACGTACCATTTTTGTGCTGCATTTACAACATGTTCGCATTAAGCATTTAAATCTCCCATGTCTGTCAGGTTTATACCTGATTGATAGTAATTATTTATGACTCAATTAATTACATTCATGCAACCGAACATTCACTTAATTTGTGACAATACCCAGCATCAAAAGAAATATAATTAGACTTCGAATTATAACTGTCAGATGGAGCAAGTGCATCAGAACATGAATCGCAGGTGCAATGTGTGCAACGAGCTTGGTGGTTACCACATCAATCTGCAGTTGTAGTGGATAAGTACTAACCACAATATTAAGTACAATAGAAGTTTGGTTAGTTGGCATATAACAATTGATGGTGCATTTTTACAAAACCAAATATCTGCTTCAAATCTGGTTTGAAGTAAAAAACAATTTATTATTACAAAATATTGGTGGTTATTGCGCCACTTAGAGAGAATTTTTCTGAAAATATCCTACATATTTTACTTTTTATAAAGATTTATTAAACACACTGTGTACATTATAATACAATTACTGAAAGTTATTATTGTCTGCATAGAATTTTAGAGGCTTTCTTCTTGCTATACAATCAATTAGGTGGTATTGTTCACATTTTTTGTCACATAGCTTGCAGAGGCACTGGTTCGATGCGAGGTGGAACCCTTTTTTGGTACATATTCTGTACTGGAATCCATGTGTGGCAGTCCTCGTGAACACGTGATTCAGGGAGAAGTTCAGTTCCATCCATTCTTTGGTGAACATCGCCTTGGGTCAGGAAGAATCCACAGTCTGTATCCTCTGCTTTCTCTTCTCTCTCTCTTATGCGTGCTTCGTAGGCCAGGGTGTGTGGCAGGTTATAATTTAATGCTATTTCTCTGATGAAGAAGTCAGTCTTGGTTAGATGGTATATGAGTCGGGAGCTCGTTGACCTTGAAACCCTAAGTACTCTCCGGAGGTAGGCAATTTTGACCATTTCTAGCCTTTTCAGATTTGTTATGGTTAACCGAGTCCAGAATGTGGTGATTGCATAGCACACTATTGGGTGATACCTTGATGTGAAATAGTCTAATAGCTGCTTCAACTGATAGCTTTTCGACATTTTGAATGTCAAAACGTGGCCTTTATTTTTTGTTAATATTATTCATTTTTAAACATCTTAATGATGGAAAATTATATTTGAAAAGAAAAATATACGCCTAGACTGGGGTTTGAACCCAGGATCTTTGACTCTCTATGTCAATGCTCTTCCATCTGAGCTACCTAGGCCTCAAATCTAAATGCGTATTTTTCTCTTATACATAGTTAATTCCCTAACCCCAAATGCTACGAGCCATTGTTACGATTTTTGCAAATGGCGGCTTCTTTATTAAGAAAACTATTTATTGGGAATTTAAACATTACTTATAAAGCCAGTAGTGCTTCTTTCAATGTTAATATTATTCGTTTTTAAATATCTTAATGAGAGACAGATTATATTTGAAAAGGAAAAATATACGCCTAGACTGGGGTTTGAACCCAGGATCATTCACTCTCTATGTCAATGCTCTTCCATCTGAGCTACCTAGCCCACCAATCTAAACGTGTATTTTTCTCTTATACATAGTTAATTCCCTAACCCCAAATGCTATGAGCCATTGCTACGATTTTTGCAAATGGCAGCTTATTTATTAAGAACACTTTTTATTGGGAATTTAAACATTACTTATAAAGCCAGTAGTGCTTCTTTCAATGTTAATATTATTCGTTTTTAAACATCTTAATGATGGACAAATTATACACTGCTCAAAACAATTAGAGGAACACTTGTAATAAATTGAATAAGTAATTGTTTTTTAAAGCTGTGATGCTGAAAGTTGGACAATATATAAATTGAATTATAAATTTTATCATTGGATACAAATTTTAAAGATCCGTGGCCTAAATACAGAGAAATTATCTCAAATATCAAATATAGAGAAATTTTTTATTTTGGAAGGCACTGGCCACTTCTAATTGGTAAGTTTCCTGATGTTGCAATAGTTACGAATGTTGATTATTGCCTTGTTTACTGAAGTCTCTGACAAAATGAGGCATTTAAATAAGTTTGAAGTGTATCATGCTCTACATCTTTTACGACAAGGTCAATCTCTGCGACAAGTGGCTAGAGAGCTTGGGGTTTCTCCTTCCATGGTGTCCAGGTTACGTAACAGGCACAGAGAGACAGGTCAGTATTATAGAAGACGTGGCCAGGGCCGTAAATTTAAAACAAGCCCACAGGATGACATATACGTTGTTCTTTCTGCTCTTCGACAGCATACAAAAACTGCAAAAGACCTGCAGAATGACCTTCATATGGCTTCCGGAACCCGGGTTTCAGACCAAACCATAAGGGACAGATTAAGGAAAGAGAATATTCGTCCAAAAAGGCCCGTTAAAAAACCACGCTTAACAAATGGGCATAAGGCAGCAAGACGTACATATGCTGAAAACCATGGTGATTGGAATCTGAACCAGTGGGAGTCTGTGCTCTTCTCGGACAAATCCAGGTATCGTCTTACACGTTGTGATGTTCGATTGAGGGTGTGGGGACGGCCAGGAGAAAGATTTTCTGCAGAGGCTGTACAGGAAATTGATAGATTCGGAGGAGGTTCCATAATGGTGTGGGCTCCCCAGCGACTGAATGCTGTCCTGTATATCGAGCACGTTCTGGAAGAGCATGTAGTACCTGCTGCCATTGGAGTAGGCCCTGGATTTCTGTTTATGCAGGATAATGCCAGGGCACATTCTGCGGCTGTGACCTGGGATTTCCTGAGGAGGAATGAAATTGGGGTAATGGAGTGGCCAGCGGTCAGCCCAGACCTCAACCCTATTGAACACTTGTGGGATCTTCTAGACAGGAAGGTTAGGAACCAACATCAAGCTCCACAAACTCTGCAGCAACTTGGAGATGCTCTGAAGGAGGAATGGGAGAATATCCCACAAGAGGAAATCCAGAATCTCATTGGGAGCATGCAACGAAGGTGCCAAACTGTCATCGAATGTCGTGGAGGCCATACACGATACTAACTCTATATAACGAGTGTTTAACTTTGAAAAGTAAGCACAAGATTCAATTGCTTACATAGCAGAATTATTTGAAAAGTTAATTGTCAGCGTTATTCATTTGTTTTTACTGACATGAGCAATAAATAAATAACCACAAATAATGTACTTTATTAATTTCATGTTTGTACCTTTATCCAATGAAAAAATATTTGCATATTTCATAGTGTTCCTCTAATTGTTTTGAGCAGTGTATTTGAAAAGAAAAATATATGCTTAGACTGGAGTTTGAACCCAATATCAATGCTCTTCCATCTGTGCTACCTAGGCCTCCAATCTAAATGTGTATTTTTCTCTTATACATCGTTAATTCCCTAACTGCTCGTAGCATTTGGGGTTAGGGAATTAACTATGTATAAGAGAAAAATACGCATTTAGATTGGTGACCTAGGTAGCTCAGATGAAAGAGCATTGACATAGAGAGTCAAAGGTCCTGGGTTCAAACCCCAGTCTAGGCGTATATTTTTCTTTTCAAATATAATGTGGCCTTTAGTGCTGAGTTGCATCTTTCCTGGATGTGCTTGGTGAATGATTTTCCTGTGACTTGCAACGTTAGCCCAAGATACTTGTAGCAGTTGGCTAATTCTAGTTGGGCATTTCCATACTTGAATTAAATCCACATGCAAATGATCATAAATTTATAGGATGATGATTGTAATTTGTTAAGGCTTCTGCAAAGTCAGATATCTGCAGCAGAATGAATGTCTCATTATCTGGTTTTGAAAAAATGCATTTTAATTATTCTTACAGTGACAAAGTGAATTTTCTTTAATTCTCCCTTGACATTGGACACTGTCACAAAATCAGTTAATGTTGGGTTGGGTAAATATCATCATCATCCATGTAACTATTCGGCCATGTGGCCTGTTATGGTCTCGAAGAGGAATTTTCCATCCAGAGCTTTTTTGGATGTCCCAGCGATCTTTTGCTTTGGGGGCAGTAATGAAGCATGGCTTTTGGAATTCTATGAGATTGAATTCACTAAAGATGGGCTTTCCAGTTGTTCTGATAGTTTTGTAAATGGTCGAGAATGGGTTCTACATCCAACTCTTCCATAATTTCCTCATTTCTTTTACGGTCTCACTTTCTATAGCCTGCTGTATGGTGCATAAATCGTATCTTATTTGCTGTTATTTGGCTTTCATCTCTTGTTTGTATTGTCCATGCTTCACTACCATATCTTAATACTGGTCTTGCGAGAACCGTATAAAGTCGTAATCTTGTGTTCTTTTGTACTAAAGATGGTTTCATTATTCTGTTAATTATCCCCATTGTTTTTGTGAAATTTGTGATTTTCTTTGATATATCAGCTTCATCTTGAAATGTTAAATTATAACCCAAATAATTAAATTCATTTACTCGTTCTAAAATGGGTAAATGTAATTAATTGAATCATAAATCAATAAATTACTATCAATTTATCCCGGCAGATGCTGGAAATTTAAACACTTAATGCAAACTTGTACCTGCAAAACGAAAACAGTATGTTTCTGGGCAAAGGTTCCTATACAAAATGTTATCAATTCAGTTTCCTCTACAACCACTAGAAGTTTGTAATGGGAATTTCTGAATATTTTTATATATATGGGGCATGCCATAAAATATGTGGTTGAGGCATTAAGCTACAAGCAAAAAATATGTCTTTACATATTTAATTTTACATACACACACACACACACACACACACACACACACACACACACACACACACACACACACACACACACACACACACACACACACATATATATATATATATATGTGGGACATGCTGTAACATAGGTAGTTAATGCATTATTATACAAGCCTAAAGGTAAGGGATTCTAGTCCTGTTGAGTTCAGGAATTTTAAATTGACATAAAATGTAGTACAATAGCCCTGGGTTCAACTCAACCTCAAACTGAAATGAGTAACACATTTGTTCTGTGGGTAAACGTAGTAGTCATGCAAGGCTGGCAACCCAACTGACATCTGGTTCTATATGTATAGAAAGATGGGAGCCTTAATCTCCTACTACCCCAAGGACCTCTTAAGGCCTGTAGTTGGATCACTTTTTTCTTCTTTAGTAGGCAACTACAACCTCATTGAAGTTTTTACCTACTCAACAATTTTTCTCCATCTAGATCTATTCTGGATACAGACTTGTCAATTTCCAATTTTCATTTCTAATACATCTCTTATAACATCATCTTGCCATCTGTTTTTTTGTGTGTCCAGTTGTTCTGGCGCATATTGGTTTCCATTTGTATATTCTTCTTACAAGCCTGTCTTCCTGCATTCTATTTATATGTCCAAACCAGCGCAGGCATTGAGCTTTAATGTGGTTTATTATATTTTTATTTCGTATTAGATTATTTAATTCAGAATTCATTCGTATATGCCACGTGCCATCGCTTTCTCTAATTGCTCCAAAAATTCTCGTAAGATCTTCCTTTCAAAGATTAATAGTTTTTGTTTATCAGACTCCTTCAGTACCTATGTTTCACAGCCATGGGTTACAATCGGTCTTATTACTGTATTATACAGTTTAACTTTAGTTAATCTGGAGACAAGTTTACTTTTGAATAGTATTCTATTTGCATAGTAAGCTTTATTGCCCAAAGAAATTCTTTCACCAATTTCTTCCTCTATATAGTTTTTTCCATTTACAGTTGAACCAAGATATTTATATGATTTTACTTCTTCTATATTTGTATCACTGATGTTCAGATTACTTATTTTTTCATTTCTTGTTGTACATTTTAAGTATTTTGTTTTGGAATTATTTATTATTAATCCATATTCAACTGATTTTTCTTTCAGCAACTGGTAAGTTTCTATTAGTGTTGGTATGTTCCTTGCTGTTATCAATATGTCATCTGCATATGCAATACATTGTTTAGATTTGGTACTTATATTACCTCTGAGGTCTAAATGTCTCATTATTGAATCAACTACTATACTAAATAGTGTTGCGGATAAGGGATCTCCTTGTTTAACTCCAGATTCAACTTTAAATTCTTTGCCGAGTTTATTATTTATTCGAACTTTAGCTGTTGTGTTTTTAAGTGTTAATTCAATTAATCTTATCAATTTATTGGGTACCTTATATTGTGACAAACATTCAATAATTTTATTTCTTTGTATGGAGTCAAATGCATGAGTGTAATCAATGAACAAATTATATAAATTAATTTTGTATTCATGGCATTTTTCAAACATTTGTCTAATAATAAAAATATTATCTATAGTGGATCTGTTTGTATGGAAACCCATTTGATAATCAGCTAGACTATTTTCCACTATTTCTGAGTGTCTATTATTTAAAATGCATGCAAAAATCTTATATGCTATCTTCAAGAGTGTAATTGGCCTGTAATTTTCACACAATAGTCTATCTCCTTTTTTTAAAATCGGAATTATAATACCTTCATTCCATTGTTCTGGTAATAATTCTTCTTTCCAGATTTTAGTAATCAGATCAAATAATTTTAGTTTCAATGTTCTCCCCAGAATGGGTTGAAGCAAGGAGATGCACTATCTCCTCTACTATTTAATTTTGTACTAGAGCATGGCATTAAATCTTTAGAGAATGAGGAAGGCTTACAGCTGAATGGTATTAATAAGCTGTTATTCAAAGTTAAAATTGGGAAACACATTATGAGGCTCTTAATTATAAATTAATGAGTCATTTTAACATCTTACCTCATATTTCATGTTTTATCAAACACGGTAACTATAGTTTTCAAATGATCTTGTCATTCATTTTCAACCGCCATTATGACTTAGTTTATGCTGATGATGTAGTACTACTGGCCGATAGCGAGGAGATACTGAAGGCCAACATGCACACACTATTGAGTAACACTAAGAAATTAGGACTGGAAGTAAATATCAATAAAACTAAATATATGGTCACACGTAGAAATTCAGTATATAATGGAAATGGACAGCTAATGACAAATGAGGGAAATTTTGAGGAAGTGGCTGAATTCAAATACCTAGGAACAATAATCACAAACAGGAATGAGATGCACAAAGAAATTAAACATAGGCTCAATTCTGGAAATGCATGCTATTATGCATTGCAGAGACTTTTGATGTCCCAACTCTTTTCAAAAAAGTTAAGCTGAAAATATATAAAACTATTATTCTACCAGTTATATTATATGGGTGCGAAACATGGACTCTTACTTTAAAGCAGGAAATGAGATTATGAGTATTTCAGAATAAAGTTCTTAGGAAAATTTTTGGACCAAAGAGAGATGAAGAGATAGGTGAATGGAGAAGACTACATAACAATGAACTACATGGTCTTTATAGGAAGCCAGATATAATAAGAACAGTTAAGTCTCGTAGACTGCGACGGGCTGGACATGTTGCGCATATGGGGAATGAAAGACGTGCATGGAAACTTCTTGTAGGAAAGCCAGAAGGAAACCGCCCAGTTGGTAGACCAAGAATGAGGTGGGAGAACAACATTAACTACGATTTGAGGGAAGTAGATTATACAGGGAATGATTGGAAAGCATTAGCTCAGGATAGGGATGTATGGAGAGCTTATGTCCGTGTGGCCATGAACCTACGGGTTCGATAGTGCCAGTGAGTAAGTAAGTAAGTAAGTTCAATGTTCTCCCTCCTTGTTGATATTTCAGCAGAGATGTTATCTGAACCAGCAGCTTTATTTGATTTAAGATTATTAATTATATAACAGATTTCATTGTATGATGGTGGTGTTACTTCTTGTTGATTATACTCGTTACATTCTTCCTCTCTTAGAGTATATGGTGTTGTTGTATCAGTTGGGTTCAACACGTTACAGAAAAAAATCTTTCCATCTATCTACAACAAGGTCTATTTCAGTTATAAGATTGTCTTCATTATCTTTACAAAAGGTTAGTAGAATTACCTGCCATTGATTAAACTTCTTAAAACTATCAAAAAATTTCCTTTTATCATTCTTTTTATGATTTTCTTCAATTTTCATAATTTTTTCAGTAAGCCATTCTTTCTTTTTCTGTTTCACAATTGCATTAGCTATCTTTCATTTTTCTTTGTAGAGGTCATTATTGTTTCTAGTTTTGAATTGTAACATTTTCTTCCTAGCATTATTTTTCTCTTGTATGGATAATCTACATTCATCATCCCACCATTCATTTCTAGGGGTTTTTTCTTGTTCTTGTATTATCTCTTTAGCACATTGGAGTATTTGTAATTTTATACTTTCCCATTCTTTATTAATTGTTTGATTTTCGGGTACTTTCTTTAAATTATCGTGTAGTAGTTTCCTGTATTCTCTCTTTTTAAAGGGATTCTGAAGATTTGTTTTATTCCATTTAATTACATTTATTTGCTGTATTAGTTTCTCTCTATATATTTTAGGAAGTTTTTGTTTGATTACTACTTTTACTAGGTAATGATCAGAATCAATATTTGGGCCTCTCATTGACTTTATGTCCTCTATTAAATCCTGTTTGTTATAGTTTATCACATGATCTATTTAGTTTTTTACCGAGTGATCTGGTGATACCCACGTCCATTTATGTATCCATTTGTGTTGAAATTGGGTGCTCATTATTTTGAGATTATTAACTATCATTTTTTAGCAGCTATGCCAGCAAGTCCTAATCCTACATTCTCGTTGTGCTCGCTGACTGCATTCATAATAGACTGTAGCTAACAGGATGGGACGAAAGGAGAGTTCTCAGTGCCTTAAAACTGAGGCATGTCGGCTAATGGGGCAAATCCTTAAAAAAAAATTAAAAAAACGCAGGTCCTCCGTGTCTGGGGGTTAGGTGTCAACTGGCAACCTGGCCATGGAAAAAAGTATATTGCTACGTACTTCAGTAAAATATGTCAGCCAGATGGATTTAAATATGACAGACTTAAGCTACGAAAACGGACCTTTGCTATTGGCACATGGTATGTTCAAGGCTTGAATACCAAAGAACAAGAAGTAATAGATGAGATTACAGCAATGAATGCAGATATTAATATGCTCTCAGAAACAAAAAAGAAAGGGAAAGGACAGGAAAAATTAGGAAATTGTACACATATCTGGAGTGCAGTACCAAAAACTAGTAGAGTAAAAAGAGGTATATCCATTTTGATAAAAAATAAGTTGGTAAAAATTGTAGTGTCTTGGGAAGAAATTGATGAAAGAATTATTAAATTAAATCTCAAACTTTTTGGGATAGAGCCTATAATAATAGGTGTATACGCCATAAATGAGGATGCAACAACCATAGACAAAAATGAATTTTTTGACAAACTGTCAGAAATTTTGGACAAAATAAAAAAAACATCAAGAAGTAATAATAACAGGAGATTTTAATAGTCGAGTAGGAAGTAGAATGAAAGATGAAGTGGTTGGACGATATGGGGAAAAGTGGAAAATGACAATGGAGATAGATAAGTTTATGTAAACAACATGGCTATTATAGCAGGATTTTAATACCATAATAAATATGAAAGTTTAAGTTAATAATTTTATATTTTAAAATTCTTTTAATATTTAAATATAACTTAAATAAAGAAAAACATCTAAATAATTAATTGTTGTTCATTGTTGAATAAAAATGTCTCAGTAACAATTAAAGAAATTGTATTATATAACAGTCTTTCTAAATAATGCTTTTAAAATTGTGTCTTAAGTCATTGTTGTCTGAAATATAAAGCTTTCTGTTATAACTGTAATAAGAACACCTGCTTAACTTAAAATTTTAAATAAAAGTATACTAAATTCTGATTGGATGTTAAAACAATTAACTTTTTGATTTAACCAATCAAATTTAAACCTGGTATTTAATGGACCATTAACCAATAGAATTTAAATATAAAATCACGTGATGTAATAATGTTCTTTGAAATTATAACAGAATTACTCTAGTTAGTCTGCACATAACTTTCATCAAGGATAGAAGCTATAACAGCTCTCCTGATAAAATGTGATATTTGATTCAAGAAAAGAAAATAACTTAATTTTAATTGACGGTGAAGAATAATACCACCTATATTTACTTGATCTGCTGGGAAATTAAATAGTAAATAAATTTACAACTATTTCTACAAGAATCAGTTATTAGTGATTTTTAAAGTGTTTTCCTATCCTGTGTACCAACTTCGACCTTGAGAAGAGAATTCAGCTCTACCGAAAATCAAACCCAACCTGAACCAGTAATTCTTATTTATTATTTTGGGACACTATTCCTTCAAAAAGTTACTACAACATTGGGCATGAAGAGAGTTAGCTGCTTGAAAACATCGTCATAACATGGGAAAAGAATTACTTCTTCAAAATTGCGCCCACAACATGGAAAATAATGAAGATCTATACTAAAATACTTCTTCACTATATGATAATGAATAGTTTCTTCGAATATTTGGAAATACATAAATACACATGGGAACAGCCAACAAAGAGTCTCAAATCAATAATTGATTATATAATTGTGAAACAAAAATGTGATATGATAGTGAAAGATGTTAGTGTATAGAAAACCAGATTGCAGAAGTGATCATTATATGCTTTTGGGAAAATTCATATTAACAAATAGGAAAAAAAAACAAAATAATGAAGTAACGGAAGACAGAATAAATACAACCCTTTTGAATTAACAAAGATATAAAGTAAGCTTACTCTATGATGAGAGTATAAAATATCTTTTTCAATCAAGATTAAAACAAAAACTTATTTTAAATTTACAATAAATCTGCAGTGGAGTGGAATGGAATGTTGATCAACTAAAGGAAAGTATACATTCAGCGGCCTTTAGAAGCACTTGAGGACCAGAAAAGCGAGAGAGAACAAAAAGATGGAATGGAGGGTTTAATAATGATATAAAAAAAAAAATAGAAGAAAAAAAGAAAAGCACAGATGAAATGGTTATCAGATCACTCTACAACATCCTCAAAATGAATATATAACTTTTTAAAACATAAAACAAAGGTGGAAGTGAGAAAAGAACAAAAAATGGGTAATGGGATAATAATATGCGCGAATATAGATTGGGTATGCTTAGATCCAAAGAAGCTTGGAAAACAATTACAACATATCATGGAAATCAGAAAGAAGTAAAAGATTCAGTTTTGATAAGACCATCAGAATGGATTGCAACATTATAAAGGTTTACTTCAGAGGGACATAGAAAATAAGTTTTTAATTCCTAAGATTACGGATTGTAGAATATAAATTTGACACTCCAGAGATAACAGAAGATAAAGTAAAAAGAGCTTTGAAAGAGGCAAAAAATGGGATAGCATCAAGGACCATGGAAATATTCAGATGGAACTCCTAACCATGGAGGATATATTTTAGTAATATTTTTAACAAAAACTTTTAATAAAATTGAAATTGGAAAGACGATATACCAGAAGACTGAATTTGTATCGTATCTTAATCCTAGTTTTAAGAAAAATGGTTTGATACAAAACTGTGTTCCAATTATAGCCGGTACAAGCGGTTTACCTTTAACGGCTAGGGATTTAGTGTAACATTATAAATTTTAAACTTAAGGACGATTAAAAGTATTTATTAAGAGAAGGAAACAATGTGGATTCTGGATGTGGGAAGATCAGCGTATTGATAATATTTCGTAATAATTAGACAACAATTACAAGAGGGAAAATCCTCGCAAAACAATAAAGAAACACATATGAACCTTATTGATTTACAGATGGCATATGATAGTGTACCTCGACAATTGCTATGGATGGCAATGAGAGAGGAAATAGCCATATCTGTGATAAAAGGAATTAATTTTGTTAGGAGGATCTATAGTAATACAAAGGCTAAAGTAAAAATACAGAATAATTTAACAGAGAAATTCACAGTGAATAAAGGCCCTAAGCAGGGATGCAGTTTGTCACCAATTCTTTTTAACATTTATTTAGACCAGGCTCTTAACTTGTGGTATAAAAAATGTTCTGAAATGGGTATTCCTGTAGGAGGAGAAGTACTGCATTCATTATATTTGAAGAGAAAAATTATGCGCTCAGACCGGGACTTGAACCCCAGAAAATTCATTGTTGTTTGCAGATGATCAAATAATTTTTGCCGTGGATAAAGATGATATGAAATATATGATAACTAAACTAATGGAAGAATATAAAAAATGGGGACTGAATATAAATTTACAGAAAACAGAATATATGTGATTGGGAAAGGATGTGGATGACCTCATACTCTAAACAGAGAAAATGAAAAAATGTGAATTTTTTAAATATCTTGGGTCAATAATCGCAAGTTCAGGTACCTGTGAGAGAGATGTACAGACTAAAATTGCAATGGCAAACAATGCAACTAGGACATTACATGGACTAATTTGGAATAAAAATATTACAAAGGAAACTAAAATGAAAATTTATAAGAGCATAATACAGAATATTTTGTCATATGGGAGTGAAACTTGGTCTTTGACAGAATTACAAAAGAATAAAATTAGAACAGTTTTATTTGATTATTTTAGAAGAAGCCTCCAAAAAAACAAGACAGGATAAAATAAGAAATGAATTCCTTTGGAGAGAAACGAATGTCACCACATCTGTTGTTAAGAGGATTGAAAATCAAACGCTTAAATGGTATGGCCATGTACAAAGAATGGGAAATGAAAGATGGCCAAAAAATATATACCAGTGGTCACCCCCTGGAAGAAATAAACATGACAGACCAAGATGGAAATGGAAAACCTACGTCAAAACTATAATGGATGATAGGAATTTGAAAGAGGGAGATTGGAATGATAGAGATAAATGGAAACTGAAGACGGCAAACCTACAAGTGGGGGAAAGCCGAAGAAGATTAACTATCATAAATTCACATAACATATGACCATTATTATTTGTTTCATTATGTAAGGTTTGTATCATAGTTATATTACTATATGCTGGTTCTCTCCCTAACTGAGCATTGAAGTCTCCTAAAATTATTGTTGTATCACTTTTAGGTATTGTTTTGATTATTTTCTGTAAATCTTCATAAAATTGTTCTTTTACTTCACAATTTTTTTTCTTCAGTTTATACATATACGTTTATTAAGGTTATTTTATTATATTTCCCTTTAATTCATAGTTTACAAATTCTTTCATTGTAGGGAGAGAAATTTATTACATGTGTATTTGTTTTTTACATATAAATCCAGTACCAGCCTGGCCTGATTTAGAAGTATGCCCATTGTAAAATATAGAAATGTCTTTCTTAGTTATGCTGCCATTACCACTCCATCTAGTCTCTTGGACTGCTATAATATCTAAATTAGTTTTGTTGAGTTGTTCTGCCAGTTCTTGGGTTTTCCCGGGTTGAAGGAGAGTTTTAACATTCCAGGTACCAATACACAATTTATTCATATTCCGTTGTCCTTGCTTGGGTCTACGTCCAGTAATTTGTCCGGTTACATTATGTTGAGGTTCTTTAGCCAGTAATTGTTTTTACAGAGTTAGGGAGCTGGCCTAACGTCCAACCTCCAACCTGGAGGGCCGGGTCATTTGAATTCAGGGTTTCCGTCCCCTAGATCAGTTGCTTTTACTACAGCTCTTGAGTCTGATCTACCCATGAAGAACTTCATCCGCCAGCTGCGCCATTCGGAAGGACTCCTTCCCCGCCAAAGCTATCATTGTATCCCTCTTCTGGGTCCTTCACCTTTGACCTGCCCAACAAGGGAGACCCTACAAGTAGCTATTCTACCGTCAGCATAGCTCTCAGGATCATCGGGACTCACAAGCTCCACCACCAACTTCAAGGTCCTGTACTCCCTAGGTGGAGTGGGATCACTTTACCTTATATATATATATATATATATAAATAAGAAAGATAATCTATGGTCATAGGGAATAATTTGTTAAATATAAAGTCGCTACTTTTCGGGGAAGCACTTTTTTAATCTACCTCTATGCATTTCTGTTAAATCCACAACAGCATTTTTATACAGTGTATCACTTAACATGCATAAACATGAAAAGCTCATTCTCCACTCCAATTACAATTTTTACAATCAGATGTATAAGTTTCATGTATCTTTCCTTTCAGCAGCTTAACAACATTCATAGGCACTATACAGGGTGGACCGCTCGAATGGACCTAATTTCAATTGCTTGTTACTGGCAAACGGTTGAAGATAGAAACTTAAAACAACGTTCATATTACAGAAAAACTCACCAAGTTTTGATATCCAGATCACCACATCTCTATATGAGCCCCAGCAGTCACTGTGACGATATCAAAGCGATGAACAATTTCTTGCCAAGTACGTTGGAGTATGTCTTCTGGAATGTTCTCAATAGCCTCTATGATGCGCTCACGAAGATCACGAAGGTCTTTGACTGGGGTGGTGTAAACTTTATCTTTGACATAGCCCCAGAGAAAGAAATCCAGTGGTGTTAAATCGGGAGATCTCGGGGGCCACGCGATTGGTCCTCCCCTACCAATCCAACGGCCAGGGAAAATGTTGTCCAAAGTCGTACGAACTTCATTGGACCAGTGGGGAGGAGCACCATCTTGCTGGAAAACAATGTTAGGCTGCAGTTGTTCAATTTGTGGAAAGAAGAACTGCTCCAGCATGTCAAGATATGTGGTACCACGAACAGTTTTCTCGGCGAAGAAAAACGGTCCAATGACCTTATTATGTGACAAACTGCACCAAACATTCATCTTCGGACTATCACGAACATGCTCTTGAATAGCGTGAGGATTCTCCGATCCCCAGATCCGCACATTATGCCGGTTTACCTTGCCTGACAAATGGAAAGTGGCTTTGTCCGAGAAGAAAATCTTGGTCATGAAGTCAGGATCAGCGCCGAGACGGTCCAGCATCGTATTGGCGAATTCCACTCGTTTCGGCATGTCATTCGGCTCCAGACGTTGCACTAACTGCACTTTATATGCGTGCAGTTTGAGGCGTTTGTGGACAATCCGTTGTAATGTCGATTTTGGTATTTGAAGTTCCCGCGAAGCTCTTCTTAATGACTTCCGGGGGCTTCGCTCAAATGCGGCTTGAACATTTGCTACCATTTCATCGGATGCTCTGCGACCACCACCATGCTTCTTCAACACAGATCCTGTAGCTAATAATGTATCACGCCACTTCTTTATGCTTCTAGCAGTTGGAGCATCACGGTTAAACACACGCCGGAACTCCCTTTGAACTCTAATGATTGATTTAAACTCCGCATACCACAAAACAGCTTGCGCTTCATCTGCGGAGTCGCCATTTTCACAAACAATTAAATCTAAGAACGAGAAACGTATCTTTGTGCCATCTACCGACAGGATTCGAAACTTGGTGAGTTTTTCTGTACTATGAACGTTGTTTTAAGTTTCTATCTTCAACCGTTTGCCAGTAACAAGCAATTGAAATTAGGTCCATTCGAGCGGTCCACCCTGTATTTAACTCATGCCCCAAATGGGAGTCAATGACCAATCACATTACAATTAATTTTATTTTACAACCAATGACAGTTGTGTTTAACTTCAATCTTTATGAAATTCTCTTTACAACTTCCTGCTTTTGTGATAAAGAAAGCTCCTCCCTTTTAATATTCTGAACAGGTCAGAGCATTATTTTGCAATGACTGTCTCTCGAACAAATACATTGAATATAGCAAATAATGAACAGATTCCTTTGAACTAAACATTTGATAATTGTGTGTTCAATAATTGTGTTTTTAAATAATGATTCTACTGAGTTGTTTATCATAAAAATAAATAAATTACCTATAATGTTGGTTATAATATACAGTTTGATGTGTTTAATTTTTTCTCCACTAGGCTGCATTCTTACAATATTGCAATCCTATTTGGCAATAAATAATATGATCAAATTGCAGTGAATAAAACATAACCACACATTTGTGATTTGTCTTCAAACATTTGAAACATCACCGTTTACATTAAATATATAAATATTTTAAATACCGGTAACTATATTAAAATAATGATTTTCGAGTAAACGGCTTAATTCTATTCATTAAATAGTCCTAACAAATGCCACCGCCTGAATTCAAAATCTTCTAGATAAATGATTTGGAAATAACTCGTGACATTACTTATGAGTATTTAACTCATGCCCCAAATGGGAGCCAATGTTCAACCACGTTTCAATGAATTTTATTTTAAAACCAATCACAGTTGTGTTTCACCTCGATAATACTAGCCAACAGTGAAAATGTAACTGGAATGAAATAAACATTTCGTAAATATATCGACCATGCTGATAACAAAAAAGACAATGAAAATCTCGAATTAGCTCTCGTTTATAAGTTATAGGGGGTGCATTTATTCCTTTTAAATTATGGATTTGTTTAAGTTAATTTCAGACTTTCAGGCAAGCAGCTACAGCACCATTGCTATTTGTACTAGGATCATGCTTCGTATAGCATTCTCTTCAGAAAAGAACAGCCCTTAAATGGTACCATTCAAATGTCCCTCTCATGTACCCGAGGCAGGAAAATTTGAGGGAAATTGGAATTTTTTCTCAAAAAATCCCTTTTTATATATTAAATTTGGGAATTTTTAACATTATGAGGTTCAATTAATAATAATTAAATGAATCGTGATTTTTTCTTACCTCATACATCTGTGTTTCTTTAAACACAGCACTGCAGTATTGGCGACACTTTGTCGTCATCGTCAGCTGTTTTCATGTCATGAAAACAGCTGACGATGACGACAAAGTGTCGCCGATACTGCAGTGCTGTGTTTAAAGAAACATAGATGTATGAGGTAAGAAAAAATCATGATTCATTTAATTATTAAAAAATCCCTTGTTTATAAAACCTAGTTTTTTGAAAGATTCTGATTTTGTGTGTTACGATGAGTGTATGGAGAATCACAAAATAACACAGTGTGAACTTAATGACCTAGTGAGAGATCTGAAATTGCTGAAACGTAAAGCTGAACTGTTGGCATCTAGACTACAACAGTGGAATTGTCTTGAGAAGACTGTAAATGTGATAGCTCCATACCCACCACATGCCATTCCTTCCATTTTCGAAAGTGAAAAGAATTTAATAATGGCAGCTATGGGCATTAAATATAAAAGTAATGAGTGGAGGTTGTTCATTGACTCCTCCAAAATAAGTAACAAGTGTGTCCTACTGCATAATGGTGATGTGTTATCATCAATTCTGATTGGGTATGCACCTTACATGAAAGAAACATATGTTAACATGAAACAATTGTTATTGCAATTAAACTAAGACAAATTTAAATGGCAGATTTCCAGGGATATGAAAATCATAGGCATACTTCTTGGACTATAACAGGGCTATGCCAAGTTCTGTTGCTTCCAGTGCCTCTGGAATAGCTGCGCCATAGCACTTCATTATAAAAAGAAAGATTGGCCTAAGTATTAATCACTTGAACCAGACCTCACAACGTTCTGCAAGAAGCACTTGTAGAATACGAGAACACAATTCTCCCTGCTCTTCATATAAATTTGAGCCCAATGAAAGGCCATGGACAAAACTGCAGTAGCATTTATTTATTTGCACCAGAAATTTCCATGGCGTAGTGAGATGAAAAAAAGAAGGGGATTTTCATGGGTCCAAAGATATGGAAAATGTACAAAGATAGACATTTCAACAACATCCTGGCAGGTAAAGAAAAGTTAGCTTGAGATGCCTTTGTTCATACTTTCTAGGAAATAAGAGGGCAAAAACTAAAGGATCCTGTGGCAAATCTTCTGCACTGCAATGATAGACTGGGGGTGTAACATGTCCTTAAAGTTACATTTCTTAGATTCCCACTTGGACTTTTTTCCTAACGACTATGGTGCTGTAAGCAACGAGCATGGGGAACGAATCCACCAGAAAATTTCGAACTTGAAAATGAGATACCAGGAAAAGTGGAATGCATCAATGTTAGCTGATTACTGCTGGACACTAATTAGGAAATCAACAGCAGAAAATTACAAATGCTAGGCAAAGCGGTTGCGCCCTCAGTGACCTTCCTCCATGGGATAACAAGGTAAATACATGCATAAGCTTATATAGGCAATGAAATAATGTTAGCATATTGTTTATTTTTTATTATTTCACTCACCTCATACTATATAAAAATAATAATAAAAAATAAACAATATTAAAAAACCTCATAGTGTTATTTCCTATCTACATAACTTAATGTTAGGATAACTTCAAAACGAGAACTGATCTTGCTTTTCCATTAACATTTTCATTATCAGCACACCCAAAAACATAAAGTTTAGCTGTTTCCATGCAGGTTACAGAAAAAAAAATGAAATTTTGTTGGCTAGTGATAATTATCAAATTTTGATTACCAAAATAAAGAAAGCCCCACCTTTTTAATATTTTGAACACGTCAGAGCATTATTTTGCAGTGACTGACTCTCTAACAAATATGTTGAATATAGCAAATAATGAACTGATTCCTTCGACCTACACATTTGATAATTATATGTTCAATAATTGTGTTATTAAATACTGATTTTACTAAGTTGTTTACGAAAAAAATTAATTAATAACCTATAATGTTGGTAATAATATACAGTTTGATGTGTTTAATTTTTTCTCCACTAGGGTGCATTCTTACAATATTGCTATCCTATTTGGCAATAAATGGTATGATCAAGTTGCAGTGATGAACAAATGAAACATAACCAAACATTTCTCATTTGTTTTCAAACAACGCTGTTTACATTAAATATATAAATATTTTAAAATAACTATATTTAAATAATGATTTGTGAGTAAACAGCTTGATTTTATTCATTAACTTGTCCTAATAAATACAACTCTTGATTTGCAAATCCTCTAGATAAATTTGAAATCACTCGTGTCATTACTTATGATACAGTTTTCATTCACTCGTGTCTCATGTGCACTCATATATTGGACACTAAGAAAGTCTCACTTGTACTAACTGTATAGCTAGCGTGTTGACTTTTAGATTGTTCAAGTGGATGCAATATACTTTTATAGATTAATGGCTTTTATATGTATTAGAACAGGCATAACATTACATTTTAAACATATTCCAAGATTGATTTAGCCACTTGAACTGGGGTAAATCCCCCATGAGTATACCCTACAACCTATTAAAAATTTACCAATGATATACTTGTTTTCTGATTGCAATCTATTTGGATTTCAGTCACTTTATCTTCCCTTAAAATATGACTCGACAGCCAGACAAACTGAGAAATTATCATGGAAAACTAACAGAAATAGTTTTAATTCATGTAAAATATCAACATACATAAATACATATAAATGTATTTTAAAAATTACATATAAATGTAAACATGAAAATAACTTACATATCTTCTTCATTCCTTCAGCTGTTAGTTCTTCATTCTGTGAACATGTGTGTTTCAATTTAATTTTCTTGCTGGGCTGTTCATCATAAGGATTTGTTTCCTGCAACTCAGTATCAGATCTTGAACCTCCAATTTCAGGTTCAACTTTAATTTTCTTCTTCCCACGAGGCTTGCAAGGTTCGGTACTAATGGAGTTTGAATGGCGCTTTCGTTTCTTTGCATGCTTTTTTCGTAACTCATATATAGTAAGTTCATTTGCATCTGTAATAACATGAATATAAATAATAATTTGTTTAGAAGTTTTAAATAATCACATAGTTTAACTAATTAAAACCAAATCTTGTTCAGCTTACTGGCCTTGGTGGTCTAAGGGTTAAGTTCCTTGCCGTAAGTCCATTGACCTTTTTATCATCGAAAAATCCAAGAGATAAGTCATCTGGGGAGGGGGACTTTAAGTCATTGGACCTCAGTCTGAAGATTTTTTTAGGGTAGTAAAAGATCCCCAAGCTTAAATTAGTGTATCTGAACACAATTTAATCTGCCTTTCCCCATTTTAGTAATACCTTAGTTGCCTAATAGATAACTCTGAGGCGATATGCTAACTACATGTCACTCACTGACATCTGTAAAGATGTAAGCATAACTAAATTAACTTGGCAAATGAAACTCCTGCTAGGAAGCATCCTAGTCCCCATGTGGAGATGTATGGGAATAGACCAGAGTAGACTCAAATTAATATTACGAAGCCAAAGCTGTTAGTATGATTGAAATAAGTAAATTAATGTACACAACTAAATTATTGTAAACAATGGTAAAGAGAAAAATGTTTTGCCTGAACCAGGAATCAAACCCCCACACATTCAGCTTACCGTGCTGAATTTTTTTCTTTACCATTGTTTAGAGTAGACTTGTTCAACTTAAACTCAAGATTATTCTAATATTAAAAGCCATACTTTACGTCATATCATGCATTCTCTGGAACATTTTCAGGATTCAGACTAATGGACAGCACATTCATACGGAGAATGCTAGACCCAGGGTTCAAGTGTTAATTTTTCTTTTCAAAATAATATTATCCAATATTGGAAAGTGTTTAATTTAATATTTCATCAAAAATATAAGCTTACTGCTTAAAAATATTCCCATATTTCTATATGCCATACCACCCTTTTTTACTTGTGTCTTTTAGGGTCGTATGCAATTAGTCTCTACTCAAAATTACTTCCAATCACTGGTGAGCTGAGATCGAATTAACGGCCGCCTTACCGGTCATGCATGAATATTGACTTTTCGTAATATTGGCAACGAATTACCCAGAATTCTCAGCGATAAAACCATTCCGTTATTTTCGTCTACTATAGAGGAATGCATTTATGCTTGCATCCCGCAAATAATACCGTATACAAACACGTCTGCGATGTGCAATATTACGCCGATTCTCCTGTTCTTCCAGTTGAATTCTTTGGTAGACTCTATCAAATTCCTCTTCTCCGCATATACCGAAAACATGACCGAAGTCTTCAAGGTCCAACATCTTGGATAAGTTTCAAACTACATCGGTTACCATCAGTTCCCTTCAGGATTTTCACATAAGTTTATATCTTGAGCTACGATCTTAAGGTACCTTGTCAGGTAGCTTACAATTATTACCGCATGAATAGATTTCTGAGTAAGAAAAATGTGTTTGGATAAAACTTTATCAGCAGAGAACGCCTTCTACTGTCTAATGCGTTCAAACATTCGACCCTTAGTGATGGCACTGATGAAGAAGAAATTAGTCTCATTAACTTGTTTGTATGGGATATTTTTAACACACAGTAAATGATTTATAAGGCCAATTTTGTCCTTGTAAGTTAAGCTTAAATCTACTCTGAACTTCATGAGATTCAAATGAAAATCCAGTAGTCATAATATCACCTGAGGATGAGAGCGATCTCCTCTCGAAAACTGCAGTTCCCATGTTTTAAAAGACATTAAATATAAGGTAAGATAAGAATTGACTGATTCATTCATTGAATGTATACCATGTATAAATAAAATTATTCTGAAAACTTTGTATAATATGAAAAGAATCTTTTCAAAACATCATCATCATCATCCATGCAAGTATTAGGCCATATGGCCTGTTACGGTCTCGAAGAGGAATTTTCCATCCAGCGCTTTTTTGGACGTCCCAGCAATCTTTTGCCTTGGGGGCAGTAGTGAAGTATGGCTTTTGGAATTCTATGAGACGGCATTCGTTGAAGTTTGGATTTCCAGTTGTTCTGGTAGTTTTGTATATGGCCATTCTGAATTTTTTATGGGTCATTTCTTATTTTGTAAATTAATGAGTCATTTTTTAACATCTTACCTCACATTTTATGTTTCTTCAAACACTGGAACTAGTTTTCGAGAGAAGAATCTCTCTCATTTTCAACCGACATTATGACTACCAGATTTTCATTGGAATCTCCATCAATAACGTTGCCATCTGGTGTTGATTTGATGAACTTTGAGATGAGGTCACGTTCATCAGGAATCTCGAAATTCATGGATCTAAATTTGTTCTTCTGAATATATATCTTCTCCCAAATTGTCAATTCTAAAGGTTTTTCCAAATGTTTTAAAAGTAGGGCTTCTTTTTCAATTTTACGATTCTCCAATAAACCATGTTCTGCAATAGCTGATTTTTCAATTTCACCATTTTTAATATTTCTGAAGTGTTCCTTAGTGCGAGTATCCAAATTTCTTTTTGTTTTTCCTATGTATACTTATTGCAGTCTTTACAATTAATTTGATAAATTCCAGATTTTTTGCTATCTGGGGTGTTCAATTTCTTATTAGTTATTAATAGATTAATATTTATCAGTGCCAATGTAATATTGAATTTTTTTAAATTTGTTATGTATTTCCTATAATTTCAATGTTTCTGTATTAATATTCTATTAGAGTTTTGAAAATCTCCCGTTTGGCATATTCTTTATATCTGGCACTATGTACAATGCATGTGTTGTTTTGGTTACTATGGTAATGTGGTACGTAGCAACCAATAATGTTTCTTATTCCTCATGCAATTTGTTCCACTTGAATATCGGATATGAGAAATACATTAATAAAGTGGGCAAGGCATTTAATGACCTGTAAATTGGTAAAAAATGCAAAATAAAAAATGCATTTATGACCTAAAATACAAAAAATGACCAATAAAATAAAAAAATGACCAATAAAAAGTTAAGAATTACCAATAAAAATACCATCTTTAGATGGTACTCCCTTGATTACTGAATTACATAAAATTTAACTTAATATCAAAATATTAAAAGGAAAACATTAAAAAATACATATTACAGTAGGCTAAATTTTATTGAAGAAAATCCATTTTAATTACACAGTGCACTTTCACAATAATTTTGAATTGCAGTTAACAATCAAAACTTGGCAGAGATTCTCAAACATAAATGATTGTCTATTGTCTGCTAGTACTGACTTATAAATGGAAAAGCTCCTCTCTACTTCAACGGAAACAATTGGAGCATACTGAAAGCAAGCAATATCTCCTGGATTTTACTCACAGTCAGCAAGAAAATAATTTTCACCAGACAAAGCTCTGCCAATTGAACACAATGTTGTGTACCCCCTGTTCTTGATTATATACTTCTTCATTTTCATTGACACTGTATCACCCACTTTTCCACATGCACAGCTCAAATCATTCACCACTTTATCCACCATTTGTAGCTGTTCCACTAATGTCACTTGGGATATTTCCAGTGAAGTTATGGCATCAAGAAGGAATCCAAAATTAGTATTTATGTAAGAAAGTTTACCAGCAATTTCTTTATTAGCTAACAGTTTTGCACCTTTTTTATTAACACAGACTCACCATTATCAAAAGAATCGACCACTTTCTTCACAATGTCGAAATTCTTGCAATGATAACTGCAAGCTTTGAGCCATGTTCCCCATCTAGTCAAAACAGGTGAAAAGGGCAATTGGATTTCTGGAGCCTCTGTTTTGAATGCTAAAATTCGAGAGGGGGCTTTCAGGAATACTTTCTTCATGCATCCAATTAATTTATCTGCTTCAGGAAAATTTGCACGTACCTCTTCCATGACCCGCTAAACACGTCACATACACCATTTTTGGGTACAGTGCACTTAAAGAAGCAGCTGCTTTCATCATATAGGGTGCTGCATCTGTTATAAAAGCAATACATTGAAATTTCGAATTCCATCAGGCCAAAGTATTCTCAATGCATGGTTGAATACTAAGCTGACTGTTGAGCAGTTGACTTTGTCCAGCTGCTCACAATGTAGTAGAAATTGTTCTCCAGGGCTGTGTGCTTCTAAAACTCCAACAATAACATTCGCTACACGTTTTCCAATCTGACAGATGTGTCATATGCAAAGACCCGGACCTGATCATGGACAAACACCACCTTCTAGTCTGTCCAGCTTTAAATCCAACTGCACAACACTCTAAGGACCTTGTTCGCTTGTACTGGGAAGCCAGAGAGAAAATGACTTAAGCGTCAAATCTCGCCATTAGAAAACAACAACAACATTCGCTACATAACGGCACATAGAGTCTGTTGTCTTGTCAATGGATACGAATACATTTCTTTCTCCAATACTGTCTCTTATTTTGTGCAAAGTTTTGTCATAGCACCAAGCTATGTAGGTTCTACTCAATGTTCTGGGATCTGGAATTAATTTTCCGGTCTCCTCTTCTAAGAAAGTTTGCAGCTTAGGGTGATTCAATATGTGAAGTGGAATATCAGCAGATAGAAAAGCTTCACATAGTTTCTCACAAAATGGCGAAAATGTTGAACAAGTTTCCCCCAGAAGCATTTGCTGTAAGTTTACACTGGATTTATTTTCAAGTCGCTGCAGACCATGTTTATGTTTCTCCCGTGACATGTGTTGTTCTACCGTAAACTTTTTTTCAGCAGCCACTCTCATGTGGTAAATCTTGCAGAATAAAATACGACCATCTGTTGAAAAAATATTTTCTCCATATTTTGAAACAAATGCCCTCAATTTAACACTATCACTTTCCTTTACTTTAGGCATTTTACTCTTAACCTGTTCATACTGATGCTAGAAACAACCGACCACCTCACTTAACAGCATAACAATGGGAGTGTGAGCAAGTCCATAAAGCACATTCCTTGAAAAATAGGGGTAGAAGCTAGCATAAGCTCTAAGTAATTGAATAAAATTCCTAGAAGTGGGCAAGTTCATTATGCACATTCCTTAAAAAATAGGGGTTGTATTTAGCAAAGCATCTATTTATTCCAAGAAATTGTATTGACAGGGGAAAATACTGAATTATAATAAAAATCTCAAATCAAATACAAATAATGTCACAACATTCCGCAAAAGTGTAAAAAATGCTCAAAATGACCTAAAAATTGCCAAAAAATGACCTATCCCTAGGAAAAAGTTAAGAAAATGCAAAAAATGCCCTAACGAATTGCTTTTATTTAATCCGTTTTTTAATGTCATACATTTTCATATATGCAAGCAATGTTTCAACCTTCATAAGAAAAACATGCAAAATCATTAAATGCCTTAATCAATATGCTTTTTACCACAAACCACCAGTTTCTTTATGTTGGTTATACATGGCATGGTGAAACACAACACACGTTTAGTTATTTTTCACCCAATTATATTATTTGCAGTAACTACAGTAAAACCAGCCCTTAGATGAATATTTTAAACTTCAAAGGGAAATGTCAAACTTACCCATTTCACCTGCTTTTAACCAAATATCTTCTAAAGCCTCCAGTGTATCTTCGTCTGGTACTTCTTCCTCTAAATCCATTTCCTCAAGAACCTTCTGCACATCAGGTGGAATTTCCTGAATCACATCTTCATCTTCTCCTCTTATGTCAGTGGGTGGTGGATTACCTTCAGTATTTGGAACAGCCAAACCTTTCTTCTTATGAATAGGATGTCGTTTTGGATTTTTCTTGGGAGCCTCAATAAATGACTGTGGTAGAACTGGATTGCTGAAATACATATAAAGAAATAAATATAAAAAATTATGAAGGCTGAAATTGATTGTGTTTCTATCTTTAAACACAGCATGAGAACGGGTTAAGATGGCAATTATGACAGACTAACTACACTTCAATTATCCATTTTTATTTTACCCAAGACAAATTGAACATAAGAGCAAAATGAAATAACCACATGATTTCTCCCTGTGCTATTATACTAACAGACAACACACTTACAATCACAAAATGTATTAATGCACTTTGACATCCAATTTGTGAATATGATGTGTTATGATGAGTTTGACATCAAGTATATAGTGGCATGGCATTATGACTTTAAATGAAGAAGAGGTTGTAAAGGATAAAGACAATACATTTATTACTTTTATTAAACTTTTCTCTTTGCCATATCATTATATTTACAAACCCATTTATCCAAGGTTTGGATGACCCTTGAAAGTAAACAATTACCAGCTTAATAAATTAATGAGTCATTTTTACATCTTACCTCATATTTCATGTTTTATTAAACACGGTAACTATAGTTTTCAAATGAATGACAAGATCATTTGAAAACTATAGTTACCGTGTTTAATAAAACATGAAATATGAGGTAAGATGTAAAAATGACTCATTAATTTATTAATTAAGAACCTCATAATGTGTTTCCATTTTTAACTTTGAATTACCAGCTTGCTTTGCATGTTGTTCGTTAACTTTACCAAAGACCATGCTAGCCACCAATTTCACAATTATTACTGGAACTTAGCTACCATGAGATTATATCAGAGACAATTTTGAGCTATACATCACCACAGCAAGCACTTACCTTTTTGACATTGCCCACCTCCCACAACGAGGATATGTTAGACTTTGGAAGACCACAGAAAACCAAGAAAAGGTGGGAAGACTTAGGAAAGACATAATAAAGAAAGGAACAATACAATTTGAAAAATGAGAAAGCAGCATGATATTTGTATTAGAATGCACAGTAATTCAAAATGTTATCTTCTAGAAGGTTTACTATTGAATAAACATATATCTGTAAATTAAAAAAAATAAAATAATAAAAATACATACAAACTGTATTTTTAAACTAGTACTGGCATTTATTTCAGGAAATGTGATGAGAGAGAACAAATTACATAGAAATGCAAAATAAGCTGAGAAAATACATGATGGAATGCAAGAAAACAGGATAAAATTGTTTAATCTTGTTAGGGGGGATAATACAGTTCTAAAGAACACATTGATCTTAAAAGTGAGTGATAGATGACCTAAAGGAAGACCTTGGGACTAGATGGACAGATCAGGTAAAGACAAATCAATAGACTGTAGGAATAAGACAAATGTTGAAAGAAGAATAACTGATATGTAAATAACCAATGAAAAGATATGGCAAGATCGAGAAAACTGGAGGATCATATCTAAAACTCTACCCCTGACTTGGGACAAGAGAAATGATAATAGAAAAAGGACTAAATTGAACAGATTGGAAGTTATATGACATGGGAAGACAGAATCCAAATTTGAATAGCCAAACTGTTTGATGACCAACAGGAGTGAAAACATATTATTATAATTATTAAAATTTGACAGAAAAAAAAATCAGTACATCAATTCTGTCTACAGTCCTCTAAGTCGAGTGCACCTTTTCAATATGCAACTTTTTGAGCATAGTATCCTGTTTATATGTAACTATAAAAGAAGGCTGCTACTTTCAATGGATATCACTGCTACTCTCAATGTATATATGAAGCACATTTTTAAGGAAGAATACAAATCAATAGACTAGGAATAAAATCAACTATAAATGGGATATAATTAAATCATGGCATAGATCGATCATTGGAGAAAATTTCATTTTATGAATACATTAACATGACTACTGTTTGAATATAAAAATAAAATCAAGAAAATAAAACAAATTGCTTTACATGTTACATTAAATGCTAAGTTAAAAATTAAATTGTACCTGTTGGTAGGTGCCATTGTCCTCAACTTTGTTAAAATATTGTATATAAAATTAACTGAAGCGCTTTCGGAAGTTATCTTCCATCTTCTGCAGGTTGTTGTTGTTGTGTACGGTGATGTATACTCCAACTGTTTGTAGCAGCAACAGAATTGTTTTTTACGATCTCGTATAATGGGTTTGACTGGGGTGCATTCTCATTAAGAAGTGAGGTGTTGTTTGTTTCCTTTATAATTTCAAGGTCTTCAAATATATTTATCTTAGCTGGAATGTTTTCTCGGTGGATTATCGTGAGAGTATTTTCAATTGTGTTCATTCGATGACATGCGTTAATGTGATGTTTAGCATAGCTTGATTTATTACCTGCATGTATGAAATCTTTTAGGTGTTCTTTATATCTTGTATTGAAATTTCTGCTTCTCCTGCCAATATAAAATTTATTACAATCTTTACATGTTAGTTTGTAGACTCCCTTGTTGTTGAATTTGTTGTGTTCTTCTATACCATTGTATATTATGTTGTTTAATTTGTTTCCTGTTTTGTAAGCTATGTTAATGTTTTTATTTATCTTTTTCAAAGTTCTGGCTAGTTTTGTGATTTCATTTCCTGTGTATGTTAATGTTACCCATGTTTTGTTATTATTAGATTCTCTTTCAAGTTTTGTTATATTGTTTGCGTCATTTTTTCTTTTTTGTTTCTTTACAAGCTTATCAATGATTTGTTTGTTGAATCCATTGCTTTTCACCATGTTTTTAACCCGTTGGGTGGGCATTACGTGAATATCCGTCTCAAGAAAGCCTTCACTCGGTGGGAGTTACGGATATATCCAATGAGATATATATTTTTTTTTTCTAAGTTATTTGGCGATTATGGAATGCAAAATTTTGAAGATCTGTTCTGTATGGGTATGACATCTAGTGTGATTTTTTCAACCCCCTTTGACCGGTCTCTTAACAGTTACTTATTACGAGAGTTAAAATCACATATCATGTATGCGCGCAAGAACGGACTAACGTGTATCGGTAACTGGGGCCAGCTATATAACATTCATGATAAAATATTATTCACTAGACGTGTTCAGAAAAAAAAAAGAGACCATCTGTTTGCTCAACATAATATATCTCTCAACTCAGATTAGCCTTAACCCTTAATGCAAGAACGGTCTAAGTTAATGAAAAAAATAATAACTCTGGTACAGTTTCTTGTAACTTCTCATTCACACGTTTAAATGAGAGGTCTGTCTTTTATCACATTAGAAACATATTGCACAAACATTCAATTGGGGTTGCCAACTTTTACCCTCCATTCTCCAGTCTTGAAGTAACTAGTTCAAACGTCTTATTTCGCTTCTAGTTTTTTTTTTCACTTCATCATATTTTTTTATAAGCTACTTACAATTTACTGAAAATATGAGTGTTTTCTAAAATGAAGTTATGTAGCATTCATAATACTAACAACAATAATAACCAGTGACTTCTCAACACACCAGTGTTCAATAACACCACTGATAATATCTGATGACGTCAATAATCACTATACTACTACAATAAAAACTACTAATTGTACAGATATATATTTTTACGGTATATTAAAGTTCTAAAAATAAAAAAAATTGTGATTATTTGTAATAACTCAAAACTGACAGTATTTAGTAACGCCACTGGTCATATGTGTCGTAAAATTTTAATATTTACACAGTGTTAAAAGAGATTGTATATTTACATTATAAACTTCGGAGTAAATTGCCAATATAAATTAATTCATTAATTTATACATATATCCTAAATGCTTAGTTTATATCGATGTAAGACTTGAAATAACGCCACTGACGACAGACACCATGTAAGGCCAGAGTTAACATTTATTGCATTTAAGAGATTTGCATACTTTTTAATATTCATTACATGTAATATAAATAATGTTTTCCAAATTACTTTTAAATTGAACATGAGAAGACACTTGTGCCGTTTTTGTACTAAAGTTGAAAAAAATAAAAATATGAAATTTCGATTAAAAAAATATGACCATATGAAAGAGAATGGTTGTTTTGTATAATATTTGATGGATATGTTACAAATGTTTACTCCCTGTATTTTTTATAATATTTTAAATTAAAGGAAGAAAAGGCTCCCCACAGAGCTGTAGAACTGCACTAGCTAGGTCCCCAGTTAAGGAGTTAAGATATTGTAGTTCTTTATTATAATTTATTTTGTTCAAGGGTAGTTTTAACATTATGTTGATTAAACTATTAAATGTGCTGATATTATGTTGGTATGGGTGTCTAGACTTGTTATTAATGATGAGCATATTATTTGTAGATTTGCGGAAAATACTTATTTCAAGTTTCTTTTTTCTATGTTTTTCATTATGGTAAGGTCTAGATAGTTTATTTTGTTGTTAAGTTCCATTTCTTCCATAAATCCTATTTTAGGATGCATATTGTTTAGTTCTAGCAGAATTTCCTTTCTTTTCTGTTCTCATTTTCATAAATAATCATGACGTCGTCCACGTATCTTGTAATTAGCTTTATATTGAATTTATTTATTAAAGTTTCATAGTATTTGTTTTCCACATCTTGTAGAAATATTTCTGCCATTATACCGGATGTGGGAGATCCCATTGGGATTCCATCTTCTTCATATATTTGGTTATTGTCGTTATTGAATTGGAAGTAATTTTGCTTCATTATAGTATTTGTGACTCTTATCTAGTTTATTTTTTATTATGTTTAAAGTCTCATTTATTGAAATGTTAGTGTATAGATTCTTTATGTCAAATGATGCCATTTTCATATTCTTGTTTATTTCTATGCTTTTAAGTTTATCTGCTAAATCATATGTGTTTTCTATTGTGTATTTATTTTCTAATTTCATGTCTTTTTATGAGTTTTTGTGCAATTAATTTGGAAATGTTGTAGTTGGGGGTATTAATGCAGTTTACTACTGGCCGCATTGGGTTATTGGTTTTGTGTATTTTATGTAAAGCTTTCATTATCGGTACCGTTGGATTGTTGTTTATGAACGTATTTGTATACTTCTTAAATTCATTGTTCGGTATAATTATTGAACATGTTTTGTTAGTTCTTTTAATTTTCTGTTAAATTTAGCTGTTGGATCTTTGTCGATTTTCTTGAATTTATTTTCATCTATGAATTGTTTCGTTTTTTCAATATAATCGTCTTTGTTAATTAGTACCGTTATGTTACCTTTATCAGCTTTTGTATGTATTATGTTATTATTCTTGAGTTTAGTTTTTAATTTATTAACGTGTTTTAAATTCTTCTTTTCTTCGTTAATTATTGTGGGTGAAACTAAATTGATGGTTTTAGCAGCTTCATATATCGCATGGTCTTTATTATTTATTCGTAATTTATTAATTGCAATTTCGCTTTCGATTAACATATTTTCTTTTATCCTGTTGGTATTGGTTTTGGGGAAACTGAACTTGTATCCATTTTCAAGTATTCTTGTTTCTTCTTTATTTAATGTTATTTCTGTTAAATTTATTAATCTTCTATCTTCTGTGGACCTATTATAATTGTGTTTATAATTTATATTGTGTTTAGTTGAGGTTAGTTTCTCTAGTTTCATATTGATTGTATGGTATTTATTTTCCATAATTTTGTTGATGTCTTCATGTATCTGTTTTTCGATCATGTACCAACAATTACCGAATATTTTGTTTGCCTCTTGTGATTGGTAATACAATTTATTATTACAATTCTGTTACTTTATATATAGAAATTTTATTTCATCTTTTACCACGCCGTAGCGTACTGGTTAAGGCACTGCGCTACAAGTCGGAAAGTCGAGGGTTCAAGTCCCGGTGGGGTCAGGATTTTTAAACTGACCAAAAGCCTTCTGGCGGCACTATGGCCCTGGGGT
This sequence comes from Diploptera punctata, assembly GCA_030220185.1. Lineage (NCBI taxonomy): Eukaryota > Metazoa > Arthropoda > Insecta > Blattodea > Blaberidae > Diploptera > Diploptera punctata. The sequence goes on along the minus strand of JASPKZ010003838.1, from coordinate 360,449 downwards.
CGACTCAGCCTCTAACGGAAATGAGTACCAGACGCTTGTTCTGGGGGTAAAGGCGGCCGTCACGCAGGGTTGAAAACCCGGCTGACATCAAGTGCCGATTGTCTAGAAAATGTGGGAGCCTTAACCTCCTACTACCCCAAGGGCCTCCCGAGGCCTGTAGTGGGATTATTTTACTTTTACTTTACTTTACCCAATTTATTTCGGCATTCTTTTTTGTTTTTATAGCTGAGTAACTTTTATTATTTATTTTGATGTTGGCATAGTTTGGAGTGAGGTTATGTTGTAGACATTGTTTATTGAATATATATTTGCTATAGTTTTGTGTAGCGTCAGTTTCGTGTTAAAAAAGTTATACTTTGCTTTAGCCTGAGTGGCTATAGAATCAATAGTAGTAAAATTCATATCAAATTCCTTTGAGGTGAAGTCATATGATGAAAGTTAAAAATTAAATAGTACCTGTTGGTAGGTGCCGTCGTCCTCAACTTCCAAAAGCGCTCCAGTTAATTTTATATACAATATTTTAACAAAGTTGAGGACAATGGCACCTACCAACAGGTACAATTTAATTTTTAACTTTCATCATATGACTTTGCCTCAACGAAATTTGATATGAATTTTACCAGTATAGATTAAATGCTAAGTAACCAGACCAACACAATGCAGTACAAACAGAGCACCTTTAAACCTGTTAATACAAACTGTAAAAATGTAAACTAACAGCAGAACCTCAATTATCCATTTCTTTATTAACAGATTATTAACAAAGGCACTTTGAAATATCCAGATGGAGAAACCATTAATCAGATCATATCCTAATAGATAAAAGACAAATCCAGTTTAATAGATGTCAGGTCATTCAGAGGAGTTAATATTGACTCAGATTATTTTATGGTTATATGGTTGGTTGGTATCTAATGTCGAGCACTTGATAATGAAATCATTCGCTCTCTTGCACTCCAATATTTAGCAGAAAGGCTGGTCTCTTCTACAAAAGCTGGACAACGGAGGAGATGGTTTCTTTCCATATCTTCATTTAAATTGCAAAAAGGGCATTTAGGTGAATCTGTTATGCCAATTGTGTGTAGGTGATTATTCAAGCAGTCATGTCCCGTTAGCAGTCTGAATGTTGCTACTGCAGATTTTCTTTGTAATGTAGTAATGTCATAAACTTGTAGATTTTCCCATTCCTTTCCAGATGTTTTGGTGGTGTATTCTTCTCTAAGTTTATTGATATATTTATTTGAGATAATTCTTTTGATAGAGTGAAAGGAAACTGGAGTAGAAGTTGGGTTTGAAACAATTTTGCTACCCTTCTTGGCTAGAAAATCGGCTATTTCATTGCCTGTCACTCCACAATGGGCCGGAATCCATTGAAGTACAAGTTTTTTTATGTAGATGGGATAACTGTTTTATCATTTTGTGACATTCAATAATTTTGATGCTTTTGGGTGTTGTGTCTTGTGTTATAGCAAGAATGGCTGCTTTGGAGTCACATAGAATTACAACTTTTGTAAATTTTTGGATGTGATATAAAAGATTTTGTAAACTTAAGAAAATTGCTAGAATTTTGCCATCAAAGTTTGTTGAATTTGTGTTTAGTTTACGATAAAAGGAAAAAAGTGGGCATACTGCACCAGCACCAGTGCCAACGTCATTTGGTAGGCTGGAGCCATCTGTAAAAATATGTATCCATTCAGGAGCTGGGTATCTTAGATTTATTATTTACAGTGACATTTGTTTTAAAATATATGGAGGAGTTTCAGATTTCTTGATGTCTTCTGTTAAATGAAGGTTATATTCAATTTCCAAAAATTCTAGAGGGTTGTTTCTCATCTGCATATTTTCTTTTGAATGTGGAAGTTGCAATTTCTGTTTGATTTCTTGTACCATGCTTAAGAAGCTTTGCTGAGTTTTTAAACATACTTGTGGTTTTCTTTGGGTCCAGTTAGTATGGGGTAGCCTTAAAAATTTTTCATACTGTGTGATTGCTGTTTTCTCAATTTCAAATGCTATGTTTGGGTTATATGTTAAGATTTGCATGGTAGTGTTTGGTGTTGTTTTGAACGGCTCCTGTTATCAGGTGGAGGATTTGGTTCTGCAATTTATTAAGTTTTTCCACTTTAGTAGTTACTAGGATTTCTTCACAATAATGAAGTACAGGTTTTATGTACATTTGGTAGAAGGTGTTTAGGGTTTGTGTGTTGCAACCCCACTTTTTCCCTGCTAATCGTTTTAATAATGGTAACCTTGTTTCTATCTTTGTACATACATTCTCTGTGTGTTTCTTCCATGTTAATTTTGTGTCTTGAGTTATTCCTAAATATTTTGCTTCATGTGTTTGAGTTAATAATTCACCCTCCAATTTCAGAGTGATGGGTAGTGGTTTCTTTCTTAATGTAAATATTTTATAATTTGTCTTTTGTATATTTATCTTCATTAAGTTCTGGAATGTCCAGTTCTCTAACTGTATTAGTGATTGTTGGGCTATGGTTATTAATTGTTGACTTTGGTTTTTCGGTTTGGAGACCCATATTACAACATCATCAGCAAAAAGTAGGGTTTTTGTTTCGAGCCTTTCTATATGCTTAGGTAGATCATTAATGTAGATATTGAAGAGAATGGTACTGAGTACAGAACCCTATGGTAAACCTCGATGTGTTTGTTGGTATTTAGAGAGGTGTTTATTATACTTTGTAGCGATGAACCGTTGGATGAGAAAATTGCTGATCCAGAGTAGCATATTCCCTTGAATACCTAAAGTCTGCATTTTTTCTAATAATTAATATAAAAATATATTAATTGGCCCCGGTAACACACCCTCAGAAATGTGGAAAAATCTGAAGACAATGGGCCTTGGGAAAGAATTTCAACAGACTAATGACAACAGGACTAGTGTCTCTATTGAACATCTGAACGAACACTTTACAAACATTAAAACAGGTAACACTATTACGATAGACTGCTCTGACAATAGACCGACTGAACTTGCTCCCACACGAGATAAGTTTTCCTTTTCTTATATAAATACTGATGACGTAAAGAAAGCATTGAGCGTAATTAAATCAAAAGCCATAGGTGAAGTCCATATCAATATTACTCTTATTAACAAAATCTTGGACATTATCTTACCAACTTTGACTCACATATTTGATGCCACTATCACAACTGCAACATACCCAAACATATGGAAGAAAGCACATGTATGTTCTATCCCCAAAGTAAACACTCATTCTTCCCCTCAACATTATAGTCCTATCAGTATCTTACCTACCTTATCAAAAACAATGGAATGGATTATAAATAAACAACTAACCGACTTTTTAAATGTAAACGCCGACTATTTAAATGTACATGAACTTCTTGACTCTTACCAATCAGGATTTTGGGCTGGTTACAACATGGCATCTGCATTACTTGACATTACTGAGGCTATGGATCAGAGTAAATTGACAATCCTAACTCTAATAGACTTTTCCAGAGTCTTTGACACGGTTAATACAAACATTTTACTGTCAAAATTACTAAATTTTTCTGAAAATTCGATTCAGTGGTTCCACTCCTACCTTACTGGCCGCCAACAATGCATTGTTGTAGGTGACCACTTTTCTTCATGGAGGGTCAGTGGAGTGCAGAGTACCACAAGGATCAGTATTAGCTCCAATTTTGTTTTCTATTTACATAACGACATAAGTGACTGCAATAATCAATGCAAATATCATATCTATTCCGATGACTTACAACTTTATATACATACAAGACTGAAACTGATGTAAAGTAAAGTAATCCCACTACAGGCCTCAGGAGGCCCTTCGGGTAGTAGGAGGTTAAGGCTCCCACTTTTTCTGGACAATCGGCACTTGATGTCAGCCGGGTTGTCAGCCCTGCGTGACGGCCGCCTTTACCCCCAGAACAAGCGTCTGGTACTCATTTCCGTTAGAGGCTGAGTCGACCCCAGGGCCATAGTGCCGCCAGAAGGTTTGGGTCAATTTAAAAATCCTGACCCCACCGGGACTTGAACCCTCGACCTTCTGGCTTGTAAGCGCAGTGCCTTAACCACTACGCTACGGCGTGCCCCTAAAAGTAAAGTGATCCCACAACAGACCCGGAGGCCCTTGGGGTAGTAGGAGGTTAAGGCTCCCACTTTTTCTAGAAAATCGGCACTTTATGTCAGCCGGGTTGTCAGCCCTGCGTGACGGCCGCCTTTACCCCCAGAACAAGCGTCTGGTACTCATTTCCGTTAGAGGTTGAGTCGACCCCAGGGCCATAGTGCCACCAGAGGGTTTGGGTCAGTTTAAAAATCCTGACCCCAACGGGACTTGAACCCTCGACCCCCCGGCTTGTAGCTCAGTGCCTTAACCACTACGCTAAGGCGTGCCCCCTCCGACTGAAACTGATTAGCAATACAATTAAACAACTTAATGAAGATCTCGACTCCATAGCAATGTGGACAAAACAAACAGACCTTATTATAAATCCTGAGAAGTCACAAGCAATTGTCATCGGCAATCAAAGTCTATTAAACAAAACTGATTATTCATCGATAATTTCTATAAATATAAATCAAACTGAAATTCCATTTAAACCTTCCATGAAAAATCTTGGTGTATATTTCAACCAAAATCTTAATTGGCAGGTTCATTTAAGAGAAACTTGTAAAAAAAAATATATTCAATCTTCCATTCCCTAAAATGTTTGAAAAATTTCCTTCGTTCTTCACTGAAAAAAGTACTTGTCTTAACTTTGAATATGCCGCATTTCAATTATTGTGACTTACTATTAACTGACATGAATATTACATTCAGACAAAGACTACGAGTTCAAAATGCTTGTGCAGATATATATTCAACCTCTGTAAATCAGACCACATAACTCCAGTATTTGAAATGTTGTCTTGCTTCGATTGGAAGACAGGCAAAAGATACATAGCCTCTGCTTCTTATACAACACTTTGTCCACCTCATTACCCCTTTATATTTCTACTCGCTTTCATTCGCTATCCTCCCACCATAACTTAAACACACGATCGAGTGAAAATTTAACTCTAGCTATTCCTCTACATCGAACATCTCACTATTCCTATTCCTTCCTTGTTTCAGCCACACGACTCTGGAATTCCCTCCCTTCATATATCAAGGACTGCCAGACTCAAAAACAGTTTAAAAAGAAACTCACTTCATATTTCCTTAGAATATATAATATATAACCCTGTTCCATGTACACTTTTATTGTTTCTTTATATTTTAAACATTCTTTACCAAGCCATTTACTTAATGTTGTCTCGAGGTAGCATGCTGCCTTGTCATGCAGTGGGCCCGGGTTTGATCCCCAGTTGGGGCAGTTTTTCTATTTGAGGTTTTTGTCGGGGTTTTTCCTCACCTGTAAGACAAATGTCAGGAAAACTTTAGGGCCCAAACGGTCCCCGAAATCATATGGCCATCATCATCATCAACATCCTTCACCGGTGTGGAAAGCAACAGGAAGCTACCACACCTACAATTCCCTGCAAGCATAGCATGAAAATGCCATGATTGCAGTGAAGGACCTGCCTTCGAGCAGAATTACTATGGATGGATTATTATTATTATTTTTTTTTCTTACCCTTGTCAACTTGATATTGTGTAGTCTATATCGATTATATATCAATCATAATTCTTATTGTATGTATAATTTAACCCTGGTGATGTGGAAGAGAAGACCTTAAGGTCTTAACTCCATCATGTAAAATAAATAAATAAATATTAATAAATAAAACTCATCAAAGAATATCTATCTGTAAAACAAGAAATAAAAGATAAAACCAAGAAAACCATAAAACTAAACAGTGAAAGATTAAAAAATGAGAACATCAAAATGACATATATACAAAATATAAAAGGAGGAATTAAGGATTAGGAAGAAAGGAAGAACAGGTAATAATATAACAATCAATGAACAGTGGAATAAAATTAAAACAACAATTATTAAAACAGCCAAGAATTACACTCAATGAAGAGAATGTAGTTAATATTTCAGAAGTAACTTTGAAAAAAGAAGAACTTAATTTGCTCAATCAAAGTTTAAAAACTTGTATCAATTATTCAGATAATGTTGAAGAATTTGTTGCAGATATCAAAATTGCGATAAAAAGGTTTGAAATTGATGAAAAAACAATCATTAGAAAAGAAAGTGAAAATATGTAGAAGAAATTAAAAACACTCCTAAAAATGTACTGGCAAATAAAAATATGGTCATTATAAAAAAGATAAATAACAAAAATATAACATTTTCTAAAGCTGATAAGGGGAATACAAAAATAATTTTAGAAAAATCAGAATATTTCAAGAGGATGGAAAACCTTTTAGAATCAAAAGTGTATTTGGAACTAAAAACGGGCCCCTACCAAAAACTATAAAAACTTTTGACAAAACTATAAAACAAATTAAGCACACAATCTCTGATAAAGAAAAACTCAAATTGAAAGTCCCAAAAAATTCTTCCAATCCAAGAAAGTATGGTCTCCACAAAATCCATAAAATTGGGAACAAAATGAGACCTATAATTAATAATATAGGGTCACCGTGTTACTACTTATCAAAATGGTTGGTACAGAAATTTAAAAGTTTTCCAGAATTCGAAAACAAAAATATTGAAAATTCTTTACAACTAATTGATAAATTGAATAACATTATAGAGTAGATCATAACAACAGATTTGTGTCCTTCGATGTTATTTCTTTGTTTCCAAATGTTCCACAGAAAAAAATGTTGAATTTTTTTTAAAAATGGTTGAGTTCTTTAGAATTAAAAAAAGAAGTAATAGAGGAATACAACAACCTTACAAAATTTTGTATTGAAAATTCATATTTTACCTTCAATGGTAAATTTTAAAAACAAGTTTCGGGTTTATCTATGGGAAATCCTCTTTCGCCATTTTTGGCTAATTTATACATCAGTTACTTTGAGTGCCATATCACCAAGGTTTACCCATGGATTTTCAAGAGTTGGTACAGATATGTGGACACTATTTTTTCGATAATAAATTCAAAACATGTTGATGATGCATTGAAATTACTTAATCTGCAAGATGTATCAATAAGATTTACCATAGAATCAGAAATTGAAAACCAAATCCCGTTTTTAGATTTATACATAATTAGGAATGAAATAACTCAAAAAATTGAATTTGATGTATACAGGAAGGATACACATACTGATAATTATATCAAATCAACAGGCTTCAATCCTTTGGCACATAAACATGCAATATTTAATTGCCTCTTATATAGATTGATAAATGTCCCACTAAAAGAAGAAAATTTTAAAAAAGAATACAAAAATATCCTAAATATAGCCAGATTAAATGGTTTCAAAAATATAAATATCAAACAAATTAAAGATATTCAAAAAGGTAAAACAACTTAAGGAATGCCCTACTCTACAGAATGTTAGTAAAGAAAAGAAGAACCATATTTGAAGAGAAAAATTATACGCTCAGACCGGGACTTCAACCCGGGACCCTTGGTTCTCTAGACCAAGTGCTCTACCATCTGAGCTACCTGAGCAAGTACCGATCTAAATGCAAATTTTTCTCTATATACTTTGTAATTCCCGCCCACCAAATGCTATGAAGCCTTTGCTTCTATCTTTGCAAATGGCGGCTCCTATAAAGAAGAAATTCAAGAAAATTACTTATTATCCAGTAGTACATAGGAAATTTAAAAAATGTTTGACAAACACAACATTACTTTGGCACCAATAAATAAATTTAGTCTGGAAAAACTTCTAAGTACCAATAAAAAATCAACTTCCCAGACAGTAAGAAATCTCGAATTTATCAAATAAATTGTAATGATTGCAGCAACGTACACATAGGACTAAACTAAACTCCATAGCACAACAGGCCTAGAAGGACCTTGGCCTATCGCTGGCTGCTGCCTACTTCTACATTGGTTGACAATGATCCTGCCAATATAGAGGTGACATGTGGTCAGCATGCTGGTTCTCCCAGCCATTTTAGCTGGTTTTCTCAACCTGAAGCCACTACTTATTGTAGCTACCCAAATTCCTCACAATGCTGGGTGGGTACTAGTCCCATACTGACTGAAATTCCATGACAAAATTTCTTCCCCCATGGAGACTTGAACCAGTGCAAATCCTGTAGCTCTGCGCCAAGCCATCTTGCCTAATTACTCTGCTACAGCATGGGACTGATTGTTATAATTAATCCATTAAACCAATCATCAAATGCTATCATAACCACAATTACCCAACAATGGATCCTTGTATATGTCTCCCATGGGTTTTCATGACATATAAATAATAGTTTTACGTCTTATCATGGTGTAAACTTCAAAATTAGAACTTACTTTTTGTTAACTAAGACATCTTTCGATGAAGGAGGTGGAGCTACATACTGGCGAGATGAATCTTCAGGATGATAACCAACATCTTTCCCTTGCACCCACAGATCATATCTCTCAGGTTGGAATCTTTTCACAAATGTATCCATACTGATTTTCACCATATCACCTCTGTAATTAAAATGTAAAATATTTATGAGAACGAAATTAAAATGGTGATAAATGAAGAAAATGTAAGAAAAACACTTCTTAATGTTTTATTTTAGGAAGTAATATTTTGAGGTTCTTTCAATTATATTATTTTTAGACTGTTTATCTTACCTCAATATTAATGTTGAACCTACATTTGTCTGACAGTGCTGTAACCTGGTTCGACTCATACCTGCACGGGCATCAAACAATACGTTTCACTAAACTCTAGATCTTCGTCTTGGCGCAACGTGCAGGCAGGAGTCCCCCAGGACAGTGTTCTCGGACCTCTTCTTTTCTCAATCTACATAAATGACTTACCAACTGTACTAAATCACTGCCGTTATCACCTTTATGCTGATGATCTCCAAATTTACCTACATTCGCCTCCTCATTCTCTCTAGAACAGCTTGACGAAGATGAATGACGATTTCATATCAATCTTTAATTGGTCTTCAAGTATCGGTCTAAATCTAAATCCTAACAAGTCACAAGTAATTCTAATGGGACAACAAAGACTGCTTACAACCTTTGACATATCTACACTTCTAAACATTACTATAAATAATATAATTATCCCTTATTCTTCTTTAGTAATAGATCTTGGACTACAGCTAGACACAAATTTAACCTGGCAAACACAAGTGAAACACACATGTAAAAAAGACTTTCTCCATCTTACATTATCTTAGACGTTTAAAGAATTTTCTCCCAGTTTCGTTAAAACAAATCCTTGTGCAGAATCTTGTGTTGTCACACTTTGATTATTGTGACATTATACATAATGATCTAAACTATGACTTGTTGCAGAGACTGCAGCATGTTCATAATGCTTGCGTTCGATTCATTTTCAATATCCCCCATTATGACCATATTTCCGAACACTTCAATAACCTCTCTTGGCTCCGTCTTACTGACAGATGCAAATTACACTCTCTTTCACTTCTTTTCAAGCTTCTGAATTCCTACACTCCTACTTACCTGGCGTCCAGTTTTATCCTCTTACCACAATATTGACACTAGGTCATAAGATAACAGTCTGCTAACAATTCCTCTTCATAGCACTTCCTCTTATTCTACTTCCTTCACAGTAGCCTCTGCCCGCTCCTGGAATTTCCTTCCTGAAGATATCAGGGGTTGCCGCACACTTGACACTTTTAAGTTACACTGTTGTCTAATAATTAATTTTTCTCTATTTATTTAAATTTATATTATGTCATTAATAATTTTTTCTCTCTTTTTTATATATCTTGTACATATTATACATTTAATTTGTTAAATCTAGAGTAAATCAAAATACATTATAAATATTAATTGTATTGTATTTATAACATGTAATCATTTATGTTTATTGTAATTTAGATGTAAGACTATTTTTTATATTTTTTTAAAACCGAGTGGCAGACAAGGCCTTAACTCTGCCAGGTGAAATAAAGCTATTATTATTATTATTATTATTATTATTATTATTATGTTTCGATTAGTTCTTAATCATCCTCAGCATATTGCCCAGACTGGTTGGATTTATGTTGCAAACTCTGGATGTCAAATATCAGCTCCCTCCTGTGGTTGGCCAAAGAACCTCCAAATGAGGTCACGTTCCGTAGGTATTTCAAAATTCATAACTCTGTTTTTGTCCTTGTGAATATAGATTTTTTCCCAAATAGTCAGCTCTTTTGTATTTTCTAACTGTTTTAATAATTTAGTGTACGAATTTATGGGCCGTCCTATGAAAACGATGGAGGGAAAATTTTCTATAGGATTATAACAGGCCTTGGCCTAATACTTGGAATGAAGAAGAATATTTATATTATGTTTTTCAGACCAAACATGAGCAGCAACTGCAGATTTTTCTATTTCCCCATTTTTAATACTTATGTGTTCTTTGGTTCTAATTTGTAAGTTTCTTTTTGTTTTTCCCATAAATATCTTTTCACAATCCTTATATCCAATTTGATATATTCCTGATTTTTTATTTTTATAAGTTTTTTTTTCATTTTTGTGGTTTTTATTAGTTTATTTAAACTGTAGTTATTTTTCGGTGCCAATTTATTTGAGAAGTTTAATATTAAATTAGCACCAAAAAATAACTACAGTTTAAATAAACTAATAAAAACAAACAAAAATGAAAAAATCAGGAATATATCAAACTGAATGTATGGGTTGTGAATATATATATATATATATATATATATATAGGAAAAACAAAAAGAAACCTACAAATTAGAACCAAAGAACACATAAGAAATATTAAAAAGGGGAAATAGAAAAATCTGCAGTTGCTGCACATGTTTGAAAAACACAATATAAATTCAGACACTAAAATTATTAAAACAGTAAGAAAATACAAAAGAGTTGACTATTTGGGAAAAATCTATAATCAGAAGAACAAAAACAGAGTTATGAATTTCAAAATACCGACGGAACGTGACCTCATTTGGAGGTTCTTTGGCCAACCACAGGAGGGAGCTGACATCAACACCCAGGGTTTACAACATAAATCCAACCAGGCTGGGCAAATATGATTTATCCATCATTGAGATGTATGAAATTAATAATAAGAACATCGAAAAAAGCCGTACTGGCATTTATAATGTAATGTATAATTCCCTAATATGTCTTCTTAATATAGGAGCCGCCATTTGCAAAGATAGAAGCAAAGGCTTCAAAGCATTTGGTGGGCGGGAATTACAACGTATATACAGAAAAATTTGCGTTTAGATCGGTACTTGCTCAGGTAGCTCAAATGGTAGAGCACTTGGACTAGAAAATCAAGGGTCCTGGGTTCAAGTCCCGGTCTGAGCGTACAATTTTTCTCTTCAAATAAGAACTAATTGTAACATGTTCAAGAACAAATCAACATTAATACTGAGGTAAGATAAACAGACTCAAAATAATATAAAACACTTCTTGTTGCATGTCAGTATTTTAAATATAAAGGGTACATAATGTATAAAGGTCATTATGTATATAGTAATGACATCAAAATACTTCAATCAAAGAAATTTTATTTGAACTGAAATTATAGATGAAGTTATCAAATGGAACAATTACTAATTTCTTTATTTACTATAATTTCTTATATAGATAGAGCAAAAATTAAACAGAAAATAACAGGTGCTCTAAAGAACAGTTAGACGTAGACTCTGAGACACCTGTCTAGAGATACAGCATTAAATGTCTGTCACTATTATTTATTTCAACATGTGAAATAACCAAGTGAAATTGTGTCAGTTAATCTCGCAATCCATTTAACAGGATCTCCTCTTCCAATCCATAAACCAGGAAATGTATGCACGTATGCAAGAACTAAACTCTCTGTGATAGGCGACTCTCAACCCATCTCTTTGTGGTCAAAAGCTTTCATGAAACCAACTCAATCTTTTGCAGTCTCTTTCAAAGAACCATCTTCTGACAATCCTATGCAGACATCTCTCCTTTGAACTGTCAAAATGAAAGCCAGCTCTGCACCTGTCTTTCACATTATTCTGCTGTGCTCTCATCCACAATCAAGATGGCAGACTTAAACTTGCTGATGACTTTTTGGATTTGAGGTGCAGAATTTTCTTGAAGATCCTGTGATTGAGGAAAATCTAACAGGATTGAATAAGTCATCACCATCGTCTGGATATCTCTGGGATAATGACAAACAGATGGTGATGTATCTTTCATGCTCAATATCGCCTTTCCAAACATATTATGTTTATTTTGGAACTATTCATGTATAGAATTATACAAGAATTCAGTGGATTACCTGTACCACCAATAATTCAATTATTAATGCCAGTAATATTCTATCAAGGAGGTGATATATATTACGAGGGGCATACTGAAAGTCGTGAGCAACCCATTGTTAAAATTCAAATTTCAACAATGTGACAAAAACGACTGCAGGATCGTAATCTACAGACTTTATACCACAACATTGTCATGTTATAATAGCTTCTATCACATGAACCACACGCAGTGTCTCCAAACTGGCAGACATCAGCGTTTCGTTTTGACAGAATGCTGTCATTGAATTCCTTGTTAAAGAGGAACAATCTGTGTTGACATTCACCCAAGACTTCAACATGCATACGGAGATGCCTGCATAGGTGCCAACAGTGTTAGGAGATGGGTGAAACATTTTAAAGATGGAACAAGAGTATCAAAGATGAGCCTTGTAGCGGTTGCCCAAGCTCTGCCTCCACGGATCACAACAAGAAAAGAGTTGATGCGCTCATTAGAGACGACAGGCGTATCACAGTGAAATAATCGCTACAAAACTTGCAGTAGGACACAGTGCAGTGCAAGAAATGATTCACAGCTTAGGTTACCGAAAAGTTAGTGCCCGTTGGGTACCATGTATATTGACTGAAGAACACAAACTTCAGAGAAGATAATCACCCATATCCTTCTTCAGAGATTTCGAAATGAAGGTGATGATTTTATGACAAGTATTGTGACAGGTGACGAAAGCTGGTTTCATTGCTATGAGCCTGAAACAAAATGCCAGAGTATGGAATGGCACCACTTGAATTCGCCATCAAACAAAAAAGCAAAAACAGTGCAATCTGTTGGGAAAGTTACGGGCAGCGTTTTCTGGGATGTGCAAGGTTGCATTCTGATTGAATTTCTTGAACCTGGACAAACCATAAATACTGCCTGCCATATACAGACACTTGTAAAGCTCTGTCGTGCATTGCATGACAAATGCCCTGGAAGGAAGGTCATTCTGTAACACAATAACGTGCGTCCTCACAATGCTCGTGCCACTGCAGAGAAGATAAGGACATTTGGGTGGGAAACTCTTACACATCCTCCCTACAGTCCCAATTTGGCACCCTCTGACTACCATCTTTTCGGTTCTGTGAAGGAGCAGTTAAGAGGCCAATGCTACGAGACGCTGGAGGATATTTGGAAAGCAGTGCGTCAGTATCTTCGGGCAGCTGGAACGGACTTCTATGATAAGGAAATTTTCAAGCTTGTAGAACGCTGGACAAAATGTGTACAAAGAAATGGAGACTATGTAAAAGTGACACAAAGGTCTGTAGATTAACATGGTGTACTTGGTTTATCTAAAATAAATATTATGATTGTTTAAAAAATGTTGCTCATGAATTTCAGTATCACCCTCGTATATACACACTACTCAAAAAAATTAGAGGAACACATGTTTAAACCAAAGCCACAAAATAAATATTGCAACAATTTAATTTTTGAGAGTCAGATGTTTTGAGTTCGAGTATTGTTTAAAATCAGATTGAAGATCTTCTGGGTTTTATTAATTTTTCTCTGAATATGTTAGTGAAGTTCCAAGAGTTCCTGAAACCAAAGTGAGTTCGTATTGATTTATTTTTAAAAAATGTTTGAAGAATAATCTGTGGTAGGGAATTGTTACTTTTGTGTTCTCTGAAGCCAACAAAGAGCAATGAGACATCTGAATGAAACATCAGTTGCACGAGCAGTTGCATTGATTGAAGATGGTCGTTCCATTCGCCATGTCTCTAGGATTCTTGATGTCAGCTTTTCTGTCATCCATAGGCTGTGGAGGCGATATAGGGAGAGACATGGATACAAGAGGAGACCTGGGCAAGGTCGTAAGAAGAAGACTACAGATGTACAGGATAGATTTCTTGTCTTATCAGCTTTGCGCTGAAGAAAATCTTCAGCCAGAGATCTACAAAATCATTTACTCACAACAACTGGGACAGTCATTTCTGATCAGACTGTAAGAAATAGACTGAGAAATGCAAGGTTGAGGTCTAGAATCCCCTTTAAAGCCCCTCATTTAACACATCTGCACAAAGAAGCCTGGCTGCGATTTGCTCAGAATCATGTCAACTAGCAGCTCTGCCAATGGAAGGGCGTTTTATTCATGGACGAATCAAGATTTCATCTAACAGGTTCTGATGGTTGTACACATGTATGAAGACTCCTGATGAACGTTTTGATCCAGCCACAATTATTGAACGTGACAGATTTGGAGGTGGTTCGGTTATGGTTTGGGCTGGGATTACTATTGAGTCTCAGACAGAGCTTGCTGTTGTCCCACAGCACATGAATGCTGATATTAACATTAATGACATTATCATCCAACATGTTGTGCCCTTAGCTTATGATATGGACCCCAATTTTCTTCTAATGCAAGATAATGCTAGATGTCATATAGCACAGGCTACCAAGATGTCCTGCAAGAATGCCAAATTCGGGTGATGGACTGGCCTGCATGCAGTCCGGACCCTAATCCGTTCGAGCACATGTGGGATAAGTTGGAAAAACTTGTTCGTAAGCGTCCTACTGTACCTCAGAAACTTTCACATGCACTCACCAAGGAATGGGAGAGAATCTCATCACAAGTTTCTGTAAGAAGGCTTCTGCGAAGCATGCCTCATAGGTGTAATGCGGTCATTCAGGCTCACTAAGTACTGAGTGTTGAAATAATCATGGAAACATTGATCCCAAATTTGTAAATCTCAAATTTCCACTTTGTTTTGTTACAAACGATAACTTGTTAATATTGCTAATACTGTACAAGAAAATTTTCTTTGAATGTCTATTCTAATTTTACATAAATCTTCAATTTATAATTACAAAAGATCAAACATTAAATTGTTTCAATATTCATTCTTGTGTTTTGGTTTAAACACGTGTTCCTCTAATTTTTTTGAGTAGTGTGTGTGTAAATATATATATACACACACACACACATTTATATATATGATTCACTACATTGTAACCTCTTCATTTTGCATTGTAAGAATTTTCTTAAGATCGAGAGAGCTATTAATTTCAAACATGTATGCAAATACTATATAAAGCAACTACATATAATATTATAAATAATGCGTGTAGAGAAATATAAGTATCACTCTCATATATAATTATCAATATGATTGTTTTTCTATATGGGCGTAATAGGAAGAAATTTAGATTACCTCACTAATTAACTTTTTTAAGTTCTACGGAATCATAGCGTGCATGCACAAATGTTTAAAGAAACTTATGCTAGATGTCCGACATATGTGTGAATTTGGTATGGCCAATCCTCGTAATAAATTCTCAAACATTTATATAAGAAATGTATATACACCAACATCCCCCTTCCTAACCTAAAAAATAAATTACGTGTATATTATTTAATGAAGTGTGTACTAATCTGATGTACACTAACTTGTCCCATTTAACCTAAATTAATAGTTTTAAAAAACTAAAACAACACGCTTTATTACAAAACCGAACTAAAAAATGAAAAATGATTTTAATTTCCAACATGCTTGGGATAAAATTAAAGTGGTCAACAAAAAAATCATCTCCAACACATATTGAATAAATCTATAGTTATCAACAAAAAGAAAATCATTTTACCATCAAAAGCGTGAGGTGCTCTATATCAATTAATATATTTGATAATAAAGAGATATTGGTAAAAGTAAAGTCTCTAAGAAGAAAATGTAAAAATCATAAAAAGCACCCCACACTTTTGATGGTAAAATGATTTTCTTTTTGTTGATAACTCTAGTTTTATTCTATATGTGTTGGAGATGATTTTTTGTTGACCACTTTAATTTTATCCCAAGCGTGTTGGAAATTGAAATTATTTTTAATTTTTTAGTTCGGTTTTTTAATAAAGCGTATTGTTTTAGTTTTTTAAACCAATAATTTATTTTTTAGTTTTAATATTTTACAGAATAAGATAAAAATGTAAATACCTTTAAATTCGATACTATTGTAGTATGAGCTAAAAGTAATACTCTTCTAAAAAAAAATCCTCCCAGCCGGACTTGAACCAGCAACCTTATGGATTACTGAAATTATATGCCACTACAGTTTACCGCTCTACCAACGATTCACTAAAAAGTCAACAAGTCCACAACCTATTATACCACTTTTCATTTTTTCGATTTTCTGATGATTCTGGCCAGGATTTTAGAAACGAAATATGAAATTATTGTATTGTCACGGGTTCTTTACAAGTATACATGATGCAATGTTTCTAAGTGGTTGAAAATCGTGTTCAAAGATTCCGTTACATAGATACAAAGACATTTTTTTTTTATTTTCTGACGATTCTGGCCAGAATTTTAGAAACAAATATAAAATTATTGTATTGTCATGGGTCATTTATAAATATACAAAGTTTCAAGTCGATCCAATGTTTCTAAGTGGGTGAAAATTGTGTTCAAAGATTCCATTACATAGATAAAAAGACCCTTTTTTGATTTTCTGATGATTCTGGCCAGGATTTTAGAAAAAAAAATAGAATTATTGTATTGTCATGGGTCCTTTACAAGTATACAAAGATTCAAGTCGATCCAATGATTTTAAGTGGGTAAAAATCACATTGAAAGATTCCGTCACATAGATAGATAGATACAGGTCAAGCTAATATAAAGCGTGTAAAAAAATGAAGTAAGTGAACATCCATTTCTTAACCCTTATCAGGCAATAATTTTTTTGGCCAAGAGCAAAAGGTAAATTTTGAAAATAATTTTTTTTATACAAATGTTAATAAATGCCGCTTATATTGTGTATTTACTTATAAAAACAACACACAGCTTGTTTTCTTGTTGATATCCATTACTGATGTGTTTCAAAATTGTGTTTTATTATTTTACGTAAATAATGTCACTGCAAAAATGGCATACATCTCACTCGCCTGTTTAACTGTACACTTTTTGATCACTGTGTAATAGTAAGTTATTGAATGAAAGGTTCCTTCACAAAATATTCATAATAATAGCAATATGAATAAATAATAGTGGTAATAATAATAATAATAATAATAATAATGAAAATAGTGCACCTAGACATGGAAAAGTTTTTCATAACTGTTATTGGTCTACTGATGGTTTTTTTATTTTTCAATAATGATGTAAAGAAAACTAGAGAGTTTGTTTTGTTACTAAAAATTCTCCTCTGTATGATAAATTTTGAAACGCACATGTGGATGTAGAGCAGGTTATGACACATACGTTTCACAGAAATAAATTGTCTTTTTCTTCTCACATTTTGTTCTGCATACAATACAAGGACTTGCCCAAGAACCTTTTGGTGTTTTTCCCAAGAAATGTGGTAAGCTACCTAATAAGAATCAAATGAATCGTGAATTCTTCTTACCTCATACATCTATTTTTTTAACACAGAACTGCAGTATCGGGAAATACATCATTCCCATCTTCAGCTGAAAATGGGAATGATGTATTTCCCGATACTGCAGTTCGGTGTTAATAAAAAACATAGATGTATGACGTAAGAAGGATTCACGATTCATTCAATTCTTATTAAGAAAAAATCATAATGTAAAAATTCCCAAATTTATTATATTAAGCCATCTAATTTTTGCAATGCTGAGCCTTGTGATGTGTCAACCTTACCAGATTTACTGGGGGTTTTACGGGTACTCGTGCATTCAGTAACCTGATATGACACGAGTGTTTTTCTGTATTTTTTGTGATAGAGGGGTCTAATTATATCTTTTTAGGTTCATGGTGTACAATAAATATGAATTTACAATAGACACGTCCAAGAGCAAAAAAAAAATATTTTCCTGTACCATTTACGAGTGTGTCTACAAAACTGGTACTCTCCTACCAACTTCGCCCATGTGCTTGCTGTATTCCAGAATTAAATTTGGTTTCATAGTTACTGGTTGATTAGGATACTTTGAAGGTACTGCTGTCATTTCATTTTTGTCCCCTTTGTGATAAGTATTCAGAAGAGTTACAATTATTTTATCTCTCCATGCAAGAGCCAATTTTTCTTCTTCTCTAAAACTAATTACCTCACCCTTTATCTTTTTTATTTTATTTTATTTGACTTTACGGACTCTGGCATATTTTTTTATCGCTCAGGACTGTATCTGTTGTGACCATATTCATCTTCCATAATTCATCAGCTAATTCAGGTTAAGTATAGTACCTGTCAATATAAATATGGAAACCTTGAGATGGATCTGTTAGGAGGGATGAGGTCAAGTCCTTAACAACTTGGATGGTTTTCAGGAAATCATAATATGATTTGAATTTTTCCCATACAGGGGTGGGAATCATACAGGTACCCATTGGAACTGTCTGAGAGGGAAAACACTTTCATTCCAAATTTTGCTGGTTTATTTGGGTTGTAGACTTTGAATTTCACTCTCCCCTTGAAGCTCATGCTTTCATGGACAGATTTGGAAGGTCCTGGTGAGTAGAAGAGAGTGTACTTGTGTCTTTTTTTTCCATCACAACCTATATCAAATCCTCTTGAGCTAACTTTTTGTTACGTACATCATGGGCAAAATGTAGATTCTAAAACAAGAGGAGAAATAGTATCTTGGAAAAACATTGCCAAAGAAAGGAAATTTGATTACCCAGCTTCTGGAAAAGCAGTCCTAGATATCAGGGGTGGGGTGAAGCCCGATGTTGAACACTATCCCGAAAAAGGCTTTTATATTGGAAACATTTGGGGGAGATCATGATGCAATTCTAGCTCTTTTAGTCAAGGGTGTTGATTTTTGTTTGTTTCCCTTGAATGTGGGTTTCCTATATTATTGTGTCAAAAAAAAGGTGAAAATATTCCACTGGATCAGTACCTGATCAAAATGAGATGATAATACCAGCCCCTGCTGAATTTTATATATTGGTATATTGGAAGTTGGACCGGGTTCTAAATTATTCACCTCCACCCAGCTAGGTGCACTATTATCGGCAGTGTCACTTATTTCACTCTCATTACTTGACAATACTTCATAAAAATCCCCTTCACAGTCACTAAATGACAATTCTGAAACTTCACTACCACTTTCATTCACTGCTTGTTCTATTTCCTCACTTGTATTCAGCTTTCTTTTTGCGATTTTACCGGAAAAAAAAAAGGATAAATATGTTACGAATAAACCACCGTAATATGTAATAATGCACTACCCATGAACTCCACTGATTACCTCACAAGAAAATATTCCTAACTGAACTAAAAAGGGAATTCCCCACTCACAATGGCAGAAAGAACATTCTGCTGCCACCTCTTGAAAAATATATGGAACTACATCGACCACAACTGCCAGCAAAGTAATATGTATTAAATTAATATTGAGAAGCTAAAGCTATTACTATGATAGAAATAAGTAAATTAATAAACACAATTAAATTATTGTAAATCAATGGTAAAGAGAAAAATTTTTGCCTGAACCAGGAATCGAACCCCGAACTTTTAGCTTTCTGTGCTAATGCTCAGACCACTGAGCTAATCCAGGCTTCATTCCCATCCAGTAGAGTAAGGTAAAGGAAGGATTTCTGCTTGGATGGGAATGAAGCCTGGATTAGCTCAGTGGTCTGAGCATTAGCACGGAAAGCTAAAGGTTCGGGGTTCGATTCCTGGTTCAGGCAAAAAATTTTCTCTTTACCATTGATTTACAATAATTTAATTGTGTTTATTAATTTACTTATTTCTATCATAGTAATAGCTTTAACTTCTCAATATTAATTTAATAAATAATAATGCTATAGCTGTGTGGAGTCCCTTCATGTCTTCTTCAGGTAGAAGGCATTCATTGTGTATTTGTGAATGATGATTCATTGCAATTGAATGTGGGGCCAGTAGAGTAAGGTAAAGGAAGGATTTCTGCTTGGATGGGAATGAAGCCTGGATTAGCTCAGTGGTCTGACCACGGAAAGCTAAAGGTTCGTGGTTCGATTCCCGGTTCAGGCAAAAATTTTTCTCTTTACCATTGATTTAAAGTAATATGTATTTTTCCTACCCATATATGGCTTTCTGCCTGCGAGGGAATGGACAGGCCACCCATATATGGGTTTTTGCCCGTGAAGGGTTAAAAATATATTTTCAAATGTTGGTCATTCCAATTTCACATATATATCTGCCATCTAGCAGAAGTTTCCTTAAGCGTTTGCACAAGCATACAATTAAGCAGGTGTTCTTATTACAGTTATAACAGAAAGCTTTATAATTCTGACAACAATGCCTTAAAACAATTTTTAAAAGCATTCTTTAGAAAGACTGTTACGTAATACAATTTCTTTAATTGTTACTGAGATTAAGTTATGTAGATAGAAATAACACTATGAGGTTTTTTAATATTGTTTATTTTTTATTTCACTCACCTCATACTTCATAACTCCTCGCAAACCCAGGGTTTCATCACATCATTTGTGACATTCTCAATGCGAGTTGTGAACTTGACACAGCATTGAGAATGTCACAAATGATGTGAAGAAACCCTGGGTTTGCGAGGAGTTATGAAGTATGAGGTGAGTGAAATAAAAAATAAACAATGTTACCGAGATATTTTTATTCAACAATGAATTATTTAGATGTTTTTTTCTTTATTTAAGTTATATTTAAATATTAAAAGAATTTTAAAGTATAAAATTATTAACTTTAACTTTCATATTTATTATGGTATTAAAATCCTGCTTTACATAATATCTTGGATAGTGGAGAGGATCCTTCTTCAGACTAAAAACCCGTTCAAAATCCAGGTCTTTCTGCATCCCCATAGTGTAATGCATCGACCGCTGTAGTCTTGAGGTAGAATGCTGCCTTGTCACACAGCAGACCTGGGTTCAATTCCCGGTTGGGACAAGCTTCCTGGGTGAGGTTTTTTGGGGTTTTTCCTCACCTGTAAGATAAATGTCAGGAAGCTTTCAGGCCCAAATGGTCCCCGAACATATTCTGGCCATCATCATCATCATCTACGGTGTGGAATGCTATGGGAAGCTACCACACCTATATAATTCCCTAGTAAAACTACTAAGCATAGCATGAAAATGCTATGATTACAGTGAAAAACCTGCCCTAGGGCAGAACACTGTAAAAAAATAGTATAATGCAAAGTTTCCTGATTGCCTTCTCCTGGCCATCTAGCTTCCTGTAAAGCGACTATACCCAAGGGTGATTTATCTAATTCCTGTGTTAATATCTCTAGCACCCCGCTATTGTACAAAGTACAACATTCCATGTTCCTAGGAAAATGTCCCTGTGTCTGAGGATTTGGCATGGATTCCCTGAAGTATACCCTCAGAGAACCGAAAGGGGGACTATTTTACTTCTGGAAAATTTTACCCCAGTGGAACACATGTCAGTGTTTCTTGACAGTTGCATTTTTACGGTGAAAGATTGTCACTCTTTCGACCAAGGTACTTTTTTTTGCATCTGGCATATTGCCTTAGCGTTGTGGTTAAGGCACTGCGCTACAAGCCAGAAGGTCGAGGGTTCGAGTCCCGATGGGGTCAGGATTTTTAAACTGACCCAAACCCTCTGGCAGCACCATGACCCTGGGGTAGACTCAGCCTCTAACAGAAATAAGTACCAGATGCTTGTTCTGGGGGTAAAGGCGGCCGTCACGCAGGGGTGACAACCCGGCTGACATCAAGTGCCGATTGTCCAGAAAAAGTGCGAGCCTTAACCTCCCATTACCCCAAGGGCCTCTCGAGGTCTGTTGTGGGATCACTTTACTTTATATTGCCTTCGAGCTGTCCAGGATATGTAACCCTTTTGGCAGCAATGTTACTGCCAGAATAGCTCTCAGGGTCATTTCAACATGCAAGCCACTCCACCACAACAATTTAAAGAAACCATGGAGGGTATGGAAAAAAATCTACATGTAAAAGTAAATAATTTCAATTTTCAATTTCTCAGATTAAAAGATTTGATCTAGATGCTCATCAGTCCATCAATGGTGGAAAGATACAAAGGAAAACCAACTCTCAAATCAACAGACAGATCCCAGTCAAAGCTGAAGAAACTTCTTTGAAACTGGTACTGGACAGAAAACACAGTATGAAGTGAGGTGTAAAATCTGATTCATTTACTGATTGTTTAAATAAAACCTCGTAATATTACTTCCTAACAAATATCTAAGTAGAACATACCTTATAATATAATAAAGAAGATATATAATACCAATATTAACCAAACAATTTTTCCATTCTCAACATTAGATGTTCTCATTTGAGGGAACTTTAAGGACCGCATGCAAATACATTAGTCTCTACTCAAATTACTTCCAATCCCTGGTGAGCTACTTTCCGTGAGCAAGTGCAAAGATCGAATTAGCTACCCCCTAACTGGTCATGCATGAAAGTCGTCGTTTTCGTAATATTAATAAGAAATTACCCAGAATTCTCGGTGATAAAACCACTTCTGTTATTTTTGTCTGCTAGAGGAACACATTTACGCTTGCATCCCACAAATAATACCGTATACGACGATGTCTGCATTGTGCAATATTATGCCGATTCTCCTGTTCTTCCAGTTGAATTCTTTGGTAGACTCTATCAAATTCCTCTTGTCTGCGTATACTGAAAACATGTTCGAAGTCTTCAAGGTCCGACATCTTGGATAAAGCAGCAAGGTACGTGGCAAGGTTTCAAACTACATCGGTTACCATCGGGTTGCTCATGATTCGTTTCTCTGCTAAGTCACCTCACCAGGTAGCTTAGCAATTTCAACAATTATTATTGCATGAACAGATTTTTGAGTATGCAAAAACGTATTTGGATGCAACTTTCTCAGCAGAGTACAGGCAGAGAATGACTTTTACTGTCTAATGCGTTCATAGATTCGAGCCTTAATCTCTCCGTTAACAAACTATTTATATATCTTATTTACCAATCTTCTTTCACATCTCAGGTTATCAGTATAACAATTCAAAGATGAGCGTGAAAAGACAGAAGGTGCTCAGAAAATATATAAAAATTTATTGTACCAGTTATATTATATGGGTGTGAAACATGGACTCTTACTTTCAGGGAGGAAAGGAGATTACGAGTATTTGAGAATAAAGTACTTTGGACCAAAGAGAGATGAACAAACAGGTGAATGGAGAAGACTACATAACAATGAACTACATGGTCTTTATAGGAAGCCAGATATAATAAGAACAGTTAACACTAGTAGACTGCGATGGGCAGGACATGTTGCACATATGGGAAATGAAAGACGCACATGGAAGCTTCTTGTAGGAAAGCCAGAGGGAAAACGCCCAGTTGGTAGACCAAGAATGAGGTGGGACAATAACATTAGTTATGATTTGAGGGAAGTAGATTATACAGGGAATGATTGGGATAGGGATGTATGGAGAGCTTATGTATGTGCGGCCATGAACCTATGGGTTCGATAGTGCCAGTGAGTGAGTAAGTAAGTAAGTTTTACACTTATACAACTTAATTTTCCCGCAATTTGTCACATTATGTTGATCTTCAGCGTAAAAATCAAAGATGGAGAAACGGAAATAATACATCTCGTCACAACTATTGTTCACGTCAAAACAATGAGTAGTGACGCTCGTGCTCTTTGTGCTATCTAGCGTTCATTTATCATCATTTATTTATATTTTTTATGTACAATCGATAAAGATTGAGTGCATGTTCACTGAGCCAATTAAAACTTGCTTAGATCTCGTATATCACTTCTGTACAATCAATAAAGAACAAGTGTATTGTTAATCGAGCCAATGAAGCTTGCTTAGAACTAGCATCAACGATAAATATATCACTTCTGCGCAATCAATAAGTAACGAGCACCTGTTCATTGAACCAACGAAGCATATTGAGATATGTTAACACCACCTGACTTCAAGTCACAGCAAAACACAAAACAAAGCCCACTAAAAAAGTTGTGATGTTACCAAATCTGCAAATTAAGTAAGTGCTTGGATTCAATGAAAAGTTCCCTATCATGTTAACATGAATTTAGATTATGTTTTAATTCTTTAGATTTTTCTTTAATGACAAGAAAAAATCTTTAAAATTTGACCTCTAATCAGTGGACTATTAACTTCACAAATGACTGGATAATAGGATTACTATATGAAAAAAAAAGGTAAGTTTACAATTTTTCAAAACACACAATACATTAATTTAGCAAATAGTATGTTATCCCCATCTGTTTTATTTCATATCCTGGATTAGATTTAGAGTATGGGGGTCAACATTTTTGAGCTCATCTTCATTTCCCTCAATTAACACTTTCCCCTATTTTATACCATTTTCCCATGGTCCCTTGAAAAGTGTAAGAGGGGTAATTGTGTAATTAGTTAAGCTAATCTAGGTATATTACTTCAAGCAAAAGTTTTTACATACGTATACAATAAAAAAATCCAACCTGCAAGAGCATTGTAGTGCCCTCTTTCCATATTCAACCCAACGAGGTGTCGCAAAATTGGTAGATTCTGCACAATTGAAACCATGATTGAATCCTGCATGGTATCCATAAGGAAATGTAATCATGATTTCACCTTCCTCCTGTGTGATCTGTACAGAGAATATATTATGACAAATTATACTCTAACAATTAAATCTCAACATGAACATTGATATGAGTTACATCTTACCTTATTAAATGGGATTGAATACTTCTTCATAACCTGAGGTGAAATGAGCGACATTTTGTGGCGAAGAAAGGCAGGGCAAATTTTTGAAGCTTCAGGGAAAAATCCATTTGCAAGACGTTCAAACCGACGTCCATGCTCCGGTGGAATTGCATACCAAGTTTTTGGTGCGCCAAAATGTAAGTAGTTAATACTGTATAAGTCCATATCCTCTGTATGCCAAGCAAAAGTAGTTTTCCACATACCAAAATACAAGTATGCAGTGTTTACTCCATCAATACTAATTCCATAATCTTCATTCACATAGTCCAATATTGTTCCCAATCTATTTATGTTCCATACCTGGAATATGGCAATTATAATAGCAATTCAATTTTAAATCTTTTGTTCAACATATAGGCCTATAACAATCTATAAGAACAAATAAGTTAGATGTGACCAAGTCTAACTTTTTCTTCAAATTAAAAACTTGCAGCAAATTTTAACTATAAATATTTTTATTTAAAATAATCATCACAACTTTGCTATAAATTTAAAAAATGTGCTAATCATATTAGTAGTTTAATAAGTTTCTGTTTATAAACACTAAAAATTATTTTGTATTAATTGCAATAAATGCTACTGATATTTTAGGGCAAGTGATATATTGCAAAATACACAATACATAGAACTTTTGATACAGCCAAAAGCCTACAAAAATAAGTATTTATTAGAAACTATACACTGAAAATATATTCAGAAAAGGTGTTTTTTTTTGACAATAGTTAAAATATTTCAAATTAAATATTATAGAAAACCTCAATTAATACTCACATCAACATCTTCATCAGTAAGCGAACCCGACACATCAGCACCATATATCGGAGATCCATACATAATTTTTTTCCAATAAGTGCGTTCTAGATCTTCATAATCAAAATGGCTAGGAGTATTATACCTGAAATACATTATTTTATTTTATTTTTTGGTAGGCATTTAAAATTTGAGAGTAATATAAACAAAACTATATGCTACATATAGGGTATAAAAATATTTTACTTTATACCTATATGAAAGCAATTCATTGCAACCTCAATTTCCTATAGTTTGCCATTGTAAAGAGAAATTGATTTAACCATTCAGATTGGCATTAACGACTATTAACAAAAATACACTAATAATGATGCTGATGATGGGGGATTCTAAACACAGTACATTTCAAACATGTTACAGAAAGGCTTCACCAAATATACAATTAATTAATATAAATTGGATCATCTAAACATGAAGAGCTGTAGGGCTTAATGATGACTTCTACTGCCCATAATACAGAAATTTAGAAGACAGTCACCATTGATAATGGGGACAAACAGAGAGGAGTTGAGAAGCCAGGCTGTATTTTATACTATGGATATAAACCACATGGGAGGTGTGGACAGAAGTGACCACTATTGCACCACAATATGCATTCATAAGGAAGAGTCTGAAATGGTGGTAAAAACACTTCTTGTGGCTGGAGGTGTCTATAGCCAGCTCCTACATTCTCCACTGCTGTTGCATAACACAATAGAGAGGTGTCACACCGTCACATGTTAAGTACTGCTGAGCCCTAATTGAAAGTTTGATAAGCAACACCCATAACCCTATGAAATGAAGTCATCCTGGATCAGCAGAAAGAGAGGAGTCCCTAAACAATATGCTTCATTTTGTTTTATCATTATCATAATAAGAAAAACAAGAACAATAAAGGAAACAAAATTGTCATTTTGGATCAAGATGATTATGTAGATAGAATGAACCATCTTTTAGTCTCAGAAGAATATGAAGAAATATTGTCTAAACCTCTCCCAAAAACAATTAGGACTGTGGAAAACACATTAAAACATATAAAGCATACAATTAAAGAAAAAGAAAAATCTAAATTAAAAGTTTCAAACCCTTCGAATCGAAATTCTATAGTCTACCAAAGGTGGTAAAAAAAATGAGACCTATTATCAACAGTATTGGCTCCCCATGCTACAATTTATCAAAATGGCTAGCCAAAAAATTTAGCGAACTACCTCAATTTGGAAATAAGAGCATCGAAAATTCAATTAAATTAGTAAAGAAATTAATTAACATTACATTGGCTCCGAATGATAGACTGGTTTCATTTGATGTTATCTCTTTATTTCTAGTATGGAGGGTTGCTTCTGATCTCTGATAACAAATGATTTTTAAGTTTTACCTTAAGAAAAGCCGTGTCTCCACCATCAAGTATGCTTTAATTGGTGACTCTTCACCCGAGCTATGGTTCGGCAACAGAGTTTCTGCTGCAGAAGACTCTTACGCAGCACAGCCATGTCTAGAAGTTCCCACTCATCTTTATATGCTTTCCAGAGACTGTCTATTGTTTGAGGACGCCTGTTTCCCAGTGCCTTTTGAAGAGTCAAAAGACACAAAGTCCACCGGTGATGCATTAGGAGACTTCACTGGGATGTTGCTGAATAGAATAGCATGTATTCCAGTTTCCTGCTCCATTTCTCCAGGAATGCCAAGGTTGAACCCGAAGTGTGACTGGAGGCCTTGTCTTGGCGCACCCAGATTTGGTTTTTGTCTGTACCATAGAGAGCTGGGATTTCAGTCGGGTAAATTGGGATGAGAACTTCTTCCTGGTAGCATTGGGAGTTGATTTTGGCCTTTTTAGCTACTCTATGAATGATCAGTTTTCATTGTAGCAATAACCTGTGATGACCATAAATCTATTGGAGAAACTTTCTCTGCATTCGGCATACCACTTTTGAATTTCTTTTCACCCCTTTCTCTATAGTAAATTGCCCGGGGTTTGTTGCAGTCTCCTAGTTAAACATATGCTTCATCAAGTGTGACCAAAAATTTCCATTTTTGTCCTGCCAGGTGCTTTTCATAGCTTCCTGCTGTTGGTGCGGCATTCGGCAATGTGGCGTGGCATCAATTTATGAACCTTGCTTTTGTGGTGCTTCTCCATGTTTAAATCTTTGTTTATTATGGTGTTTACAGTTTTAAGAGATATTCCCAATCTGTTCACAATCACCCTTTGTGTGGCAGGGTTACCACCAGAGATCAGGACCATGACCTTTCTGATTACATTTGGGGTGCAGGTAGTAGCAGGTCATGGATTTGCCCGTTTTTTTCCTTTTGGAATTAATCCCAAGTGACCCTTTCCCTTTTTATTAAGCACTGAGCTAATTCCACACTTTGACACCATAAAATTACGTTTTTGCAAGCCTCAATAATCGCGGAATAACTATAATTAGCATCGGAAAGGGCAGTAATGTACCCTTCCCAAAACGGGTCTATCTGATTAGGCGTTATGAGAGCAACACGCATGCGAGTGTAACAGAAGCAGCACACTGACTGGTTTGATCACCTCACACACTCCTGTCCTGATTACTCACACTCCAATGTCACAATCTACTTGGCAAATCGTTATCATAGATCGGAAACAACCCTCCGTATTCCTACTGACAAATTGTTCATGTTTTTAAGAAAATGGTTAAATTCACTTAAACTAAAAAGCAGAAATCACTGAAGAATATTTAGGGCTAACCAAAATTTGTATTGATAACTTTTTCATGTTTAATGGAAAATTTTATAAACAAATTTCTGGATTTGCAAAAGGGAAATCCACTTTCTCCATTTTTTGGCTAATTTATTTATGGGGTATCTTGAATCACATATCACCAATGCATATCCTTGGATTTTTAAGTGTTGGTATAGATATGTGAATTATATTATCACTGTAATTGATGCAAAATACATTCAAGATGCATTCAAATTGCATAATCTTCAAGATGAGTCAGTAAAATTCACTATTGAAATTGAAAAAGGTAATAAGATCCAATTTTTAGACTTATACCTAATAAGAAATGAACAACAGCAAAGAATTGAATTTAATTTTTATAGAAAGGACACTTATACAGACAACTACATAAAATCTTCAGGTTTTAATCATTTTTCACATAAACATGCACTTTTCAATAGTCTATTACTCAGATTAATAAATAATCCACTTAATGTAGAAGATTTTGATAATGAGTACAAACATATTGTACATATTACTAAAATATTGGTTTTGATGAAGACATAATAAAGAATAAATTAAAGAAATTTAAACAACAAAAAAGGTTACAGGAATACACAACCCTACAACATGATTCCAAGAAAGATGAAAAATTCTAGAAATTTACTTACCATCCAGAAGTTCATAACAAATTTTAAAACATTTTCAAAAAATTTAATATAATATTGGCTACGATTAACAAATTCAGCCTGTGTAATCTTCTGTTAACTAATAATAAAGTTAACACCCCAGACAACAAAAAATCTGGAATTTATCATAAGTAATGCCACGAGTGATTTCCAAATTATCGATAAATTCATGACTCACGAAGTGAGGAGTGAATTTATCTAGATAATTTGGAAATCAAGAGTGGCATTTGTTAGGACTATTTAACGAATAAAATTAAGCTGATTACTCACATATCATTATTTAAATATAGTTATTTTAAAATATTTATATATTTAATATAAATGGTGATGTTTGAAAACAAATGAGAAAAGATTGGTATGCTTCATTTGCTTCTTTTGTTCATCACTACAACCAGATCATATTATTTGTGAGGAGTGAATTTATCTAGATAATTTGGAAATCAAGAGTGGCATTTGTTAGGACTATTTAACGAACAAAATTAAGCTGTTTACTCACAAATCATTATTTAAATATAGTTATTTTAAAATATTTATATATTTAATGTAAATGGCGATGCTTGAAAACAAATGAGAAACAATTGGTATGCTTCATCACTGCAACCAGATCATATTATTTATTGCCAAAGGAATTCAATATTGTAAGAATGCACTCTAGTGGAGAAAAAAATAAACACATCGAACTGTATATTATAAAGGAGGTGCTTTCTTTATTATAATAAACTTTAGTTGGTAAATTCCAGGCGAAACACGACTGTGATTTGTTGTAAATCAAAAATCATTGAAACATGATTGGTGATTGACTCCCATTTGGGACATGAGTTAAATAGTCAAATTAATTGCAAAGATTGCAAAAAAGTATACATAGCAAAAACAAAAAGGAACTTAGAAACTCGTAAAAAAAGAACACTTTAGAAACATAAAAAATGGAGAAATTGAAAAATCAGCTATAGCAGCACATAGTTTATTAGAGAATCATAGCATTGCAAAAGAAGCAAAACTTTTGAAACATCTATCTAAACTTTTGGAATTAACAGTTTGGGAGAAGATATATATTCAAAAAAACCATACTAGAAACATGAACTTCGAGATTCCAGACAAACCAAACTTGATTACAAAGTTCTTCAAAAATACATCAGATGGCAGTTTAGAAAATTACTCCTTCAAAAGTACATCAGATGGCAGTTTTGGATAATTACCAGCAAAAGAAAAAATTGACAGTCATGAAAACAGCTGACGATGGAGAAGATGGTACTCCGATACTGTGGTGCAGTGTGTAAAAAACATAGATTATGAGGTAAGAAGAATTCACAATTAATTTGATTCTTATTAATTAAACCTCATAATGTTAAAATTCCCAAATTTATTATATTAAAACAAGAACTGCTGCTATATAAAGATAAAGAGAGGTAGAAAAGAAACCTACTGCTGCAAGACTTACTCTAACCAACATGTTCCAGCCTCTTGTGTTTGTTTTGAATGTTACCACATCCTTACTAAATTCAAGACATATTAGAAATTTGATAATTATATACTTTCAGTAATATAACAGAATTCTATGTTTTGTCAAAACTGTGATCTGGACACCACTTAAACTGTAAACTACAGACTGTAACATGGACACCTCTTTATAGGTGTTATATTTTGAGTGTAAGACAACCTAAACTTTATAAAAACTGCGATCTGGACACTTATGGCCAGCACTAAAACCCCTGAGAGTTACAGTATGGTCACTTCCAGTATTAATATAATTAAAACTAACTGCTCCTGCCTATATTATAACATACAACTAAGAATTCTTTGAGTTAATTTTGCATGCAATTTTTTAAAATACTTGGCAAGTTTACAGGAAAACCTTTACATCCTGGTCAGAGAAATTTTTTGAGGGGTATATGACTGGAAAGAGTTATCAGAATGCTTAGAACAACAATCTTTAGGGCTATCACATGGCAAGGGATCAGTTGGTCATTCGAGGAAAAACACCAGCATTTCATTCTGACCTTAACAATACTTCTAGTGATGTTTTGATTATAAATTTAACATTTCTGACTGAAGGACAAATTATGTTTGAAGAGGAAAATATATAATAATTAAATTAAACCTCATAGTGTTATTTCCCTGTGAAAGTTAAATAGAAAAATATATGCCTAGACTGGGGTTTGAATCCAGGACTTTAGCTCTATACGCTAATGCTTAAAGTTTATTCAAACCCAGTCTAAGCATATATTTTTCTCTTCAAATACAAAAATATTTTTAGTACTAACATATGGAAGGACGATGGTGATATTTTTACAACTAATGTAAAAAACACAAACTTTAACTAATAACAAGATAAAATTAATAGCTGAAAGTAATTCAGTAAACAAAAAGAATTCTGATAGCTCTGAGACATCATGGTTGCTCACAGACCACAAGGTTCATTCAAATCCTGGTGAAACATTTCTTAAACTGATAATGTAGGATACATTTTGTTTACCATGTTCTAATATACAGCACAATTTATTGATAAATTTTCAGCTAATATTATGAAAAATTTTAAATTTTCATATTCCACTTTCAGTCACAATGAAGTATAACAATTTTTAATAGCTAGCACAGCAAACTCCTGTATACCAGTACATAGAAGCACTGAGCATGTGCAATGCATTGTTTATAGAATGCAGTAAATTCAGCCATATATTTTTTAGGATCTACATCTCTTAAGTTCACAGACTGTTACCATCCACATATAGACAAGATTAGTTTTTGGTGATTCCAATGGTCAAATGACACATTGAGTAAATGTGTCTTAACTTTCTTGAAATTTGTCCTTGTATTGAGAGAAAGACAGGAGAAAACATCAAATCAAGCCTATGAGAAATAAAAATATTACACCTAAATCACAGAGGTGTTAACTTTGAAGGAAAATGTTTTCTATACATTGGATTCTTTTGGTATTCCTTCTCTAGATTGTAAGCAATTATCAAGTTTAGATCTTATATATTTCATAACTTCATCTTGTGTTTTGCCTGCTTTGAATGCTCCCTTTCTCAACAGTTTTTGCCATTTTTTATTCCAACAATACATGACATCAGAAAAGTGGAAGAAATATAAAAATCAATTGCTGTAATGGCCACATTCTGATGTTTAGGTAATTTTTGTAATTAATGGTTTATTTTAGGAAGTAATATTTTGAGGTTTTTTAATCAAGTTTTTTGAGACTGGAAACATCTTACCTCAAATTAGTGTTGATTTATTCTCGAACTTGTTTTGATATAGAAGATTATATTGAAACATGTTCGAGATATAATCAACATTAATTTGAGGTAAGATGTTTCCAGTCTCAAAAAAACTTGAATATTTGTAATTCCTTGCCTTTCTAATTTTTTACTGTTCTATTAATTAAATTTCATATTAACCAAGTAGCCACATGGACATAAGCTCTCCATACATTCCCATCCTGAATATTGTTTTCCAATCATCTCTTGTATAATCTCTTTCCTGCAAATCATAGTAAATGTTATTTTTCCTCTTAATTCTTGGCTTACCTACTAGGTGCTTTTCCTCTGGTTTACCTATAAGGAGTTTCCACTCCCCTCTTTCATTCCACAAGTTCTACCCATCACAGTCTACAAGTCTTATATATCTGGTTTCCCTTAGAGATCATGTACCTCATTGTTAAGTAGTCTTCTCCATTTATCTATCTGTTAATCTCCCTTTAGTCCAAAAAATATTACTAAGAAATTTATTCTTAAATACTTGTAAACTTTTCTCCTCCTTTAAAGTATGAGTCCATGTTTATCACTTTGATTATATATTTGATTATAAATACATACACACGTGAGGGCTCTTCAATGAACAATGATTTTTTTGACAATATATATTTACTCACTCTCATAATTTTGGTGGTTCTTCACAAAGTACTCTCCTTTGGATGCATTGCATTTGTCCAGCTTTTCTGCCAGTCTCCAAAGACATGCTGGGAACCATATTTTGACAGGTATTTCAAAACTACCTCCACACTCTTCACTTCTGCTCCTGAAGGTGGAAAATGCCTCTATGAAGGTGTTCCTCAGTTAGGGAATAGAAAAAATTCACACTGACTAAATCAAGATTATAGGGAATGTGAGGGACCCACTTTGCCTTGATTTTTGCAAGATATTCAGCAACAATATTAGTGATGTGTGGCCTCACATTACTGTAGTGCAGCATTCAGATTGTCGCATGGAAATGTGGCCTTTTGCACCTAATAAGGCCTTGCAGAATTATCAGGACATCTATATAGTACTGTTCACTTATTGTTCTCTAGGAATGTACGACATGCTGATAAACCAAAGCATGAATATAAAAAAATTAGATGAGCCATAACTTTTCCAGAAGTAGAAACCACCTTTGCTTTTTTGGGGGTTGGTGACGAAGGAGATTTCCATACAGTTTGCTCTCAGGATCATTATGTAGCCAAGTTTCATTAGCAGTGATGACCTTCGAAATAAACTCTGTATCTTCCTGTACCAATATATTTAACTGCATGCAAGAATGTCCTGTTATTTGGGAATCAGCAGTCTTGGAACTCTTAGTGCAAGGACACATGTCGGGTGCAATTTTTCTGTCACCAACATGTGGGTGGGAGCAAGTGAAATTTTCAAGGTTTCAAAAAGTAATCTTAAAGGTTATTTATTGATCCTCTCTAACTATGACAGCAGTGATATTGATGTTTTTTTTTTCTGTAAGAGCAGTAACTGAAGCGCAGGGTCAATCTTCTTTTGAAATTGATTGTCTCCCCTCTTTAAACAACATATACTATTGTGAGTAGGGCTGTAGGGAAAAACAAACTCTCCATAGGCCTCCATAATATTGCACAGGCCTCACCTGAAGATTTGTTGAGATGAAAGCAGAATTTCAAAACAGCATATTGTTTCTTGAATGTCACCTCTCTAGTTGCCACAGGCAGTATTGTACATGTCTCTACTTGTACACCACTCACAGACAGGAACCAGGAGGCATGACCTTGAAACTTGTACATGTGTACATGATGCATTAAGTTAACAAATAAATAAATCAATTTTCTTGCTTTTTAAAGAATGACTGTATAAAATAATGACCATTGTTTATTGAACAGATTTATATTTGACACTAACCTGTCACATGTGACTACACTTTTCACCACATGTTTCTCAAACCAGTTGGACATGTTTCTACAAGATTGGATGAAGTCTTTTGATATAAGGCAGGGGTGCCCAAACTATGGCCCATGGGCCGGATTCAGCCCTCCATCACTTTCTATTCGGCCCCTGTACAACTCTAATAAATTAAAATATGCTAAGGGTAGGCCTATAATATTAGTCTATCAGTAATGGAACAAGAACTTGTTAAATATGTTATAACGACATAACAAGAAAAGTAGCAAATCAACACACGTTTAGCCTTATATTATTATCAACTTTTATAAGATTTATGATGTGTTCCGTTGAGGTTTATTCAAAATTAATATAAAATTATAGAATATTCACCTGAAAGGTCCGTCTCCTCAACTTAAAATTAAGTTGAGGAGACGGACCTTTCAGGTGAATATTCTATAATTTTATATTAATTTCTTATATTATTAATAATAATAATAAATTTATTTTAACAGGTTTCACAATATTTCACATCTTCCTGCGCCCTATTAATCTACTGTCATTCACCACATCTCTGTCATTCCAATCTCCATCATTCAATCGTCTTTCCCCTCATGCTGCTCAAAACAATATCAATCCATGTTATTTTTTATCCTCCTCTACTTCTTCTTCTTCTTCTACCAAGTGACGCCCATTCTAGTATTCTTCATGGGAATCTGTCTTCTGTCATTCTTTTTACATGACCATTGCCCATATTATTTTAATTTTTGTTTTTTTATGAAATTTACAATTCAAGTTTGAACAACTACAACAGTAATAGCAATGATGATAATAATAATAATAATAATAATAATAATAATAATAATAATAATGATAATAATAATAATAATAATAATAATAATCCACAATAGCTATAATAGGATCTTGGGTCGCACCACCTTCATATTTTTTTCAATTTGGCCCACGTTACAAATAAGTTTGGGCGGGTCTTTTATAAGGGAACCAATCAGTAGCCTTTGATGGTTCTCCACCACTTCAACAGGCAGGTGGAATTATATGTAAAAGTACATGGAACACATTATTCATGAGAAAAGGTACCAACATTTAGGGCTGCATGCAAAGACATTTGTCGCTTCTCAATTACTTCCAATCACTGGTGAGCTGAGTTTTCCAAGAGAACATTCATTGATCAAATTAGTGAGTTTCACATCAAATGAAGCATAAACTTAATTCATTTGATTTTTCATCATTGTTGGTAACAAAAATACATGTTTTCAATGTTTTTTCAAAGCATTTCTCTATGTTTCTAACTTGTCTGAGGCGTATTATATCAGACAGCTGTTGACTAAGGGATATATTCATTTCTAAAATAAAATCTTAAAAACAAAAATACCTGTAATTACATGGTTACAAAGTAAGATACAATATTTAAAAAAGAAATAACGAGCAAATTTTTAGTGAATATGGACACACTCAATCATGTAGGCCTACAGATATTTCTATAATAAATTTAGGCTAATCTTTACAACCTGTGATGCGACTTTTTTAAATTCCTTGATAAACTCCTGTCAAATTTTATTCTTAGGGTTTCATTTTTCAAATTATTTCCCAACATTTACAATTATTTTTACATTTTTTCTAATGATTCTTTCAATAATTATAATATTTAATTTTATATATTCGTGAAAATCCTCAAAAGGAAACTCCTACCATTGTCAAATAGACGAAATTACGATTTTATGTTTAATTATTGCTATTATTATTGTTATTCCACATGAGGCATATGCCTAAACTAAAAAGAAATCTAAGTAAATAATTTAATGTGGTATGACCATAGAAATATTTAACATAATTTTTATATTTTTAGTTTAGGCCCACACAGGAAATTTGGTTAATAAATAATTAATTAAAAATACACTCATACCTTCAGTTATATATTTTTAAATGTTTTAAAAATTGTGTGCCATATCTATAACTCATGAATATAATACTATTGACTAACTATTGCCTAATGATAAATCACTGGCATTATCAAACCCACAGATTTATGGCTGCAAGGATATAACCTCTCCATACATCCCTATCCTTAGCTAATGGTTTCCAGTCATTCATTGTATAATTCACCTCTCTCAAATCATCGTTATTGTTCTATAAAGTTTGAATGCCCCTATTTCATTCCCCATGTTCTGCACATCGCAATCTATGAAACTTAACCATTCTCATTACATTTGGTTTCCCACAAATATCATGTGTAGCTTTCTGCTATGTAAGTCTTCTCTATTCACCCGTCTGTTCATCTCTTTTTGATTTAAAATATTTCCTAAGAACTTTATATTCACCCATCTGTTCATCTCTTTTTGATTTAAAATTTTTCCTAAGAACTTTATTATCAGATTATTTAATAATAATGCATCATCAATATATATACCAACGATGTATTAATACCATTTTAGTTATTCCGCTTCTTTTATCATCTAGAGATTTGATTACCTGCTCTAGTACAAAATTGAATAGCAGAGGAGAGACAGAATCGGCTTGCCTTAAACCTTTAGATAATGAGTTCCTATTTATTTTTTAAAAATAAAATATAGACTATTGATAATAGTAGAATCTACTACAGTTATGCCTAGAGTCACAAATGGATATTAAAATTTAATAAATTTTTTAAAACAGAATTTTTAAAAAAGTCTGTTTTATGACAAATGGTTTTTAAATGAGATTTACTGAGTGTTAAATTATCATCCTCTTTCCTGTATGCAAATGTTATAAATTTGAAAATGATGTATCTGAACCAGATTTGCTCTGTTTGTATAATTATTATCTTTGGGCAGACCCTTCAAACATTGGATTGACACCATAACATACCCCTAGGTCTATCACATGAATAGAAGAAGAAGTATAATTATGCTGTAGTTAACAAAGGCGTAATGTGGCACACTGCATATTAGTAGCACTCTTTAATTCTATATATTTGCATTAACCAAATACTCTTATATGGTAACACACTGTCTGTTGATCTGCAGATCTGAGTTTAAAAACTCATGGGATATCTTTTTTTTAGCTATTAAAACCACATATAAGAAGTGTATTGACAAGATTAAGTGGGCAGTTCTGCATATAGCCAAGCAGTTTAACACATGATGCATTGGTGCATGTTCAAATCCCCATGGGAGTAGAATTTTTTTTTCAATTATCTTTGGCCAATATGGGATTGGTGCCCACCCAATATTACTGGAATTTGGGTAGCTACAATAAGTATCAGTTCCAGGTTGAGAAAACCAGCTATAATAACTGGGGATCTGATATGCTGACTACATCTCATTGGCTAGATGATCATCCACCTCTGTGATTTACACATGTAGATGTGAAGTCGGCAGGTAAGTCAAGGGCCTTCTAGACCTCTCATGCCCTGGAATTGGAGATTAAGTAGGTACCAAATATATGGATTAATTGTATGAGCAATAAATATACTGTACTGTTGTTTGATAAGGATATTAACCCAGTGTTACATAAATGTAATATTTCCAAAGATATTTATGTCTGCTGAAAAATAATCATAGAGTTTATCTACTAACTTGTGTAAATTAAAAAAAAAGTACGCTCTCTATAACAAATATTA
Organism: Diploptera punctata; assembly: GCA_030220185.1. Taxonomy (NCBI): domain Eukaryota; kingdom Metazoa; phylum Arthropoda; class Insecta; order Blattodea; family Blaberidae; genus Diploptera; species Diploptera punctata. The sequence goes on along the minus strand of JASPKZ010003838.1, from coordinate 322,689 downwards.
GACTATGAGATAGATTTTTTAGTAATGTTGAAATTATTTTATACTGGGATATAATGAAATACCCCTACCAATCATTAACCCATGAATGACGATTCTTTATCAATGTTAATTGCAATAGATCATTTTGCAAAATGTACACACATACATATTATGAAAGCATCTAAAAAATTGAAAAATAGGCATAAACTAATTTCTCGTAAAATTTCTTATATATGTTAAATTATCATCACAGAGATCCATAGAAAAAAATAAGGTAATGGCATTCCAAGGGAAAAATCAAATCAGATCCAAAATAGTAATAGGAAACAAAATCATAGAACTGGTGAATCATTTCAATTATCTAGGATGTGACATTTCATTTAATTATGATAATGATATAACTAATAAAATAGCAAAATTCCAGGGAATATGTGGCACGATAAAACGATCACTAAATAACAAAACAACAAGAGAGACCCAATTGAAATTTTATAAAACGTTGGCACTACCGGTACTGCTCTATGGTTCATAAGCCTGGATACATAAAAAATAAGATCTAAGTAGGATAATGGCAGCAGAAATAAAATTTTTGAGGTCTGTTAATGGGTGCACTAAGGAAGACAGAATCAAGAACACAGAAATAAAGACAGGAACTTGAAATATTTGTAATAACTGATAATATAGATACATATAGACAAAAATGGAAGCAACACATAGACAGAATGAATGAAGATAGATATCCAAAACAAATAACAAAATACAAACCTAAAGGCACCCGAGATGTGGGCAGACCTAGAAAGAGATGGGCTGAAGTCGGAACGGGTCAACAGACCTAATCCATGAATGCAGATGATGATGATCATCATCACAGAGTACCATCCTCATTATAAATAAATTTTGTTATCATGATGAGCAAAATTGCTAGTTTAAACTACCATTTGATACCTATTTATTTTAATAAAATATTATTTAATATTTGTATTATCACCCATTAAAACCTATGTAAAAATGCTGTTATGTACTTCATTTTTAATTATTTAACAAACAAAAGTGCAATAAGGCTAAACTCATGTGTAACTTACTATAATTACAAACAAAATAATAGAAAAGTCATTATTTTAGACTTCAGTTTGATACTGATTTTTAAAAATAAATTATGAATTCTTTGATATTCGTATTATCGCCACATTAAAAACTAAGTAAAAATGCTGTTATGTAATTCATTATTAATTATTTAACAAACAAAAGTGCTAATAAGTCTTAAACTCATGTATAACTAATTATAATTACATACAAAATAATAGAAAAATCATTCATTCATTCATTTAATTATTAAAGATTATTTTTTAACCAAGTTTTGTATGTATTATTAGGCCTAACCTCAAAATGTTTACAACATGTTTCAAGAAACACACAATATTAATAAATTATTTATTAAAATAAGAGACATATAAGTCGTAACAGAAAATGACAGATATTTTATGAAATTAAGAAAAAAATATAGATTGAAGCAGTAATAATTTTACACTTCAAAATGCAAAGTCACCTGACCAGGTAGCTTACGGAATTTCCACTTGAATTGGCAATTGTTATTGCATGAACAGATTCTTGAGTACGCAAAACTTCTTTGGATGGAACTTACTCAATTATTTATACCGAGTATGTTTTTACACATGAATGCATTCGTAGATACGAGCATTAGTAGAGAAAAGCAGAGAATAGAGTTTTTTTTTTTTTTGCTTGTAAGGGAAAAAATAGTAGAAGACGAATACAGCAGAATAAAGTACATAATTTACTTGAATAACTAACTGGCACTATTGGACCAAGAGGTTAATGATCACATGAAAATAAGTTCTCCATATATCTCTAACCTGAGCTACTATTTTCTAATCATTCCCTGTATGATTCACTTCTGTCAAATCATTCTTTAGTAGAGGCTTGAATATTCCGATTGAGGGTCTTTCCACTTTTCAGCGGTTGCCCTTTTACCAGCCGGCTGCTGGCCCTTCACATCCACATGTGTCAATCACAGAGGTAGATGATCGACAGCCAGTGTAGGGGTGACATGTGGTTAGCATGTCGAGTCCCCCAGCCGTTATAGCTGGTTCCTCAACCTGGAGTTGCTACTTATTGTAGCTACCCAATTGCCTCACGATGCTGGGTGGGCACCGGTCCCATACTGGCCGAAATACAATGAGAAAATTTCTTCCCCCATGGAGACTCGAACCAGCGCAAGTCCCGTAGCTCTGTGCCAAGGCTTCCTACCTTAACCGCTCGGCTACGGCATGGGACGGCTTGAATATTGATTTTAATAATAATGACACAGATCCACTATATTACACAAAATCTGAGATAAAATCTAAAATCTTCTAGGCTTGTTATTTTTGCATCATGTATAACATAGATATCCCTCTGTGGTTTGCCTCATAATCAATATACTTACTTAGAACTCTTTGCCAAATCATGATATTCCTTTACAGTCATGGATTTCTTCTGTACATTTATCTGTGTGTACAATCCTGGTTTACCATCCACAACTTGACAGATTGGAGCAGGTATTTCTATATCAATTGTATTTATATCATATCCAATTTTTCTTGGAACCCATTCCTTGGGTGGTATCACCTAAAATTACACACATTAAAATCATTATTTTTATGTCAAACTTACAAGAAATTCAATCTGTATTTCATACCTTCAGCTAAAAACAGGTTATCAAGTGGCAACATGTTTTAGGATATCTGCAAACAAAACTTCCAGCAGTCCACCTGTTAAATATATCTAGCAGTAAAACTAAGCAGAGGAAAGTTTGTATGTTCCTAATGCCATCTGCAAATTTCATTCTAAGATTATTGCACACAGCAGTTTATGTTAGTGGGTCTGTTCTTGACCTTAAATGCTCTGAATTACACAAAGCATGTTTAGAATATAAAAGTTCATCACAAAAGCAGGTCTGAGTCATTCCCATGCAAAAGGGTGCAATTGTATGCTAGTGCTATTCAACAGTGGCACGTAGTACCTCCACTGACTTATACTCTAGTTGTGTGAATGATATAGCTGCAGTAAATTCATCTCATGGAATGTTTGATTGTGGGTTAAAGTATAGACTGACATCACAACGAGGATTATAAATCCCATGAATGTTGATGCAATATTAGACACAAAATTGATGTGTTGAATATGGAAATGTAATCAGAGTCAAGAATATGGAGTTCTTGAATGTGTTATTTAGTATAATAATTCATAAATAAATGCATAGTGCCACTGATTTTGAAGGAGAGGAAAAGACATGAAGGTGGCTGTCCAAGCAGTACAAGACTTTCATCTCCAAAGCAACAAGAAACATCAGGTCAAAGTGATTATTAACTATCTCCAATCTGAAAATCAAAGCCCAGTAGTTTAGAAGATATTGATGAGAATGTATTGTAGAATATTTTGAATATTATAATCATGGCTTTAACTCCTATAGAAAATTGTGTGTTAAAAGTGATTCAAAATGCAAGTTGATTTTAAATTATGTGACTAGCAAAAGACGAGAAGAAGTGTACTTCAATGGAAACAGGCTGTCACAGTTAAAACAACATGTAATGTCACAATTTGATAGATCAAGGGCATATGGATCTAGGGTTCACTGTTATCATTTTCAGATGAATACTAGAAGCATTTAAATGGTTATTTTAGATAATTTTGAAGTTTTGATTATGGTATTGTTGAATATGGAATTTCATCCAGGCATATTACTACATTCCTCACACATAAAGATAGAGAATAAGATGATTGTATACATCAGTAAGTATGAGTTTATGGAGGAATGAACAGAATTATAACATAAAAAAAGTGTGGAAATAGGAAATGATTGGAACAGTAACCAGAGGTAATATCATTATGAAATGGCTTAATTTATCAAAAGTAATGTCATGAGTGAATTTATCTAGATGATTTGGAAATCAGGAGTGGCATTTTGTTAGGAATATTTAATGAATAAAATTAAGATGTTTACTCAAAAATCATTATTTAAATATAGTTACCGGTATTTTCAAATAATTATATATTTAATGTAAACAGCGATGTTTGAAAACAAATAAAAAATGTGCAGTTATGTTTCATTTGTTTATTCACTGCAACTTCTTCATATTATTTATTGCCAAATAGGATCGCAAGATTGTATGAATGCACCCTAGTGGACAAAAAATTAAAACACTTCAAACTGTATATTATAACTAGAGCGAGGATTTATATGAAGAAAATTATACCAAAATATGAAATCATAATAACAAAATATGAAAATTATGACACAAAAACAATATGAAGCTACTATTTTTTTTAACTTTTTACATATATTTATATACACAAGCCTGTATAATTTATGGGTATACATACCAGCACACAAATGACACAAGAAAACCTTTTTGTAGCACAAGAAATCAAGAATTTCACAGTGTTTCCATTTTAATTAACTGTTCTTAACTCTGACCCAATATAAAATATGTTCGTGATATGAAGCAATTTTAATGGCTCACATTGTAGTGTAGTAGTTTAAGGAATCATGCTAACAAGCCGGAAGGTTGTGGGTTTGAGTCTCAATGGGGTCAGGGTTTTTAGCTGGACCAAACCTTCTGGTGGCATCATAGCCCTAGGGTCTACTCGACTCTTAATTAAATGAGTACCAGATGCATGTTCTGGGACAAAGCTGGCTGTCACGCAGGACTGAGAACCCAGTGGACGTCCCTTGGTGATTGTCTACAAATGTGAAAGTCTCAACATCCATCTACCCTAAGGGCCTCCCAAGCCTGTAGTTTGACACTTTACTTTAATAAATTGATACTGGGAGATTATGTGTATAACACAATCAATTCATTTATCCAATGATATTTAATTACGAAATCCAAACATAAACAAAATATAGTAACCGAAACAAATATGCTTCCATCGAATATACCAGTAAAAAAATAGAGTGGATACAGTTTGGATGACTGCAATTTACCTTGCATAAAGATATTCAACTCCAATATAATATGTAAATGTCACAATAATATTAAATTAGATGAATCAGAACACAAGATGTTAAAAAGAATTAATCCACACATACAATTATTTTTAATCCTGTAAACTACATGTATAAACATGGTGAAATGTAGTTAGAATTATTTTAATATTAGTTTTTTCATGAAATTGGCTGAGCAGAGTATCTAGTCTTGGTCTACTTGTACATTGAAAAATCCAATTATCAATTCTGTTCGTAATACACAGTTAAGAGTTTTGTCTACATTTTATACATTTTTTTAATGCCCGTTCGTCAGAATTGTTTTATATAATCAGAAAGTATGCTCCACACCATATGATGTTATGGGAGTAAACATGTACTGCGCTATATTTGATAGTTTGATGTAAGTGAGAATAATATTAGGCTTACCTACAAGAACTTTACTAATTTCATAAACTGTGGAGTAAGACCTTATTTCTCAGCACAGCTTCAAGTTTAGCAGCAGCAGTCTTTCCTACATTTAAATACCGTAATCCATTCACAAAATAAGGACTGTCCTTAGGTAGCAAAAAAGAAGTGATTGCTACATGATAGATAGAGTAGGTGGTTATTATTCTAACATTGTTCTATTTATTCACGTTCTTGTCACAAATTATTAAATCTGTGTTCATGTTCTCTAGTTTCGGACAAAAGCCTCCACTTGGTCATTCCATGTCTCCTTATTCAATTATTTTCTTTTATCGAAACTATATCTTGTTCTGGATGGGTACTGAGGAATTTTCACCTGTCTACCATATTACATTGTCAAATAATTTCAAAACTACAATCACTTCAAAAATGTTTTTAACCAATTATTAGAAATTTTATTTGAAAAGTTGAAAGTTGAAAAATATGAAGGAATATTAAATTTTTACTAAAATATGAACATTTCGCCAAAATATTATGAAACATGAAAAAATATGTAGGTCTTATTTGATTCTTCAAATCATAAAATGTAAAGATACTTTGTCTCAGTGCTCTCTGACTAATAGTTTAAAACACGAAATTTCATAAAAATCCTCGCTCTAATTATAACCAATATTATAGGTTATTAATGTATTTTTTAGTAAACAACTCAGTAAAATCATTATTTAAAAACACAATTATTGAACACACAATTATCAAATGTGTAGTTCAAAGGAATCTATTCATTACTTACTATATTCAGTGCATTTGTTGGAGGGTCAGTCACTGCAAAATAATGCTCTGGCCTGTTCAGATTATTAATAAATAATAGTTTTAAAAAACTAAAACAGCACGCTTTATTAGAAAACCAAACTAAAAAACGAAAAATAATTTCAATATCCAACACGCTTGGGATAAAATTAAAGTGGCCAACAAAAAAAAAATCATCTCTAACACATATAGAATAAAACTAGAGTTATCAACAAAAAGAAAATCATTTTACCATCAAAAGCATGGGGTGCTCTATATCAATTGATATATTTGATAATAAACAGATATTGGTAAAAGTAAAGTCCCTAAGAGGAAAATATAAAAATCATAAAAGCACCCCACACTTTTGATAGTAAAATTATTTTCTTTTTGTTGATAACTCTGGTTTTATTCTATATGTGTTGGAAATTAAAATTGTTTTTCATTTTTTACTTCGGTTTTCTAATAAAGTGCATTGTTTCAGTTTTTTAAAACTATTCTTTATATTTTATTTTTTAGTTTTAATATTTTACAGAATAAGATAAATTCGATACTATTGTAGTATGAGTTAAAAGTAATACTCTTCTAAAAAAATCCTCCCAGCCAGATTTGAATCAGCGAACCTATGGATTACTGAAATTATATACCACTAGAGTTCACTGCTCTACCAACTGAGCTCTTACAACGATTGACTAAAAAGTCGAAAAGTCCACAACCTATTATACCACTTTTCATTTTTTTTTATTTTCTGATGATTCTGGCCAGGATTTTAGAAACAAAATATGAAATTATTGTATTGTCATGGGTCCTTTACAAGTATACAAAGTTTCAAGTCGATCCAGTGTTTCTAAGTGGCTGAAAATCGTGTTCAAAGATTCCATTACATAGATACAAAGACACTTTTTTTTTTATTTTCTGATGATTCTGGCCAGGATTTTACAAAATAAATATGAAATTCTTGTATTGTCATGGGCCCTTTACATGTATACAAAGTTTCAAGTCGATCCAATGTTTCTAAGTGGGTGAAAATTGTGTTCAAAGATTCCATTACATAGATACAAATACACTTTTTTTGATTTTCTGATGATTCTGGCCAGGATTTTAGAAAAAAAATTTTTTTTTGTATTGTCATGGGTCCTTTACAATTATACAAAGTTCCAAGTCAATCCAATGATTTTAAGTAGGTTAAAATTGCATTGAAAGATTCAGTTACACAGATAGATAGATACAGGTCAAGCAAATATAAAGTGTGTAAAAAGGAGGAGCTTTCTTTAACACAAAAGCAGGAGCTGGTAAAGAGAATTTGATAAAGAGTAACATGAAACACAACTGTCATTGGTTGTAAAACAAAGTTCATTGAAACGTGATTGGTCATTGAAACCCACTTGGGGCATGAGTTAAATAGGCAACACTACCTCAAGGATGAGAGAAAACTAAAATAAGTGTGCTGTATTCCGATCATAACTGTTATACACAATTGTATAATTAAAATGGCTTTTTTAATGAGTGGAATGTAACCTAATAAGCTTTATATCTGTTTTCAAGAGAGAGAAGACACTTTTGGCACAAATGTTCCAAAGAAACTTGAAGCAACACATTCACAAAATACTGATGTGAAGGTAAGCAAAATTGGAAAAGTGGCAAAATAACATATGAAACAATTTCTAACTTCAATCCTTAATGAACATGTGAAAGTCTATTGCACTGTGTGGTTCCTGGTCAGGTCATATGGATCATATACTTTTAGATGTAAGTTTTCCAATCAAAGATGTTTAGCTTAAAATATTGCCACCAAAATCAACATAATATTTTAAATTTCTTAATGTGTACTTCTTTCAGCATTATAAATTCTGAATGAGAAGTATTGCTGATATTTTAAGACTACAATGTGAAAAAACACATGTTATATGATGATCATTTAATGAACAAACTTCACTCTGTGATACACGATCAATTTCTGCTGATACACAATCAATTTCTGCACAAAAATAAAAGCTCAAGTTGTAACATGTGTTTCATTTCATTTTGGTTGATTCTAGCCTCCTTGGTTTATTCTCGGAGTGTTTCGACTACACTCCTTGATGTGTTAAGTCTGGCATCTATGTATGCTACAGCAATCTTTGTCTACATGTTGCAACGCTGTAGTCACGCGATCCTATCGTGGACGCTCACACTATTACACAATCACTTCGGTCGCCAAGCTGAACACATCACTAATCGTTTCGGTCGTCAAGCTGACCACATCACACTATCGTTTCGGTCGTCAAGCTGACCACATCACAATCGCTACGGTCACCAAGTGACCACATCACTTTTCACGTCGGTCTCTAGTCGGACCACATCACATCACGTCTTGCTCACAAAGCGGGACACACAAACATCAACTACGGTCTACACAACGAGACCTCAGCACAATCAATTGAAGCTAAGTATTCATCTCAATAAAGTATTGTTTATATTTCAACTACAAACGCGTTGTTATTGTATCGCCACATGGTACATCTTTTGATCACACCCAGCACCTATGGATTTGGTACACTCAGTCCACTACAGAGGAAACAACGCTAATTACTATTCGGTGCACCGACAGATGTAGTGTGCGGTTATTCACCCACATAACAACATGTTTGGCAAAAGGCAGATTATGACACTGATATACTACATCATTTGGAATTATTTAAGTGGTTAAAAATTGAAAATTGCTTATTTTTCTGTGTGTTTAGAAAGTCAAAAATATGAGATGAGATAAATTAAAATGTTTCATACCTCTCCTCATAACCGGTCTTCTAAGTATATTGCAATTTCAAAGCCTTGGCGGCCTCATCTTCAGTACTGTCTTGATGACTGATGTTATGTCGATCAGAAGAACTACTTCTACCCTCTGTTGGTGGATCAATGAACCTCCAGATTATATCAGAATCCGCCGGAATTTTGAAGTTTGTAAGTTTTTCTTTCTTGTTTTTCTGAATGTGGAGTTTTTCCCAAACCATGAGCTTTTTGTTTCATTCTATTTGTTTAATTAGTCTAGCTTCTGATTCAATTAGATGTTTTTCGGACCAAGCATGAGCAGCTACTGATGACTTTTCCACTTCACCATTTTTGACATTTCTAAGATGTTCTTTCAGCTTGTTTTCAAAATTTCTTTTCGTTTTTCCTATGTAAATTTTGTCACAATCCATGCATTTGATCTGATAAATTCCTGATTTGTTTTCTTCTTCAATTTCTTTTCATTTTTATTGGTTTTAATTATCCTATTTATGCTATATTTGTTCTTTGGTGCCAATCTTATGTCAAACCTTTTGAAAACTTGTGGTGTTTCAATGTGAATTTCTTGAACCTTATTTTTTCAGTGCAGCTCAAAAATATGTAAAAATGAATGAATGAAAAAATATGTTTAAATGAATGAATGAATGAAAAATATTTTCTTTAAATTATCTAAACTAGTCAGAGAAAGAAGTTTTGTTGCAGTGAACACGAAAACTGAGGCTAAATTGAGCATCTTATAGCTATGACAGTTAGTACAGGTTCACTAGACAGTGAAAGAAGTTTTGTTGCAGTGAATCACAACCACTAAGCCTAAATTGAGCAACTTAAAGATATGATAATTATTATAGGTCCCATTGTCAGTGAAAGAAGTTTTGTTGCAGTGAATCACAACCACTGAGCCTAAATTTGAGCATCTTAAAGCTATGACAATTATTAAAGAACACTGACGAGCATTAACAATGTATGTTTAACATCATAGGAGGATGTGATGTCCAGCATATTTGTAACATATCACAAACACTCAAATGTTCCACCTGTTCAATGTCTCCCTTTAAAATAACTGAAATTTATACATTACATATATCCCTTTATTCTTATTCAAACATGACAGGAATTTCTCCCTAACATTATTTACTTCTGAATCACTGATTTCTTTAAGCTTCTTTCCTGTGTTCTTGATGTATTGTATTGTTTCTGTTACCAATTGTTTAGAATTTTCCAACTTTGTAATTCAGTGCAGAAGGAAAGAAATTTTCACCAATGAAAGTCGAATAGACTTTTAAGTGTGGTTATGTCACTTGGAGACTGAAATTGTTCTGCAGAATTATAATGGAAGATGCATCTTCTTCATCAAATTCATTTTACCACAGAATAAACCACTTCAAAATATGTTGAATAATAGATAATGACATGTAACCAGTGCCCCAACAAATTATAACAGAAGTTGGAGGGAGTGAATTAATTAATTCTCTATATTTGAAGAGAAAAATTTTCCCCTAGACCGAGACTCGAACCCGGGACATTTGGCTTTCCGGGCCAAATGCTCTACCAACCGAGCCGAGTTGCGATTTGGACGCAATTTTTTCTCTTTATACGTTGTAATTCCCTCACACCAAATGCTTTGAAACCGTTGCTTCATCTTTGCAAATGGCGGCCTCTTAGTTAAGAAGACATTAATTGGGAATTTAACACTACTTTATAAAGCCAGTAGGGCTTCTATTGATGTTTTTATTATTAATTTAACACTTGTCACTGAAGGATAAACTATATTTGAAGAGAAACATTTTCGCCTAGACCGAGACTCGAACCCGGGACCTTTGGCTTTCCCGGACAAATGCTCTACCAACCGAGCCACCGAGGCGAGTTGTGACTTAGATGCAAATTTTTCTCTTTATACGTTGTAATTCCCTCGTGCCAAATGCTTTGAAACCGTTGCTTCTATCTTTGCATATGGCAGCCTATTAGTTAAGAAGACTAATTGGGAATTTAACATTACTTTATAAAGCCAGTAGGGCTTCTATTGATGTTTTATTATCAATTTAACACTTCTCACTGAAGGATAAACTATATTTGAAGAGAACAATTTTCGCCTAGACCGAGACTCGAACCCAGGACCTTTGACTTTCCGGGCCAAATGCTCTACCAACCGAGCCGCCGAGGCGAGTTGCGATTTAGACGCAATTTTTTCCCTTTATACGTTGTAATTCCCTCGCGCCAAATGCTTTGAAACTGTTGCTTCTATCTTTGCATATGGCGGCCTATTAGTTAAGAACACATTAATTGGGAATTTAACACTACTTTATAAAGCCAGTAGGGCTTCTATTGATGTTTTTATTATTAATTTAACACTTCTCACTGAAGGATAAACTATATTTGAAGAGAACAATTTTCGCCTAGACCGAGACTCGAACCCAGGACCTTTGACTTTCCGGGCCAAATGCTCTACCAACCGAGCCGCCGAGGCGAGTTGCGATTTAGACGCAATTTTTTCCCTTTATACGTTGTAATTCCCTCGCGCCAAATGCTTTGAAACTGTTGCTTCTATCTTTGCATATGGCGGCCTATTAGTTAAGAACACATTAATTGGGAATTTAACACTACTTTATAAAGCCAGTAGGGCTTCTATTGATGTTTTTATTATTAATTTAACACTTCTCACTGAAGGATAAACTATATTTGAAGAGAAAAATTTTCGCCTAGACCGAGACTCACTACGCTACGGCGTGCACACAAGTTAATTTACAAACTCTATGCAGTGCGTGTGTTAAACAAGTAAATTGTATCATTTTAGGGCAACTAACACTAGACTCTCTGCTGCTTTAATCAAATATGTTGTAGCATCAGTAATTAGTAATAACTACGGTTAAGACGTTTCAAATTAAATAACAATTTTAGTTTCAACTGCATTTTTAAATGAGCATACTAAAATAATGTTTAAAAAGTACAAAATTCTAGTGATATGCAACATACATTGCGAAAAAAATTGATGACTGAAATGCTTCTTCTTTCATACTATATATATATTAATTCAACATAATTTGAAAAAGGAATTCCATGTTCATTAAAAAATAGTTCTTGGGTCATTCCATGATAAAAGGGGCATTTTGGTTTATTTTGTAACATTGTACATTTGTGTGTATATTTTTACTGTAAGGTTGTCTACCATTTAGTCTTCTTGTTCCACAATAGCATTTATGTGGGAAACCTATTTCTTTGTTGTTCTGGCTCCAAGAAGATAGGGACATTTCCTGCAGATGTTATCTTATTTTCAATAATTTCAAGGTAAGTTTATTTCAAATTTGTCAGTAATATAATGTATTAGGGGTTTGTAATTTTCTTTCTGATACTTCGATGTATAAGACAAAACAAATGCATTTATGTAGATGTTGAATGGACAGAGTAATATTAAATTTAAAATTTGCATATTAAAGTGTAATAATGAAATATGCTAATTTATTAATTAAAAAGCAATAATTGTCCATTTTCATTAAACATCTCGTATTATCATATAGAGAAAAGAAAGTTATTGGGTGAAATTAACAACTTCCTATGAATTTTATATGTGATATATCAAATTACATTAAAGTAATGTGAGTGACAATGAAGAACTTATAGCATGTGGTTCTCACACATTTCATGAGAAGAAATGTACCTGACTTGTTTTTGGCAATGAAATAAAATATGACATCAATAGACATTGTTTTCATTCTGTGATTGCCAAAATTCTATCAACCTCTGTTGAGAGAATGAGAAAAATGAGGCAGAAGGTTAATGAGGAAGGCAATTATGATAAATATAAAGAACAGCATACAATCTGTGTAAGGAAATATAGAGAAAATAAGATAGAGAAACTGAATAATCACAAGAAGTAAATCAAGAAATCAATTAAAAAAGAAGGAACGTGTTGCCAGATTTAGGCATATGAGAATTTCATTTTGGCTGTGAATTCTTTGCACAATGCAGTTCCGGCATGTTCTGCTTACTCATCGTCTTATCTGGATGAAATTGTATGCCTGCCAGCAAAAGAAGATTCATGGATCATGAAATGTACTGGTTTGCAAGGACAGGTTGTAAAATCATTTGCAGGAGAAATTCTTTAATAATCAAGATTGAGTTGTTCATGGCATGTGTGAAAAGAAGGAGGAGGAGGGTGGTGCAGCAGATTTGGCAGAATATATACTTTCCCTGTTGCCCTTTTTCTTGGAACATTGTTTTGTGAAAAGAGAACAGGCAAAATTCTAAAATGAAGGAAGGTTAATGGCTACATCTTCCAACTTCAAACCATATATTGAATTCATACAAGTGGACTTCTCTGAAAAGTTTACATGTTCTGTACAAGGTGAAGTACAAAGTTTTAATTGGGTTCAACCTAAGTCAGTTTATTTACTGCAGCAGCCTGGTATTCTGGAGAACATCATCCCATAGTCATAGTGTCTGATAATCTGGATCATACTAAACACACTGTGGTTGAATATATGGACAGGTTACTTGAAGAAATTCTAACTGGAATAAATAAAGTCAGTATTTGGTAAGATGGAACAAGTTCACAATTTAAAAACTGATATATTGCAGCTAGTCTGAAGGTGCTGAAACAAAAGCATAAACTGCAGGTGATAAAATTGAACAGTTTTGCCACTTCACATGGCAAAGGCCTTGTGGATGATACTGGTGATGCAAGTTAGAACACATGTCTTATCAAGAAAGTCAATGCAATTTTTTTTTAAGTAGCCAGAAAAGTATTGTCTGTTAAAATAATTGAAATGTCTTCTGTAGATATAGAAGAAAGAAATCAGAAAATGAAGCTGGATGAAGTTTTTTGAGGTAGCACATATCATTAGTGAAATCTCGAAAATCCATTCCATGTCTCTCAAAAATGAATTGGAAACTTATTTCGTATCAAGGCATAGAATGTCGAATAACTTGAAATTAATCAAAAGGTAGACTGCACACATGATGTCATAATTGGGAAATGTGTGAAAGTGGAGCTGCAAGGAAAACGCTCAATCTCACATTATGCTGCAATTTGTCGGTCTTCAATTGATGCTGACAGTGAAGTAAAGGTGCATTTTTAAACAGGTGGGAAAATGTAAATCATGGTTTACTGTCAACGAGGGAGATACAGTGTTTATTAATACACAGATTATTACATCAAAAGTTTTAATGTATTGTAGTAAATCTGAAGTGAATAAACATAAAATTTGTGTTTATTCCTTTTGGATTTACTATAATACATTAAAACTTTTGCTGTAATAATCTGTGTGTCACATTAATGTGTAGCCAAAAAAATATTTTTCCAGAACTTTTACACACCTAGAATGAATTCAGCAAACCAGCAATGGATATCCTGGAGAAAGAAATTGAAATTAGTATAACTAGAAGCATATTTGGCTTAACCACACTAGAATTACAAAAATTGAACTTTCTCTTCAGTTGGCATTGCAGTATATCACAATAGTGATTTCCAGGTTTCTTACATGTAAAGGATCGCCGGTTTTGTGACAGCACATTACGAAACATTGAGAACCTTCTCTCCACATCAATGGATGTTAACAGTACATAACTGAAGCAAGTGACATTGTGGTAAAAATTCCTCTTCTAAATTATTCACATCACAATTTTCTCCTTTCAGTAATACACTTATCTTCCACATAATTTGATACCCCTCGTTTTTCAAGCAATTATTTCATTTTTTTGGCTGACTACTTTTCTAATTTCATCTTCAAATTGTTGCTGTCCATCACTCACCTTTGAAAGCACTGAATGAACGGTTTCATTATATTTTGAGATAATTTATGGATGTCACTAAAGGAGAAAACTTACTGCTAATGTATGCCAAATTGCCCTTTAGTTCATGTTTAGCTATTATATCTCGCAATATGGCAATAGAAGGAGCCTCTTCCTGTCCAAGCTGTTAATCAGAGATTTAATCACCTCAAAAAGATTGCAGTAATACATGCAAGCACTTAACCGAATACCCCAAAATGTCAGAACTGGTTGCAGAGGTAGAGGTATGCCAGAGAGTCTCAAAAAATAGTAAACCCTAGATCAGAATTTGAAAATAAAATTTTCTTAATACTGGACACTAGTTTGTCAATATATAGGAAACTTCTTCATGCTTCTTCACTCACTCGATGCAAAGCATGCACGAGGTAGGGATAAAATACTTTAATTGCTTTTCCTGCTTTTATCATGTATGTTCCAAGTCAGTTAAAAAAAGTAGAATGTTATGCTTTATTCCTTGTGGCCACAACAGAAAGAGGCTTTTGTCACACAGCTGGTAAATAGTTTGGTGATTCACTTTCTCCAGGATGTCCATTGCGAGAAGAATATTTTCCCAGGTTTGTCTTCCTGTAACCCTCATTTGCCATGGATTGGTCAACTTCATCACTTGTTTCGTTAATGGACACAAATATTGATTTACCCACAATGTAGTCACAAATTTTTTTAATTGTTTCTTCATAGCAGTGGTGCACATACTCTTCTTGGAGGGAAGACTCATCAGGAATGTTTCAATCTGTATATTGTTCCAACATCTTTTTGAAATATTCATTGCATATCTTTGCTAATGGGATATTCACACTAACTAAGGCACTACAAAGGTCTTTGTAAAATGGAGAGGACTTGGAATACTCACTACCACTTCGCAATTTTTTCTTCTCTGCATCCTGGGAAGAAGGTCTTATATGTCCAATATGCTGTTGAACATGAAACAACTTTTCTATATTCACTTTCACCTTGCAATATTTGCAGTAAAGAATACTTCCATCAGTAGAAAACACCTTTGTTCCAAATTTCAAACACTTGCAAAAAAAAAGTTTCACTAAGCTTCCCCATCGACGCACTAATTTATTTCCACCAACTGCAGTCAACCTAGTTTCACGAAAGAATTCAGCCCGTTTAAAAGGACATTGACCATGACCAGTTATGGCATGAATTCCAGGAAGTAACCTCCCACCATGGTGTTGTAGTTGCTAACGGGTGCATAAAGACAACCTCGCTACCTTCACCCTCTGCACAAGGCCATAGTTACAAAGTGGCAACTTCTTAGAAAATTTGAAGTCGAAATACATTGTTCAGGCAATCAGTATGCTGGTTAAAAATAACAGGATATTTTGTGAGGGTTCAATATTTCCTCACAGAACAAAAGTGTTTGAAATGTGAAAAGTCTATGGAAAATAAAACTAGATAGTGTTTTTAAAAGAAGTTCAAGTTGATCTAAACTCTGCAGATTCTTGAATTATACAAATGGTATAAATGTAGTCTAAAGAAGGTAAAGTTGCAAAAAAAAATACTGTTAAGACCTAAAAAAAAAGCAAAAAAAGGGCCAATAACTAAAAAAGTTAAAAAGGAGAAGAAATGGACATAAAACCCACCATTTTCTTGCCTACAATGACCCAAAATGTATATATATATTATGTTGGACCTTGTCTTCTGACATAAAACAAAATTAAAAAAAAAAGAAAAAAGGATGTTTCCTCTACATCCGAGCCCTAGTAACAGTCATAACTGACAACTCCTGATCACAGAATATATATGACCTCATTTAAAAACACCATGCAAGGGTTGTGTGAATTGGCATAGATATTTTCTCAAATGCTAAAAGAAAATATTTTTCTGACTATGCTTCAAAATCTTTCAAAACACCCATTACAAAATTCACAATTTCTTTCCACTGCTGTCACTAACTTCGTCAAACAAGACCCATACATTTTAATGCTCACACAATTTTTTAATTTTATTTACACGGTGGACTAGTGGCTATGCTCCTTGCCTCTGGTCCCGAGGGTCGCAGGTTCAAACCCCGCCGGGGTCGATGGATTTTTTAGGATGGAAAAATCCAAGGAGGAAGTCCTCCGGGAGGGACTTTAACCTGTAGATCCCGAGTCTGAAGATTTTCAGGCTCGTAAAAAATCGTTAAGCCTGAATGGAAAGGCCTCTAAGCAAAATTTACCGAATTTTCCCATCCTAGTACTACCTTGGTTTCCTAGATGTCAGTATGAGGCGGAATGCTCACCACGGACCACTCAAAATGACATCTATACAAAAACAAGTTCAACTAAATTAGTATGGTTCAAATTCTTCCCTGTAGGGGGACAGCGCCTAAGTCTCTGTAAAGGGAAAATATAGGCTTACAATACAATACAAAATTTAGTACTAGCTAATACCTGATGTGCACTGCTATGCTTAAATAAATTTTACACGCTTCATATTAGCTTGACTTGTATCTATCTATGTAATGGAATCTTTCAACGCAATTTTCACCCACTTAAAATCATTGGATCGACTAGAAACGTTGTATACTTGTAAAGGACCAATGACAATACAATAATTTCATATTTTTTAAAAAATCCTGGCCAGAATCAACAGAAAATAAAAAAAAGTGTCTGTGTAATTATGTGATGCAATCTTTCATCATCATCATCATCATCATCATCATCATCATCATCATCTGCCTTTCAAGTATTAGGCCCAGTGGCCCATTACGGTCTCCCGCCATCTCCGAAAAGGTCGACCCACAAATCTTCTGCCTCGAGGAATGTAGTGAAGAATTTGTTTTGGTATTCTGTGACGATCATCTTTCAAGATGATTTTCATCCACTTAAAACCACTGGATCGACTTGAAACTTTGTATACTTATAAAGGACCAATGACAATACAATAATTTCATAATTTTTTTCTAAAATCATGGCCAGAATCATCAGAAAATCAAAAAAAGTGTCTGTGCAATTATGTAACGGAATCTTTCAACACGATTTTCACCCACTTAAAATCATTGGATCAATTTGAAACTTTATATACTTGTAAAGGACCAATGACAATACAATAATTTCATCATTTTTTCTCAAAATCCTGGCCAGAATCGTCAGAAAAAAAAAAATAAAAACCGGTATAATAGGTTGCAGACTTATGAACTTTTTAGTCAATCGTTATAAGAGCTCAGTTGGTAGAGCGGTAGACTGTAGTGGTATATAATTTTAGTAATCCATAGGTCGCTGGTTCAAATCTGGCCCAGAGGATTTTTTTAGCTCATACTACAATAGCATCAAATTTAAAGATATTTACATTTTTATCTTATTCTGTAAAATATTAAAACTAAAAAATAAAAAATAAATAATAGTTATATATTAATTGACCCTCCATGGTATCTTTACCTTGTCGTGGTGGAGTGGCTTGTGTGCTTAAATGATCCTGAGAGCTATGCCGGCGGTAGCATTGCTGCCGTTAGGGTTACCCATGCCGGACTGGTCGAAGGTGATAAGCCAGACGAAATAAGTACCTTGGTCGAAAGAGTGACGATCTTTCACCGTAAAAATACAACCGTCAAGAAATGCGGACATGGGTTCTATATATTAATTGATATAGAGCACCCCAAGCTTTTGATGGTAAAATTATTATTTTTTTGTAGATAACTATAGTTTTATTCTAAATGTGTTGGAGATGATTTTTTTGTTGACCACTTTAATTTTATCCCAAGCATGTTGGAAATTAAAATTATTTTTCATTTCTTAGTTTGGTTTTCTAATAAAGCATGTTGTTTAAGTTTTTTAAACTATTATTTATATATTTAGTATAAATGAGCTGAAAGGCAAAAATGAATGTACTTCTTATGTTTAGTTGAATAAGTAGAAGGAAAATAATTATAAATGTGTATCATAATTATTTTAAGATTCCCCGTGCTGATTAGCAGGTGTTGCCTGGAAATCTACTTATCTCGATCTTGTTGGCATAAATGAGCTAAAAGGCAAAATTTATTATTGTGAGTTATCCATAAAAGAAAACCCGCCATGTGCTGCTATGCTTGCACAGGAATCTGTGTACTTGTCCCAATCTTCTTGGCATCAATGAAAGACAAAAATGTTTATTGGGAGTTATCCATAAGAGATAAACATACACCGACACTGACTTTTTTGTAGAGCTTTTTGAGATATTCAATTGTGTGTACATTAATTTTGTGTATTTGTTATGGTTTAGGCAGCATAAGCAATTTAAGCGTCCAAAGATCTACTTTTTTCATGTTTTCCACTACAAAAGGTAATTTTTAAGGGTGTAGGAGTTGAGTATCACAACTCTCTTATAGCCTATGTTCATCCCGGGAATCTCCTGAACTTTTTGCAAAAAAGTCCAATCACAATCGATGAATGGATTGGCTGCACATAAAATACGAACAAACAATTTTTATACATTAGATTTCCTCATAGCACATACTCAGTTATTACATTCTCAATGCTGATTCATCTGGAGGATCTATTTACGTATATCTCTGAAGAAAATTCGTTAGTTCAGGATTATTCATATTTGAAAGTGGAATATCTGCAGAAATATACACTGAATATTTCACCTATTTCCATGGTTAAGAAGGAGAAAAATAAAAGGAGATGGTGAAGAATAAAAATAAGAATAAAGACAACAAGAAGAGGAGGAGAAGAATAAGGAGACAAAGGAGAAGGAGAAGTTAGAGTAGGAGAAGAAGTAGAAAGAGAAGAATGAGGAAAAAAAGGAGAAGAAAAAGAAGAAGGGAAGGAAGAAGAGAAGATGGGAGGAGAAGGCAGAGAATGAGAAGGGGAAGTTTAAGGAGGTGGAAAAGGAGAAGTAGAATAGTATGATGAAAATAGATGAATAAGATGATGACAAAGAAGAAGCAGAATATTCACCAAGAAATGATTAATAGGTTGATTCTCTGGAAAAGAAGGGTAATAGCAACACCTGGTTTCAATATCATAACAGGGAAAGATTTCAACTTTCTTCCATTTTTGCAACAATGAAAGTAAATACATAAGATTGTTCCTATATTTTCACACCTAAATACAAAATTTCAGCTATATTGTTTTTTAGACAGTATCTTCATTAATTTTTTTCAAATTTGGAATAAAAACATTTGAGCTGTTTGAATCATGTTCAAACTATCTCTGGTCCTTCGTAGTTTACACTAGCAAAGATTATCAAATCCAATCCACATTCATCTCTTCTAACAGACCAAAAACTTCAGGAACAGTAATGAAATTTATTGAACCATTTCTAGGAAAGGGCTATAATGTGTGGATGGACAAATACTACAATAATCCACAACTTGCAAAATTTTTGAAAAGCCATATTACAGACTGTGTAGGAACACTTAGGCTAAATAGAGAGAGAAAGAAAAAATCCTGAACAAATCAAAACAAACAAAAAAATTAAGAAAGGGCAAAAAAAAAATGCCAACATTCGGGTCCTGTTAGTATATTTAGTATATTTAAAACATTAGAGATCTGGGCACAGGAGAACAACGTGCAGATAAATGAAGAGAAAACAGTCCAGATGACATTTAGAAAAGGGGGAAAATCAACATCAAAAGACAACATAACACTACTCAATCAACCACTACAAAAAGTGGGAAAATACAAATATTTAGGATTCACTCTACAGACAACAGCAACGTCCTTCGGAATACACATCCAAGAAAGAGCAGCGGCAGCCATCCGAACATCATACAATATCCCGAATCTGGCCAACTTATCGACAGGTACAGCAATGCAGTTATTCAAAACCACAGTGGCACCAGTTATTACATATGGAATAGAGATAATTTGGGAAAAAAATTAAGATCGGAGATCTGATAAGAATCGAAAAAGTGAAAGCAATGTTCATGAAACGGATCCTGAGAATAGGAAAAACAGCGCCATCTCGTTTTGCTTATGAACTCATGAGAGAGACCTACTTCATAGAGGACATAAGAACCCAATTCTATCTACAATCCACAGAACCATACCAGAAATTCATAAGCATCAGAAATAGGAAGAAGAAGGAAATAGACATAGATTTCTACACCACAACTGCCATGCTGGACGACAGATGGACCAGAGAGTGCAACCCCCAGAGACACGTCACAACACGACTCGCAGTACACGGATTTCACAACAAGATATGTACAAACAAGAAATTCCACGAGCCGACCGAAGAATGCAAGTGTGTGTTGTGTGGACAGAGATGCGGCAAATACCACATCATAACATGTGCGAAAAGGACAAAACCCATTACAGACTACAGCAAAGACTAAACCACCACTAATGCTCAACCTGAGTGCACATTTATTATTATTATTATTAGTATATTTAAATGGTGCAAAAAAAAAGTTGTATCTAAGATTTCGACATACCAAACAGATGAAAAAAAAATCAGAGGCAAAGATATAGAAAAACCAGTTAGTGAATTAGACTACAATAAACATATGGGAAGATATTGTGAACTTGCAAATCCAAATGCTAGAGATTTGTATCCTAGCTGCAGATAGAGGAAGCTATGACGAATGTGCAAAAATGGTTTTACAAACTATTCCCAAAGATTGACTCTTGAATTTGATGCTGCAGTTTTGAATTCTCCTAATTAATTTACAGAAAATACTTGGTAGGAAGGGACTGTGGGGGCACTTAACGTTTCAAATCTTTGTTGTGATTGAGAGAATTTTTGCTAAGTATGGTATCAGGCTACGTGTAAATGTTTACCTTGTTTGCTGTGTGTATGACAATTACAATACCATGATTTCCCAGAAAGATATTTTACAAGAGTGAGGAAGTGTCCGATGGGGGGTGAAAAAAAAAAAAGCAAGACCCCAGAGAAGATGTCAAGTGTGCTCTAAGCATGTAAAGAAAAATGAGAGAAGAGTTTTTTTGTATGGGTTGTGACATGGGACTATGTTTGGAGGGATGTTTTGAAGCATACCATACAAAACTGAATTACCACGGTAGGCCTAAAATGTATTTAGTAGTAGTAAAGTTACCATTCTTGTTATAATAAGTTCCTATTTTATCTTAGAGATTATAGATGAAAGGATAATTGATTAGAATGAAAGTAAATCAGTCATATCACTGTTACGATGGTGCATTCATTCTCCCACACACATTCTCACCTCTAAGTTATTTTTAGACACAAACTGATCTAATAAGGGAACTGTCAACTATTGCATGCTAAAACCTGTCTTAAAATTTCTTCCAGAGAAGCATTGTGATGTACCAAGGTGGTCTTCAAAAAATATCTGCCATTTTAACTGTAAGGTATTAAAATCCAGCACAAAATATATCATTTAAACAATAGGGAAGTAATGCAACTTGTGAATTGGTAGATTGGATAAGCCAAACTACCTGCCATCCGCACTATGTCCCACCTCACTTCATTCCACTATTTCTCATGCAAGAAGTCAACCTGTTCCATAGAGTGGGTTGCCATTGCTGGTTTCTAGCTTGGATTTCTGTGCCTTGCAGTTAAAAACAGTATATAATTTTTAGACATGGCATTGGTATGTCACAAACTTCTCTAAGAGAAATTTCAAGGTAGGTTTCGGCATGCAATAGTTGACAATTCCCTTTTAAGTGAAAGGTGTTGCATTTAGATACATGCATTTAAAGTCACTTTTCAGTTTTCAATTTCTTCTGCTCTTTCGTTAGTTGAAATTTGCATTAGCACCTCACTGGACATTCATTATCGAATTAGTGAGAATCCATGCTAATTAAGCATATATCTCGACTTAATTTTTTTTTCATGAAGTTGGCAACAGAAAACTGGTTTTCAATGTGTTCCAACATGCCTGAGGCATATTTAATAGCAGAACTCTGCTGAACTGACAACTTGTTTAATGGATATTTTGCGTTTAACAAATTAAAATGTAGGAAAGTCATATTAAAAATAAGAAATACCTGTAATTACTTGGTTGCAAAGTAAAATACAACAGTTTAATAGAGATGGGAAGGAATTTTTTACGGGATATGGAATGCTCTCATTAAATACGTAGGCCTACACATATTTTACGATATTTCTATAATAAATATTTTTGAATCTACAATAAAATATTGACTTAGGCTTTCACAGCCGGAGTTACTATGATGATCTTGCAGAAGATTTCCGGGCTGTTGGCCGTGGTCTTGTAGTTCCCCAACGTTTTGCCAGAGACTGCGTCCGGCATCCTCAAGGGTTGTCTTGAGACTGGCAATTTTGTCGACTACCTGCTCTATTTATACATGTATAGAGCCGGATGCAGTCTCTGGCGAAACGTTGGGGAACTACAAGCCTCAAGACCATGGCCAACAGCCCGGAAATCTTCTGCAAGATCATCATACTACAATAAAATATTTAATAATTTTACACAATATATTCGTGAAGATAACACATCTTATGAAATAGTCACAAAATTAAGAGAAGAAATTATGACATTACAACTTTTATGTCTGATTAGCCTATTGTTATTATCATTATTATTATTTCTACTACTACTCCTCCTACTCCATGAGTAGGGTGAGGTTTATGCCTAAATGAAAAGAAAAGAGAAATCTAAGTAAATAATTTATTAATGTGGTATGGGTATTGAAATATTGTAATATAATTTTTGTATTTTTAGGTTAGACCTACATAGGAAATTTGATTAATAAATAATCCATTAAAAATTCACTTATACCTGCATTTATGTGTTTTTTTAAATGTTGTAAAAATTGTGTACCATATTTATAACTCATAAATACAATGCCATTGCCTACTAAAAAATCAGTGGCATTATTGAACCTGGAGATTTATGGCTGCATGTACATAAGCTCTCTATACATCCCTATCCTGAACTAATGTTTTCCAATCATTCCTTATATAACTCAACTCTCTCAAATTAGGTCAATATGTTCTATGTCCCTATTTCATTCTCAATGTCATGCACATCACAGTCTAAGGAACTTAACCATTCTCATTATATTTGGTTTCCCATTAACATCAAGTGTAGCTTTCTGTTGTAGACTTCTCCATTCACCTGTATGTTATTCTCTTTTTGATTTAAAATATTTCCTAAGAACTTTATTATCAGATCTTGTAACCTTCACTCTTCCATTAAAGTAAAAGACCATGTTTCGCAATCATATAAAATAAATGGAGAATAACTGTTTTGAATATATTTTTAATTTATGTTTTTTGAGAGAAGTTGGGATGAAAAGAATAGCATGCTTTTTCAGGGTTGAGCTTATATTTAATTTATTTCTGCACTTGATTCATATTTGTAGTTTTTGTTCCTAGGTATTTGAATTCAACCTCTTCTTCAAATTTCCCTCATTCATCATTAACTACCTATTTTTGTTACATAATGTATTTTTACATGTGACCAGCTCAAGTCTTGTTTATTTCCCCAGTGTTATTTAATAGAATGTGTGTGTGGCTTTCAGTATTTCCATCTTATCACCTAATATTAATGCATGATAAATATATTCCAACAATGTATTAATATCATTTCAATTGTAGATCCTCTTTATCCTCTAGATATTTGATTGCTTGCTCTAGTACAAAATTGAATAGCAGAGGAGGCACAGATTCAGCTTGCCTTCAACCATTGTGACTTTAATAAATTTTGTTAAATAGTTTTTATTTGTTATTTTTAAAAATAAAATATGAATATTAATAATACTATAATCAATTACAGTTATGTTTAGATTCACAAATGATTGTTAAAATTTAAGAAATTGTTTGTTACTTAATTTATAAAACTTCCATTTTATGACACACGTTTTTTTTTTAAATGAGATTTATTAAGTGTTAAATTAACACCCTCTTTCCTTTATGCAAAAGTTATCTATTTGAAAATGATGTATCTGAAGTTGGTGACCACGTAAGTTATCATGCATTGATATTAATGAAAAGAAATGAGTAAGTGAAACGTGTAAATACATTTCAGGCACTTCAAATGTTGAGAAATTTTCATAAATATGGTTTCCCAGGATTAATGTAATGCAATTTAATTTTTCTTTCATCAGAAAAAAGTACACTTTCTTCTCCAAAGTTTCACTTTTCTTTCTTTGCAGAAAATATAGATATTTTACTTTTGAAAAATGTGAAAAAATTAAGTTATGAATAATAAAATATCAGCTGTCCCACCATTACCTCAGATTTAGTATAGTACTGTTGGTAATCGAGTTAACACTTTGTCCCTCATTTGCCTCACCTTTGTCGTTCATTTTCCTCAAACCATGAGGTAAATATGGGACTGGAATTTTTATAGATTGTTCATGAACAGTTTCATATAGCTTCTTTTCAGGTATGGGATTGATATGAGAATACTAAAATGTATTTATATTCATTCCTAAATGATCATTTGAGTCTTAAAATGTAAAAAAATTATCAAATAATAGTTTTTTGTCCCACATTTACCCCACTTGACGCTATATGAAGTATAATGACAAGATTTAAGTGGGTAGTTCTGCATACAGCCAAGCAGTTTAAGGAATGATACCTTGGTGCATGTTCAAATCCCCATGAGAGCAGAAATTTTCTCAATTTTCTTTGGCCATTATGGGACTGGTGCCCACCCAGCATTGTTGGAATTTGAGTAGCTACAATAAGTAGCAACTACAGGTTGGAAAACCAGCTACAATGACTGGGGGGGCCTGATATGCTGACTACATGTCCCTAATACTGGCTAGATGATTGTCCACCTCTGTAATTTACACATGTTGATGTGAAGCCAAGGGCCTTCTAGGCCTCTCATGCCATGGAATTGGAGATTAAGTAGGTACTAAATATCTGCATTAATTGTATGAGCAAATATACCGAGTGTACATAAAAGAATATAGCTACCATATTTACACGTGTATAGCCTGCGTACATGTAGGCCACATCCAAAATTTACAATAATAAATTGGGGAAAAAATGTCTTATATTTTCACTAAGAACCAGTGCAAAAGACAGAAGTAGGCCTACACCTTTTTTAAATCTGGCAATGTTGTAAATTCTGAAGCTTCTGTTACTGGCTATGTAACGGTATATTCGGGCTGTGGCTCAGTCATTAACACAAGGGTAAAAGGGACAGTATTCATTGTCATTCCTGTTCACTGTATATAAACATGGGTCGGTGCAGAGCAAGTTATACCTCCAAATTCAAGCTGCAAGTGGTGCACACTGCAGCAGAACACACAAATAGGACAGCAAGAAAGAAGTTTGATGTGGACAAAAAAAAAATTGCGATGGTGGATCCAAACAAAACATACACTTGAAAACACATCACAACAACACGACATTCTTTCTGCGGATAGGAAGCGAAATATCCACAGTTAGAAAGAGCTCTCCTGGATTTCGTACTGAAAACAAGAGCAGACAGATTTTCTGTATATGTTGAAATTATACAGTTTCTCCTATTACATATCGGGAAGTTTCTGCGCTATTGATGTATGCCACCAAATTACAAGGTTGTGACATGTCATAAATCACCTTGCCTAGCCATAACTTCCTTAAATTTATTGCATGGGATTTCCATGTTCTTGGCTATCTTAAGGCCTTCAAACTTGTAATTAATTAGTTAAATTGCTCTAAAATAAAGCATGTTTTCTATTTATTTCATGTATAAGCTGCAACCTAATTTTGAAACTTATATTTTAGGTAAAAAATTGCAGCCTATACATGCGTAAATACGGTATTTTAAAGGTGTTGAATTATACTTTAACTATGACAAAAACAACTCATGTTAAATGAAAGAGTAACATCTTCAGTTTACATTATAAGTTTATAGGTGTTCAAGTGTGAGCCCTGTTTGTTACATGACACACATCCAACCTGTAGGCTAATTTTTCCCATACATTAATAAGCATGTCAGGATTGATGGCAGCAACAGCTTCTTGAATCCTGTCTCTCAACTCAGGCAGGTTAGCAGGCAATGGAGGCATGTGCATGTATACTGTCCTTTACAAAACCACAAAGGAAACAATTGCATGGGACAAGATGCGGTAATCTAGGAGGCAACTGGAGATAAGCCCTTTATCTGGACCATGATGACCAACCCAGTAATGACAGAGTGGAAGTTCTTACGAAAATGCTTACATATGCATCCCTACCATTTACAATTGTTACAGACTCTAAAGCTTACTGATTACGCTAACTTTGCACTTGAAATGTTGCAGCAGCAACATTCTCCTCAGACACTCTTGGTCACCCCTTTACACAGAAAACAAGTCGTTGCGAACTTTCGGCTCTCTATGATAACAAAGATTAGACTATGAAGTTAGATTTTTTAGTAATGTTGTAACTATTTTATACTGGGATATGATGAAATACTAACTGCTATCAATCTTTATCCTGTGAATGACGATTCTTGAACAGAATTAATTACCATAGACCATTCTGTGAAATGTACACACATATACATGTGTATGAAAACCCCTAAATAAATTGTAAAATAGGCATAAACTAATTTCTCTTATAATTTATGTAAGTTAAATAATCATCACAAAGTACCATCCTTGTCATAAATCCTTGTTACCATGATGAGCAAAATTTTTTATACTGATTTATTTTAATAATAAATTATTTATTTTTCAATATTCGTATCATCGTGCCATTGAAACCTAAGTAAAGATCAATACTAAAAAAATTAATTGTTTAAGTAAAAATGTTATGTACTTTATTATTATTTATTTAACAAACTAAAGTGCCAGTAAAGAGGCTTCAACTCATGTAACTTACTAAAATTACATACAAAATAATAGAAAAATCATTCATTCATTTAATAAGCCAGTGTTTCATCAGTAGGGGCCTACAAGATACAGTAAACTAATTATTAGGAATTTTTTTATATGCAATAATATTGTCATTTACGAGCATTATAAAAGAATTGAGGTTAGGTCACTTCCTTTAATGATTATGTTCAAATGGATCTACAAGATCTATGGCTGCATGCAAAGATATTTGTCTCTTCTCATTTTTTTCCAGTCACTGATGAGCTGAGATTTGTGTGAGAATCTGACCATCCATCCATATATTCAATTAGTGAGAATCTCATTAATGACTCCAATGAAGCATAAATCTCGACTCATTTTTTTTTTCAGGAAGTCGGCAGCAGAAACATGGCAGAAACCGGTTTTCAATACTTTACAATGCATTTCCAACTTGCCTGAGGCGTATTATAGGAGACATCTGCTGACTAATTGATATATTCGTTTCTAAAATAAAATTTTAAAAATAAAAATGCCTGTAATTACATGGTTACAAAGTAAGATACAATAATTAAAAAGAAATAGTGAGCAAATTTTTATGGAATATGGATGCTCTCAATTGTGTAGGCCTACAGATATTTTGGGATATTTCTATAATAAATATGGTTATTCTTAGGGTTTCATTTTTCAAATTATTTCCCACCATTTACAATGATTTTTACATTTTTTTCTAATGATTATTTCAATTGCAATATTTCATTTTACAAATTTGTGAAGATAACATATCCTTAAATGGAAATTCCTACTGTAGTCTCAAAATTAATAGACAAAATTATGATATGACTTTTATATTTGATTATTACTGTTATTATTATTATTATTATTATTATTATTATTCTGTGGGAGGTTTATGCCTAAACTAAAAAGAAACCTAAATACAGTAGGTAATTTAATATGGTATGGCTATTGAAATATTATAACATCATTTTTATATTTTAAGATTAGGACTACACAAGAAATTTGGTTAATAAATAATAAATTTAAAATTCACTTATACTTTCAATTATGTTTTTTAAATGTTGTAAAAATTGTGTACCATATTTATTTAATATATAAAAATGAATGTTTGTTTGTTTGTACTTTATGTGCAGCAATACCATTGATCCAATTGTGATGGGGCTTTTTGCAAAATTTTCAGGAGATTCCTGGTATGAACATAGGCTATAAGAGAGTTGTGATACTCAACTCCTACATCCTTAAAAATAGCCCTTAGTAGTAGTAAACTTGAAAAAGTACCTCTTTGGACAATTTAATGGCTTATGCTGCCTAAACCATAACAAATACACAAAATTAATGTACACAGAATTGACTATCTCAAAAAGCTCTATAAAAAAGTCTGTGACAGCATATGTTTCTCTCTTATGGATAACTTACAATAACTATTTCTGTCTTTCATTGATGCCAAGAAGATCAAGAAAAGTATGTAGATTCCTGTGCAAGCACAGCAGTACACCGCGGGTATTCTTTTATGGATAACTCACAATAATGAATGTCTTTTAGCTTATTTATGCCAACAAGATCGAGATAAGTAGATTCCCGGGCAACACTGTGACATCAGCACAGGAATCTCGATTGCATATTAAATCAGAGATGGATAGAATGAAGAGGAAGTGCTACGGAGTTCCCGCCTCAATCTCCTGATTTAACCCCTCTAAACTTCTTTCTTTGGGGAACTGTAAAGAACACGGTGTATGCTACAAAACCACAAACACTGGAGGAATTGAGAGATCAGATTGAATATGCCATCAATGACATTCCAATAACAATAATCCGAAACATGTGTCGCTCTGTTCAACGTTGTTGTTGGGAGTTTTCTGCAGCATGAGTTGAGCATTTTGAACATGTACAGGCTTAGAAATAAAACACAAAAAAAATTGTATTTCCATCTCATTTTGTTGCTGAGAAATAATGTTTCAATGAATTTATACATCAATTTAAGACACACTGTATATTGTACTGTTGTTTGATAGGGATATTAACCCAGTGCTACATAAATGCAATATTTCCAAAGATTTTTGTGTCTGCTGAAAAAAAATCATACTGAGTGTTTCTACTAACTTGTGTAAATTTAAAAAAAATGTATATCTTATTGCAATATTTGACAGAATTATAATGCAATGGAAAAAAGTTTAGGCTATGGTAACAAATATTAGACTAAGAGATAGTTTTTTTAGTAATGTTATGATTATTATTTTATACTGGGATATAATGAAATACCCCTATCAATCATTAACCCATGAAAGATTCTTTAACAAAATTAATTGCCATAGATCACTTTGCGAAATGTACACACATACATATTATGAAAGCCTAAAAAAATTTGAAAAATAGGCATAAACTAATTTTGTAAAACTTCTTAAATATGTTAAATTATCATCACAGAGTACCATCCTTGTTATAAAAAATTTGTTATCATGATGAGCAAAATTGTTAGTTTAGACTACCATTTGATACCTATTTATTTCAATAAAATATATTAAATATTTGTATTATTGCCCATTAAAACCTTAGTAAAAATGCTGTTACATACTTCATTTTTAATTATTTCAGAAACAAACATGCCAATAAGGCCTAAACTCATGTGTAACTTACTATAATTACATACAAAATAATAGAAAAATCATTATTTTAGACTTCCGTTTGATACTGATTTATTTTAAATATAAATTATTAATTCTTTGATATTCGTATTATTGCTCCATTAAAAACTAAGTAAAAATACTATCATGTAATTCATTATCATTTATTTAACAAACAAGAGTGCTTATAAGGCTTAAACTCATGTATAACTAACTGTAATTACATACAAAATAATAGAAAAATCATTCATTCATCTAATTATTAAAGTTTATTTTTTAACCAAGTTTCATTTGTATTATTAGGCCTAACTGCAAAATGTTTACGACATATTTGAAAAAACATATATTAACAAATTATTTATTTAAAATAAGAGACATATATATCATAACAGACAATGACATAATTATTTTAGGAAATTAAAATATATACATTGAAGCAGACATAATTTCACGCTTGAGTCGCCTTGCCAGGTAGCTTACGTAATTTCCACTTGAAATGGCAATTATTATCGCATGAGTATGCAAAATGTCTTTGGATGGAACTCACTCAATTATTAATATCAGATTACATCTTTTACGCATGAATGCATTTATAAGTACGAGCCTAATTCATCAAGTTCATAACCATCTGAATCGTTTACGAGTTCACTTAATTCTTCATCAGTTAGCGGTTTTAAATGCGGCCGTGTAACACAACACAAGCTTGGTCTGGCTTTTTCAATCTCGCACTGAAAATATTCTCAACGCTACTGATTGGGACATAATCTGAGTCAGACATTCCACACCATGTTTGTTATGATTAGGTTTCATATATCTTTTATATAACACCGGAGGTCAATGTTAATGCATATCTCATGTACAAATATAAGCTGTGTTTGTAACTGGAAGGTTTTCTTCCAGAGGGCGTAAAAATTAGTAGTGGAATAGGGACATCTACCATATATTCATACATATCACAAGAATTAAGCTGTCAAACACTGCAAGGATTGTGTCGATAATGCAGCTAGTTTCAAAACAAAAAATTTGTGAATGAAGCGGTGCACGGCAAGGTATTTTAATACCATCGCCGGCTTTCTGGCGATTTAAATGCCATGGTATAATTACGATGTGCAGATTCAAAATGTTAACAATAATGCTAATTAGGCTTAATCTCCTGTGAAACTAACTATAAGTATTTTAACAAAGTTTCGTATGTATTATTAGGCCAAACCTCAAAATGTTTATGACATATTTAAAGAAACATACAATATTGAAAAATTACTTATTTAAAATAAGAGACATATAGGCCATAACAGACAATAATGACAAATTTAACAACAAATATTTTACGAAATTAAAAAAAAAATACATTGAAGCAGTCATATTATGGCAGTTTGTCATAATTTCACACTTGAACACGTAAGTCAGGTCGACTGACAACTTACAAATTTCCACTCGAATTGGCAATTATTTATAGCATGAACAGATCCTGAGTCTGGAAAATGTCTTTGTAACTCAAAAATGTATACCCGAGTATACCTTTTATGTATGAGTGCGTTCTTACATACCGGCCCTAAACCATATAAACATAATAACATTTAAAATTTCATATTTGTAACATATGTAGTATCCTTTATCTCAGGTATAGGTCTACAGGAAAGTCATTTTAAGTAGACCTAAAAAAGCCCTAACTGTAACGGCATTGAGATAACATTGATAAGTCTAAAATTAGCATCCTGAAAATCATAAGACAGGATAAATTCGATATAGTGTCAACCCTTATTTATAAGGGTACGGCGCAAAAAGTGGACATCCGAATTTCGAGATAATTTTGGTTTTAAAATGAAACTTAGGAACGTTGAAGATGAAAACATTAAAAAAAAAATTGCGGACCATCCAGAAACAAAGATGTAAAATAACAATTTATGAAGCACTATTCCATATATTACCTGAAGTAAGTGGCTGACATTGTGGTTGTGACGTCAGATTCAATATTCCGACGTTAGTCCAGGGTGAAAACATGTTTTCTTCAATAGAGATGCGAAAATAGAATAAATAATAATTTATGGTAATAAAAGTGCACTGATGTATTTCCAAATGCTATATTTCCAAAATTACATAGCAAAGAGTTTGAAATTTTAAAAAATCACATACTCAGATACAGTTTCTTAAGGGAAAAAAAATGGTTTAACTGAATCAATTGTCGATAATCGATACGTCATCGTACGTATTTCTCGATATTTTGAACAATGGAAAAATAGCCCTTACAAAATATTCAATAAATAGATGCCACTTATTTATAACATAATCTTCGAAATTTGTAATATAATTTATTAGAATACATGTATAATAACCTAAAAGCTAACCTAACTTATTTAAATTACTCTAACCTGTGAAAGTAATAAATAGAATGGCATTTAGACAATATAAAATTACAGGTATGTAAATAAATTATACTATATGTGTAAGAAACTAAAGGCTAACCTAATTATGAATAAGAAACTATTACTCTAACCTAATTTCTTTAGTGGTCTGCAGATTTTTTTTTGTGTTTTCATCTTTGGTGATCCTAAGCTTCATTTTAATACCAAACTTATGTCGAAAAGGGGATGACTCGTACAATAAACTAGTGAAATTTGTATTTTGTAGTGCTTATATAAAATGTTATTTTACTGCTTTCTGGATGGTCTGCAAATTTTTTTTTTTTTTGTGTTTTCATGTTTAGTGGTCCTAAGCTTCATTTTAAAACCAAAATTATCTCGAAATTCGGATGTCCACTTTTTGCACCGTAACCGTAAATAAATACAATTAATTCTGAAGAAAATGCTGCGCTAAATAAAATACATTAAAACTGATGTTTTCCTGCAATATCTTAGAAATATTTTATGGAATATATTGCAGTAATTATTTTAGTTAAATAAACTGAACCAATATACTCTATACCAACGTACATTCAAAAGAGTTAATATAATTACTGTCATGTCGATAAAATATTAATTCTTGTCAGTAAAGGTCCACTATTACACTTAAATAATGTTGATAAAAGTTTCATCAACATTTGTATCATAAAAGACAATGAGAGCGACACAAGCCAAATAAGAATGGCAAAGCATTTCTCAAGCCTCGGAGCCTCTTGCTTTGGCTCAAAAATACACGTTTATCAAGGACAGCCCTGCCAGCTCGTGAAATAAATATCTAATGGATAGAAGTTATACTAATCACTGTACACAGTTGGACACCACATGTACACCACAACAGTCAAAGCATGAGCTTCGCCGCTCATGATAAAGGCCCGTAGGTGATCTCTAGTGTATTACAATCTGACACTGTGTGTACACGTACCCACATACATTGCAGTGTGGTCATGCAGTGATGATCCTACTCATCAGCATACCCCAGCTCAGTTGCGTAAGTTTTTTTTATTGCAAATGCATTTATGTTCATCCTATTCTGAAATTTTATACTGGTAAGCGCATAGTTGAAAACTATTGAATGCAGTAATATTTTTTATATTTTGGAAAAAAAAAAGTGGCGAAGTTTCAAAGAAAATATATTTCGATTAAAAGAATACACAGAATAAATGTTTATGTAGCCAAAGGCCAGTTATGTTAAAAGTACATTTTATAACCTTTAAGGCTACCCCATAATAACTGGACCCAAAGAAAACCACAAGTATGTTTAAAATCTCAGCGAAGCTTCTTAAGCATAGTACAAGAAATCAAACAAAAATTGCAACTTCCACATCCAAAAGAAAATATGCAGATGAAAAACAACCCTCTAGAATTTTTGGAAATTGAATATAACCTTCATTTGACAGAAAACATCAAGAAAACTGAAACTCCCCCATATATTTTAAAACAAATGTCACTGGAAATAATAAATCTAAGATACCCTGCTCCTGAATGGATACATATTTTTACAGATGGCTCCAGCCTAGCAAATGATGGTGGCACTGGTGCTGGTGTAGTATGTCCACTTTTTCCTTTTATCGTAAACTAAACACAAATTCAACAAACTTTGATGGCGAAATTCTAGCAATTTTCTTAAGTTTACAAAATCTTTTATATCACATCCAAAAATTTACAAAAGTTGTAATTCTATCTGACTCCAAAGCAGCCATTCTCGCTATAACACGAGACACAACACCCAAAAGCATCAAAATTATCGAATGTCACAAAATGATAAAACAGTTATCCCGCCTACATAAAGAAGTTGTACTTCAATGGATTCCGGCCCATTGTAGAGTGACAGGCAATGAAATAGCTGATTTTCTGGCCAAGAAGGGTAGCAAAATTGTTTCAAACCCAACTTCTACTCCAGTTTCCTTTCACTCTATCAAAAGAATTATCTCAAATAAATATATCAATAAACTTAGAGAAGAATACACCACCAAAACACCTGGAAAGGAATGGGAAAATCTACAAGCTTATGACATTACTACATTACAAAGAAAATCTGCAGTAGCAACATTCAGACTGCTAACGGGACATGACTGCCTGAATAAACACCTACACAGACTTGGCATAACAGATTAACCTAAATGCCCTTTTTGCAATTTAAATGAAGATATGGAAAGAAACCATCTCCTCCGTTGTCCTGCTTTTGTAGAAGAGACCAGCCTTTCTGCTAAATATTGGAGTGCAAGAGAGTGAATGATTTCATTATCAAGTGCTCGACATTAGATACCAACCAACCAACCTTTAATATGAGCCCAATTTGAATACATTGCATTAAGTGATAATGGAGATTAGTTACATATAATAGTGTGTGCACTATTACGTGAATTTTACTTCAAATAATTTTCAAAAAATCAAGCTTTTTGAAAAAAAAAAAAACATTTTATTTTTGTTCCTTCAACTGAATAAAAAAGTTTCACGGAAACTAAAAACATCAAGGTTAAATTTTCTTTAATTTTGTCCAATTTGACACTGAATAACTCATACACGTATTTTTCCTACGACTATGTTGACATGTTTCATTATGTAACTTGAGCTCCTCTCTTAGGATTTGAATGTATAACTAACTAACTAACTCACTCACTGGAACTATTGAATCCATAGGTTCAA
Organism: Diploptera punctata; assembly: GCA_030220185.1. Lineage (NCBI taxonomy): Eukaryota > Metazoa > Arthropoda > Insecta > Blattodea > Blaberidae > Diploptera > Diploptera punctata. The sequence continues at coordinate 287,663 of JASPKZ010003838.1, read as the reverse complement.
GGCCATGCAGACATAAGCTCTCCATACATCCCTATCCTGGGGTAATGTTTTCCAGTGTGGTATAATCTACTTCCTTCAGATCATAGTTAATATTATTCTGTTGCTTCATTCTTGGCCTACCAAATGATTTGAATGTATAATTACTAAAATTTCCCTTACAACAGGCTGCAATGGTTTGCATGTAAATGACTCTCACAACCATATTTGTGAAGAACGGTTTATATTCGAAGCATGTTTTCATGCAATTTGGAAGGTTTGAGGTCAAAGGTTTTTTTGTCAGTGCAGCGTGAGAAATAAAACAAATAAAATTAAATGCACTAATAAGAATTCCTGCTAAATAAAAATGTCAATTTCATACAACAAAAAATTGTTTTCATCTCTCCTCCAATATATATATATATATATATATATATTAACATCCCTAAATAATTTTATTCTTCACGAAACTCTGCCATGTAAACATATACTAAAATCAACAAGTCAAAAAAAATTACATTATAGAAACCTCATTAATTTTTAAGAAATTCTACTAACCTATCCAAACCTAGAACTTAGATGTTACAATAATGATTTCCTTACACATGTTTAGTAATAGGATAAAAATAAGTAATTTACCTTTGCAAGACCAGCTTTATGCGCTCCGCAAGACTCCATGTACTCTACATATTTTGTAAAATCCTTAAATTCTTCATATGTAGGCCGGAATACCATTATTTTGGGCCCTCCTGGCCCACAGTTACCATCACCTTCCATACTTGAATTCACTAGAAATATTAATAAATATAACATTTTTTTAAAAAATCTCAACATTAACTACTAAATTACAATGACATCAATATAAATACTGCGAGATGTCTACACATGGTTGAAATCCATAAATTCCTGCCACACAAAAGTCAGATTGCTCAGATAGAGCATTTATTTTTTATGAAGGTGGTATCTACCATCCAGTAGTCACATTAAAAATATAGCTCATTTTTCTTAATCAGTGTCCTTAAAGAATAACACTGACATTTTTATTCAATTCATTTTCTACATAATTTTTAAAAAATGTCTTATCTGTTACTTTGAAATCTCTTCTAACAACATAAACTTATTCAGTGGTCAAGTGAATTCTTCATTCACAGGTGTTTTGTTCTATTCTGGTTTTATAGTTGTTATGTGGATAACAAAACAATGTTCCTTGTTGGTTTAAATTGCATAAATTACTCCACCGACTCTCATTATGCCAGAGAGGTGAGCTGCTACACCTGGGAAATCTGCCAAGATCCTTCATATGTAAGGATTCTTTAATGTGCCACAAATGATACGATATAGTACTGAAGGATTTTAATACCCCATCTGAAGGAAGCCACATCCTCATATACAAAAAAAAAAGTCCATCATTCTTGACAGGAATGATACTTAAAAACCTTGGATCCAGACGAAGCCGTGATACCTATAGACTGACAGCTATATGTAAATAGTTGAACTTAATGAAATATGTAATGCGTTCATTGGATGTCTTTAAACTAAGTAGTAAGCATTCCCTAAAGCGTCTAAGAAATTTCTTCCTATAGTCCTTAAAATAATTTTAATCCAAACCTTAGTGATGCCGCATTTTGGTTATTTTGACATTCTATTAACTGTGATTGATTGTCAGACAAACTGCAGCATGTACACTTAGTGACAAAAAGAATGAGCCGACTCTTGATCTCGAATATTTCAAGTTCTAATGCGCGATTCACACAAGTAAAATAATTGCACAGTAGAGCTACAATACATTTCTCTTCTTCCTTTGAAGAGTATTCTTTCTAAACGTGATGAGGCAGAGAAAGCTTAGCTCAGTGCTTAGTGGCTTGATTCGTATGCAAGAGGTCACAGGTTCGATACCCGGTAAGATTATTTTTTTTATTCTTAAAATGCTTTCTATTTTATTCTGCACTATGTTCATTCTTAAAGAAAAAATGTGCTAACTATTTGGTAGTATTACTATTTGTATTATTATTTATTTATTTATAAACAGGTTTACACTGTAATAAAACATCTTCCTATGACCAAAGCTTTTTAAATTTTTATCTTCTTTCTCCATTCTTCTCTATCTTCTCATTCCAGTTCTTCCAGACCTAGTCTCATCATACCTCTTCTTACATCATCCATCCATTTAAATCTAGGTCAACCTCTCTTCCCTTTTCCAGGTGGAATCCATTCCAAAGCTTGTCTGGATAATCTTTACTCTAGCATCCTACGTGTATGCCTTACAATTCTAGTTGTCTTTATCTCACAAGATCTAATGTTGCATTTTGGACTTTCATTTGTTGTGTGATGATTGTATTTATTTTAATTTTTTTTTCAATTTAGAATGTCTAGCTGAGTGTCTGAAACAATCCATTTCAGTAGACATAAGCTTCAAACCAAAATGTTTATTCAACTGCCAAGTTCCTGCACCATATGTTAGCATGCTTCAAATTATGGATTTATAAACTTCTAATTTGGTATCTATTCTTATGTTCTTATCCCACAAAACTCTGATTAACATTGTCATTACCGATTTGCCTTTTCGAATTCAATATTTTATGTCATTTTCTTGGGTACATTTTGAGTTAATTTGGATCCCCAGGTAATTACATTCTTTACATTATTTGATACATCCCATTATTATTATTATTATTAGTCCACCGCTGTGGTCTCGAGATAGCATGCTGCTTGTCACGCAGCGAGCCTGGATTCGATTCTCGGCCGGGACAGGCTCCTGGGTGAGGTTTTTTTCTTTGGGGTTTTTCCTCAACTATAAGAAAAATGTCAGGAAGCTTAGGGCCCTAAGGTCCCTGAAAATCATCCGGCCATTATTATCATCATCCTTCACCGACGTGAAAAGCAACAGGAAGCTACCACACCTATAAATCTCTAGTAAAGAATGCAAATCATAGCATGAAAATACTTTGATTGCAGTGAAAGACCTGTCCTCGGGCAGAATTACTGTGGATGGATTATTATTATTATCATTATTTTATTAATGTCCATCATCTATGGGCTATTATTATGCTGGACTTGACATATATAAACTAAATATTTTAATTGAAGGTTGAAACTTTTTCCTCACTAATACATAATAAATAAGTAATCTCCTAAATATATGAAGCTAAATTATATTTTATTACATACATTTATAGCATTATTATTAAAACGTGGTACTACACACAATTAAATTTATACCGGTAGCTAAATAGTGTTACAGAATTTACAAAGGCAAGAATATTACTTAATATAGTGTAAAGTGTACGTAGATTATGTGGCAGGAATTAAATGTTATAGGATGTATTTTGCGAAAATACAAATGAATAAAAAAATGACGGAGGATTCTAACCCTGGCTTTTACATATATTTTATCTTGTTATAAGTAGTTTAACGGTCTACGCTATTCAAAAACGGATACTAGTTGCCTTATTTACTTTAACACTACGAACGAGAGTTGAACTTTATTTAAAATGTTGCAATTTGAGTAATATTGCACTTGTGGAACACTCGTAAATATCTAGAAATATGTCATCTTCACTGTTCTTTAACTATTTAAGACGATTAAAACCAAATACAGCGTATTCAAAACATTTAACAATGCGTTACCTCGTGAACCACAGCTATGGTTTTCGAGCATGCGCAGTGGGCCATAACAAGAACACTGCTTTTTGAAGCAGCTCATTATTTTTGTCACTAATTGTACATCAGCAATGTAAAACATGAGCTCCATGAGACAGTGTGTATCAATATGCTCCAGGAGCACTCCATTGGACAGGTAATGCTACCTGGTGACTTGGTTCAGTTTCACTTGTTGAATGCAGTGATTAGTGTGGCTATGTCCAGCATGGAGGCCTTGTGAGAATCAAGCCTTCATATTTGTTTGGCACAGAATATCTCTCCCAATTTTGAAACTGTTAAATTAGCTAATTCGATGATGAAACAAGACAAAAAACACAAAAATCGCCTTTAAAACTAATATCAAACTCAAAAACATGGTATCAAACAAAATTGAAGTAACAAATAAATACGAAAATAAAGGCGTTTATAAACTAAAGTACAACAATTACGACAGTTTTTACATCGGTAGAACAACAAGAAATTTTAACACAAGATACACTGAACATTTTAAAACATATATATTAGTAACGAAGAAAAATCAAGCGTTGCCAAACATATACTAGAAACGGGTCATCAGTTTGTCAAAATCGATTATACTATGTAAATATTACACAGAGAGAATAACAAAAATAAGATTAGCATCCTAGAAGACAGGAATTTTAAAAGAAGCTGAGAATACAGACTTGCTCAACAAGAACACGCCCGCAGACCTGAACCCGTTGTACAACTTATACAACAACATTAGTATCAGTTGAAATGCAGAAGATGAAACATGGTTTTGAAAGACCTTAATAATTTTAACTACTTGACAAAGTTTTCAATAAGAACTTTATTTTAGTTGAGGACGGCTGGTTTATCAGACACTAATTTTATATTTTTAATATTAAATTAGTAATAAATAAAAACAAATGTCGAGTGTCAAGTAAGAATGCCCGGAAAGTAGCATCATGAAAAGAGCTGATTTATTTTCCTACAGTAGGAACAATAAATTACCCACTTATTTTTTTCCTGCACCAAGAAATATTAAATCATGTTTGTTAAAATGGTATAGAAATACATGAACATGTTAAACGTTTTCTCATCTTTTGTTTTGTTTGTACGTATAGGCCTGTTGGTTCTGAATGTTTTGTTCAGGCAAATATTACATATTGCAGATTAAAATCTTTTGATGTATTATTTAACACTGTAAACCAAATAATAATAATCATTAATAAATGCTTCATTCTTATTTGTGCGTTGTTTTATATTTCGATTTCTCCTGTTATAAGCGTTCGTGACAATGGTAGGCCTACGTACAGGTCCCGCCGGAGAAATAGGAAGGCGTACTTATACATGCTCCAGAGTTAGTACCGCGTTCCGCACAGAACTTGGAGCTCTAAACTATGACATGGCTGATGTACACTTAGTGACAAAAGAATGAGCCGCTTCAAAAAGCAGAGTCCCTGTTATGGCCCACTGCGTATGCTCGAAAAGCTAAAGCTTTCATTCATGAGATAAACACACTGTTAAATGTTTTAAATACGCTGTATTTGGTTTCAAGCATCTTAAATAGTTAAAGAATAGTGAAGGAGACATGTTTCTAGATATTTACGAGTATTCGACAAATGCAATATCACTCATATTGCGACATTTCAAATAAGTTAAACTCTCGTTCGTAGTGTAAAAGTACAAGACAACCAATATTTAGACAACTGGTACACGACGTTCGAGTAGCATAGATCGTTAAACCACTTACCAAGAGACGAAATTGTATGAAAGCCAGGGTTCAAATCCTTCAACAACATTTTTTTTATTCATTTGTATTTTTGCAAAATACATCCTATAAGTGGCTATAACATTTCATTCCTGCCACGTAATCTAAGTCCACTTTACACTATATTAAGTAATATTCCTGCCTTCATAAACTCTATAACACTATTTAGCTACCGGTATAAATTTAATTGTGTGTGCAGTACCACGTTTTAATAATAATGCTATGAATTTATGTAATAAAAAGATAATATAGCTTCATATATTTATGTTTATTTATTTATTACTTATTAGTGAGGAAAAAGTTTCACCTTTCAATTAAAACATTTAGTTTGTATATGTCAAGTCCAGTATAATAATAGTCCATAGATGATGGACAATAAAAAATATTATTATTACTTATTTTTATTGTCCACCATCCACAGTAATAGTAATAATAATAATAATAATAATAATAATAATAATAATGGGATGTATCAAAGAATACGAAGAATGTATTTAACTGGGGATCAAACTTAACTCAAAATGTGCCCAAGAAAATGACTTAGAATATATATTTCAAAAAGGCAGATCAGTAATAAAAATGTTAAATGGTGTTTTGTGGGATAAGGACATATGAATGGATACCAAATTACAAATTTATAAATCCATAATTCGTAGCACGCTAACATATGGTGCAGAAACTTGGCAGTTCAATAAAAATGTGAGTTTAAAGCTTATGTCTACTGAAATTGATTCTTCTAGATGCTCAACTAGACATTCTAAATTGGAAAAAATCAGAAATACAATCATCATAACAAATGAAAGTCCAAAATCCAATATTAGAGTTTGTGAGACACAGACACTAGAATGGTATGGTGATATACGTAGGATGTCAAAGAAAAGATTGTCCAGACAAGCTTTGGAATGGATTCCACCTGGGAAAGGAAAGAGAGTTCCACCTAGATTTAAGTGGATGGATAATGTAAGAAGAGGTATGAGGGAACTAGGTCTGGAAGAATTGGAACGTGAAGATAGAGAAGAATGGAGAAAGAAGATAAAATTTTAAAAAACTTTGGGCACAGGAAGATGTTTTATTACATTGTAAACCTGTTTGTAAAAAAATAAACAAATAATAAAAAATAGTAATACTTCGAAATACATTTCAGTGTTCTGACATGGTTATAAGTAGAACCAGCATGTGGCTCCTGACACTACGTGTTCCTAGTAGCCATTCCAAAATGCGGTCAGAACAAAAACATTGAAACTACATATATATTTTACCATAATAAATACCTAAAAAATATATTATTCTATAAAGGCACGCCGTAGCGTAGTGGTTAAGGCACTGAGCTACAAGCCGGAGGGTCCAGGGTTCAAATCCCATTGGGGTCAGGATTTTTAAACTGGCCCAAACCCTCTGGCGGCACTATGGCCCTGGGGTCGACTCAGCCTCTAACGGAAATGAGTACCAGACGCTTGTTCTGGGGTAAAGGCGGCCGTCACGCAGGGCTGACAACCCGGCTCACATAAAGTGCCGATTGTCTAGAAAAAGTGGGAGCCTTAACCTCCTACTACCCCAAGGGTCCCCGGGTCTGTTGTGGGATCACTTTACTTTACTTTTACATATATAATAAACTATAAAATATACTAGGCCTACATATATGCATAATATAAATCTATAACAAATTTTACAGATGGCGATTAGAAAATTTTAATCACTAAAAGATAGAGCCAACTTCTTATAGTGGAGGGTTTTAACACAATAACGAGTGTAGGTCGTGGTTGAGCTGTTTGGACTTTCTATCTGCTCACGAGGGAGACTCATTAAAAGTATCCAATGGGTTCACATGAAAGATGCATCATCTGGATCCTGAGAAATCACCACTTGATCATCTGTGAATAGTGAATGGTGGAGGTAATAATTATCTTCTTATCAGTAAAACTAAATATATGGTCACACGTAGAAATTCATTATATAATGGAAATGGACAGCTAATGACAAATGAGGGAAATTTTGAGGAAGTGGCTGAATTCAAATACCTAGGAACAATAATCACAAATAGGAATGAGATGCACAAGGAAATTAAACATAGGCTCAGTTCTGGAAATGCGTGCTATTATGCATTACAGAGACACTTTACTTTCCAACTCCTTTGAAAAAACGTTAAACTGAAAATATATAAAACTATTATTCTACCAGTTATATTATATGGGTACGAAACATGGACTCTTACTTTCAGGGAGGAAAGGAGATTATGAGTATTTGAGAATAAAGTTCTTAGGAAAATTTTTGGACCAAAGAGAGATGAACAGACAGGTGAATGGAGAAGACTACATAACAATGAACTACATGGTCTTTATAGGAAGCCAGATATAATAAGAACAGTTAAGTCTCGTAGACTGCGATGGGCAGGACATGTTGCTCGTATGGGGAATGAAAGACGTGCATGGAAACTTCTTGTAGGAAAGCCAGAAGGAAAACACCCAGTTGGTAGACCAAGAATGAGGTGGGAGAACATTAACTATGATTTGAGGGAAGTAGATTATACAGGGAATGATTGGAAAGAATTAGCTCAGGATAGGGATGTATGGAGAGCTTATGTCCGTGCGGCCATGAACCTACGGGTTCGATAGTGCCAGTGAGTAAATAAGTAATAATTATCTTCTATTTGAATTCCCATATATTTGCTATGTCTTGACTAATTCTTCGTACAATTATCAATATATATTTTGAACAACGTTGGTGATGAGCAACTTCTATTTGAATTCCCATATATTTGCTATGTCTTGACTAATTCTTCGTACAATTATCAATATATATTTTGAACAACGTTGGTGATGAGCAACATCCTTGAAGTAAACCTTTTAATGTTTGAAATTTTTCTGAAAGTCTGTTTCCCATCTTAATTTGGCATCTGTTTCTGAGTATAATGATCTTATAATACTAATTGTTTTGTCATTAATATTTGCCTCTTCTAGGGCTTTCCAGAGCAAGATTCTCGGTACACTATTATATGTCTTTAACAAATCAATAAAGATCAAATCAACTTATTTTGATTTCTCTCACATTTCTCTAACACCTGTCACAGTATGAATATATTATCACTGCATGATTTGCATGCAGTGAAGTCACTTTGTTCTCCCATATCTTTGTATTCTCTGTCTAATCTACGTTTTATATGCGAGCGAATATTTTCACAATTGAGTTATGCACACATATTCCTCTATAATTATTGCACTTTCTTCTCTCTCCCTTCTTATATACTGAGCTTCTAAACCCCAATTTCATTTGAGGAAATTTTTCTCCTGTAGGAATATTTGTATATAATTTCATAAGCAATTTTATCACTTTTCGCCCTCCATGTTTTAATATCTCTAGATTAACTTCATCAGGTTTACTGGCTTTCCCATTTTTAGCTTCATGGATACATGCTGCCACTTTATCCTCAGATATTTTCCCAATTATATTCTCATGAATGAATTTTTCTTCTTCCATGTATTCCAGCCATTCCTCATTTAATAATTTATTGTAATATTGTTCCCATTCTTTTAGTGAAATTAGTTCCATATTTGTTTGACATGATACATTTGTTCATCAGGTTGTTGTTCATTGTTTAAATCCTATTTGGCAGTTTATTTCTGCACACTTTCTGTCCCAATGGTCATTTTTAGCTTTCTTTACTTCTTTCATTACTTACTTACTTACTCACTGGCACTATCGAACCCTAGGTTCATGGCCACGTGGACATAAGCTCTCCATACATCCCTATCCTGAGCTAATGTTTTCCAATCATTCCCTGTATAATCTACTTCCCTCAAATCATAGTTAATGTTATTCTCCCACCTCATTCTTGGTCCACCAACTGGGTGTTTTCTCTCTGGTTTCCTACAAGAAGCTTCCATGGAAGTCTTTCATTCCCCATATGTGCAACATGTCCTGCCCATCACAGTCTATGAGACTTAACTGTTCTTATATCTGGCTTCCTATAAAGACCATGTAGTTCATTGTTATGTAGTCTTCTCCATTCACCTGTCTGTTCATCTCTCTTTGGTCCAAAAAATTTCCTAAGTACTTTATTCTCAAATACTTGTAATCTCCTTTCCTCCCTTAAAGTAAGAGTCCATGTTTCGCACCCATATAGTATAACTGGTAGAATAATAGTTTTATATATTTTCAGTTTAATGTTTTTTGAAAGGAGTTGGGACATCAAGAGTCTCTGCAATGCATAATAACATGCATTTCCAGAATTGAGCCTGTTTAATTTCTTTGTGCATCTCATTCCTATTTGTGATTATTGTTCCTAGGTATTTATTTGAATTCAGCCACTTCCTCAAAATTTCCTTCATTTGTCATTAGCTGTCCATTTCCATTATATAATGTATTTCTATGTGTGACCATATATTTAGTTTTATTGATTATTTACTTCCAGTCCTAAGTTCTTAGTATTACTCAATAGTGTGTGCGTATTGTCCTTTAGTATCTCCTCACTATCGGCCAACAATACTACATCATCAGCATAAACTAACAGTTTATTAATACCATTCAGTTGTAAGCCTTCCTCATTCTCTAATTTCATTACTACATGCTTCTTTTTTTATATATATTTTTGTTTTCCTCCATGTCAGAACTGCCATTTTTCATAAGCTTTCTTTCTGTCATCTATTTTCTGCAAAATGTCTGGTGTTATCCATTCATTTATATTTATTTTTTTCTCTTTTGTCCCTAGAGTCTCGAAGGCCACTTTTTTAATACTCTTTACAATGTATTCACATATTTCATCGGTATTTCCATCCAAATCTTTATTTAATTCTTGATTCAATCTTCATTCATAAAACATTCTAACGTTTATGTCTTTTAACAGATATATTTTAAACTTGTCATTTCAGACTTCACTCCTTATTTCCTCAGATTTATTAATAATTTTTCTCGGCATTTCCTACTTTCCAAGGCCAGTATGTAGTGCCTTTTACTAAAAAATAATCTGAGCCACATTCGGCTCCTCGATGTACTCTTACATCTTGAAATTGAATTAAACAATTTTGTTTGTTATGATATAGTCAATTTGTTCATTCTGGTGTATTCATGTATATCTTTGTGTTAGTACATACCATTTAATATTTGTAATATAAATTGTTCACCAATACTGATTGATTTCCATTTACATTTCTCGTTTCCTCTCCATATGATCCAATTAAATCATTCTTCTTTTCTGATCCTACTCTTGAATTCATGTCCCTCGCCATTATTATTTCATTTCCTTTGGGGATTACTTCTATACTATCTCTTATCATATCCCAAAATTTATCTTTCTCAGCACTGAATTTATCATTTGTAGGTGCCTGTGCACCTAATGACCACTTCTCTTCCAAATAATATAATTTCTATCCTTATTAAACATTCATGTATACATGTCCAGTTCTTAATTTTAATCTTTAGTGTTCTATTAATCAGTATTGATACTCTACTATCTGAAGTATTCTTCTCTGGAACTCTTCTTTTTTGTCTCTGTTGGTACTAATATATCCAATTTAAATGTTTCTGTTATTATTGGCATTATATTTATCTTGTTTGCAATTCCTTGTACGTTCCAACATCCAATATTCATTAACCTGTTACTGCTAGTTCATTGTCGGTAATTCCATGTGGCATTCTTCTCTTTAGGTTTTTTAGCATTGTATAGTTTTCAGTAGAATGAGGAGCTGGCCCATGGCTACAACCCCCAACCTGGAGGACCAGGTAATTGTAATCAAGGTTGTCTTCCTCTAGCCTTTAGTGAATCAACACTGAACTACAAGGCAGTAGCTGTTAGATTTGGTTTGCCTCAGGTATTTCAATTCCCCGATACCACCCATATCTGGGAAGCATTCCCCTATCCACCACTTGGGGAGGTGCCCAATGGGGGACTAACAACCCCACACACATTATTATTATTCTGTGTAAGGGGTGAGGTTTATGCCTAAACTAAAAAGAAAAGAGAAACCTAAATAAGTAATTTGTTAATATGGTATGGCTATTCAAATATTGTAACAATTTTTAGGTTAGGCCTACACAGGAAATTTGGTTAATAACACTCCTTTAAAAATTGTTGAATTGAGAATATTATATTTTATGTGAACATGAAAATGTTATTACTAAAACCAGCAGCATTTTAAATGCCTTATTGAATTAGCTTTCCAAATATATATCCTTCGGATGGTATCTTTACCTTGTCACAGTGGAGTGGTTTGAGTGGTAAATGACCCCTAGAGCATGAGCTCCGAGAGATCATAACAAATCCTCTCCACCAATACCCATTCCACTCATTTGTACTTATACTGGAGACGTACGTACACAGCGATTGACAATGCACAATAACAGTCAGTGGCGTACAATCTAGTGTGAGCATGGCAAATTCTATACACCAATGAGATGCACAAAGAAATTAAACATAATCTCAATTCTAAAAATGCATGCTATTATGTATTACAGGGACACTTGATGCCCTAACTCCTATCAAAAAACGATAAAATGAAAATATATAAAACTATTATTCTACCAGTTATATTATATGGATGTGAAATATGACTTCTTACTTTAAGGGAGGAAAGGAGATTACAAGTATCTGTGAATAAAGTTCTTAGGGAAGTTTTTGGACCAAAGAGAGATGAACAGAGAGGTGAATGGAGAAGACTATTTAACAGTGAACTACATGGTCTTTATAGGAAGCCAGATATAATAAGAACAGTTAAGTCTCATAGACTGCGATGGGAAGGGCATGTGGCATGAATGGGGAATGAAAGAGGTGCATGGAAGCTTCTTGTTGGAAAACCAGAGGGAAAACACCCAGTTGGTAGACCGAGACTGAGGTGGGAGAATAATATTAACTATGATTTGAGGGAAGTAGATTATACAGAGAATAATTGAAAAACATTAGCTCTGGATAGGGATGTATGGAGAGCTTGTGTCTGTGCTGCCATGAACCTATGAGTTTGATAGTGCCAGTGAGTTAGTTAGTTATTTAGTACATACCATTTTAATACGGACTGGGAAAATTATTATTTTTATATTCAGAATAGCACGAAAGTTGTTTCTTTATTGTGTTCTACATGGTTCCGCCATGTGAAACACTATAATATCAGTTGACATTTCAGATCTTCACATGCAAATCAATACGGACAGGATAAATTTGCAGGTATGATGAGAAATATATAACTATATTTTCACATGGACTTATTAATGATATATTTTTTCAATGTACAATAGGTAACATGCATGTAGTTCAAATTCATAAATTAAATATAGTAGGCCTACAGGATATTGTATGTTTTGTTTGCACAGGGGATGATAGGATGGAACATTTAAATAACACTGGGCAATAAATTTTAACCTTTTATTAGTTACGGAATTGAAATGACCAGATTTAAATGTATTTTTTCAAGCTGGACACGAAAATGACAATGAAATTGTCAGCAGTGGTCCAATTTTTTCGTAATTTTGATAAATAAATATCTTTGAGTAAAATAAAATCCCTCCTTAAATCTGGTGATATTAAGACAAGATTACCTCAGTTAAGGGTGTTTCCTTTTAGCCTGTCTGCTGTAATGGACCTTGGGGACATCTCTCACCACTGACCAACATTAGTCAGCTAGCATAGATGTATTCTATTTGCCTTGGTATCGTCTTTCAAATGATGAGATCGTCTTGTGAAAATGTTCCCCGTGTTCATCAGAAACTGCACCACAGTTTTCCAGGAAAAAGTCCAAATGAGAGTGGAGAAAATGGATTTTTAATGACATATTGCACCCCATTTCACAATACGCTAGTAACATATTGTCCACACATTGTCTGTAGTTTAGGACCCTATGGTTCGCCAAGAAATCTAAGGTAACTACTCTGAAGGATTCCCATGTATTTTTTCCTTCTATTTTCAAATTTTCCGAAAAGTTTTTATCCTTGAGGAGTCATCCAACCTAGGAACCAATAAAAATACCTTCCTTAATATTAATTGTACTTAGTCTCGGAAATTATGTGTGTAAGTACCTAAATGCACTCCCATCAAGTACCTAAATGCATTTACATTTGTAAGACTGCCTTAAGACTGAAGTTTGATGAATTTAAAAATAATTGCCACTCTTCTATGTTTATAGCACGCATTTGACCTTGTATATTGTTGCAGAATACAATGTCATTTTTTTAAATTGCTCAAGTGGCTTCTGGCATGTTAATCTCGCCAAGATACTTAAACTAAGTCACGAAGCCAGGAGCTCTGCTTTGGCTTTTGAGAGTTCCGAGTCTCGGACAAAGTCATTTAATTCCTCATGAGTCATTCTGTGTGACTGGGTTGGAATTTCAGGATTGAAGTCAGGATCATAGGATGTGGATGGTGTTGGTATTTCTTCCGAAGTGCTGGATTTTGTTTCATCTTCTGAATCAATATCTTAGGAGTCAAGTTGTACTGGAATAGGAAGCTCTTCAGAGTGTAGCACCAACAAATACCTGAAGGTATTTTGCAATAATTCATGGCTACCTCTTCTTCTTTGAAATTAACTTCACTGGTGAGACCATGCAGAAATGACTATCACTTACATGATTAGTTTGTTCTGTCCAAATCATCCAAATCAACCAGTCACTACAATTTGCAGAACATGCCATTGTAGCAAATATGTGGAGCAAAATGTTTGTCAAGATCCTCCACTTTGCACCCAAAATAAAAATTGTTATGCTTTCTTAATAAATGAAGTTATATGTTGATTTTGCAATGCACATGTCACTTTTCCACAAATATAACAAATGTTATGTAGACTATACACACAATTTTGTGGCAATTTAGCTTTTATTACACTGAAATCTTATCTCTGCGCATAATTTTAAAAATGTATCTGAGAAAATATAGACATATCACACATGTTCTAACAACAAAATTGCACATTTATTGTTCACTCATGAAATTCCACTTCAACTGATTTCACAATCCGTTGGAGTAAACACCTGTCCATTAGGATAAATTTATCAATATTATACAGCTATCACTGTTTCCTCTCCTCTAAGGGTGTCCTTGACCTTCACATTGACTACAATATTCACAGCATACGCAGTAACACTAGGCATGCTGATAAATTAAAACCAGACCACTGCCACCATTTTAATTGTCACATTCGTAATTAGGAGCTCCATCTTAATATAAAACGGTCACTTTTACTTCTGTAACTTTTTGATTGTTGTCCAGTGTAATCCAAAGCAGCAGACACTCTGAAACGATAGCAGACAACCATTTTCAGAGAATTCAGTACATGCTAGTTACCGGATTTCAAAATTGATTGCTGAGAAGTTATACCAAATCTAAAATCCGCTCCAGAATAAACTATGACACCCTAGTCTCAATTTTACGTCTCTCTACGAGTACTATTCAGCCTGACATAGACAAATTAGTGTCAAGAAAAATGTGTCAGCGGTCCACTACGCGCCCTTCAAACGTTTGCACAGTTACACTTAATTTGATACATATGAATGGTAGGAATTAGTGCATATGTTTCAGGTTGTAAAGTTGTGCTGCCACTGATACTGCACGTTATGCCAAGATGATGATAACAACAGTCTTGAGTTCAATGAAAGGTGGAATGAGGATGATGTCATACTACTCCTCATTCGGCAGCTCCCCATCCCTGCCCTGGGGCTATGCCGACCATAGCATTGCTGCCAAAAGGTTTACCCATGCCAGTCATGTCAAAGGCAATATGCCAGATATAAAAAGTACTTTGGTCAAAAGAGTGATGAACTTTCATTATAAAAATATATCCGTCAAGAAACATGGTCATGGATTCCACTATTGTACATTATCTCAGATAGGAATCTATGAAGAGCTTATGTCCACGTGCTCTTGAACTGGGTTTGATAGTACCAATGAGATTACTTCAAATTACATATAACACAACAGCGACTGAAAAAATTTCAAAATTTCTGTTGGGTCACTTCACATAGAATGACCCTAATTCAATGGTAATAAAGAACCCATAAGTTCATGGCAGTGTGGACATAAGCTCTCCATACATCCCTATCCTGAGCTAATGTTTTGCAATCAACTCCTGTATAATATATAATCCTCAAACCATGGTTAATATCAATCTTCCACCTCATTCTTGGCTAACCTACTGGATGTTTTCCTCTGGTTATCTACACAGGGAGTTTTCACGCCCATCTTTCATTTTCCATTTGTCCCACCTGTCCTGTCTATAGCAGTCAATGAGGCTTAATTGTTCTTATTATATCTGGATTCCATAAAGATTATGTAGCTCTCTGTTATATAGTGTTTTCCATTCACCTTTTGGTTCATCCCACTAAGGTTAAAACAAATTTTCTAAGAACTATATTCTCAAATATTCGTAATCTTTTCTCCTCCCTTAAAGTAAGAGTCCATATTTCGAATCAATATGAAATAACTGATAGAATAACAGTTTTATATATTTTCAGTTTGTTTTTTGAGAGAATATGGGATGATGCTAAAGTTCCTGTAATGCATAATAGCATGCATTTCCAAAAGTGAGCACATGTTTGATTTCTTTCTGCAACTCATTCCTGTTTGTAATTGGTGTTCCTAGAGGATGAAGAAGGCCTACAACTCAATAGTATTAATAAGCTGTTAGTTTATGCTGATGATGTAGTACTATTGGGCAATAACAAGGAGATACTAAGGGCCAACAAGCACACTCTATTGAGTAATACTAAGAAATTAGGACTGGAAGTAAATATCAATAAAACTAAATATATGGTCACACACAGAAATACATTCCATCCATCCATAATAATTCTGCCTGAGGGCAGGTCTTTCAATGCAATCATACCATTTTCATGCTATGCTTTGCAGCTTTACTAGGGAATTATAGGTGAGGTAGCTTTCCGTTGCTTTCCACACTGGTGAAGGAAGATAAGGATGATAATGGCCAGATGATTTTTGGGGAACATTGGGCCCTAAGTTTCCTGATATTTGTCTTACAGGTGAGAAATAACCTCTGAAAAAAAACCCCCAGTAGCCTATCCCGACCAGGAGTCAAATCCGGGCCCACTGCGTGACAAAGTAGCATGCTACCTCGAGACCACAGCGGTGGACAGAAATACATTATATAATGGAAATGGATAGGAGGAAATGGCTGAATTCAAATAACTAGGGATAATGATCATAATAGGAATGAGATGCTCAAAGATATTAAATGTAGGAAATGTTTGTTCTTATGCATTACAGGGACTCTTGATGTCCCAACTTCTTTAAAAAATTGTTAAATTGAGAATATATAAAACTGTTATTCTACCAGTTATATTATATGGAGCAAAACATGGACTCTTACTTTAAATGAGGAAAGGAGGTTACGATTATTTGAGAATAAAGTTCATAGGAAAATTTTTGGACCAAAGAGAGATGAACAAACAGGTGAATGGAGAAGACTGCATAACAGTGAACTACATTGTCTTTATAGGAAGCCAGATATAGTAAGAACAGTTAAGTCTCGTAGACTGTGATGGGCAGTACATGTGGCACAAATGGGAATGAAAGACATGCATGGAAGTTTCTTGTAGGAAAACCAGAGAGAATACAACCAGCTGGTAGACCAAGAATGAGGCGAGAGAATAACATTAACCATGATTTGAGGGAGGTGGATTATACAGGGAATGATTGGTAAACATTAGCCCAGGATAGGGAAGTTTGGAGAGCTTATGTCCATGCAGCCATGAGTCTATGAGTTTGATAGTGCCAGTGAGTTAATAGTTAGTTAGGTAGTTGAATTCAGCAACTTCTTCAAAATTCCCCTCATATGTGTGTGTAGTGGGAGATACAGTGATTTAACCTTGAACCACTGGTGCATATGAAGGAACTAGTCACAGAACCAAGCACTAGAGGTTAAAATGGTGGATAGACAAATTGAAGGTGTTTAAAGCATCAGGTTCAGATGGAATCATAGCAGAGCTGATAAAATCTGGGGGTGAGAAATTGATGGGCAAAATACATCTGTTAATTACTTTAATTTGGGAAAAAGATTACCTTCCATATGAATGTTAAGAATTGATTATAACTCCAATTGATAAAGAAAGAAGATAAACTGATTGCAATAAGTACAGGAGGATCTCATTACTTTGAACTTCGTACAAAACTCTAACAATACGAGGGTCATACTGAAAGTCATGAGCAACCCATTGTTAAAATTCAAATTTCAACAATGTAACAAAAACAACTGCAGGATCGTAATCTACAGACTTTATACCACAACATTGCCGTTTTGTGGCATCATAGCTTCTATCATGTGACCACACGCAGTGTTTCCTAAATGGCAGACATCAATGTTTCGTTTCGACAGCACGCTGTCATTGAATTCCTTGTTAAAGAGGAACAATCTGCTGTTGATATTCACCAAAGACTTCAATGTGCTTACGGAGATGCCTGCATGGGTGCCAGCAGAGTTAGGAGATGGGTGAAACATTTTAAAGATGGGAACACGAGTATCAAAGATGAGCCTCGTAGTGGTCGCCACGATCTGCCTCCACGGATTGCAACAAGGAAAGAGTTGATGTGCTCATTAGAGACGACAGGTGTATCACAGTGAATGAAATCGCTACAAAACTTGCAGTAGGACACAGTGCAGTGCAAGAAATGATTCACAGCTTAGGTTACCGAAAAGATAGTGCCCGTTGGGTTCCACGTTTATTGAGTGAAGACCACAAACTTCAGAGAAGAACCATCACCCATAACCTTCTTCAGAGATTTTGAAATGAATGTGATGATTTTTTGACGAGTATTGTGACAGGTGACGAAAGCTGGTTTCATCGCTACGAGCCTGAAACAAAGCGCCAGAGTATGGAATGGCACCACTTGAATTCGCCATCAAAGAAAAAAGCGAAGACAGTGCAATCT
This sequence comes from Diploptera punctata, assembly GCA_030220185.1. Lineage (NCBI taxonomy): Eukaryota > Metazoa > Arthropoda > Insecta > Blattodea > Blaberidae > Diploptera > Diploptera punctata. The sequence goes on along the minus strand of JASPKZ010003838.1, from coordinate 269,439 downwards.
GTTTGGAAAGTTATGGGCAGCGTCTTCTGGGATGCGCAAGGTTGCATTTTGGTTGAATTTCTTGAACCTGGACAAACCATAAATGCTGCCTGCTATATCCAGACACTTGTGAAGCTCCGTCGTGCATTGCACGACAAACGCCCTAGAAGGAAGATCATTCTGCAACACGATAACGCGCGTCCTCACACTGCTTGTGCCACTGTGGAGAAGATTAGGACATTTGGGTGGGAAACTCTTCCATATCCTCCCTATAGTCCCGATTTGGCAACCTCCGACTACCATCTTTTCGGTTCTGTGAAGGAGCAGATGAGAGGCCAACGCTACGAGATGCTGGACGATATTTGGAAAGCAGTGCGTCAGTGTCTTTGAGCAGCTAGAACGGACTTCTATCATAAGGGAATTTTCAAGCTTGTAGAACGCTGGACAAAATGTGTGCAAAGAAATGGAGACTATGTTCAAAAGTAGCGCAAAGGTCTGTAGATTAACATGGTGTACTTGGTTTGTCTAAAATAAATATTATGATTGTTTAAAAAAATGTTGCTCATGACTTTCAGTATGACCCTCGTATATTAGTATGCAGATTTGCTCTCTATATTAATGAGGAAATAGATCATCAATGTGGATTTAGAAGGAACAGGTCTACAATAGATCAGATTTTCAGTTTAAGGCAGATTTTGGAAAAGAAATGGGAATACAAGGCCAATGTAGATCAACTATATGTAGGCATCAAAAAAGGCAAATGATTCAATTAAGGGGGAGGAGTGTGATGTACCCACTCAACTCCATGGAGTTACAGTCATACTCGTATGATAACAAAGCAACTCTGTAAGGTACTGGCTTATCACGTGACCGTCATGTGATGAGTTATGTCTAAGGAGTGGGAGATTGCCAGCACTGAATATCAGACCACTTATATGTCCTTGAAACCTCTGTCAAATACGAGAGTACTATAATATTTCTGCTGTCTGTAAATCATCCTCTTCCATGTCCTGTTTTGCATGTACAATTAATAGCTGATTAAAGTAGCTTTTCCATCTATCCCTGGAATCTGCAATCATATACCAATTTTCATACCTAATCATACTTGTCATACACCACTTTGTACTGGTGTAACTGAGCTTGAAAAGTAATGGTTGTTGCATACAGTATTTTGTACACATTCATGATTGCTGCAAACTGTAATCTGTCTAGCACCATTAATTGTCATATTGGTAATATTTTATATTTAGTCTATGTTATTTATTGTGGTTGTTTGGTCAGTGCTAAGAAAACAAGTTTATTGCCAGAATCACCTTAAAATTTACTACTGTAGTGTAGATGGATGAAGGTTAGGTATCTAGTTAAAGGAAAATAGAAAAAAACAGAAATGTGGCAAATCAGTAAGGCAGTTGCAATCTGAATCAATTAATATTCCAACAAAAAAAAAATTGTTTTTCAATTATGTCATTAAGCCATTACCTTTGTCATTGCTGCAATCTGAATCAATTAATATTCCAACAAAAAAAAAATTGTTTTTCAATTATGTCATTAAGCCATTACCTTTGTCATTGCTGCAACCAACAATCATCATCCAACATTGCATTTAATTTATTTACTTATTACACATTTTTACATTAACATAACATTTTCATGAAGAGAGTCATATTATTGAGTTTTTCCACTTGTTAGTGTCTCACAGAACCTACAAGTAAACAAATGGTTTTTGAGAAAGTATTAGTACGAAATTCAATTAATGTTTTGATGTCCCATCTACAGACATTTGTAATTGCTGGTTGCAAATGAATCACAAGTTAACAATAATGAAACAGAATATTACTGAATTTGGAGCTTACAAGTTAAAGCAAAAAAGTTTCATTAGTTAATTTAGAGAATATCCATCAGTTTTATTACATATTTATTTGACCTACGGCAAGTGCAGCCTTTGCCAGAATTATCCTTATCAAAACAGATTCTATACTTCACTCTCTGTATTATAGACAATGCTAACAAAAGCCACATTTATATGTCTGTACTGACAGTGAAGCACTCCTTGCAATTTTATAAAAAACAATGAATTCCCCTAAGTGCAGTATGTAAGACATTTTGTGGATGACTCTAGAGGACAGAATTGAAACATATATGTAATGTATTGTCTTGGCATTTTACCTCTTCTATAAAGCTCCTCGAAACCTCACAAAAATAACCTCTTCTTACTTTTTAAAGGGGATATTCATTCCTGCCAGCAGATAGGATGTGTATATTGAGTCATTTAAAAACAACATTGAAAACATTCTGAGATTCAACTTATTATAACACATTTTATGATTCAGCTCACTCTCTCCATGTTTATGGAGTTGACTTCAAATGACTAAGTAACTTCCAAAACTTGTGAAGTTCTCAAAAAATGTAAAGTGCAACACTACATTCCTTGATGATGATCCTACCTATTTATTAATATTTATTCAGATTTCTGAAAAAGGAAAATCAAAATTGTTCATCCACTAGTACTGTCAGAGACCAAAAGGAATTGTGTGTTGAACCTCTTATAAAAGAGGTTTGGTGAAGGCTAAAGATAATTAAAGTTACTTTACTAGTACTCTAAATATGCCAACTATTCTGGCACAGAGAATGATGATTATCATTGTGTGGAGGAAGAGGGTAGTAGAGCAGACTGCAATGGTTACCGATTCCTCTGTGAATATGCTATCTAATAAATTATTATAATCTTTCATTTTACATTATATAGATCATATTTTATTACTTATTATGTGATATTACATTTTACAGGTCAAAGTTTTGCTAGAAATATTACTAGGGCTACCTATTGTTGATTTATAAAGTGATAATTTTTATTAGAATGTTGAGGGTTCTTTTACTTTGATGGCTCTTGTCATAAGTAGAATCCAGATTTGTATGTAATTACATATTTTTTTCCTCGATATGTTGTTTCGTAATAACCAAAAATGTTGACAATTCACATAAATCTAGATCTTATACTCAAGGTTGATATTACATATGTTTACATATTTTACTCAATACTACATATTTATTAGAATATTGCACTTTTCTTTACATAAAATGGTCTTCAAATGAAGGATCACAAAATTGTTGTGTAACTGCTAATAAACAGGTAAAATTTCTGTATGATTTGCTCTCAACTCTGTTTCAGGGCTCATATGATTCATAGGTCATAGTCATACCACTATATCACTATACATTGTCTAGTTAATCCTGCTGACAAAGACATATTGAAACACAATGCAAACCCTTATAGTTTTCTAGGAAAATGTGACATGGAATATCCCACAATTAAACAAAATGCAAACCTTCAATAACCATTGAGTTTTCTTGGAAAACCATAGCCTCAGTTATTTTTTGTATTTTTCAAAATCGATTCAAATGTTAAAAAAGTTTGCCTCCTCCTCCCCAATCACCATGAGGAGTGAATATAAGGGTGAGTGAGAGATTTCTACTATTTCTAACTATGCCTTAATCCAAACAGGGTGTTCCATTACACCCTGTTGTTAAAGTTACGGTTTATTATACAGCGTGTTGCACCCGACGTGACGCAATCTCGCATTACACTCGGCATGATACTGGTTTAGCATGGAGCGCATATGGTACAGCGCTTATGTTTATGGAATTTTCACCAGATGGGACCACATATATGGGAAATCAAAATGACCAACATTCATAATAAATTTTCAAATGTGTTTACAAAAATTAATGTATACAAACCTGTCCCTGCATAACCTAATGAAATAAATTACATACATACTATTTAGTAAACTATAAACTAATCTGACGTACACTAAACTGACCTATCAGAACCTAACAAAATGAAGTGATTGAACATTTATTTCTTAAAATATGGTTTGGAATTAAATGCAAATGTTGGTCATTCATACATATGTCCTGCCATCTGGTGGATTTAATTTTATAAGTGTTCACGTATGCCAAATTCAATTCCAATAAAGAACTTTGAAAATAAATTGAGAGGAAAAGTCATAATTTATGTACATAGATATACATATTAAAATTTTTTATAAAAAAGTTTTAAGTATCGCTGCAAAACGTTTAAAATAGTACGAAATATTAGTAAAGACAGAAAAAGTACCTAGAATAGCATCATATGAATGTTGTATGGAAAATTATAGAATAAATTATTCTTTAGTTCTTAAATAAACATATGGATGATGAAAATACCAAATTTTCGCCTGAGCAGTTTTATCAGGTTTTGAATTTAATAGATGACGAAATTTATGTACATCCATAATATCCCCAAGCTACAATACAATATTTACAGCTTTCATTTATCTCTCGACTAAGTTCAAGCCATAATAACTCTTTTTTTCTGTACATCTCTGTACTCCTTCATGCTCATATTGTACAGAACTCGATGATTTGCAACAAAACTATCTAACTATTGTCGTTAAAATTGGAGAGTTATAAAACGAGTACTGTATTTCCGACATTGTGTCATTAAATCTTAAGTTTGTTTTTAGCAATTACACCAATGACTACAGGTAATATCTTCTACATTCTTTGTTTGCGCTGGCAAATTGCATCCCGGATTCAAGTGATTCCAATACACGACGCGACATGTCAGCACAAAATTTTTCGCGCCAGCAATTTGCATTGTAGATAAATCACCTCCATTTAAATACATGGGGAGCAATTTTTGCGCTGACGCTTTGCGTCGTAGATAAACCATAACATTAGGGCCGAATTTTTTAAAACAACTTTACTCATGGACTGAGTCTCTCTGCCTCTCTATGACATAGAGAGTGTGCATGAAATCAACTCAAGTCTCAAATCTTGGCCCTGCCCTACTCACTTTTTTCTGTCAGAAAGTAAGTCGGCAGTATTCCCATCTTTGTCTTTGTTCTGCTCCTCAGTAAAAATGGCAGAATTCCATAAGTGGGTTCGGAGGCACAGAAATTAATAGAAGATGTGGAAATTGAACAAAATCAACGGGATCAAGCAAATCGTCGTCGCCGCCTGTACTTTAAGGATATTCCCCTATATACAGGTAAGTCATGTAATATATGCTGTATGATTCATTATATTCTAACTTCTTCAATATGCAGTGTGAGAATTTTCTTAAAAACTAGAGCTGTTTATTACAAACGTGTATGGAAATACTATATAAACAGATTACAAATAATTCATGTAGAGAAATAAAAGTATCACTCTCGTGTATAATCATTAACATTTTTTTCTTCTTAATATTACATGTAAAAAAGTGAAATTTTTATTAACTCCGGTCACATAATGAACAAAATTGGATAATAATTAGTAATTCAATAGTACTATATATATATATTATATAAGGAAAATGCAAATAATGAAACATCTTCTTTCAAAGTACTGTAGTAGAAATTAATAAAACAATATTTATATTAATTACACCATTCATGCTTTATGATACTTAACATTATTCTTATTTAATATCAAGAAATTAACTTCATTTCATGTGTTTCTGTTCGGACAAGTTAGTGTACGTACAATTAGTTTATAGTTTAATAATTAAATTAATGTTTTTATTACCTCACCTCATATCCTTTTTCTTCTATACTGCAGTTTCGGAGCTTATCTCCATCGTCAGTAGCCTCTAGTCGACCGGTGTTATGTTGTTTCTTGGCGGTTTCCTTCTTACTTCTTGAGAAGTAAGAAGGAGAAGTAAGAAGGAAACCGCCAAGAAACGACATAACACCGGTCGACTAGAGGCTACTGACGATGGAGATAAGCTCCGAAACTGCAGTATAGAAGAAAAAGGATATGAGGTGAGGTAATAAAAACATTAATTTAATTATTAAATTAAACCTCATAGTGTTCTTTCCCTGTGAAAGTTAAATAAAAAAGTTTATAGTTTATTGAATAATATGCATGCAATTTATTTTGTTAGCTTAGGAAGAGTGAAATTTGTGTATGTCAGTTTCTCATAAACTGTTTGGGAATTTATTGAGAAGGTTGGTTATTTTGATTTCACATTTATATCCTGCCACCTGGTGGCAGTTACATTACACATTCGTGCATGTGCAGTGTGATTCTGTAGAACTTATTCATTGAATAGATGAGAGTCAAAGACTAAAGTTTTCCCGTAATTTGCTTCACTCTTTAAATAATGCACATGAAAGATTATCTGATAATGCTTCGTTTAATTTTATGCCAAACTCTTCAATTCAGGAACAAATACTTAATTGAGGTGTGGCCAGACAAATATTGAATTAATTATGGCATAAATATTGTGTCATACCAATTGTGAATTTATTCAATTTGTTTATTAATTCTATTCACAGGAAGTATGCAGCTTGTAGTGGCAGACCTCCCTGGCATCAGCCAAAGTACTATGTCACGTGTCATCAGAAAAGTATCCACCTCTATTGCAGAACTGAAACTACAATTTATAACATTCCCTAATGGAGATAAGGTTCGTCATCTCTATTATGAATTTCACAGAATCGCTTGTTTCCGTGGTGCAGTTGGATTCTTCGATGGCACGCATATAAAATTAAAGAATCCTGGAGGAGAATATCCTGAAATCTTCAGAAATAGCTTGGGAGTATTCTCCTGCAACAGTCAGGTATGTACTAACTAGTTAAGCAAGTATTTGGTGTGCGTTATTATTTTATTTCACACTCTCTCTCCAAGTGCGACAGGCCTAGAAGGCCCTTACGCTCTTTAATTGTTAAGATCATTAGTTATAATTCAAAACTGGTAATGAAAGGTCCAACTAATTTTTTTTAGAAGCTTTACTTTTAGAATTCAGGTTCTTCCACGTGTTGTAAATCTACGACATGTGATCCATGGCTTAAGTTGCCTTGGTCAGTGTTGTAATAAAATCGAAGTAAAGCCATTAGTGCACTGTCTTAAATATATACTACATAAAAGCAGACCTACGAGCAGCATCTGTGAACCATTTTAGGTGAATACTTGATTTGTGGTGCTTTTTACCTGAATAATTTGTGCCAAATAGGAGAAACATCTTGTTAACATTTTGAAAATTTATTGTATTAATATTCTAGATTACAAGCTTTTATTACCTCATATCATTTATCCCATAACATAACATTGATTTTTGCATAAATATCAAAATATAACCATATATTCATTTTTTTCACATTTTTATTAAAATTTACACTTTCCAAACCTTAATTAATATAGGTTGGAAAGTGTTAATTTAATAAAAACTTCAAAGTATGAAGCCTTACTGTTCAAAAGTAATGTATAAATTCTCAATAAAAGTACTTCTGAATAAAAGATGCCAATTGGTGTGTTGGTATTGATAGTCTTCAGACGAAAGAGAATTGTATAAGTAGAAAGAAATGTTGACATTCTTATCGGTGCTCAGATGGTGTAATTGGTATTGTACTGATGTACAGAATCAGAGATCCAGGGTTCAAGTCACAATTCAAGCATTTTTTTTTCTTTCTTTATTAAGGTACAAGTAAATTTACGGAAAAACTGCACTTAAACTAGCGTGAAATATTTTCAAAGTCCTATAGAATAACAGTGCGCATCGAACACAATCGAACCACATATTGATTATCATCCTCGATTACTATCTGTCGATTACTATACTGACTAATATTTGCAATAAATCCCCAAATCTATGTTAAAAAGATATACTAATAATATTAAAATTACCAAACGTTTATTAAAAATGGGTGTACACTTATCGCTCCCTAACACTGATCCAACCAGCGATAACCCAAAACAGCGATAGAAAAATCATAGACTAAGGAATATACTCTGTGGATAAATTAGCAGTTAGCATCACAATATTTCTAACAGTGTCATAATATTGTGACTTGCATATTTAAATAAATACTTCAAAACGGTCTAATAATGTTATAAAAATTGTTTGAAAAAGTTTAAAATATTAAATAATGTTAGTAAATACAAATGAAGAGCTATAATTTACAATAATATAACTGAAAAATCAAGCGCTAGTAAAAGTAGAGTTGAGCCAAGTTTACTTCCAATAAAATAATTGACGAAACCATCAAAGTTTTAAAGCAATGACAAAACTGAACTGCTTGTAATGGCTTACTTACTTACTCACTGGCACTATCGAACCCATAGGTTCATGGCCATGCAGACATAAGCTCTCCATACATCCCTATCCTGAGCTAATGCTTTCCAATCATTCCCTGTATAATCTACTTCCCTCAAATCATAGTTAATGTTATTCTCCCACCTCATTCTTGGTCTACCAACTGGGCATTTTCCCTCTGGCTTTCCTACAAGAAGCTTCCATGCAAGTCTTTCATACCCAAATTTTTTTTTTACATATTTCAAGAAACATATGATATGAACAAATTATTTACTTAAAATAAGAGACATACAAGTTGTAACAAACAATGACAAATATTTTACGAAATTGAGAAAAAAATATACACTGAAGCAGTCATAATTTCATGCTTGAAAGCATAATGTCACCTTGCCGGGTAGCTTAGCAATTTTCACTTGAACTGGCAATTATTATCGAATCAACAGATTCTTGACTACGCAAAACGTATTTGGATGGAACTTACTCACTTATTTGTACCTGAGTACATATTTTACACTTGAATGCATTTATAGATACAAGCCTACATGTTATAACAGAGGGGAATATATAACCTAACAGTTTTTTTAAATAAATTTACGTGTAATTTTGGATGTTTAATGGTTTAATTTATTTCATATACAACTCTCAAAACACAGTACTTACAGACTTCTTGCACTTCAACAATTATTTGTTGCACAGTGGGCCTGTGGATTTAGAAGAAACAGGTCTACAACAGATCAGATTTTCAGCTTAAGACAGATTTTAGAAAAGAAATGGGAATATAATGGTACTGTATGTCAAGTATATGTAGACTTCAAAAAGGCATACAATTCAATTAAGAGGGAAAAGATATTGTATCCTGCTACAGTTCGGAATTCCTAAAAAGTTAGACTTACATGAATGTGTCTAAATGGCACAAAGAGTAGGGTGTGTGTAGGCAAACAGATTCCAGATACTTATGAAATCCATAATGGGTTGAAGCAAGGAGATGCACTATCTCCTCTACTATTTAATTTTGTACTAGAGCATACTATCAATCTTTAGAGGATGAAGAAAGCCTACAACTCAATGGCATTAATAAGCTGTTAGTTTATGCTGATGATATAATACTATTGGGCGATAGCAAGGAGATACTAAAGGCCAACATGCACACACTACTGAAATTGGGACTGGAAGTAAAAATCAATAAAACCAAATATATGGTCACACATAGAAATACATTATATAATGGAAATGGACAGCTAAATGACAGACGAGGGAAATTTTGAGATAGTGGTTGAATTCAAATACCTAGGAACAATAATCACAAACAGGAATGACATGCACAAAGAAATTAAAACATAGGCTCAATTCTGGAAATGCGTGCTATTATGCATTACAGAGACACTTTACTTTCCAACTCCTTTGAAAAAACGTTAAACTGAAAATATATAAAACTATTATTCTACCAGTTATATTATATGGATGGGAAACATGGACTCTTACTTTAAGGGAAGAAGGGAGATTACGAGTATTTGAGAATAAAGTTCTTAGGAAAATTTTTGGACTAAAGAGAGATGAACAGACAGGTCAATGGAAAAGACTGCATAACAGTGAATTACATGGTATTTATAGGAAGCCAGATATAATGAGAACAGTTAAGTCTCAGACTGTGATGGGTAGAACATGTGGCACAAGTAGGGAATGAAAGACGTGCATGGAAGCTTCTTGTAGGAAAACCAGAGGGAAAATGCCCAGCTGGTAGACCAAGAATGAGGTGGGAGGAACTACGATTTGAGGGAAGTAGATTATACAGATGGTTGGAAAACATTGGCTCAGGATAGGGATATATGGAGAGCTTATATCCGTGCATCCATGAACCTATGGGTTCAATAGTGCCAGTGAGTTAGTTTTTAGTTAGTTACAGTGAGCCACGAGGACTACATGTAACACTATTTTTAAAGTCTGTGACAAAGCGTTATCATAGATATTCACGACCAATGTTTTGTAGATAACGATGAGGCAGTTGAAACCATTTTCATCTGCATTCACTTACGTTCAATCACAGCAAGTTACTAAGTCAAACTTAATAAACTGAAAATGATTAGAAGATATCAGAATATTCCACATTTAATTTCGTTCTCCTTATCTATGATCAATCCTAACATTCCTCACTCCATCCCAGAATAACAAGGCACTGGAAAATATTGTTTTAGATTCTTAGAGAGTAATCAATTTTAAAAGTTATTTTAACAAATCCTCGTATTGATGGAGGAGGAGATCTAACTTCTTCAAACATTTGATTCAATTTTAAAAGTATTACAAGGTAGATCAAAGAACTGAGGCTAAGATTTTCTTAGAAAACCATAAACCTTAATGAAGGTTTACATTGTAAATTGTGGTATATTCCATGTCATTTTTTCCTTATAAGATTATAAACCTTGTGAGGGTTTAAATTGTGTTTCAATGTGAGATAGTCCTTGTCAGAAAGATTGACTAGAAAAAGCAGTGATATAGTGATTTGACTATGACCTAGCTATCACCTAAACCTCCAAACTGTGTTGCTAATAAATCGTGCAGAAATTTTACTTGTTTCCTAGCACTGAACACAAAAAATTTGTGAACTTAAAATTTTGATGACCATTTTATGCAACCAAACATGTAATACTGTAATTAATATGTACTCTTCGGTAAGATATGTAATATCAAACTTCGGTATAAGGTTTAGATTTGTGTGTACTATCAACATTTTTGGTAATAACGAAAGAACACGTGAAAGAAAAATATGTAATTACATAACAATTCAGACTCTAGCATTCATACCATCTCTTCTTCAGGTGTCCTATGCTTCTTCCTCAGGCTTTATACTGAGACATTTTCCATTGTTATATGGTAATGATCCATTCTTTTAAAGATGTTCATGCCATTCTTAGCTATATTGCTGCAGTTAATTAGCCCTTTGTGGGCAAATATCCATATATGGGTGGCCTGTCCATTCCCTCATGGGCGGAAACCCATATATGAGTTAGAAAAATACATCCTACTTTGCCGGCAGTTCTGGTCCACGTAGTTCCATATATATTTTTTTTTTAAGATGGCAGGAGAATGTTCTCTCTACTATTCTGAGAGGGGAATTCTCTTTTTAATTCAGTTAGGAATATTTTCTTATGAGATAATCAGTGGAGTCTTGTGTAGTGCATCATTACATATTACAGTGGTTCACTCGTAACATATTTATCCTGTTTTTTTTTTGGTGAAATGGCAAAAAGAAAGCTGAATACATATCAGGAAATAGAACAAGTAGTGAATGAAAGTGTAGTAAATTTTAGAATTGTCATTTAGTGACAGTGAAGAGGATTCTTACAAAATATCATCAAGTAGTAAAAGTGAGTGACATAAGTTACACCACTGACAATAATGCACCTAGCTGGGTGAGGTGAGTAATTTAGATTCCAGTCCAACTTCTAATATACCAATATATAAAATTCAGCAGGGGCCGGTGTGACTCTCATTTTGATCAGGATACCGATCCAGTGGAATATTTTCAATTTTTTTTTTGACAATGAAATTTTTAACATAATAACGAAGGAAACCTGCATTCTAGGGGAAACTAACAAACGAAAATCAACACCCTTGACTAAAAGAGCTAGAATTTCATCATGTCTCCCCCAAAAGTTTCCAATATAAAAGCATTTTTCGGGATGGTGATCAACATGGGGCTTCACCCTGCCCCTCACATCAAGGACCAGAAATTTCCCTTTTTTGGCAATGTTTTTCCAAGAGACTAATTTCTCCTCTTGTTTTGGAATCTACATTTTGCCCTTGCTGAAGGTAACAAAAAAGTTAGCTAAAGAGGATTTGATACAGGGTGTGATGGAAAAAATAAGGCACAAGTATTCTCTCTTCTAATCACCAGGACCTTCTATATCTATTGATGAAAGCACAATCAGCTTCAATGGGGAGTGAAATTCAAAGTCTACGACCCAAATAACCAGCAAAATTTGGAATGACAGTGTTTTCCCTCTCAGTCAGTTCTAATGGGTACCTGTATAATTTCTAGCCCTATATGGGAAAAACTCAATCAGATTCTGATCTCAAGTTGTCAAGGACTTGACCTCATCCCTCCTAACAGATCCTACAGATCCACCTCAAGGTTTCCATACTTACATTGACAGGTACTATACTTCACCTGAATTAGCAGATGAATTATGGAAGATGAATAAGGTCACAACAGGTACAGTGCTGAACAATAGAAAAAATATGCCAGATTCCCTAAAGCCAAATCAAATTTTAAAAATATGAAAAAGGGGGATGTAATTAGTTTCAGAAAAGAAGAAAAACTGGCTGTAGTATGAAGAGATAAAAGAACTCTAACTCTTCTGAGTACTTATCATAAGGGAGACAAAAATGAAATGACGGCAGTACCTTCAAAGATGTGCATTTCAAAATTTATCATACAGAGGAGAATTGTTTTAGGAACAAAACAAACTCTCCAATCTTTATATTTAAAAAGAAAAATTATACACTCAGACTGGGGTTTGAACCCAGCACCTTTCTCACTCTAGACAAATGCTCTACCAAGTGAGCTATCTGAGAAACTCCAATCCAAATCAAATTTTTCTCTGGATTGGAGTTTCTCACAGAGCATTCGCCTAGAGTGCAAAAAGTCCTGGGTTCAAACCACAGTCTGAGCATATAATTTTTCTCTTCAAATATAATTTATTCATCATTGAGATGTGTGAAATGAATAATAAAAACACCTCCAATCTTTCTTTACATCATTCATAGAAAAATAAGAAGCCATCAGTAGAACCGTAACAGTTATGAAAAACTCTTCCTTATCTAGGTGTACTATTTACATTATTATTATTATTATTATTACTGGTATTATTTACTCATATTATTTATTCACATTGTTGTTATTATGAGTATTTTGTGAAGGAACAAGGCAATAACTTACTAATACAGAGTAATCAAAAGGTGTACAGTTAAACAAGCCAGTGAGACTTATGCCATTTTTGCAGTGACTTTTTTTACGTAAAATAATAAGACATCGTTTTGAAGCACATCAGTGATGGATATCAATAAAAACCAAGGTATATGTTGTTTTTATAAGTAGCATTTATTAACATTTGTATGAAATTAATTATTTTCAAAAATTTACTTTTTGCCCTCAGCCAAAAAAATTGTCCCCCGAGAAGGGTTAAGTATTTTCTGCTAAATGAAGGTCTCGAATTTCTTCATTTTTTTAAGTTGATACCCTATTAGTGATATTGAGAATCTCATTTCAGCTGGTTTAATCCATCCCTCCAGGCTAGTTGTCTGAATCCAGGTTTCTGTGGTATAGATTGATAGGCTTGTATGTATGGCATTAACATTGTAAAATTGTAATACAGTCTTTTTACTGACTTTATTTAAAGAGTTTTTATAGTAACTAGCATATGTTGACATCTTTGTAACTTCGTTTCTCGACCATCTGTATACTGGTATCAAACATTACAACATGTGTAGTTGCCATAAGATCCTATTGTTAATTACTATCTCAGCCCTGTGGTAATGTTTGACTTAGAATGCCATGATATTAGACTTCTTTATGGATATTGTTAAATTAAAGTTTTTGGCTATTTGACAGTTATTTTCCATATTTCAAATAACTACTTATACATCTGTGGTAATAGGGAATAAGTCATTAAGTAAGAAATTGCTAATTTTCAGAATACTTTTTAAACCAAGAAACAAGTATCTTTATAACTCAGAAAATATTACAGTTCTGGGTTACTAACTTCTTCATAGTGCACATAAGGCTTGAGATGATAACAGAACATTTTTTGTGCCAATTTTCAACCTAACTTATTCTTTTTACCTACACATACACACACAAACATATTTGTATGAATATTTCTAAAGGATGGAGGCAAGAAACAGCAAAACAGGTGTTGGAATGATGATGATGATCATCATCTTAAGGCACTTCAAAATTGAATATTCTGGCCTTCTCAATAATCTTCCTCCAGACTGTTCTATCTTCTGCCAATTTCAGGTTTGTCAGCCTAATCTTCTTCAAATCCTTCCAAACAACATCCTGCCATCTCATCTTAGGGGAATGAACATAGAAAGGTGAAAAGAGAAGGACTAAATGGATGACAGATGATTTTACATAAATCAGAAGGGAAAGATTAAGAAGATATGGGGAATACTGAATAAATACCTAAGTATTTAATATCATACTGCTGTTCTAAGATTTAAATTATACAGCAATACTAAACTGAAGACTACAAAATTTGTTTTCTTGTCTTCAGAGAATACATCAATGTGAAATATGAAAAAAATGCTTTTCCTAAATGGGTCATTATGTTATTAAAGGGTCTTAAAGAAATAGATGTTTTTCCCTACCTTTTTAGTTTGTCATACATTGTGATTTTCTTATAACAATACTAGTTCTTTTGATTTAAAAGTTTTGGCTTCAATTTTTAAATTCAAGTATAGGAAAAAAATTAATATAATTATGTCACAGGTGTGATACAAATTACCTCATTAACCTTTCTATCTTGGCCTCTGTGCACTACACGTACCTTCGAGTTATAATTTTCCATTGGCCTCTGTACATGATACCAACCCAAATGACAAGTTTGCTTTTGTGGCCAGAATTTTTAAGATATCTCAATTGTGCTAAAATGTCAATATAGACAGGAAACATAGATGCCAGAAAAAAAAAAAAAATATATATATATATATGCTAATTATTACTTTCTCAGAATACTTATAAATTTCTATTAATGATAATGAAAACTGAATTATGACTTGTATGTGTGGCACAGACGTAATTTTTCTCTGAAAACTGTGGAAAAGATATAAAATGAATAATTATAAATATACCTGAGCATTAGCTCAGGATAGGGATGTATGGAGAGCTTATGTCCATGCTGCCATGAACCTACGGGTTCGATAGTGCCAGTGAGTAAGTGAGTATTAATATACCTTCACAAATGTGTTGGGAAATGTATAACTGTATGTTTGATTATAAGCACAAGATGATGAATACAAACTTCAAAACAGTTATTAACCATGATGACTGTGGTGCAGTGATTGATTTGAACTCCTATAGTTCAGTTCTGGCTTCTATAGCACATTTGAGGGGGTTTATGTTGTATGGTGCGGTAAGAGGGGAGGGCGAGATGCAGGTACTACTAGCAACTACACTCAGTTTTGAAAATATAATATTTACTACACATTGATTTTTTTTTTATCTACTAGTTCTGTGTTAGTGAATACTTATGTTTTTCTCATATGTTTGGAGTGTTCATTATAGAATAGTGTTCTTTATATAACAATTTATATTATTATTAATAAGAAAAAGTTTTTTGCATGGCTACTACTTCCCTCCTCCACTCGACAATGTTCCCTCCTGCCACATGCCTTAAGATTCACCAAGACGGCTACAGTTACCAGAAATGGACTATACCTTGAAGCTGTTCCATGCATTTTCTGAAATATTTTTACTCAGATCAAAAATCAACATTTCAATCTCTCGAATAATATATAATATGGTGATATTTTCGATCTCCTAGAAGAATACCAATATATTTATATTTCATGTGTTGCCTACCTTTAGTCATAAAACACACTTAGTTTTAGTTTACCATGAGAGCTGGAAGATCTAGACATTTGAATGATACAGAAATTGGATAATTAGATGAATATGAAGTGATCTGGAGAATCTGAAATTGAGAAAAGTGACTAGTGATTCAAGTGGCATTAACAATATTACTACTGCAGAATCGTGATAAACAGGATATTAATTTTATATGGGAAAATATGGATAATTATGTGGACAAGAATAAGTTTCTTGTGGTGTTTCTGGACCCCAGAATAAATTCAAAATCTCAGTGAAATTGCAGAATGCTTCGAATTATATTTGAGTAGAGACATTGTGTTCAAGAAATAAACACATATGCTGAATAATACAAAAATTCTACAACAAACTTCTTTTCATTTTGTTTACCTGAATGATATTCTGCAGCCTGTCACTGTAAATTAAAACTTATATAATTTTAGGTTTGTTTATGCTGACAGGGATTTTTAAATACTGACTACTAAGCTTTATTTGGTCAGCCATGGTGGTCTAGTGGTTACATTCCTTGCCTCTATTCCAGAGGGTCACAGTTTCAAACCCAGCCAAGGTCAATGGATTTTTAGGATTGAAAAATCCAAGGGATAAGTCCTCTGGGAGGGACTTTAAGCTGTGGGTCTCAAGTCATAAGAGTTTCACTCAGGTAAAAGAACAGCAAGCCGGAATAAAAGGCCTCTATGAGCAATTCCATGTCATCAGTCACCTTCTTAACCTCACCAGTTCTGATTTTGATCAAATTCATTACGAAGGATACATATGACAAGATAAGCAATTATGCCAATTTTAAAATTTTTATTTACAAAATTGTCCAAGATAGACATAAAAAAAAAATGTTTACAAAAAATGACACATACATACTTACAAATGGCGAGTGTACAACCAGAGTGAACTAAGTGCCATTTTTTTAAAAATTGCCTATCTTCGCGCCATATGTAAATGATTTTAATGTACTGCCAACCACTGCATCGAATAAACAAATTATTGACTCATGGAACCGCTAGTGGTAAATTTCATTCTGCCAGACTACTAGTGGAGATATCTGTGGTCAAGGGAAGTGAACCAAGTGCACGGGAAAGTCTCTTATTGTGTATGTAATACCGTGTAAAAAAAATTAATAGTGGTAAAAAATATAAGTAGTCTGTCAGACTTTTCATCATTCTCTGATGAAGATTACTTTCCTGATGCTGAGGGGGGTATGTAAAACATCATTTCTAAAGAAATATAATAGATTATTAATTAATAAATTTTGATTATAGGTTATGTGAATTCATAAAATTGTGATCAAGCATAGTGAACTATGTCACATAGATTGTTTTCCTTACCTCATACAATGCTGTCATCTGTTAGCAGCGATATCAGTTATGCATTCCCCTTTTCGTATGTATCAGTGACTAAAAAACTAACCAGCCTTCTACATAATTCAGTATGGTCGAATTTAATGATGTTATATTCCGACCGAGAAATAGTGTATATTTGCACGAAACAGAAATTACACGGGGCTAATACTTGTTATTTAAAATAAGTTATAGCAATAAATACATTAATTATTTATATTGCAATAATATTTCCACATAAGACTAATATCCTAACAATATTTTTAAAAATTTATTTTCAGATTCGTCATCTGATAGCCACGATAGTAATTCACCAGTCATAAAAAAACGTAGGAAAGCAAAGCCTGACATATGGAAAAAGAACATTCGAAAAAAGAAGCAAAATTCAGGAAAAGCATATATGAATACACGTGGATTAGAAATTCCTAAAAAAATTGTTTGCGAGGACTTTGACTGCAACTGTCGCTGGAAATATGGAGACAAAATTACTTTTGAACAGCGGAAAAATAATTTTGATACGTTCTATAGCAATTCTTCCTCGGAAACACAAACAGCCATACTAGCAAAATCTGTTAAAGTAATTTCAATTAAATGTAAAAGAAAAGAGGAAGACAGTCGGAAAGGCCAGTCAAGAGAATATTAATTGCATGTAGATTCTGAGGATGTTTGTGTATGTAAAGCTAAGTTTATGAATACACTGAGAGTTGACAGCGCAAGAATTCATCATGCCTTGATAAAATTCAATTCAGGCACTTTGGAAGACAAATGGGGAAAACATATCCCCAGAAATGCTACTACAGACGAAACAATTGCTCGCATTCATCGTCATATTCCATGTTATTCAAGTCACTATGAACGGAATAGAGTCCCTAATTTGAATTATCTACCATGCGACCTGAATCTCAGAAAAATGTATTGTTGTGTATTAAATAGCATCTGTAATGAAAAAATGTAACCTTATATTAAAAATAGTATATGAATATTATTATTAAAAATTAATATTCCATAATTTTATATTAATTTTGAACAATACCTCAACGGAACACTCATGAATATTATAAAAGTTTATTATTATTATTATTAATAATAATAATAATAATAATAATAATAATAATAATAATAATAATATAGGCCTATTGTTGAACTAGTGAAAATCTGGAAACAATATTGTTAATAAAATATGTACAAACTTTACTAGAAGGTAACAAAATATAATGAAAAATATTTTAAAAAATAAAATTATTATTTATAATGAATTTCGATTTATTGCATCCCTGATAATCACTAAAAGATCAGAGTGTGTTCAACTAAAGTGAACTATTATCAACTACATGCGGTACTTCATTCCGCCAAACTGAACTATGTGATTACTGTAGCAAAAGTAATTTTCATATATATTAAAGTGGAATATATTGGTCATGTGTATTTTCCATCATTTAGAAAAGACAAAATATTTGCCTTTTAAAGTATCAGGTCATTATCTTTTGCGGTTACGATGTGATGAAGTTTCAAACTTAATTATCTTATCATATTTAAAGAGAAAAATTATACGCTCAGACCGGGACTTGAACCCGGGACCCTTGGTTTTCTAGTCCAAGTGCTCTACCATTTGAGCTACCTGAGCAAGTACCAATCTAAACGCAAATCTTTCTCTATATACGTTGAAATTCCCGCCCACCAAATGCTTTGAAGCCTTTGCTTCTATCTTTGCAAATGGCGGCTCCTATATTAAGAAGACATATTTGGGAATTATACATCACATTATAAATGCCAGTATGGCTATTTTCAATGTTAACCCGGTCTGAGCGTATAATTTTTCTCTTTAAATATGATTTTATCCATCATTGAGATGTATGAAATTAATAATAAAAACATTGATTAATTATCTTATACTGAAAAATTAACAATATGTCACTTAGTTCACTCTGGTTGTACACTCGCCAAATGGCTGTAACTTTTCCCTTAATTGTAGTAGAATGAAAATTCAAACATCATTAAAAAGCTAAAGAATGGAGCTTTCTTTTCATATCATACATGACCTTCTTACAACATTACAGTTTCAAGGTCATTCAATGTGAATTTTGACCTTAAAAATCTCAAAACATGCCATCTCAAAAAATTAGGAAAAAAGTATATTTTATTGTTACAACATTCTTCTACCAATGTACCAAATATTAGACTGGAACTGCAATGGCAAGGCAGTGCAGAATTAATGGGAGTGCCATCCTGCATAGGTATGGCTCAGAGACAACATGAATGAGATTGATGAAATTATATATAAATTATGGACTTCAACTGATCGTACAACACTTATGACAGTCTGTAACACTGTAGAAGAATTCCTTGGACCTTCGAAGCAAAACTGATAATACTTTTGCCACATTCTTTCATATCTATTCAGCAGTCACACTTTCTGTCAACTCTGAAAGAAAATCTTCATGTTAACCACCAGCGTATGGTGATTTTGCCAAGAATTATTATTTAGTACTGCAGGATGCTGTCCAAGGTTACCATTGGAACAATTCCCAAGCTACTATTCACCCATTTGTTGTACACTATAAAAGTTCACACACACTTCAGTTAGGTCATATTTCTTTTGTAGTCTTCTCAGAATGTCTTAAGCATGGCATTGTCAGTGTTCACCTTTTTCAGAGTCAATTGTTTCAGTTTGTATCATTACATTTTGACAAGAAAGTTGAACATATCTATTATTTCTCAAATGGTGTAGCTTCACAGGATAATGGGGGAAAAAAATCTGTTAATTTGTGCCATCATGATGAAGAGTTTGTACCAGGTGAGTGGCATTTTTTTTGCCTCTTCTCATGGAAAGGGGCCATGTGATGGTGTAGCATGCACCATTAAGAGATTAGCTGCACATGCCAGCCTTCAGCATTCTTACAATGACCAAATTATGACACCACAACAATTGTATGATAGACTTCTAAAAACATTCCTTCTTGCCATTTTAAGTACAGCACGGACAAAGACAATGAGAATCACAGGGAGTTCCTTAAGAAATGTCATAATAGTGCTCGACCTATTCCTGGTACTCAAAAACTTCACTGTGTAATACCAGTAAGCCATACAACTGTTAAAAATCAAGATTTTACATACAAAGTTGAACCAGTCTTGCTAATCGATACTTTTAAAATTCATTTTATATTATAAATATTGCAGTCTTGCTAAATCCAACAGAATTGAATCTGGTGAACATTTGTGGCTATGTTGTTGTGTATGATAACCAATGGTGGGGGTGTGTTTTGGATGTTAACACTCTTACAGAACAAGTTAAGATAAGTTTTCTGCACCCACATGGACCATCATTATATTCACATACCCACAAATGCCAAATATATTACAAGTGACCAAAGTAGCAATTATCACAAAGGTTGACCTACAAACTGCAACAGGTCAAACATATTTCATGGAGCAAAGCAAAATGGAGATGGTCACCTACAAGATGGCATTATTTCCTAAAGTTTGAAACATTAGAAAAATTATATCAGTAACCGTGTGCATCACTTGCAAGTGTACTGTTACACTTCTTGTAATTGTGCAAGTGAAACATTTGGCAGTAGCATGTATAAGCTGCAGTACAATTGAACCCATTAGTATAATCTGTAAAACATATTGAAAAATTATTGTAGGCCTATATATTATGCATCTGTAAAACAAAATATTATTGTACATATATGTCAGTACCTGAAATACATTACATATACTCCAGTTAATCTTGCACTGCCTTGCCATTGAAGTGCCAGTCTAATATTAGGTACATGAATATAAGAACGTTGTAACAACAATTTTTTTCATAATTTTTTGAGATTTTCAAGGTCGAAAGTCATAGTGAATGACCTTGAAACTGTAATCTGCAGTAAGGTCATGTTGGGTATCAAAAGAAAGCTCTCTTCTTTAGGTGTTTAATGGCATTTGAATTTCCATTCTACTCAAATTAGGGGAAATGATGCTGCCACTTGTATGTGCGTATGTATGTATGTGTGCATGTCTGTATAAACAGACAGTCGAAGATAAAGATAGAGTGATAAGCAATTTACAGACAAAAGTGGATGACTTAGAGCAGTATCTGAGACGACAATGTTTACATGTTTTCGGGGTTGAAGAAGTGGCCGGGGAGGACACTGATATTAAGTCAATTGAAATAGCCCAGAAAATCGGTGTGGATCTCTCTATTACTGACATTGACAGGCGCCATCGTGTTGGTGTACAAAGGGAAGATAGGCCGCACCCTATTATAATAACATTTATCAGTTACTGTAAAAGAAGAGAGATGTTCGTAAATAAGAAACATCTTAAGGGATCGGGCATAACAATCCGAGAAGATCTAACAAGAATGCGCCACCAACTATTGAAAGACACTATTGATAAGTTTGGTGTACACAATGTCTGGACATTGGACGGTGTTATATTTGCTAAAGTTGGTGAATCAAAAAAGCGTATCACAAGTGCTAGTGACCTATGTTAATTTAAGCCTTTAGCATATTATAGGTATGTTTTTTTAATATCATATAATTTAAAAACCATTTAATTATTCTATTTCTTATTTTTAATATACATCAATTTTTTTCCAATAATTCTTAAATTAATAATTAAGCTATAGCAATTTCTCTAGGCTAATTAGGTTAACATTTATTTTATTTGCTTAGAATAGTCCAATTGATTTTATTATTACTAATATTTATTTTTGTCTGCTCCTAAGAGTGTGTTAATTCAGTTAAAATTTTCATTATTTGCAAAAGTTGGTACGATTGATCTTCCGAGTTTAGTCAAATATTTGCAGTCCCTGAACTACTTTCAACATGACCATCCCCCAGATAAGTTCCTACCCATTCTTCAAACGACAATGTCAATGAACCCTCACATTCTTCACATATATTTAGTAAAGCAGTATTTGTAGTATCTGTATTTTGTCCTGTCCTCAAGCCTGATTGGTATTGATCTAAAAGATCGTGCTCAGTTAGGTAGTCTGTCAGTTGTTTATGGACTAATCATTCCAAAGCTTTTGAAAGGGTAGGTAAAATACTAATGGGTTGAAAACCTTTAAGAGTTAAGGGTGTTTTTACTTTCGGGAGTGGGCGTACAATTGCTTCCTTCCATAATGTGGAATGTATAGAGGTTTGTAGTGAGGAGTTGAAAATATAAGTTATGGTATAACTGGACATAACTTTGATTATTTTGTTAAGTAGAGTGATATTTATATGTTCAGTACCTTCTGCTTTTGTTTTTATTCGTTTGAGAGTTTTCTTTATGTCATTTTCTGTAAGATATGAGAAATGGAAATGTTCTCTGTCCGGTGGATTTGTCAATAGTAGTTCACTTATTGTCTGTGTTTTGTCTTTAGGAGTAAAGAATGAGGTTGTAAAATGGTTATTGAGTGTGTCCAGGGAAACAGGTAGTTTTTCTACCTGTGTGTCTTTCCTTCCTACACCCATTTTATTTAGATTTTTCCAAATGTCTGGGTTATTGTTATTAGGTTCAATAAGGCTGTATAGATGTCTAAGTTGAAATGATTATTGATCCCTCATTATATATTTAATTATTATAATTTAATTATGGGAATAAACATAATAATTTTAGATAGAATATACATTTATATTAAGTTCTGTAGTCCAACATACAAAATTTGGTTCACATGAGAACAGAAGTTCAAAACAGCACACACAATGTTAGAAGGGGCAGATTAGTTGCAGTTTCTATTCAAAGGAATGCGTAGAGGCAATAAAAAGAAAAGTAGCAAGATAAAGGGAAGAAATTTGAGGGTAGCCTGCAAATATAAAGTTTATGGTCTTTTGGAAAACCATCTATAAAGGGTGCCGAAGCTTCAAATGTCTCTTGCCGCCCTAATGAGGTAAACAAGGTCCTGAGAAAGAGGTCAAGCTAGAAGTCTTGGGAAACAAACAACCTCCTGTGAATGTTGTCATGATGTCAAATTTGTAGGCGTGAATGATGTAGCCAATGAGTATGTGATATTCAGATTAATAATGTGTAAACCAATTGAATTTGTGTTAGAAATAAAAAGTTACCGCCCTACAGATTCTCGGAAATGATGCGGGTAGGTGCCTAAGTCAAAATTATTAGAACAGTCTCACTCTTGCCTGTCGGTGAGATAGAAGTCGCCTTTGGCGAGACAGAACAGTCGCAGTCTTGCTTTTGGCAAGATATACATTTCTTCCGAATCTTTTACTTGATTTTCTACTTGTTTTGCCTAAGAGTAGGCAATTTATATCATTAATTGATCTAAATTGTGAGATACTGTACAAGTCTATCCCAATTAAGTGAGAATAGTTAGGGAGGTCACTTAGGTCATAATAAATAAGATTACGGAGAATATACTCAGTTCCCGTTCGAAATAAAGTTTGTGCAACTTAATACGGTCCTAAGTTGCTAGAGATCGTGAATTTTAACGATCGCTCCAAGTTACATATTTATTTCATGAATCTCAAGGGCGTTAATTTAAAGTGAATTGACAGATGTCATGTGAACATATAATTCTAACGAGTTGTGTACCAGTTAATTACACAATTATAAAATAAAATTTCTACGAAAAGTAACTGTCTTTGTGTTGTACAAGTTATTATAAAAAATACTGATCGTAGTTGCCCTCCAAGTTAATCGTGATTGTCCCCTGAGAACTCATAGCTCCACCGACATACCCCCAGTTAGACCCGTTGCAAAGTTTTGGGACTTTCTGATAGTTTGAGTAGTCTTGTTACGTAACTGTTTATAGTGATTGAGAATTATGTCAGTTTTGTCGAATCTATATTTCCAATATGCTTCGTCTCTTACAGTCATCAAGTTACGAATGTTAGCAGCCATCCAGGGAGCAGCTTCAATTTCCTTATTGAGTTTAGCGCTTGTATGATATATACAACAACAGTAATTGTAATAGGGTATGGTCTCAAAAAGTAGACATCTGAATGTCGAGATAAATTTGGTTTTAATATGAAGCTTTAGGAACGATCCGAAGATGAAAAACAATGAAAAAAATTTGCGGACCATCCAGAACCAAAGCTGTAATATAACAATTTTATAAAGCAGTTTTCCTTATATTATCTGAAGGAAGTGGCTGGCCGATGTGTTCGTGACCGTCAGATTCGATATTCAGATGTTTAGAGTCAAAGGGTGAAAAACATGGGTGTGTCTCCTTTCATAAAATGCAAAAATAAGAATAAATATTTTATGGTAACAAAAGTGGCACTGCTGTATTTCCAATTTTTACATACCAAAGAGTTTGAAATTTAATAAAAAGTCACATCTTCACTGCATAGCGTGTTCTTAAGAAAAAAATGGTTAATCTGAAAACTGAACTGATGCGATAATCGCTACCGTCATTCATACATTATTTCTCGAAAATGGAACAATGGCAAATGTAGCTAGCTTGCAAATGCTTCAATAAATAGATGCCACTTATTATAACATAATCTTTGAAATTTGTAATATAATTGGTGATTCGGATACATGTATAAAAAACACCTCAAGCTCACCTAACGTATTGTAATTTCTCAGGACCTTTGAAAGTAATAAATAGAATGGCTTTAGACATTATTAAATTACAGGTGTGTAAATAAATTATACTATATGTTTATGAAACGAAAAGCTAACCAGTAACCTAATTATGTATAAGAGAACTATTACTCTAACGTAATTTTCTTTAGTGATGGCCCACAGATTGTCTTGTGTTTTATCGTTTGTTTGGAGTTCCCAAGCTTCATTTCAACAAATTTGTATCGCAAAGGGGATGTCTCGTACTGTAAACTAGTGAAACGTGTATTTTGTAGCGCTTATAAAATGTGATTTTACTGCTTTGTTTTTGGATGGTCCACAATTTTTTTTTTTGTGTTTTCATGTTTAGTGGTCCTAAGTTCCATTTTAAAACCAAATTATCTCGAAATTTGGATGTTCATTTTTTGCGCCATAACCATTGAATATTGTTAGAAATCTCTTCTGTTGAGTCACTTAACATGGAATGACCCTATTATTAAAATTTTCCTAATTGTAATTCAACATGATACAAACGGAATTTTTTTAAAACAAGGTCTAAAATGTAATCACATCTCTAACACCTTAAATAGGGTTTCAGGTATCATGATGAAAACACTGTTTAAAATCACAACCGTCGTCAAACCTTGTTTTCATAACTGACCTAGAATATATGCAAAAAAAGCAAGCAATAATATCTTCTTCCTCAAATACAGAATCTACTTTTGCACTATTATTTCCTTAAATTAACTTAATGGCACTATCAAACCAAAAGATTCATGAGCGCACAGTTGAATAAACTCTCAATAAACCCTATCTTGAGCTTTTTCCCATCGTTCCTTTATAATTCACCTTCCTCAAATTATAATTAACGTTACTCTCCCACCTCATTAGTGTCCTTCCTACTAAGCACTTTCCATATTTTTTCTCACTAAAGCTTTCCATTTATGCCAAAAGTCCTACTCATTGCAGTTTATGAGAATTAATTGTTTTTGGTTTTCTTACTACCTTCCATGCCCCACTATTATTTCCCATTCATGCCACAAGTCCCACTCATTGCAGTTCATGAGAATTAACTGTTTTCATTTAATTTGGTTCCCTAAAAATATGAAGCTCAGCATTATGCACATTCCTCCATTCACCTGTCTGTTCTTCTCTGTTTAGTCCAAAAATTTTCTTAATCACATGATTCTCAAATATGAATTGCACAACCGAAGTCTAAACTATGACAACAATTTTCCTTTTTTTTTTCATAATTAGTATAAAATTAACTGAAAATCCACCGAAATCATTATAAAACCATGGTCATGATTCAGACATTTGTTCTTACAACAAATAGCTGTAGATTTTCAGTTATGGTTGTCATGAAAACATTAAAAAATTGTATAACAGGGGCCATGGTTTAGACTTTGGCTGTGAAATCATCTCATATACTCGCTCTACTCTTAACCCCTCAGCGTGGTTTGCTATACTTATATGAGACTTGTTTCCTCCCTTCTGTGCGGTCATTTAAAAGTCCGTGCATACCCCCGTGCAGTAGCATTTTAAACTCTATTCACCCAATAACTTATTTTAGATACATATTAAATTCTGGTTAATACAATATAAACAATGAATGACCATTCTATTTTATATTGTTCTACCCAAGGGCAAGTCTTTCACTCCAATCATAGTATTTTTGTTCTATGATTTGCACCTTTACTAGGTGTGGTAGCTTCCCATTGCTTTACACACTGGTGAATGATGATGCCCCGGATGATTTTCGGGTACCGTTGGCCCCTAAAGCATCCTGACATTTGTCATATAGGTCAGGAAAAACCCAGAAGAATCCTCACCCAGGAAATCTGTCATGACCGGGAATCAAATCCCGGCCAGCTGCATGACAAGGCAGCACACAATTCATATGTTTTAACAATAAAGTTGGCAGTTTTAAGTGGAGGGTATTGTTTGCCCCTTCCATAACCATAACGATTCAACAATTACAACATCTTGATTTGGAAGGTAGAGAGATTGGAATTTATTATTTTTATTAAAATATTCAATGAAAGGGAAAATTTTGGAAAAAAAATTGAAGGGCATTGAAAACTAACTTGATTTGCAATTGCCTTAAAATTAATGGCGCCATCGAACTACAACTCAAAAGTCTCTGTAATGCATAATAACACGCATTTCCAGAATTGAGCCTATGTTTAATTTTCTTGTGCATCTCATTCCTGTTTGTGATTATTGTTCCTAGGTATTTGAATTTAGCCACTTCCTCATAATTTCACTCATTTGTCATTAGCTGTTAATTTCCATTACATAATGTATTTCTGTGTGTGACCATATATTTAGTTTTATTGATTTTTACTTCCAGTCCCAATTTCTTAGTGTTACTCAGTATTGTGTGCATGTTGGCCTTTAGTATCTCCTCGCTATCGCCCAATAGTACATCATCACATAAACTAACAGCTTATTTATACTATTGAGTTGTAGGCCTTCTTCATCCTCTAAAAATTTGATGGCATGCTCTAGTACAAAATTAGATAGAGAGGATTTCAAAAGTGTCCAAAAACTGTTTGTCAACACGCACCCTACTCTTTGTGCCAATTAGACACATTCGTTTAAGTCTAACTAACTTTTTAGGAATTCCGAACTCTAGCAGGATACTATATAACTTTTCCCTCTTGAATTGTATGCCTTTTTGAAGTCTATGTATAATAGTTGATGTACAGTACCATTATACAGGGCAAGTCAAAATGTTGTGCAGGTTTTCAGAAATTTATTATGTGAAATGTAATGAACATATATAATATCGTGAGACATATTGTATGAAAGGTAAACTCTCAAAGTTTAGTTGTCCACTTCTAAAGTTCCGCGTTCACCCCGCAAGATGTCAACAGCAGAGCAGTAAAGGAAAATGGCGTTGACTGGGGATCAGAAGTCTTTCTGTGTGCTTGATTACCATGTAAACAACTCTGTGACTAGTGTTCAACGACATTTGCGTACCAGATACGATAAAGACCCGCCGGATGGGAGATCCATTCGTAAGTGGTACACACAATTTAGGGATTCAGGCTGTATCTGTAAACGAAAATCGACTGGCCGTCCGTCGACGAGTGAAGAGACAGTCGAACGCGTTCGCACATGCTTCGTGCGGAGTCCACAGAAATCCACCTACCGGGGAGCGACAGAACTTCAACTACCACAAAAAAACTGTATGGCGGATTCTCCGGAAACGTTTACAGATGAAACCCTACCACTTGCAACTGGTTCAAGCCTTAAAACCCGCCGATTATGCTTTGCGAGCGTCCTTCTGTGTTGATTTTCTCGCATTAATGGAAGAGAATGAGTTCCATGAGAGGGTAGTTTACAGTGATGAAGCTACTTTCCACCTTTCAGGAAAAGTGAATAGACACAATGTAAGGATTTGGGGAACTGGTAACCCCCATGCAACTCTGGAACAACAACGCGATTCTCCGAAAGTGAATGTCTTTTGTGCCATTTCCCATGCAAAGGTTTATGGGCCCTTTTTCTTTCATGAACGTACTGTGAACGGACATGTTTTCCTTGATATGCTACAACAATGGCTCCTTCCGCAGCTTGAAGCGGATAGTCCAGATTTCATTCTGCAGTTGGATGGTGCCCCTCCACATTACCATGGCAGTGTTCGAGACCATTTGAATACGGCTTTACCACAACGCTGGATAGGCCGTGCATCTCAGGGTGATCAACAACTCATTCATTGGCCACCTCGTTCACCAGATCTAACCCCGTGTGATTTCTTCATGTGGGGTCTTGTAAAGGATCATGTTTACGTACCACCACTTCCAACAACACTGCATGAACTGCGTGCCCGCATCACAGCAGCCATTGCTGATATCGACCCCGGACTGCTACAGAAAGTTTGGCAGGAGATTGAATATCGGCTTGACATCTGTCGTGTAACAAAAGGCGCTCACATAGAACATCTGTGAATATTTAAAAAAAACTTTGAGAGTTTACCTTTCATACAATATGTCTCACAATATTATATGTTCATTACATTTCACATAATAAATTTCTGAAAACCTGCACAACATTTTGACTTGCCCTGTATTCCCATTTCTTTTCTAAAATCTGTCTTAAGCTAAAAATCTGATCGAACATGGAGGTCATGGTCACGCGTACATAACCTCTCCATACATTGCTATTCCAAATAATGTTTTCCAATTATTCCTGTGTAATTTATAATAATATCCTCAACTCGTGTCCAACTCAGGGTCGGGTCGAGGGATGAGATGAGATTGAAGCCCCTATATATAGAGTCTGTGAGTGACAAGGGTGCAGCCAACCACACCTGACGCATCATCACAGGGGCAGATGAACCAAATAAAAGGAAATGGATGTGATGAGTAGAGTCCAGATGTAAGGCACTTAAAACATTCAAAATAGGCAGGCAAAAGTGCACTAAAAATCATTCATATAGGCAATAAAATTCAAAATAGGCTCTTACAAAAAATGGACAACATACATTTTTACAGCCTTATGTAAAGAATATAAACATATGCTATGAATAGCATACGAAGATATCAGAGATGATTTTGAACTTATATTTTGCAGTGTGTACATGTTGCAAAACATGACACTATTTCAGCAATTCACTGAAATTTTACACACTTTACAAAACAATATTTCCGCACCAAATTCTTTCATGAAATTGGTCAGTTTGTCTTTTACTGTTGTCCATTCTTTAGGTATCGTAAAAAAACTGTTCTAAAGGTAAAAAAAATAAATAAAAAATAAGCCACATATACTTGTCTCACCACTTTGTCCTTGAAGCATCAGTCTGTGAATGAGGACTACAGACTGTATTCAGTGTTACCAACATCAAAAATAATATTGCCAGTCACTTAAAGGATTCAGCACCAGGTGTGAGACAGAGAAAGAAAGCTTGAGCCATCTACCCTCTTTGTCACTCAGCAATATTTGTATTGAAAAGAAGCAAAGCTGTACTATAGAACTGTCTCCAAGCCTTAGAGCAGGAGTATAATACATTGGGCCATAGCGTAGGGCTATTTTGCTTAACGGGAATGCATAAGGAGGAAAAATACAATATTTGCCTAATGGGAGTGCATTGAGAGGAAAACCATCTACCTGCTGGGTTATTGGCTTATTGCCACCCTTGTCCTTAAATATTCTAAGAGAATTATAAAAATAACACTTGAAAATTTCTATGAAATGATATGTGTCTTGAAGTTAGTCTATTTCAAATTATTTATTTTAAATACTACGATAATTTTGAGAAAAAATGGCAAATAGGCATTTATTGGCATTATATGCTAAAATAGGCATTTATAGGCAAAATGAACTTCATGGAAAACAACTCTAAGGTCGTTGGTTTGAACTTATAAGAAGTCACTTCTACAATATCTATAATAAATAACTATAGGCATTTTCCCCAACATCCGGTCTCTAGTGATGAGTATGGAGAAATGGTGGAATGAAATTGTGGCAGGAGAAAACCCCGAGAAAATCCTACCCAAGCTCCATTTTGTCTGCGTCGAAACAAGTATGGAGTGACTGTGACTCGATCTCAGGACCCCAGCAGTGAGAGTCCTGTATTATTTACCTCCCTCAAATCCTGGTTAATATTATTCTTACACCTCATGGCTATCCCTCTCTATAGGGCATTTTGCTTCTAGTTTTCCTGTGAGAAGTTTCCATGTTCCTATATAATTTCCTATTCATGCCACTTGCCCTACCCATAGCAGCCTACAAGACTTGGGACTATTCTATTACATCTGGATTTCATAAATATCACATTTCTCAATGTTATGTTCGTCTTGCTCCCAAGTTATACCTTAATTTCCTATTAGATCTCTCACTGAGGTGATGCATCTTGTTGACATGTTGGTAAATAATCATAAGCATTGGTAAATGAAACAAATAACAAATGAAAGGGTTAAGAAAATATTAATTATTGTATCTGTGGTCTCGAGGTAGAATGTGGTCTTGTCATGCAGTGGGCTTTGAAGCCCAAACGGTCCACGGACATTATCTGGCCTTCATCATCATCATTACCATCATTATCATCCCCCTGTATGGGAAGCTACCACACCTATAATTCCCTAATAAAGCTGCAATCATAGGATGAAAATTCTATGATTACAGTGAAAGACCTGTATTTAATTGTAGATGGAGAATTCCTTATACTTTCATCTAGATGTAAGGTAAATGCATGCATATTTAAATTGATAAAGGTTTAATTATAATTTATAATTCTAAACTTTGTCTATTTATCCTTCATTCATATATTTAAATTAAAAAAAGATTTTCATAATTCCACACATCACATTTACTAAGTATTAATTTTTAAAAGTTGGAGAATCTAAAAGTATGTTACTTCAAATTAATTTAAATAAAATATATTAAACTTGGAGAGATAACCTTTCACATTAAAATTTAGATAGATCATCGGTTGGTTAATGTCTTTGACATCGTCCGATTCCCAATAGTCAATTTAGTCGGTCCATCCAATCTCCTGGTTGTAGATATTTCTCCTTAATGTATAAATATATTCCCTGACTCCAGGAGGTTTTAGGTCTTCCTCTGCCTCGTTAAAATTTTATTTGTGAAATAAATTAATTATATAATTACAGAAATTGATTCTTGTTGAATGGATTACCTTGGTTAAAAAACTCCCTCTAAGGGGCACCTGTGTTGAAAGTATGCAGTACATACATACATTACTATTATTGCTATTATTATTATTATTATTATCATTACTATTTTTATTATAATTACCATTATTATCATAATTAATATTATTAGTCCCGTTGGGGTCAGGATTTTTAAACTGACCCAAACCCTCTGGCGGCACTATGGCCCTGGGGTCTACTCAGCCTCTAACGGAAATGAGTACCAGACACTTGTTCTGGGGGTAAAGGCGGCTGTCACGCAGGTCTGACAACCCGGCTGACATAAAGTGCCGATTGTCTAGAAAAAGTGGGAGCCTTAACCTCCTACTACCCCAAGGGCCTCCGGGTCTGTTGTGGGATCACTTTACTTTACTTACTATTATCCTTTTATTATATTTTTTTTCATAATTCTACACATCAAATTCATCACGTAAAATTTTTATAGAAGTTGGAAAATGTCAAACTAATTTACTTGAAATCCATAAAGTTTCTTCTTCTGATACATGTGATTTGTGTATACACACAAGCCATGTCTGTTATAAAAGAAAAGTTAGTTATGAGACCACACAGTGAGACATTTTACAGATATTTCTTTTTGGCAAAACGAAGGGTCTGGCTGAAGAGAAAAAAAATACAAAAGGATCTCGTTTCACTTACAAGTAGTCAACTCACTCCATATGCCTGTCGTAAATTATCATAACATGAACAGGATTTTCCTTACCAGGGCAACAGAAAATAAGTTTTCCAGCATGTTTAACAAACTCGTTATAGGCTTTGGAAATCAGAGATGTACCAAAGCGTAAAGACATGGCAATCTGCATTTGGATATTTAAATGTCCAGATGTTCTAATATGTCCTTCTGCATCTGGGAAGGGAACACCATGTTTAAATACCCATGCCGATGAGTTAAAGTAAGGTACCATGCTTCACATTCATATAACAAAATTGGAAGAAAGTCACTATATATAAGCTATTTTTTGTTTAACTTGTTTTAGACATTTTAGGATGACAAGAATCCTTGAAATTATAAACTGCCAGAGTTTAGTCTGTGATTAATATCTTTCTATATTTATACTGGTTACCATTGCTCATCATAATCATATATGACACTACAGTCCAAAATGGGCCTTGGCCTTCATAATTCTTGACCTCACTATTCATTGATTTTATCTCCAAATTTTTACATTGAAGCAAAGAATACCATCCTCCTTTATGGCATCCATTCATCATCTTTGTGGTTTTCCAATGCTTCACTTCCCAAACATTATTCTTAGTCATTTTTGTGATAATATTGTCTTCCAACCTTTGAATATGTCCCATTGTGTCTATTAAATTTAACAATTGTAGCCACATCTGGTTCCCTATATGTTTCATACAAACCTCTGTTATATCTAAACCTTCAAATACCATAGTCATTTAGGGATCCAAATATTCTTCTAAGTATCTTCCTTTCAAAAGAATTTTTATTGTTTTCTATTTTCTTGGCCTTAACCCATATTTCACATCCATATATAAGAATGGTCAAATTACAGATTTATACAGACATATCTATCTTGGTTTCATGAGGAATGTGCCGACATTGTAAAGAAAAGAAAGCAAGCAAAAATGAAATGTTTACATGAGCCAAATGAGGTAAATTTGTAGCAATTGGGTAGTGTTAGATGGGAAACCACAAGGTTACTAAAGAGTAAAATGAGGGAATATTTGAGAGAGAAGATTAATGATCTTGAAACGAATGCAAAAAATAGGAACATCAGAGAATTCTATCAGGGAATTAAGATAGAGAAGAAAGGGTATCAGGCTAAAACAAACATAATTCGGAATGAAAATGGGGATATGATTTCAGATTCCAGGAGTAAATTAAATAGATGGAAAAGTTACTTTAATCAACTATTAAATATACATACAGAACAGGATATTGAAGAGGATAATTTACAGACAGCAGAAATGCTAATCGTAGAACCAAGTACATTAGAGGTTGAAATGGTGATAGAAAAATTGAAGCTGTATAAAGCATCAGGTTCAGATGAGATCCCAGCAGAACTGATAAAATCAGGGGGAGAAAAATTGATGGACAAGATACGCCACTTGCTTAACATGATTTGGGATAAGCTCTTCCAGATGAATGGAAAGAATTGATTATCGTACCAATTTATAAGAAAGATAAAACTGATTGCAACAACTATTGGAGCATCTCATTACTTTCAACTTCGTACAAAATTCTAACAAATATATTAGTAAGCAGACTTACTCCTTATATTGATGACATTCTAGGAGATCATCAACGTGGATTTAGAACAAGCAGGTCTACAACAGATCAGATTTTTAGCTTAAGACAGATTTTAGAAAAGATATGGGAATATAATTGTCTGTACATCAACTATACGTAGACTTCAAAAAGGCATACAATTCAATAAAGAAGGAGAAGTTATATAGTATCCTGCTGGAGTTTGGAATTCCTAAAAAGTAAGTTAGACTTACACTAATGAGTCTAAATGGCACAACGAGTAGGGTGTATAGCAGGATTTTAATATCATAATAAATATGAAAGTTAAAGTAAATAATTTTATACTTAAAATTCTTTTAATATTTAAATATAACTTAAATAAAGAAAAACATATAAATAATTCATTGTTGAATAAAAATGTCTCAGTAACAATTAAAGAAATTGTATTACATAACAGTCTTTCTAAATAATGCTTTTAAAATTGTTTTAAGTCATTGTTGTCAGAATTATAAAGCTTTCTGTTTTAACTGTAATAAGAACACCTGCTTAACTTAATATTTTTAAATAAAAGTATACTAAACTCTGATTGGATGTTAAAATAATTAACTTTTTGATTTAACAAATCAAATTTAAACATTATATTAACCAATAGAATTTAAAATTACTATCATGTGATGTAACAATGTTCTTTAAATTTATAAAAGAATTACCTAGTCATTCTGCATACAACTTTCAACAAACATAGAAGCAATAAGAGTTCTCCTGTTAAAAAGTGATATTCAATACAAGAAGAATAGTTGATTCAAGAAAACAAAATAATTTATTTTAATTGACAGTGAAGAATAATACCACTTAAATTTACTTAATCTGCTGGGAACCTACAAAATGAATAAATTTATAACTATTTCTACAAGAATCAGTTATTAGTGATTTTTAAAGTGTTTTCCTATCCTGTGTACCAACTTTCAACCTTGAGAAGAGATTCCAGCTCTACCGAAAATAAAACCCAACCTGAACCAGTAATTCTTTTTGGGACACCAATCCTTCAAAATGTTACTATAACATCGGGCATGAAGAGAGTTAGCTGCTTCAAAACATCACCACAACATGGGAAAAGAATGTCTTCTTCAGGTGCGTATAGGTAAACAGTTTTCAGATACTTTTGAAATCCATAATGGGGTTGAAGCAAGGAGATGCACTATCTCCTCTACTATTTAATTTTGTACTAGAGCATGCCATCAAATTTTTAGAGGATGAAGAAGGCCTACAACTCAATGGTATTAATAAGCTGTTGGTTTATGCTGATGATGTAGTACTATTGGGCAAGGAGATACTAGAGGCCAACATGCACACACTACTAAGTAACACTAAGAAATTGGGACTGGAAGTAAATATCAATAAAACTAAATATATGGTCACACATAGAAATACATTATATAATGGAAATTGACAGCTAATGACAAATGAGGGAAATTTTGAGGAAGTTGCTGAATTCAAATACCTAGGAACAATAATCACAAACCGGAATGAGATGCACAAGGAAATTAAACATTGGCTCAATTCTGGAAATGCGTATTATTATGCAGTACAGAGATTTTTTTACTTCCCAACTCCTTTCAAAAAACATTCAACTGAAAATATATAAAACTATTATTCTACCAGTTATATTATATGGATGCAAAACATGGACTCTTACTTTAAGGTAGGAAAGGAGATTATGAGTATTTGAGAATAAAGTTCTTAGGAACATTTTTGGACCAAAGAGAGATGAACAGACAGGTGAATGGAGAAGACTGCATAACAGTGAATTACATGGTCTTTATAGTTAGCCAGATATAATGAGAACAGTTAAGTCTCGTAGACTGTGATGGCACGACATGTGGCACATCAGACGTGCATGGAAGCTTCTTGTAGGAAAACCAGAGGGGAAAATGCCCAGTTGGTAGACCAATAATGAGGTGGGAGAATAACATTAACTATGATTTGAGAGAAGTAGATTATACAGGGGATGATTGGAAAACATTGGCTCCGGATAGGGATGTATGGAGAGCTTATGTCCGCGCGGCCATGAACCTATGGGTTCGATAGTGCGAGTGATTTAGTCAGTTAGTTAGTTATATTCTCGTATCTTTGTACATGCCTGTTCAGAATGATTGAGCAGAATCTTCATCATTAAAATACACAAGTTTTTAGCGTCCAGTTCACAAGAGTAAAAATTTATGAGATGTCATCCAAATCTTGAGCTGTTGTTCTTCAATGAAATACACCCATTTATTTTGACGATGCAATAGCTTATCATTTAGCTTAGTACTAGAGTGCTTGCTTCGTATACACGAGATCTAGGGTTCAATCTGCAGTGGAATGTTTATTTTTTATTTGTTTGTTTATTTCTGAAGTAAAAATGTTTTTATGGAAAAATTTGTATTTTCTTAACATTTT
Source organism: Diploptera punctata (assembly GCA_030220185.1). Taxonomy (NCBI): domain Eukaryota; kingdom Metazoa; phylum Arthropoda; class Insecta; order Blattodea; family Blaberidae; genus Diploptera; species Diploptera punctata. The sequence continues at coordinate 233,639 of JASPKZ010003838.1, read as the reverse complement.
ACATAAAGTCAAAAAGGAGAGAACAACACAGATTGCAGCTACTGTGATTCCTGCCAGCTTGTGAAGACAGGAGCTGGAATGGGGACTAAGACCAAGCCCCTTAAAAATTTGGTATAAATATGCCTAGACAATACTAATTTAATTGATATGTGTAAATAATTCATGTAATCATTGACACCATTTAGTGAGACCAGTATCTTACTTGGCTCCATGTGTTCACTCCTATTTTGGTGCTCAATGTTAAGGACAGAATATATTTTACTGATATTTATTTTTGTGTTGATGTAATGTTATGTTTGTCAATAATTACAATTGGTAAATGAATGCATGGTTAAGCCAGTTTGAGCATTGACTTAGGGATGGATGGTTAACTATCTATCAGCCAATGAGAATGGCAGATTAAAATTTTTTTATATGTATTTTATATCAGGTTTTTTGTTTATAATTTATTATTATTGTGATATTTAATGTGTTTTTAGAGTAATTTAATAACATAGGTTATGCAATTTTAATGTAAGTATAAAATGTCATGTGTTACACATAGCCAATAAGAGCACAAAATTGGCTTTATTATGGCATGGGATATGTGTTGGCAAGGGTAGTGCCCATGGTAATTGGTCCCCCATTCCTAGTGGAATGATGGGGACCTAGAAATTTTTTGCTGAGTGGGGACTTACAAAAATTTCCACAGGCCATTGTGAGCGCTGACTGCACTTTACAGAGGCCTCGGATGTGTAAATGGCAGGAGGTGATCTTACATTGTGTCGATCCTACATTCCTGGTGGAATAGTAGGAACTTAGGATAATTTTCTCGTAATGGGACTTCTAATTTTTTAGATATTTTTTTATATGTTGCCTGAGGTCAAACCTTTGAAGTTCGCACTCTTGTATGACGAGAAGGCTGCAGCTGTGACTATGTAGTAGAAATTAAATCCTCCAATTTTCCCCTCTTTTCCCCAACTACAGGTGTATTATAGGAAATTTGAATCTATTGGTGGGACTAAGGGTACTACTCTGGCATTTGCCTTTATGCTAAGGGAACCACCAGAAACCTTAACAGAGTAATTATAAGTAATTTAATTTAGTTTATGTTATTAAATGGAATATGAGCTCTAAGAAAATTTATTTTAATTTAATTTGAAGATAATATTGAATGTTTAATTTTTATAGTTCAGAGATATTTTAATTTGAAAAATAAGTGCCCTGATTTAATTTAAATTTGGAATATTTTAATCGGTAATATATATTTACTAGGATGGATTAGAAAGTCACTACAGCATTTGCCTTGACATTTAGGAAACCACCAAAACCTTAACAGAGCGATTTGAAGTTAAGAATAAGTATCTGAAATGGCCAAAATCATGTCTGAGCCAGGATGCATCGGCTCATGTGATGAACTAGCTAGTGAAATAATCATTTTGAGTATTCACTCAGCTATTTTAATAATAGGAGGGATCTATATAGGTATGGTTATAACTGCTGCTATAATTAGCATCTTCCAGCAAGCTATAGCCAATTATTTGTCCCATTTCACCTTGATCATAGATAATATCCCCGTGAACAGGAAAATATAATTTTTAAAACAAGCACCAAATTGAAAATTGAATTTCCTTATTGATTTATCTTTTCAATGATATGTAACACATTAGTAATTGAATATTTTTTTAAATCTCTTTTGTTGGGTCACTTGACATGAAATGACCCATATGTGGATGTGAAACCAGCAGCAGACTGTTAAGTTAAAGGCTTGTTGTACCATACACTATAAATTAAAAATACATGCAAGCATCAAATACAACAAATTAGCCAAAATTGTTAGGAGGACATTAATAGAACATAGGAACTGAAAATGTTGCTTCTTACTCTGATATGTGTACAATGAATAATTTATCTATAACACATCTTGAATGAGGAACTTAGTTATAATTGTACAATAAAGCAATTTCAAGGAGTCAGTATTGGCAAACTATTCCAAGTTCTTTAACCCTTAAATTGGCAAAACAGAAATTTCTTCTGTTAGATATTTTAATGTGGCAGACTGCAGTGAAAACGGAATCTTGTATATTATTGTTATTATTAGGTCTATTGTATAATTAGACACACATTTAAGTGGTTAATGTTTGTTCCGTTTTCTTCTGATTTATTTATAATATTAAATTAATTAAACCAACTGATGTATCCAAAGGGATACATTATGAATTTAAGGGTTAACATATCAGCATGGAGATTTAAATATCTGTACCCAACTCAGATGCAGAAGGCCATATTAAAATGTCAGGACTTTTAAGTATTCAAATGCAGATCAATGTATACATACACATTGGTAGATTTGATTCCCAAAGCCTATAACTAGTTTGTTACATACACTGGAGAACATATTTTTTGTTACTGTGTTAAGGAAAGAATCCCCTTCATTTAGGTAAAATTTAATCACTCACCTCATATTACAAGTTTCAAATTTTTTTTAAAGATTTCACCCAAAAATGACTATGGCATCAGTAGATTGATTAGAGCTAGTAAAAATGAGAAAATACAAGAAGAAAACAAATCAGGGATTTATCATAAGTAATGCCTTGAGTGACTTCTAAATTATCGATAAATTCAGACTCACGAAGTGAATAAAATTAAGCTGTTTATCACAAATCATTATTTAAATATAGTTATTTTAAAATATTTACATATTTAATGTAAACAGCGATGTTTGAACACAAATGAGAAACATTATATTTCACTTGTTTATCACTGCAACCAGATCATATTATTTATTGCCAAAGGATCGCAATATTCTAAGAATGCATCCTAGTGGAAAAAAAATTAAACATCAAACTGTATATTAATTAATTTCTGGTGTCCTATGATGTAAATATGTCAATTATATTTTTCTGTAATGTTATTTCCTGGGAAATAATTTGTTTAAGGAAGTGCAAACAGTGGTTTCTTTTTTTTTTTGTGGTATAATCAATTGCTAGAAATGTTTTTATATTATCTCCAGCAAGCATTGTGTGTTAATATTCGTGCACTACATATACAATCTGGTAACCACATGCAGTCACTGCAAAATAATGCTATGACCTATTCAGAATGTTAAAAAGGAGGAGCTTGATTTTACAGTGATAAAATTAAACTGATAAAATCGAGGTGAAAAAGACGATTGGTTGTAAATTAAAAATCAATGAAATGTGATTGGTCATTGACTCCCATTTGGGACATGAGTTAAATAGTCAGATTAAATGTGAAGAAGAGGGAGATCAAAGTTAACATGGAAGGAAAACATGAACACAGTAATGCAAGCAAGAGGACTAAGCATTGAAGATGCCTAACATTGTAGGCTTTGGAGGTTTGGCACGGGAAGACGGCAGCAGCTGTAGTTAGAAATGTGAATAATATGAGAAATTCTACATAGAAAAAACTAAGATAAATTTGAAAACTAGAGTGAAAGAACACCTCAGGAATGTCAAGAAAGGGGAAGTAGAAAAATCTGCAGGGGCTGCCCATGCATGGTCTGAAAAACATCTTATCGGGAAGAAGGCTAAATTATTAACCCTTTAGGTTCCACGAGCTGATTAGATCGGCTCTGATGCTTCTGTCCATTACCTGCCATATACTATACTTAAACTACTTGCAAAGCCGATCACATCGGCAGATACAATTTAAATCTCTAACATGAGAGATTTTACCCATGGCATGCAGAGGGTTAAAACAAATAGAAAATCCAAAAGAACTCACTGTTTGGGAAAAGACCTACATTGAAAGGAGCGAAAAGGATAAATTTATGAACTTTGAAATTCCCGGGGAGATTGACCTGGTTTTGAGGTTTTTGAGTCTGCCAATGGAAGGAGCGAAAGATGGCTCTTCAAGACGACAGAACAACGGACGTGAAGATACTGAAGATGGAACGAAAACAAAGTCCCAAAACTAGTTTATATTAAAATAAAAAGAATAATATGAGGTGAGTGATTAAATTTTACCTCATAATGTGAATTCCTAAAATATGTAATCCCCTTCATGTTATGATAATTTATGACAGGGCAAGTGGAGTGGGTTGACTACTTGTTAGTGAAAGCAAATACTTTTGGAATATTTTTACAGCCAGACCCTTTGTTTGAACATTTCCTGTGCACTATTTGTGCCGAAAATAAATATCTCTAAAATGTCACATTGTGTGGTCTCAAACTTTTCTATTGAAACAACTATTGCAGTCTTTGTGTAACCATGACACGTGTGTACAGAAAATCGTGTGTTGTCTGATGAGGAAACATTTAAGTTTGTTGATAAAAATTTAGATGAGATTGATAAACATGGTGATTTAGTACCTAATTCAGATAGTGACAATAGTTTTTTGCTGTTGATTAAACACAACCTCCTTATGATGTAAGTGATAGTGAAATCAGCTGTGTTGACGAGGGAGATATACAGACACTGACACACATTTTGATTGCCACAGGGCTAGGGGGAGTGTCCACAGATTTTGTATAGCAGAATATGGACACATTTAATTTGATACGAGAGGCTTTCTGTAACATTAGTGGTCCACAGTTTCATGTTTCTGGGGACATTGTCACTATATTCAAGGAAATATTTGACCACACATTATTGAATATTAATGTTGTTGAAACAAATATATATGCACAACAATCAATATCAAAATAGATGTGTCCCTTCGCTTTCCATTCTAGACTCAGACAATGGAAGGACACAATAATAAGTGAGATGTATGTTGTCTGGCTATATTCATGCTAATGGGAAGAGTATAGAAACTGACATTAAGGTCTTACCATTCTAAGAATTGTTTCATTTTTACACCATTTTTTTAAATGAAACAATTCCTCTGGAAAGGCTTGAACTGATGATGAGATTTATTCATTTCAATGATAACACAAAACAAGTGGATTTCCAAGGCCCTTCAAAACTTTTCAAAATTTTCCCGGCATTGAATATTTAAATGATAAATTCTAATCTCACTTCCAAATCAAGATATTGTAATTGACGAATCACTATGTTTGTAGAAGCGGCATTTATCTTTCAAGCAATTCCTCCACTAAAAACTGCCAAATTTGGTAAGGTCATTCATTATTTATACTGGACAGGGAATGGAACTTGACACTGTGTAATGTGAACAAAATAGCTGCAGTAGTTATAACATTGGCAGAGAACCTTCTGGGCCATAGACACACTATTTGAATGGGCAATTTTTATAATTCCTCTGAACTCACCCAATTTCTAAAATCAAACTACACTGTGTTGATACTCTCAGAGTCAATAGAAAATTTGTTCCAAAATTAGTAAGGGGGAAAAAAATTTAAAAAGGGATAATATTATGCACAACATTCCGTTGATGTTACCATATTAGCATGTAAAGATAGGAAATAAATATATATAATATAAGTTACTGGGTGAAGTAGACTTTAAAAATGCTACTGCTCAGGGAGACTGTATGGACTTTTAAATCACTCCACAGAGGGTCACATATAAATATGGCAAACCATATTGAGGGGTTAATCTTAGCTATTATGGAAATCACTATTTTAACTACATAATCACTTCCACTGCTAAACTTCAATTTAAACTGAAAAAGCTAACACTCAAAGACTAACTCATTTTTAAACTCCACTGCATGACAAATCTAGAAGGCCCCTGGCCTACCAACTGACTTCACATCCACGTCATCACTAGAGCCGGATTTGTATGCAAAATAAAGTACTAAATATGCATGAAAATGTAGAATATATGCACCCTACATATGCAAAAAATAGAATTAATAAATAAATTATTTGCTTTGTGGGTAATTTTAGCTTATTCCTGGCTGTTACATTAGATAAGGAAGGTTTCCATGAGGTTTTCTTGTGTGAAGCTACTTTGTCTGTCAGTCAAGGTTTTATTTATACAATGAAAAGTCCTTTCTACATCACATGATGTCACAGGTGCATGTGAAAAACACCACAGTTCTTCTTCAGTGAATTCCTCTTCGGTTACAGTTTTTTCACTATCATCAGAGAGCATTTTGCTAATTTGACAAATTCTATTGTAGCTAGGACTTTTATTTAATGCTTCACTAAGTTTATCAAATGCGATTTTAGCAATACCGTAATATTATTTCTCAAAGCTTATGAGTATTCCCCTCTTACACAAATGTAAATATAGACGTTAAGCTTATAACCAATTGATTGCAGTGACTTCATTAATTAAAAATAAAGATTAATTAATTACCAGTAATTAGCTGAAGGGAAAATTATAATTTAATATCACATTTAGGAGTAAAATATGCATTTATGCATTAAAAATCTAAAATAAGTATTTTCCCCCGGAATGTGCATTATAAAATACTGCTAAAATTATCTGTGAAGGGGCCACTTATCATTTCCACATACTTCTTAATGAATAAAAAAACATGCATTTCGCATACAAATCCAGGCCCTAGTTATCACAGAAGATTATCCACCCAGTATAGTGGTGACAAGCATACACTGTGTCAGGTCCCCTAGATATTAAAGATGGATTTCTCAATTTCTTTACACTGGTCAACATGATTTTTGTCTCACGAGTAACAATGTTTTTACTTAATGAAGTTTTTTTATAGTGTTTTCAAATATGTATTTGGAATTTCTCCAGTTTCTCTTTTTTATTTCAATTTTTTAAAAATAGTATGTATTTTCAAACATAGCTTAGTGGCATTTCTTCTCTCATGAGGACATTTGGTATTGAACATAACCCAAAAAGAATGACACATGTTCAATGATTCTTCTAAAGTTAGTTTTAAAGCAGTGCTTCTGCATAATACCAATAAATGCTCATCAGTACCTTTACCTCACTCAACTAGTATGAAAGAAACATGAGAAATTTTAAATTTACATTGGAAAAGCTTCAATATGCAATGTATGAATATTTGTGGTGATTTGAAGGTAATTGCATTTATTCCTGGTCTGCAGCTTAGTTACGCAAAGTACTGTTGATTTTGTGTCACTGGGATAATAGGAACAGAAAAACCATTACATTAGAAAAATTTAATTTCAATCTAGTGAATAGAAAACTTTTTTGGAATACCATTAGGTTATGAGTGCGTGTAAAAAAGATTACTTCATATTTAGAATTAACTAAAAATATCCATTTTCCACAATGTTGTTTCACACTCATGCCTATAATTAATTACTTATAAAGTTGCCAAGTATGGTACAAATTCCCTTATATTTCATCATCATCATCATAGTACATTCACGAATTTAGGCCATTTGTTGACCTGTTTCGGCCTCAAGAGAAACACCATCCAGAAGTCTTTTGAGTGGACGTCCTGGTCTTCTTCTTCCTGCAGGTTGATATCTTAACATTAGTTTGGGTATTCTGTGATCTTCCATTCGATGAACATGTTGTATCCATCTTGACTTATAATCAGAAATTTTGTTTTCTAAAGATTCCATGTGTAATTCTTCTAAGATGTCTTCATTTTTTTTGTGATCTAGTAGTGTGTATCCTGCAGTCCTCCGAAGATATCTCATTTCAGCAGATCTAAGTCTCTGTATATCCTTCTGTTTCAACGTCCATACTTCGCTACCATACAAAAGAGTTGGAAGAGCCAGTGTTTTATACACTTTCAGTCCCTTATATTTCTACAGTTAATTACATATTTTTGCAGATTTGGTTAGATGTCAGGATAATAACAAATTAGTTTAGATAATTTTGTTTATATTGTAAATAATACACTACTAAAAAAATTAGAGGAACACATTTTAAACCAAAGCCACAAAATAAATATTGTAACAATTAAATTTTTGAGAGTCAGATGTTTTGAGTTCAAGTATTGTTTAAAATCAAAATGAAGATCTTCTGGGTCTTATTAATTTTCTCTGAATACGTTAGTGAAATTCCAAGAGTTGCTGAAACCAAAGTGAGTTCGTATTAATTTATTTTTTTTAAAAACAGGTTTGAAGAATAATCTGTGGTAGGGAATTGTCATTTTTGTGTTGTCTGAAGCTAATACAGAGCAATGAAACATCTGAATGAAATATCAGCTGCACAAGCAGTTGTAATGATTGAAGATGGTCGTTCCATTCACCATGTCTCTAGGATTCTTGATGTCAGCCCTTCCGTCATCCATAGGCTGTGGAGGCGATATAGAGAGACACATGGATACAAGAGAAGACCCGGGCAAGGTCGTAAGAAGAAGACTACAGACGAACAGGATAGATTTCTTGTCTTATCAGCTTTGCACAGAAGAAATCTACAGCCACAGATCTACAAAATCATTTATGTACAGCAACTGGGACGGTAATTTCTGATCAGACTGTAAGAAATAGACTGAGAAATGCAAGGTTGAGGTCTAGAATCCCCTTTAAAGCCCCTCGTTTAACACGTCAGCACAAAGAAGCCCGGCTGCAATTTGCTCAGAATCATGTCAACTGGCAGCTCTGCCAATGGAAGGGTGTTTTATTCACAGACGAATCAAGATTTCGTCTAACAGGTTCTGATGGTCATACACGTGTATGGAGACGTCCTGGTGAACATTTTGATCCAGCCACAATTATTGAACGTGACAGATTTGGAGGTGGTTCGGTTATGGTTTGGGCTGGGATTACTATTGAGTCTCGGACAGAGCTTGTCGTTGTCCCACAGCGCATGAATGCTGATATTTACATTAATGACATTATCCTCCAACATGTTGTACCCTTTGCTTATGGTATGGACCCTAATTTTCTTCTAATGCAAGATAATGCTAGATGTCATACAGCACAGGCTACCAGAGATGTCCTGCAAGAATGCCAAATTCGAGTGATGGACTGGCCTGCATGCAGTCCGGACCTTAATCCGATCGAGCATATGTGGGATAAGTTGGAAAAACTTGTTCGTAAGCGTCCTGCTGTACCTCAGAACCTTGAAGAACTTTCACATGCACTCACCGAGGAATGGGAGAGAATCTCACAAGTTTCTGTAAGAAGGCTTCTGCAAAGCATGCCTCGTAGGTGTAATGCGGTCATTCAGGCTCACGGAGGACACACTAAGTACTGAGTGTTGAAATAACCATGGAAACATTGATTCCAAAAATTGTAAATCTCAAATTTCCACTTTGTTTTCTGTTACAAATGATAACTTGTTCGTATTGCTAATACTGTACAAGAAAATATTGTTTGAATGTCTATCCTAATTTTACATAAATCTTCAATTTATAATTACAAAAGATCAAACATTAAATTGTTGCAATATTCATTCTCATGTTTTGGTTTAAATATGTGTTCCTCTAATTTTTTTGAGTAGTGTATAAGCATGAAAATAAATTCTTTTTTAATTCATTATTGACAAGTGGCACTATTAAAGTTTACCTATCAATTACAATAAATTTACATTTACCGTTCATTCTTATTCTCATGTTTTGTTTGATGGATGTGGAGCATTTTTTTTTTAATTTTAACTACAAATTTAAGTGTCCTACAAAGGATGGTGTGGGTTTGTAGTTTTCACTACATATCACATCTTATCAAGACAATTCAAATTACTTCTATACATAAATCATATTTTATTAACAGGGAACTATATATTTAAGTTTCACCTACAATAATAATAAATTCTACAAAATTCTAGAGATTGCCAATGAAAGATTGGTGAATGTAGAGAATCTATAAAATTATTGTTAAATAGCTTCATAATTGATTTTACTCAATAATTGATAACTGGCCAAAAAATATGGTTATTGGTAACCCATAACCTCAGTTCATAAAGTAGACAGTTACATGAAACATTCCTAATTTTTTTTATAAATTGAAAATGTGAAAAAATCATTGATAGTAGAAGCCAACAGTGTAAATATAACTGGAATGAAATAAATGTTTCAAGTATATTGACCACACTGATAACGAAAAAGACAATGAAAACTCGAATTAGCTCTCATTTCCAAGTTAAATGAGGTGCACTTAACCCTTTTAAAATATGGTTTTGTTTAGGTTAATTTCAGGCAAGCAGCTACAGCAACATTACTTTATCCTAGGATCATGCTTCGAACCTCATTCTCTTCGGAAAAGAACAATCTTTAGATGGTACCATTCAAATGTCCCTATCATATACCTGAGGCAGGAAAAATTGAGGGAAATTGGGATTTTTTCTGAAAATCCCTTGTTTCTAAGTTCGGGCCCCCTGCATCCCCCTGTGTTAACGCATAGATCTCTAAATTAACTGAAACATACTAAGAGGTTCATGCAATGTGTGTGCAAAATTTCAATCTTCTATGTTAAAAGTAAGGCCAAAGTGATGATGCCATTACACCCTTTGTCTCGATGCAGAAGAGAGTATAACTTATACATAACGTGTTTTAAATGCATCCACGCTTTAAAAAAATTATGTAAAAATTTTACTATAAAATTTAAAAACCATTACCTACATTACTCTCTGTTAGGACTAGTGGCAGCTATGGGCATTAACTATAAAAGTATTGAGTGGAGGTTGTTGTTCATCGACTCCTCCAAAATAAGTCTCAAGTGTGTCCTACTGCATAATGATGTGTTATTGATTCCGATTCGGTATGCACCTTACATGAAAGAAATATATATGTTAACATGAAACAATTGTTAGTGCGATTGAACTATGACAAGTTTAAATGGCAGATTTCCGGGGATCTTAAAATAATAGGCATACTACTTGGGCTACAACAGAGCTATACCAAGGTCTGTTGCTTCCAGTGTCTCTGGAATAGTCGTGCCATAGCACTTCATCATAAAAACAAAGATTGGCCTAAGCATTAATCACTTGAACCAGACCTCACAATGTTATGCAAGAAGCACTTCTCAATTCAAACAACATAATTCTCCCTGCTCTTCATGTAAAATGGGCCTAATGAAAAACTTTGTTAAGACCATGAAGAAAACTGGGGTAGCATTTATCTATTTGCACCAGACATTTTCATGGGTTAGTGAGACGAAAAAAAGAGAGTATTTTTTTGTGGGTCTTCAGATACGGAAAATGTACAAAGATGAGCATTTCAATTTGCATAACTTCAAAAGGAGAGCTAAATCTTGTATTTTAATTATCAGCACACCCAAAAACATGAAAATTAGCTGTTTCCATGCCAGTTACAGAAAAGTCAGTGTATGGTATTCACTCTCTTGTGGTGACATTACTGCTATAGCAAAGGGGGCTGTTAAGGAAATTCTATAAGAATATATAGTGAAAATTTTCCTTAAATAACTTCAGAAATCCAATCATGAAATAAAATTAATGGCTGAAGTTTCTATTGGGTCACTGAATTTTTAAGATACCCCAAACAACTTTTGTCAAATTATTGGTTTACGGTTTCATATAACCAATATTTCCTAACATTTTAAATTTTTTGTAATGCGGTTACGGTGCAAAAAAGTGGACATCCGAATTTCAAGATATTTTGGTTTTAAAATCAAGCTTAGGACCACTAAAGATGAAAACACAAAAAAAAAAATTGCGGACCATCCAGAAACAGAGCGGTTAAGTAACATTTTATAGCCACTACAAAATACACATTTCACTAGTTTACTATATGAGACATCCACATTTCGATGTAATTTTGGTATTAAAATGGATCTTAGGATCACCAAAGATGAAAACACGAAGAAAATCTGCAGACCATCACTAAAGAAACTAGTAAAATAATATATTTTGAATAACGTTTTTTGGAAAAACTGCACTTAAACTAACGTGAAAAATTTCAGTCCTATAGAACAAGTGTGCATGTGCCAGTTTATAGAGCCAGCGATAACCCACATTCGAACCACATATCGATTATCATCCTCATTTACCATCCGTCGCTATGAAATTTAAATGACAAATATTTGAAATAAATCCCCAAATCTATGTTTTAAATATATATATATATATATTAATAATATTAAAATTACCAAACGTTTATTAAAAATGAGTGTACACTTACTTATCACTCCCTAACGTTGATCCAACCAGCGATAACCCAAAACAGCAATAGAAAAATCATAGAGTAAGTAATATACTCTGTGGAGAAAATAGTTAGCATCACAATATTGTCTAACAGTGTCATACTATTGTGATTTGCATATTTAAATAAATGCTTCAAAATTGTCTAATAATGTTATAAAAATTGTTTGAAAAAGTTTAAAATGTTAAATAATGTTAGTAAATACAGAAGAAGAGCTATAGTTTACAACAATATAACTGAAAAATCAAGCACTAGTAGAAGTGCAGTTGAGCCACTTTTTTTTAAGCACTACACAATATACATCTAACTAATTTACTGTACAGGACATCCCAATTTTTTTTATTATTTTGGGTTTAAAATAAAGCTTCGGATCACCAAAGATGAAAACAGGAAAAAAATTTGCAGAACTAAATAAACAAACCTGTAAAGTAACATTTTTTAAGCACTAGGCCCTACACAATCCACATCCCATTAATTTACTATATGTTTAATTGAATTCCTTGCTACAATATCATGCCGAACAACATTCTTTTTTCTTTGCGAATGAATACACGAGGTTCAATATAACATGAAGCGGTGAATTTAGATAATAATGCTTCTCTGCTGGTAACAAAGATTTATGTCTGAATTTAACCGTGTAAAACGAAAATAAATGTTGTCTGAACAAAGATTTATGTACATATTTACTACTACAGGTTGAGAGTAATAGAATTAGGTTAGGTTAGCTTTTAGATTCCTACACATGTAGTATACTTTCTTTACATTCCTATAATTTATTATTGTCTAAATGTCATTCTTTTCATTACTTTTACAGGTTAGAGTAATTAAATTAGTGTAGGTTAGCTTTTAGGTTCCTATACATAGTTATAATATAATTTGTTTAAATTCCCATAATTTATTGTGCATATATCATTACGTTTGTTACTTTTACAGGTTAGAGTAAATGATTTAGGTTAGGTTAGCTTTTAGTACCTTATACATATAGTATAATTTATTTACATTTCTGTAATTTAATATTGTCTAAATGTCATTCTTTTCATTATAGTTTTCACCAAAACTTAAGATCCTCAGTTCCTGGAAGTACCTTGGAATCACCCCCCCCTCTTCAAAAATTCCTGCAAACAAAAGGCAACCTTTCTTTTAATCCTTTAAATACCAGTGGACAAAAGAGACACACTTCTAGAAACAGCACATTGCCATTGATAACTGCCACGAGCCAGTGGTGTGAGACAAAGACCTCATGTTTTGAAATATACTATACTTTCACAGGTGAGAGTAATTAAATTATATTAGGTTAGCTTTTAGGTTCTCATAAATGTAGTATAATTTCTTTATGTTCCCATAATTTATTGTGTAAATTCATTACTTTTGCAGGTTAGAGTAATTGAATTAAGTTAGGATAGCTTTTAATTTCTTATACATACGGTATAATTTATTTATATCCCTGTAATTTAATAATGTCTAAATGTCATTCTATTTATTACTTTTACAGGTTAGAGTAATTGAAATAAGTTAGGTTAGCTTTTAGGTTATTATATATGTATTCTAAGAAATTATATTACAAATTTCAAAGATTATGTTACGAATAAGTGGCATTTATTTATTGAATATTTTGCAAGGGCTAATTTACCATTGTTCATTTTCAAGAAACATACAATTACATATTGATTATCGACAACTGATTCAGTTAAACCATTTTTTCATAAGAAACTCTATATGTGGATGTGATTTTTATTAAATTTCAAACTCTTTGCTATGTAATTTTGGAAATATAGCAATGAAATGTTATTACAACAAAATATTTATTCTATTTTCACATCTCTATTGAAGAAAACATGTTTTCACCTTGGACTAAGAACTGAATATTGAATCTGACATCACAACTACAATGACAGCCACTTCCTTCAAGTAAGATTGGAAATAGTGCTTTATAAATTGTTATTTTCCTGCTTTGTTGCTGGATGGTCCACAATTTTTTTTTCATGTTTTCATCTTTGATGTTCCTAAGCTTAATTTTAAAACCAAAATTATCTCAAAATTTGGATGTCCACTTTTTGCGCTGTACCCTCTAACGCTTCTTAAAACATTGTTTAAAATTCTTAAATAATGGAAAGTTTCCTTTAGGTTACCCAAAAATATTTCTAAGTTATACAGAACAATACTGCACATGTGCAAGTTACAAAATTGCTGCTAGACAGCAGCATGTTGTATGTGAAACTGATATCACCAACCTCCACAATACATTCCAACTACTCCTTTATTTCATTAGGGTAAGAAGTGATAAGTTAGTGTAGACTATACCAGATTGGTTTATAGAATATGTAATTTATTTAGTTAGCTTAAAATTGGCAAGTTACTGTACTTCCAATTTCTTAAAAAACATTTGGGAATTTACTGCGAAGGTTGGTCATATTGGTTTCTAAATATATCAGATGTACTACTATCTACTGAAAATTTCATAAAGACTTGCACATGTGCACTTTCATTCAGTAGAATGTAGAAACTTTTTCCACAATTAATTGACACACTTGGAAAAAGTTTAATAAATGTCTCTCACAAATTCTTCCAAGGTCAACAGAATTGCATGAGATGCACAAATGCTTAGTGTTGCTTTTGCTAGATGCCAGTAAAATCAATGTTAATAACTTTCCCAATGCATTCCCAAATGTTTATAAAACAATGATGTACACCAACTTCCCTCTTCCTAACCTAACAAAATAAATTACATGCAACTAATCATGTGTACACTAGCTTGTCACATTGGAACCTAACAAAATTATGTTTTAATTTCTTGATATATGATTTGGAATTAATTGCAAATATTGGTAACACAGATTTCACTGCAATCTAGCGGAATATTCTGTAGAACTTCATTCATAAATAAACATTTAAAATTGTAAGAAATGTTGGCTGAACTGCACTTTTACTTACGATTAATTTTTTCAGTTTATTGTTGTAAACTATAGCTCTTCTTCTGTATCTACTAACATTTTTTAATATTTTAAACTTTTTCAAACAATTTTTATAACATTATTACACAATTTTAAGTATTTATTTAAATATGCAAATCATAATATTATGACACTGTTAGACAATATTGTTATGCTATTAGTCATTCAAAATATATTTGCAGGCGGAAGAATTACGAAGCTTTGTTTGTTGCTACACGTGACGTCACATACGGCAGTGTATACTGTCAGCGTCCCACGTCGCATTCCCCTCTGCACTCGTAGATAGCAGTGTCATGTGTTCTATTCCTGCATAAACACGACTGCAGTGCCCTCCGTCAACAACTGCACTTACTCCTTAAACGGTAATAACTGCTATTTTCTCCATGGAGTATATTACTTAGTCTATGATTTTCCTATCCCTGTTTTGGATTATCGCTGGTTGGATCGGCGTTAAGGAGTGATAAGTGTACACCCATTTTTAATAAATGTTTGGTAATTTTAATATTATTAATATTTTTTTAACATGGATTTGGGGATTTATTGCAAAAATTAGTCATTTAAATTTCATAGCAACATGCTGCCATCTAGCAAAAGATTTTTTAACTTTAGTACAATAACGATAGTAATAGAGGATAATAATCAATATGTGGTTCAATGGTGGGTTATCACTGGCTCTATAAACTCTGGTGCATGTGCACTGTTGTTCTATAGAACTTTGAAAATATTTCACATAAGTTTAAGTGCAGTTTTCCCAAAATGTTTAAAGAACCATTGCAAAATGTTTGAAATAGTACGAAACGTCATTACAAACAGTAAAATTGTATGGTGCAACAATGGCATAAAAATGTTGTATGGAAAATCATAAGAGACACACTAAACTTGAGCCGATACACTCTACTAAGCCAATAGAGAGGCCAACAAATTTTGCTCAGAGGCCTTTTGGTCCTTTAAGGACCACATTCAAATTGACGCTATTGGCCTTAGCTTGATTAAAGAAAATAGGCCTATCTAGAAACCAGAGAAACAACCAGTCCCACCTTTAGAGGCAACAATCTATGCAAATGTATGTTCTTTTCACATATCCTTGGAAATAAATGTGAGCATCTAGAGAAGCATTGCAAAGCTCCTTTGATGAGAATCTTCTTAACATTTAAACGCCCACAAGCCCATATGCTGGGTTTTAATTGTACGTCCAGTCTGCCTGCAGACCCAGCATATGGGTTCTGAGCAAGCTAACCTGTTTGGTTGCTTGAAATTATACTGGATAATACTACTTTTGTTACATACCTTTTTCAGGGTTATCAGATGCTCGGCAACTTGATGTGAATATAGCATTTGTTTATTAAAGGTTTGTTTTTGTGTTATAAGTCTCGAAACAAGCACCAATACACAAACCGACATCACACTTTTTACACTTCACTTGCACACTTTTTCTGATTCCCCGTGCCGAACACACACGACAAATTAGTCTTTGTAAAGCTACCAGTCAATGTTGACTAAAGTTAACTTCAAGTCACGAAATGTCTGTACTCAATATACTAGGTCTACCAACCAGGGAGTCATCTACAGAGTGTTCTACCAGCAACATCCAAAAAGTCTTTGACAAGTCTAAGTCTGAAGTCTCTATGTGTTGTTTTAGCCCAATGTTGACTAAAGTTGACGTCAAATCACGAAATGTCTGTACTCAATATACTAGGTCTACCAGGGAGTCGTCTACAAGGTTTTCTATCAGCCTGTTGCAAAAAGTCTCTGACAAGTCTAAGTCGGAAATCTCTATTGTTGTTTTGGCACCAATGAAGTCAGAAGAAGAAAACTATATAGAATGGTCAAGTCTAACAAATGAAAAAGTAATTTCTTGGTTGAGTACACCAGCTATAACGGCTGGGGGGACTCGGCATGCTGACCACATGTCACCCATGCACTGGCTACATGATCATCTACCTTTGTGATTTACATATGTGGGTGTGAGGCCAGCAACTGGCTGGTAGGCTAAGGGCCTTCTAGGCCTGTTGCACCGTGGAATTATTATTATTCTTAGATTATTAGGCATCCCTTTTCTCTTAGGTCTTACTATCCTATAACACCTCATATCCCATTAGAATAATTAGGCCAAGAAAAAGGTACTTTTCTGATTCTGTCATGTCAGGGGGAAGAGTACAGTTTTCTTCACTGTCAATTCTAGTTTCATGAACCCAAGACCTGACAAAAGTCAGGTGTCTCACAGCTACAAGTGTCAGTTCATTGTAGCTTGTGATTACCAATGTTACCGTCTTCGTCATTGTCAGATCCGAGAATGTCTTGTATTTCAGCAGAACTTAGTGATTTTGTACCAGATATATCGTAAACTTCACCCTGAGTTCACAAAACTGTGAATGAATATGGGCTGTGGGTGGAATGTGACCTGCTTTTTTTTTTCAAACCTTTTCTGCTTTGGGGGAAAACTGACCGGATGCAACATAAGACGAATTCTAAACAAAAGAATGAACGAGGGTTGGAATATAGTTTTTCACTTCTAACCTGATTCACAACACTCTAAAGTCCCTAAAGTTATTTGGTAACAATCGTGAATTTAAAAATTATCTCTATGGTATAAAACATCACGAGTTTGCCGTGAATACCACCGATTTTACAATAATATTTAACACTTTAAACGTTGTTTGATCTTTGTGACCCCCACAGATTTTAAAATATGAGTTAATAAAATTAGCAAAGTTATAGTCAAAAGCCAAGAAGTTTAGAAGCTAGGTGGACATTTAAACCCGGGCAGCCTGCTGCTACGTGGCCATTTAAACTTGGGCACTTAAAGGTTAATTATACATTCTAGCCTATCCTATTTAACTTCTACAATCTGTTTTTAAAGCGTGAAATATCAAAATTTACTCTTAACAACCAACAATAGCAAGGTATACACTAATTCAAGCTACAAACAAAATATCTAATGCAAGAAGTACAATGTAAATTAGCAGAACTAAATTAAAGAACGGAAATTTAGATGGAATTACCCTTGGCAAGACTTAACAGATTATAGAAGAATGTTAGAACTCACTCACTGGCTCTATTGCACCCATAGGTCCATGGCCACATGGAAATAAGCGGAAAAACTGCACTTAAACTTACATGAAATGTAGAACAACAGTGCACATGTCCCAGAGTTTATAGAGCCATCGATAACCCACCATCGAACCACATATCGATTATCATCCTCGATTACTATTGATAACGTACTAAAGTTAAAAAATCTTATGCTAGATGGCAGCATGTTGCTATGAAATTTAAATGACTAATTTTTGCAATAAATCCCCAAATCCATGTTAAAAAAATATTAATAATATTAAAATTACCAAACATTTATTAAAAATGGGTGTACACTTATCACTCCTTAACGCCGATCCAACCAGCGATAATCCAAAACAGGGATAGGAAAATCATAGACTAAGTAATATACTCCATGGAGAAAATAGCAGTTATTACCGTTTAAGGAGTAAGTGCAGTTGTTGACGGAGGGCACTGCAGTCGTGTTTATGCAGGAATAGAACACATGACACTGCTATCTACGAGTGCAGAGGGGAATGCGACGTGGGACGCTGACAGTATACACTGCCGTATGTGACGTCACGTGTAGCAACAAACAAAGCTTCGTAATTCTTCCGCCTGCAAAGATATTTTGAATGACTAATAGCATAACAATATTGTCTAACAGTGTCATAATATTATGATTTGCATATTTAAATAAATACTTAAAATTGTGTAATAATGTTATAAAAATTGTTTGAAAAAGTTTAAAATATTAAAAAATGTTAGTAGATACAGAAGAAGAGCTATAGTTTACAACAATAAACTGAAAAAAATTAATCGTAAGTAAAAGTGCAGTTCAGCCAAACATTTCTTACAATTTTAAATGTTTATTTATGAATGAAGTTCTACAGAATATTCCGCTAGATTGCAGTGAAATCTGTGTTACCAATATTTGCAATTAATTCCAAATCATATATCAAGAAATTAAAACATAATTTTGTTAGGTTCCAATGTGACAAGCTAGTGTACACATGATTAGTTGCATGTAATTTATTTTGTTAGGTTAGGAAGAGGGAAGTTGGTGTACATCATTGTTTTATAAACATTTGGGAATGCATTGGGAAAGTTATTAACATTGATTTTACTGGCATCTAGCAAAAGCAAAGCAACACTAAGCATTTGTGCATCTCATGCAATTCTGTTGACCTTGGAAGAATTTGTGAGAGACATTTATTAAACTTTTTCCAAGTGTGTCAATTAATTGTGGAAAAAGTTTCTACATTCTACTGAATGAAAGTGCACATGTGCAAGTCTTTATGAAATTTTCAGTAGATAGTAGTACATCTGATATATTTAGAAAACCAATATGACCAACCTTCGCAGTAAATTCCCAAATGTTTTTTAAGAAATTGGAAGTACAGTAACTTGCCAATTTTAAGCTAACTAAATAAATTACATATTCTATAAACCAATCTGGTATAGTCTACACTAACTTATCACTTCTTACCCTAATGAAATAAAGGAGTAGTTGGAATGTATTGTGGAGGTTGGTGATATCAGTTTCACATACAACATGCTGCTGTCTAGCAGCAATTTTGTAACTTGCACATGTGCAGTATTGTTCTGTATAACTTTAGAAATATTTTTGGGTAACCTAAAGGAAACTTTCCATTATTTAAGAATTTTAAACAATGTTTTAAGAAGCGTTAGAGGGTACAGCGCAAAAAGTGGACATCCAAAATTTTGACTATTACACATCCAAGTTAACTGTTCACGGGCGGAGGGGATGAGTTTTAGCGCTAGTGTCGCCGATCTACTGAATCTGTGGAAGGGATGTAGGAGAAAACTGTACATCCGATCACGTATTGAAAATTTTCAACTTCAAATGTTGGGGGAGAATCTCTAAACACGTGTGAAAGTTCTTAACATGTTGTCAAATTAGTAATTTAAGCACGGAACGCTCAAGCGGTCACATCATTTAAAATCACAGTATTTGTCATCTCTCTGTTACAAGCCTCGCAATAAATCACAAGTGGCAACATGTAATGAGAAGGGCAAGGAAGGGACAGCTCATTCCTAGATGTAACCCCAAAAGTAACAGGGTTGTCAAGTTAGTCATTCTGCCACTGACCGCGCAGAACGATGGATCATTAAAATGCATAGTATTTGTCAGCTCTCTACCTGCCAATCAAACAACATAATACAAAGGACAGGAAGTGGCAACATGGTAAGGAATAGAAAGAGAAAGACAGTTTGTTAGTTAACATATTTTCCGCCTGCACAAAACACTTAGATGGGTAATAAGTAATATACTCTGTGGAGAAAATGGCAGTTAGCATCACAATATTGTCTAACAGTGTCATAATATTGTGATTTGCGTGTTTAAATAAATACTTGAAAATTGTGTAATAATGTTATAAAAATTGGGCTGCATTTGACTTTAAGATGCACACAATTTTCCATCTAACATTCTATTGCCACTGATGCACTAAACACTTTTCAACCATTTATAATAACGTTTCGTACTATTTTAAACATTTTGGAACCATTTTATAAACATTTCTTATGATTTTTAAATTATTTATATATTACGTGAATATTGTGTCTATCGATGCAGAAATGCTTCTTTTAACATCCGTTAGGTGGCTCTCAAATCGGAGTTACGAACATTTGAAAATAATTTTAAACCATATTTAGTTGTTAGTGTACGTCAAATTAGTTTATAGTTTATTAATAAGTACGCATGTAAATTGTTTTGTTAGGTTAGGAAATGGGAAGTTGGTTTACGTCCATTTTTTTAGCATTTGAGAATAAATAATATGCATGAAAATTGTTTTCTTAGGTTAGGAAATGGCAAGTTAGTTTAGGTCCATTTTTTAGCATTTGGTAATTTGTTCCAAAAATTGGTGACGCCTACTGCAGAGCCATCTACCGGAAGCTACATTAACCATTACAGCAACTCCCGCAACTCGCGCATGCGCACTGCGATTCTGTGTAACTTGCAATAATTCGTGCGCGCCCATTACTGGACTTTTTCCAAAAAATTGTTTGAAAAAGTTTAAAATAGTACGAAATGTTAGTAAAGACGGAAGAAGAGCTATAATTTACAACAATAAACTGAAAATCAAGCATAAGTAAAAGTGCAGTTCGGCCGAAATAAGCTATCCTGAGCTAATGTTTTCCTATAATCCCCTTACTTCCCTCAAATCATGGATAATATTATTCTCCCACCTCATTCTTGGTCTACCAACTGGGCATTTCCCCCCTTGTTTTCCTACAAGAAGCTTCGGAACTTCCATGCACCTCTTTCATTCACCATTCATACCACATGTCCTGCCCACTGCAGTCTAAGAGACTTAACTGTTCTTATTATATCTTGCATCCTATGCATACCATGTAGCTCACTATTATGTAGTTTTCTCCATTCAACCTGTCCATCTCTTTTTGGTCCAAAAATTTTCCTAAGAACTTTATTCTCAAATACTCAATCTTCTTTCCTCCCTTAAAGTAAGAGTCCACGTTTCGCATCGATATAATATGGTAATTATCAAGAAACGTATGAACGATTAAATAATAAATGAACGATAGCTGGATTAGTTCAACATTCTCAATCATTTTAACTAGTTCATATGTCTCTATCTCCTTCTTTATTCCTTTCCTCTCTTTGCCCTTTATCCTATTTTTTATTTCTCAATTCTATTCCTACAATTCTATGCAATCCAAACTATTCACTACATATTATAAATTACATTATTACTTACTATGGATTTTGGCAAGACTCGAACCTTGGACCTTTGGATCTATAGCACCATGCCTTAACGACCTTGGCTAATTAGCCACGTTGAGAAAGTAATGCTTTCATAGACCTTATTTGTTATTATCTAGATTCCACATAATGGATTACTGTAATATTAGTGTGAGTTATGTTATATATTTTTAATTTAAGTTCGATATTTATTTGTGTGAAGAAAAACTGAAATATTTGAAATACCCTATATGTGCGATATCTTACTAATAACTAACGCTTAACAAAAAAACAACTAAGGTTAGTGTGAATTTATTTTTGATCAGTGTGAAATTATTTTTGTTAGCTTTTAAATTGAAGACAGACGTGGGCTCAACTGCACTTCTACTAGCACTTGATTTTTCAGTTATATTGTTGTAAACTATAGCTCTTCTTCTGTATTTACTAACATCATTTAATATTTTAAACTTTTTCAAACAATTTTTATAACATTATTGCACAATTTTGAAGTCTTTATTTAAATATGCAAATCATAATATTATGACACTGTTAGACAATATTGTGATGCTAACAGCTATTTTCTCCATAGAGTATATTGACACACTAGACAAATTAAATAGTGACCTAGATTCTATTTCCCAATGGTCGAGAAAACATAGACTTAATCTAAATGCTGACAATACACAGTGCATAATTATAGGACATCGGCGAATCCAAAGCATTACGAAAATATCCCTACCGTTCTCCTAAATGACAAAAACATCCCCTACAGCTCAGTAGTAAAAAATCTGGGTATCTACATGGACCAACACCTAGACCAGAATATCCAGGTGAATAATACCTGCAAGAAAGTGTTCTCAATTCTTCACTCCCTAAACAGTTTTAAAAACTTCCTTCCTACAAAATTAAAACAAATACTTATACAGACTTTTATAATGCCACACTTCGACTACTGCGACTTATTACTGACTAATCTAACAATTGATCTATATGACAGACTACAGCATGCTCATAATGCATGCATTTGATTTATAGTCAATCTCCGTCGTTATGACCATGTGTCACCTTCATTTCAGGCCTTATCATGGCTATGCCTAAATGACAAAAGAACTTTACATTCACATACCTTACTACTCAAAATTCTGCACATACATATTTACCAAGTTATTTAACAACACATTATCAAAATTTATCGGCTCATCACAATTTAGGAACAAGATCACAAGACTCTTCTTCACTTTTGATACCATAGCACAGGACATGTCTATAATCTGATTCTTACACAATATCTATGACTAGAGCATGGAACTCACTTCCCAGTC
Source organism: Diploptera punctata (assembly GCA_030220185.1). Lineage (NCBI taxonomy): Eukaryota > Metazoa > Arthropoda > Insecta > Blattodea > Blaberidae > Diploptera > Diploptera punctata. Next base: position 210,707 of record JASPKZ010003838.1, on the reverse strand, counting down.
ATGTCAGGGACTGTCAATCACTATCATTATTTAAATCCAAATTAACTGATATCTTAAGTTTGTCACGAAGAAAACATTAACTGCATAACAACTATATGGAGCATTCTATTAATAATCATCTAGGAAGCTACTTACTTTATTTTATATCATTTTAATTTTATTTTATTCTATGTTTTTGTTAGTATTAGCTAGTATTGATCACATAATTTTATTTTGTTTAGTCTGTGTTTTAATAATATCTTAAAATTGTAATATGTATGTAATTTTTGTATAATTCTACTATTCGCTGGTTGAGTGGAAGAGAAGGCCTTATGGCCTTAACTCTGCCAGCTAAAATAAAGCATTATTATTATTACTTAGTCTGACTTTTCTATCGCTGTTTTGGGTTATCGCCGGTTGGATCAGCATTAGGGAGTGATAAGTAAGTGTACACCCACTTTTAATAAACGTTTGTAAGTTTAATATTATTAATATTTTTTTAAACATAGATTTGGGGGTTTATTGCAAATATTGGTAATTTAAACTTCATAGTGATGGATATTAATCGAAGATAATTGCTATGTGGTTCGATTGTGGGTTATCGTTGGCTCTATAAACTCTGGTGCATGCACACTGTTGTTCTATAGGACTTTGAAAATATTTCACGCTAGTTTAAGTGCAGTTTTTCCCAGACGTGTTTAAATATTATATAACTCAAATATTATTCATTGGATATCAGAAATGGAATGATGTGCATTTTACTGTTAAATGAAAGCCTGTGTAGTTACTATTATCTAATATATAGTCTAAAATTAGAATATGTTTGCGTTCTGAAAATCAGCATGAAGGAGGACTTTGCCCCCTCATCCCCCCAAACTGCTTAACAAACCATAAAAATGGGTGCAAATATTAAGCAAAATATAATAAACAAGTTCACCACCATACTGGAAATGAATGTGACCAACAATAGTTCGTTTTATCAATGTTAAACATCGTTCACTAGTGCAAATGAACATATTCTTATATCGTTCATACAACGTTTCTTAGTAATTACAGAGTCCCTGTAATGCATAATAGAATGCATTTCCAGGATTGAACCTATGTTTAATTTCTTTGTGCATCTCATTCCTATATGTACATAGAAGAATGTTGGTAATTTTAATTTTAACAGTTCACTCTCAATCAGTTTGCTTAATGCTGTCACTAAATTTATTTACAATTTCTGTCACATGTTTAACACAAGCCTTACCGGGACTAACTATAAATTGCCGATTAAAAATTATTTTAATAGGATCATATAAAGCTGAGCTAAAACAAATACTACTGCATATGTGGGAAGTGACGTACAATGTGACTTATCAAAAATAAAACATCCGACCAAATACATAAAGTTCTAAATGTATTTAACTTTAATAATAACCTAAACAACAGTGTATAAAAACAAGATGGCGTCTGTCAGATGAATACATTAATATTACTTGGTACATTCACCTACTAAAATAATATTCCATATTTCAAATTGATTTAACACAAATTATTATTCATTAAAATTTTGGTTTAATAAAACTAACACTTACCTCTTAATTCAAATACATTATCATTACACTCAATTGGAAATGGCTACTAAAGTTCACACAGTTGTGGTTACACAACATTAGCTCGGTTGTCAATATTGCAAATTCACTTGTTAAAGAATACTACATTATCACTACTGTGTTAAGTAGTTATTAATCACAGCATAAAAGCAATTCAGTTATTTTACCACACCACAACGCTTAACACTCTACGCTGCACTTTATTATTTCTGCTCTCTTCTCTCACTGGTCCTTTAACGCAGGTATTCATTTGCACTCATGGAACATAGATCCATTCTCATAGATTGTATCTAGGGACCAAAGAAACAAAACAAGCGACTACGTCGAGGCTAGGAGGAAAAAAAAAATGAAATCGTAATACCTCTGAGTGATTCGTGGTTGCGAATTTAAAATATTAAGCATATGCGCATATAGCTATAAAATTAATAAAATACTTATAAAGTACGCGAATATTTAACAATGACCATGACATAAATATATTTTCCTTTACTATTAATTATATAATTTATGAATAAAAAATCATCCCATCCAAAAACTATCATTTGTTGGAATAATATATACCGGTACCGGTACATATTCAACAGCTTTTAAACGTATGCAACATCTTACTGTGCCCAATATTAAGTTTTGATTGTATTCCTTCATTCATCTCTATACTTCTAGTCACCATCCTGCACTCCCCTGTCCTTCATCAAATTCATAATTCCCTCTATCCTTGTCTTTGTAGGTCTCCCACTTTTTTTCCCCCATTTGGAACCCACTCCAAACTTCTAACTGGCAATCTATCTTCATTCATGCTCTTTACTTGTCCAAACCACGGTAATTGTCCTTTCCACAAACTGCATATTCTTCATAAAAGTTTATTTTTTCATCACATAATACTGTTTCTCAAACTTTATATCTAGAGCATCGTGCAAATCTTCTTAAAAAATCAATTTCTGTATTTTGCAATTTTGACAATAAGTTTGGCATTTATAGTCCATGTTTCTGATCCACATATCATTAAACTTATTAATAATGATTTATAAATATGGATTTGAGTTTGTTTGAATATCTGCTTATTCCATAAAATCCCATTCAACATTGCTATTTTAGATCGACCTCTAACTATTATTTCATTATTTCTAAATCATAGTTTCCATCTTCAATTATTTAAATTCCCAAATATCTATTTCTTTTTTACAAATATTGATGATACCTTTGGAATTCCTCTAATACCAATTTTTTCCCCTCTATCACGAATTACCACTTATTGAATTATATTTATATTTATTTTTAGTCCCCACTTTTCATTTTATCCCACTATAGTCCACACGTCCACCGCTGTGGTTTCGAGGTAGCGTGCTGCCTTGTCACGCAGAGGGCCCGGGTTCGATCCCCGGTCGGGGCAGTTTTTCTGGGTGAGGTTTTTATCGGGGTTTTTCCTCACCTGTAAGACAAATGTCAGGAAAACTTTAAGGCCCAAACGGTCCCCAAAATCATACGGCCATCATCATCATGATCATCCTTATCATAATCATCATCATCCACCGGTGTGGAAAGCAACGGGAAGCTACCACACCTATAATTCCCTAGTAAAGTTGCAAACATAGTATGAAAATGCTATGATTGCAGTGAAGGACCTGCCTTCGGGCAGAATTACTATGGGTGGATAGTCCACAGCTGTGGTCTCGAGATAGCGTGAGCCTTGTCAAATCACTAAACTTAATTTTATATATTTCACTGAACAACAATGATATAGTAACATGTTTATAGTTTGATGTAATCTTAGGAATTTGTTTTTGCAATTTACGTAATGGTAAACAAGTATTTTTGCTGTGTTCCGGGATGCGAAAGTAAAAGTTTGTCAACATCAATTGAGTGCAACAAAACAGTTATCGTTTCAACACATTTCTGTTGCTGAAGAGAGGAAATCACATTTATTGCCGATAATTTCAGTGAACTGTTATCAGGGAAATAACTACTATGTGCAAAACCCGATCCGTCCGTTATCGCTGTTCCATGTAATATTAATTTTGAATAATTGTTTATATATTTTTTCTGTTTGAATCATAACCAACGGTATATTTTATTTTATTATGTTGGTTGCGTATTTTAAAATTTATAATAAAGTAATAAATGCGCCCAACGTGCAAGGAAGATTGTTTTTAATCACTGCAGAGTTTCAGCATCGATTCTGATCTCATCCTACAGTTTAACACATGATATTTCTCACACTGTTCGCCACATCTTGAACACACGCAGTCTGGGCCAGAGATAACCCACTATGTCTGGGCCGGGCTCGTGGAATCACTGGTTGCTGCACAGCTTGTGGTGAAATCCATGCACAGCGAGTCTGGTCACTGTTCGGCGCAATTCATATCCTACCTGAGTCCATTCACGGTTTGTCATGGCGTCAGTAATATAGAATTCTTCCCATATTTTGCGTTTCTTTTCGTAGAGCTCTTGCAGGAGGTCCTGGTAAGCTGGTGTCACTGGTAGTAGGGACTTTAGCCTCAGCTCTTCTATGTAGAATGGTTCTCTGGAGAGTTCATAAACAAGTCGCGAGGGCGTGTATTTGGAGAGACAGAGCACCCTTTTTAGATATGTTGCTTTTAGTTTCTCTAATTTTTCTAGGTTCGGTTTCTTTAAATGGACCCATAAATTCTCTAACCCATATGTTGCAACGGGATCAACTTTAAGTTCAAAAAGTTGTAGGGCTGTTTCTAGTGAGAGTATGTTTATTGACTTAATGTCGCTTATGGCTCTTATCGCAGAATTTACTCTGTCATTTACATGGTGCGTAAACACGCTTCCCTGTGATGATGTTGATGAAGATTTTCGGGCTGTAGGCCGTGGTCGTGAGGCTTGTAGTTCCCCGACGTTTTGCCAAAGACAACCCTTGAGGATGCCAGACGCAGTCTTTGGCAAAACGTCGGGGAACTACAAGCCTCACGACCACGGCCTACAGCCCGAAAATCTTCATCAACATCATCATAGCAACTCCGGCCGTGAAAGTCTACCTGAATACACGCTTCCCTGTGTTTGGAAAGTGACTCCCAGATACGTGAAGCTAGTTACTGATTTTAGTGTGTTTTCACCAATGTAGAAAATTCCTCGTCTGTCCCCTTTTTTGAAGGTCATGGAGGCTGTTTTCTCTTCATTTAGTGTCAGTTCATTTTCTTTTGCCCAGTCCACTAATTGGTTGAAGGCTTTCTGCAGATCACTATCCGAAGTTGAGGTCAATACCATGTCATCTGCGTACATAAGCAGGTTTACGTTTTCAGGTTTTATTGCCTTGATGATGTCCGCTGTAGCTAAAATGAACAGCAAGGGGCTTAACGGATCCCCCTATAGTACCCCAACAGTTTGCTGTATCATGCTCGATTTGTCTATACCGTTACCTATTTCCACCCAGTTGTTGGTGAGGAGGTCTCTAATAGGCGGTAGTAGGTAGTGTTCTAGACCTATAAAGTAAAGTGATCCCACAACAGACCCGGAGGCCCTTGCGGTAGTAGGAGGTTAAGGCTACCACTTTTTCTAGACAATCGGCACTTTGCCAGCCGGGTTGTCAGCCCTGCGTGACGGCCGCCTTTACCCCAGAACAAGCATCTGGTACTCATTTCCGTTAGAGGCTGAGTTGACCCCAGGACCATAGAGCCGCCAGAGGGTTTGGGTCAGTTTAAAAAGTTCTAGACCTATAGCATTTTCCAATTTCTTCATTAGTGTGGTTCTATTTATTGTGTCGAACGCCTTGGAGTAGTCAATAAATATAGCATGTAGCTTTCCTCCAGGGTTTGCTATGGCTGTGTCTATATCAGATTGGAGACAATGTACAGCTTGTGTGGTTGATCTCTCACTTCTGAATCCAAACTGTGAATCTGGTAGTTTCTCATCATTAATGCATCTAAGACGCTTGCATAGTAATGTTGTAAGGGTCTTGAGAAGAGTATTTTCTAAGGCAATGCCCCTGTATGCATTTGGATCAGCCGTACTGCCTTTTCCCTTGTATAGCATTATTACTTTTGACGTTTTCCATCTATCTGGTATAGCTCCTTGTCTTAGGCATTTATTGAAGAGGGCTGTGAGTGGTTTCGCTATCACAGGGAGTGTAGTTTTCAAGTGTTCATTATATATGATATCTGGACCACATGCTTTATTGTTTTTTGTTTTCATAATAGGGTGAATTACTTCTTTTTTTGTGATAAATTCTATCTCTTGTATTTGGACCTGAGTCATTGTAGAGCTTACCGGGCGTGTGTCTCTAGCCTGCAAGATTGAACTTAAATGTCTCTCCCATACCTCCACTGGGATATTTCTTCGGAATTTCGGTTGCTTTGGACAAAGAGCTTTGTATGGATTTTGCTTGGCCATTTCAATTAACCGTTTTTCCTCTTCCTCCCAGAATATCCTCTGTGATTCTTTTATCTTGATTTTTAATTTATGGAGTATCCTTGTAGTGGGTTGATCGCAGGAAGTATCAAGCAACCACTTTTTTCTATAATTGGGCGCAGAGATTGGGCGCATTTAGCGGCCAAAAGCGCTGCAGAAGCACTTTAGCTACGGCAGGTTTTTTCGGGGTTTCTCCATTTTCCCCTACCATTATTTCATTCCACCTTTCCCCATACTCATCTCATCAATTTCTTTCATCAGACTTAGTCAGCCTGCACCCTTGTTACTCACAGACCTCTATAAATATAGGGGCTTAATCTCATCTCTCGATCCGACCAAGACTTAGACACAAGTTGATATTATTTTATTGGATAAGGTGGACAATAAATCACACATGAATTCTTCTACAGAATCGTAGTGCGCACGCGCGAGTTACAGTAGTTGCTGTAACGGTTAATTTAGCTTCCGGTAGATGGCTCTGAAAATCGGTGTAACCAACTATCGGAATAAATTTACAAATGCTAAATTAAAATGGACGTAAACTAACTTCCCATTTAACCTAACAAAACAAATTACATACATATTATTTAATAAACTATAAATTAATTTTACGTACACTAACTTGTCCCATCGTAATCTAACAAAATGAAGTCAATTTCTTGAAATGTGGTTTGGAGAGAATCTATGAGACCGGAACAAGCCACATGGGTTTACCCCGTGATTGTTGTTAATTATGATGACTATTTAACTCATGCCCCAAATGGGAGTCAATGACCAATCACGTTTCAATGATTTCTGTTTTACAACCAATCAGAGTCGTGTTTCACCAAATATTTATCAGTGTTATAATTACCATATTAAAGAAAGCTCCTCCTTACAATATTGCGTTCCTTTGGCAATAAATAGTATGATCTGGTTGCAGTGATAAACAAAAGAAGCAGTAGAAGCGTACCTATCGTTTCTCATTTGTTTTCAAACATCGCCGTTTACATTAAATATATAAATATTTTAAAATAACTATAGTTAAATAATCATTTGTGAGTAAACAGCTTAATTTTATTCGTTAAATAGTCCTAACAAATGCCACTCTTGATTTCCAAATTCTCTAGATAAATTCACTCCTCACTTCGTGTGGGTCACCCCGATTTGAGAGCAACCTAGCGGATGTTACATGAAGCATTTGCGCTAGAATTCGATTCACATAATAGAGAACATAGAGAACCGATTCACATGGGGGCATGCAGCGTACCATTCAGCGGGCAATAAAGTGCTCTAGCGGACTTGCAGCTTGTAAAAGTAGGCTGCAGATAGACGAAACCCCTACATCCATTCTGATCTCTGATTGGCTGGTTCATTGAGTTTAAACATGGCGTCTTTCTCTATACAGATTTATGTTTGATGTACAAATTTTGTGTTATTTATGTCTGGACATTAATATATGAGTTATTCGAGGTGGCTAACCGTTTTAGACGAACATAAACGATAAATTAAGTAAAACTAAAGACAGTGATAATTTTAAGATTGTTATCAACATCAAGAATTTACGATTATAACCTCTTTTCATGTAAATCATTGTGTTATTGACGAGTGATGTGTTTTTATTATGAAACTTATATCCCCAGATGATTCATTCGCTAATACCTGGTGCCATGTTAATTATAATTTTTATTTTTAATGTACACTTCAGGTTGCAAAAATGTTTCAATTTAATATCTTATTCCACTGATGCACTAAACACTTTTAAACATGTTTAAAACATTTTGCAACACTATTAAACATCTTCCAATGTTGCAACGAGTTTTTTTTTCGTGCGACCCGAAGTGTAGCATATCCGATATATCAAATAAATTAGAATCTTATGATTGTGTTTATGGGATCATTTCTGGAAGTGCTACATTGGTTGACCAATTAATTTTCTCTACAGATAAAACGAACATTTGTACACTTCTTTAAATGTGTAACACAATAAGAAAGTTGTGGAATGTACAAAGAGATGAAGATATATATCTTTTCTGAATAAATAGCTTTGTGAAGTATCAGCCATACATTGAATTGAAATATTACAATATTCTAGAATTCTTATCTAAATTTTACCATTGAACATATAAATACTCTAGTGCCGATGTGCATTAATAAAATTAAATTACAGCTAGATTTGGTTAATGTATTAACAGAAAAATTTGCACTCAACATAGGATTTAAATCACAGCTGATCTATTATTTAATCTCCGACTTTATATACTATGTCCTATCATTGAGATACAGAGAGCCATTACTTGAACCAGGTATGAATAATTTTCACTTTAATTCCCAATTTCTCATAAAATAAAATGTGGCCTTCTATCTTTTATTTCAAATGCATGTAGTCTCTCTAATGGGATGTTGCTATTCATTGTATACTATCATTATCCTTGGTGGTAAATGTTTTTCATATATTATAAATGATTCAATGATATATAGTTTAACATTTAACATTTCTAAGAAAGTGGCATTGATAATGTTAGAGATTATATTAAATAATGTTTTTAAGTATGGTGAGTGAGAGGTTTTCTATAATTTACTGCTGTTATGACAGAATTTCATATATATGGTTGGTAATTGCATATATTTTCTTGGTTTTACTTTAGCCGTAAAGATTATGGTAATTACTCTTATAGGCCTAAGTAATTAATATTTTTAGATAATGCAAAAAATAATATAATTAACCAATTTTTAAGAAAACTGTATTTAAATTATTATAAATTTATATTCTTTCTTTGTTTTCATTCCCATTCCTTAACAAATTTAAAATAAAGATGATGTATGTTTGAGGTTAAAAAAATACAATGATGTCTTCCTTTATACAATTGTTTAGTTGCTGTACTAAGGCCATGTCTTGCACTACTTACATTAATTTTGCACATATGAATATTTCCTGTGTTTCCTAATGTAACCCCTAATCCTCATAGATTTAAATATAGGCATAAAAGTGTCAAATGTTGTGTAAGAAATGACCTGAATAAAATGGCGGAACAATTGAATAAAATTTTCCCTACTGGCTAAACTTTTAGTGTGGTTAATAAATATATCTGATATGTGATGATGAAGCAGCAAGATATGCATCACATAGGGAATTCGCAGGAGTGATGTTTTAATATAATAAAATAATATGAAAATGTGTTCAACTCAGGGTCAGATCGAGAGATTAGATTAAACCCCCATATTTATAGAGATATGTAAATAACAAGGGTGCAGGCAGTCTACATATGATAAACGAAATGGATGAGATGAAAATGGGGAAAGGTGGAATGAAATTGTGATAGGGAAAAATGGGATAAACCCCGAAAGAACCTGCCGTAGCTCTGTTTCCGCCACTACAAATCCACATACAGTGACCGAGACTCTAATAAAGTTAAAAAAGCTACTTTTACTAAAACACAAATTGATGAGATTAAACTAAAAATAAATATTATAAATAAGGTTCTCCAGATACCAGCAGTGAGAGGTGAGCATCTAATCGCTTGCGTCACGAAGTCTCCTGATGTTTCAATAATTAAAAAAATACAAATTTTCTCGTTATAATAATATTTTATTTTAAACGATCTATTCGTCCATTTCATAAATTACATACATTAAAATAAATAGTAATTTCTGTATATCCCTATTAGTATTATGATTAATTTCAAGAGCATTGCGTAGTAATATGAGTAATGAGCCAATGAACAAATTGAAATTTGGCGGTTTTGCTGCATGCAGCGGTTCATTCACAAACTCCTTAAATTTCCGCTGCAAATGGCAGCCATTTTTGCTAAAATGCTTTATTGCCCGCTGAATACACTCAATATTTTCATAATTTATAAATATTTAAAAGTAGTAAGAAATGTTTATAAAATGGTTCCAAAATGTTTAAAATATTACGAAACGTTATTATAAATTGTTGAAAAATTTACTGCATCAGTGGCAGGGGGAGAAAAATTGATGGACAAGATACACCAGTTGCTTAGTATGATTTGGGAAAAAGAAGCTCTTCCAGATGAATGGAAAGAATCAATTATCGTACCAATTTATAAGAAAGGAGATAAAACTGATTGCAACAACTACAGGGGCATCTCCTTACTTTCAACTTCGTACAAAATTCTAACAAATATATTAGTCAGTAAACTTACTCCCTATATTGATGACATTCTAGGAGATCATCAATGTGGATTTAGAAGAAACAGGTCTACAACAGATCAGATTTTTAGTATAAGACAGATTTTAGAAAAGAAATGGGAATGTACATCAACTATATGTAGACTTCAAAAAAACATATGATTCAATTAAGAGGGAGAAGTTATATACTATCCTGCTGGAGTTCGGAATTCCTAAAAAGTTAGTTACACTTATACGAATGTGTCTGAATGGCACAAAGAGTAGTGTGCGTGCAGGCATACAGTTTTTGGACACTTTTGAAATCCAGAATGAGTTAAAGCAAGGAGATGCACTATCTCCTCTACTATTTAATTTTGTACTAGAGCATGCCATTAAATCTTTAGAGAATGAGGAAGGCTTACAACTCAATGGTATTAATAAGCTATTAGTTTATGCTGATGATGTAGTACTATTGGCCGATAGCGAGGAGATACTAAAGGACAACACGCATGCACTATTAAGTAACACTAAGAAATTAGGACTGGAAGTAAATATCAATAAAACTAAATATATGGTCACACATAGAAATACATTATATAATGGAAATGGACAGCTAATGACAAATGAGGGAAATTTTGAGGAAGTGGCTGAATTCAAATACTTAGGAACAATAATCACAAATAGGAATGAGATGCACAAAGAAATTAAACATAGGCTCAATTCTGGAAATGCATGCTATTATGCATTGCAGAGACTCTTGATGTCCCAACTCCCTTAAAAAAACGATAACTGAAAATATATAAAACTATTATTCTACCAGTTATATTATATGGATGCGAAACATGGCCTCTTACTTTAAGGGAGGAAAGGAGATTACAAGTATTTGAGAATAAATTACTTAGGAGAATTTTTGGACCAAATACATATGAACAGACAGGTGAATGGAGAAGACTACTTAACAATGAACTAATGGTCTTTATAGGAAGCCAGATATAATAAGAACAGTTAAGTCTCATAGACTGCGATGGGTAGGACATGTTGCACGTATGGGGAATGAAAGACTTGCATGGAAGCTTCTTGTAGGAAAGCCAGAGGAAAAACGCCCAGTTGGTAGACCAAGAATGAGGTGGGAGAATAACATTAACAATGATTTGAGGGAAGTAGATTATACAGGGAATGATTGGAAAGCAAAAAGCATTAGCTCAGAATAGGGATGTATGGAGAGCTTATGTCCGCGCAGCCATGAACCTACAGGTTCGATAGTGCCAGTGAGTAAGTAAGTAAGTGGCATAAATGTGTTAGATGGAAAACTGTGCGAGTCTAGTTGTAAACCTCAGTCATTTTATTATATTCAAATATCTAACTATCTCACTCACTAGCACTATCGAATCCATAGGTTCATGTCTGCACAGACATAAGCTCTCCATACATCCCTATCCTGAGCCAATGTTTTCCATTCCCCTGTATAATCTACTTCCCTCAAATCATTGTTAATGTTATTCTCCCACCACATTCTTGGTCTACCAACTGGGCATTTTCCCTCTGGTTTTCCTACAAGAAGCTTCCATGTATGTGTTTCATTGCCCATTCTCTGCCCATCGCAGTCTACGAGACTCAACTATTGTCATTATATCTGGCTTCCTATAAAGACCATGTAATGCACTGTTAGGCAGTCTTCTCCATTCACCTGTATGTTCATCTCTCTTTAGTCCAACAATTTTCCTAAGAATTTTATTCTCAAATACCCGTAATCTCCTTTCCTCCCTTAAAGTAAGAGTCCATGTTTCGCATCCATATAATATAACTGGTAGAATAATAGTTTTATGTACTTTCAGTTTAACATTTTTTTTAAAGGAATCAGGATGTCAATAGTCTCTGTAATGCACAATAACTCACATTTCCAGAATTGAGCCTATGTTTAATTTGTGCGTCCATCTCATTCTTGTTTGTGATTATTGTTCCTAGGTATTTGCATTCAGCCACTTCCTCAAAATATCCTTCATTTGTCATTAGCTGTCAATTTCCATGATATAATGTGTTTCTGTGTGTGACCATATATTTAATTTTTTTGATACTTACTTCCAGTCCCAATTTCTTAGTGTTACTGAGTAACATGTGCATGTTGGCCTTTAGTATCTCCAGGCTATTGCCCAATAGTACTACATCATCAGCATAAACCAACAGCTTGTTAATACCATTTGAGTTGAAGGCCTTCTTCATCCTCTAAAAATTTGATGGTATACTCTAGTACAAAATTAAATACTAGAGGAGATAGTGCATCTCCTTGCTTCGACTCATTGTGGATTTCAAAAGTATCTGAAAACTGTTTGCCTACATGCACCCTACTCGTTGTGCCATTTAGACACATTAGTGTAAGTCTAACTAACTTTTTAGGAATTCTGAACTCCAGCAGTATACTATATAACTTCTCCTTCTTTATTGAATTGTATGCATTTTTGAAGCCTATGTATAGTTGATGTACAGTACCATTATATTCCCATTTCTTTTCTAAAATCTGTCTTATGCTAAAAACCTGAGCTGTTGTAGATCTTTCTTCTAAATCCACATTGATGATTTCCTAGAATGTCATCAATATAAGGAGTAAGTCTGCTTACTAATTTATTTGTTAGAATTTTGTACGAATTTGAAAGTAATGTGATGCCCCTATAGTTGTAATCAGTTTTATTTCGTTTCTTATTAATTGGTATGATAATCTATTCTTTCCATTCATCTGGAAAAGCTTCTTTATCCCAAATCATATTAAGCAACTGGCATATCTTGTAAATCAACTTTTCTCACCCTGATTTTATCAGTTCTGCTAGGTTCTCATCTGAACCAGATGCTTTATACAGCTTCAATTTCTCTATATCACTCCTGCAAACTCCCTATTTGATGTATATCTTGCTCCTTTTCGTCGCATAACATATTTGTTTCATAACCACACTAAATGTATTGCCGGGTGAGCTGTAGGGCAAATTCAATTGCTCAGCCATTTTATTCATGCAATTTCTTACACAACATTTGCACTTCTAGGCCTAAATTTAAAAATATGAGGATTAGTGGTTACATTAGATAACACAGGAAATATAGACATATGTGCAAAATTAATGTAAATAGTGCAAGATGTGGCCTAAGTACAGCAACCAAACAATTGTATAAAGCATCATCAAGACAAAAATTGTAAGAAATGTTTAATAAATGGTTCCAAAATGTATAAAGTAGTACGAAACATTATTATAAATGGTTGAAAAGTGTTTACTGCATGAGTGGCATAAGAATGTTAGATGGAAAATTGTGCAAGTCTAATTGCAAACCTCAGCCATTTTATTATATTAAAATACACCACGTATAAACATTCATCAAGCCAATACTTCTATACAACGGAGAGGTAATAATCACAGCAAATTACTCTAACCTAAATCACCTAGAAGTATGCCAAAATCAGGCTTTATGGCTTATAACTGGCACAGCTAAATCAATCCCAATCTCAACAATGCAAGCACTAACTCAGAACCCTCCAATATGTCTAACTTTAGAGGAACAGGCAATAACACAACATGAAAAAATGTTACGGTTAACAACATCAAAATGGGAAAAAAGACAGTTACAACCAACCAAGTTGACATCACAAACAAGTTTCTTGTCCAAAGTAATGGAAATAAAAACAGATTTGAATCTTCCTAAATCTAAAGGAAATATTTTTATTAGAGAAAACCCTCTTGCTTTTGAACCAATTAACATTCAGCTAAATCTAGAAGAACCAGTTACAAAATCTAAAACTCCCACACCTGTACTTAAAGCTCTAGCATTACAAGCTGTGAATAAGAGATATCCACCAGAAGAATGGTTACATGTCTACACAGATGGATCTACTATTGATAACAACTCGGGATCAGGAATTACATGTGCATTATTTTCATTTTATGAACCGGCAGGATACCACACAACAAATTTTGATGCGGAAGTAACGGCTATTCATATTTCACTCCAACAATTGCTATACAGAATAAATAAATTTCAAAATGTTGTCATACTCTCTGATTCTAAGGCAGCAATATATGCAATAAATTCACACAAAATGAAGTCAATACAAATTAAAGAGTGCTACAAAATGATTCAACAACTTCAAAAACTACAGAAAATAATTCAATTGCAATGAATACCTGCACATTGTGGAATTGCTGGAAATGACACTGCTGATTTTCTTGCCAAAAAAGGCTCCAATCTAATTCAGAATACTACTAAAAGCTTACCTTTCACATCCATAAAAAGAATAATTAAAAACAAATATAAAACCAAACAAAACCAAGACGTATGTAATAAAGCCAAAGACAAAAAATGGAATATTTTAGTAAAGAAGCCAGATATTATTCCAGAAATTCCACGTAAAACTTCAGTAGCAAAATTTAGACTGCTTACAGAACATGACTATTTGGCCAAACATTTAAATAAAATAGGAATTTACACGAATCCAAATTGTCCTCTATGCAACAAAGACGAAGAAATGAACGAAGAACATCTACAAACCTGTGAAGTATTACCTGTTGGATCCACCATAGAGAAATATTGGAGAGCAAGAACGCTAATGGCTTCATTGCCAAGGCCTAGCATTTGAAAACAACAACATTATATTAAAATATCACTCCTGCAAATTCCCTATATGTTGTATATCTTGCTCCTTCGTCGTCGCATAACATGTTTCATAACCACACTAACAGTTAAAACAGAATTTTAATATCATAATAAATATAATAGTTAAAGTTAATATGATGATCTTGATGAAGATTTTCGGGCTGTAGACCGTGGTCGTGAGGCTTGTAGTTCCACGACGTTTCGCCAGAGACTGCGCCTGGCATCCTCAAGGGTTGTCTTGAGACTGGGCATTCTGTCCGCTGTCTGTCCTATTTATACGTTCACCGCGATTTGTTCGTAAGTTGTATCTGCCTTCTGATTGGTCAGCGTTATGGACTTCCATTGCTCCAATGAGATTGCTGTTTGATGGTTTAGTCGCCTGTATGTTATATCTGCCTTCTGATTGGTCAGCGGTAGGGACCTCCATTGTTCCACTGAGATTGCTGTTTGATAGTCTAGTCGATTGTACTTGTAGAGGTTTACATTTTGCGTTTTTTAAAACCGGCATCCATGCTTTGTTGACTTTCAATGATTCTTCTTTTCTATTGAAACTGTTTTTATGTTTGAATATTTCGATGGTTTCTCGTTGTAGACGGGTAAAATAATGTGTGCAGTTAGATAATATGTCTGTATTCTGGTATTGTACTCTGTGGCCATCAAATAAAGAGTGTTCTGCTACTGCCGACTTATCCATTTGTTTAAGACGACTGTATCTTTCATGCTCCTTAAGTCTGGTTGCGATGCTGCGTTTAGTGGTGCCTATATACACCTTTCCACAACTGCATGGTATCTTATATATGCCTGCTGTCTGATGAGGATGGAGTTGATCCTTTATAAGTCTGAGAAGGTTCTTGATTTTCTTGGTAGGCCTGTATACTGCCTTTATGTCTTCTTTCTGTAGTAGTTTTCCAATGCGGTCCGTTACATTCTTGACGAACGGTAAAAATGCCCTGGTTGAAGTTTTTCCTCAGATTCCTTGCTGCTGTTGCTGTTGTATCGTCTGGGATGATCGGCTCGGTTGATTTCTTTCCTGGTGTATCCATTGGCTGTGAATACCGTCTGGAGGTGTTGAAGTTCCGTTTTTAATAAATCCGGATGACAAAGTTTTTTGGCTTGATCTGTCAATGATTTGATGACTCAAAATTTTTGTTTAGGGTGATGATTCGAGGTTTTATGAAGATACCTGTCCGTGTGGGTAGTTTTCTGTAGATAGTGTGATAAATGTTGCTGTCTTCTTCCCTTTTGATCAGGATGTCTAGGAATGCTATGCTGTTATCTTTTTCTTTTTCTATGGTGAATTGTATACTGGAATTTATGTTGTTGATGTGTGTCAGAAATTCGTCTAATTTCTCTTCCCCGTGGTTCCAGATTACAAAGGTGTAGTCTACATAGCGAAGCGAGCAAACATATGGAGTAGCTATGGGCAGTCCCTTGAGCCCAGTAGTTGCCAAGTTCTTCATGGAAAACTTCGAGCAAACATGCTTAGATACGACACCTATCAAACCCAAAATATGGCTTCGCTATGTAGACGACACCTTTGTAATCTGGAACCACGGGGAAGAGAAATTAGACGAATTTCTGACAGACATCAACAACATAAACTTCATTCTTAACAAATGGTGTTGTTCCCTTAAGCCCTTCCTAATTCGTTTGGCAATATCTCATAACTGTTCTCTTGAATTTCTTTAAATAGCATTTTACATTACTTCTTGTTACGCGTAGACTTATTCCTTGTTTCCCTATCTTACCTGTGGGTTTAACCTCTCATTTCGTGTAGTACCTTATTTATTTAACCTCTCATTTTATGTACTACCCTATGTGTTTAACCTCTCATTTTATGTACTACCTTATGTGTTTAACCTCTCATTTTATGTACTACCTTATGTGTTTAACCTCTCATTTTATGTACTACCTTATGTGTTTAACTTCTCATTGTATGTACTACCTTATGTGTTTAACCTCTCATTGTATGTACTACCTTATATGTTTAACCTCTCATTGTATGTACTACCTTATGTGTTTAACCTCTCATTATATGTACTACCTTATGTGTTTAACCTCTCATTGTATGTACTACCTTATGTGTTTAACCTCTCATTATACTACCTTATGTGTTTAACCTCTAATTTTCTGAGATCTCCCTACCTAGGTCAATCTGTTTCTCTTGGCTCTACTCGTCGATCGCACAATCGTATGTATGTTTCCCTTAGTATTGTTCCTCTAGTGCCCTAATGTTTCTGATGTTCCTTGCTAGTATCCGTTGTATCATCGTTATGGCCATATTATATTTGTGCGTACGGCTTTCTCTTCGCGGTTTCCCTTTCCGCTTTGCTCTAACCACCGGTGGCTCCCTTTTTCTGGCATCATTATCTACTCTGGATGGTCCCACACCATCGGTCCTTGTATTCCTGACTTCGTTAATCCTACTCTGGAGGTCCCAGACCATCGCTCGGGCGCGGCCTCGAAGACGGATGATGGTTAGTCCATCCGTCGACGGTGACTCAAGATCTATCTGCCTATTTGTTAGCTTCCTCTGCTAATTCTCTTGGGTGGGTTAGCCAATTCGTTGGGCTCGACCTGGAGGACCAGGAATGGGCTGCCATCCGGGCTTGGTGACTCGGATCTTTCCGGGCTCGGCCTCAAGGCGGAGGACAGCTAGTTCCATTCTAGTCGACAGTGACTCGAGTCATTTCTAACCCTACCCCTCTCATCCTGCTGCCTCAGAAATTTCGATCTCGATGTTAATTTAGGGAGAGCCTTTTGGGTTCATCGGACGACGGCCTCATCATCGGAGAGGATTTGATCCAATTCTCTTCTGATGGTGATCCTACTATTGCCCTCATCACTCCCTAAACCCGGGCATCTCTGTTCCTGTGGGTCTCTCTGCCCGTGATTGCTTCGTATTTTCGTTCGTATCTTGTTTCTCGGATGCCTATATCTCTCTAAAGGATGTTGTTCCGCATGGTCCCTAACGTCAGTGCCAAGCCGGCAAGGTTTTATGGCCAGTGCCCCAAGATCATTTTGGAGTTCTCTGTCTCTAGATCATGTCATAACGGGGGTGTCCCACCTTCCGACTTGCACATCCCTAGCACTTTGGCGAAGTGTTCAGGCAACTCGCCAAATTGTCGAGGGCAGAAACCCTCTCCAAAAGGGTCCTTAGTGCTTCCCAACTTGTATCTCTTTGTCCGATTGTGTGAGTGTTTATCTCTGTGTGTGTGTCTGTCTAACGTTACCTAGCCAAGATTGACCTAAGTTGCAGCCTATCCTCTTATTACTCCTTGTATGCCTAAATATGAAGAGTCTTAAGCAATCTAGTTTTCATCTATTATCTTAATGTCATATCCTGTATGTGTGTGTGTGTGTGTGTCTACTTCTCGACTGGTCACTAGCCCTAACTGACATGGATCGAGGCCTGCAGTTTAAGAGAGCCCAGGTGCCTTTAGATTCTCCAATCCTGTCACAAGCTCGTCCATTCCAGAAAAAAAAACACTGCCTGTCGAGTGTATTATTTGTGGTGTAATACTCAGCAATAGTATTTGTGTAATCCTTGGGTTCCCATTTTGCATTTCCACCCTCACTATATCGGATAAAACACCTCACTGATTGTCAAGTATCCTAATTTTCACTAAAAAAATTATGGGAATAAATCTCTTTTTTTTTTCCTGGCCATTTCTGTATGCATCTTGTGTCCAGAACTAAAATCTGCATCTCTCACTAGGGGAGTTCCCTTTTGATTGCGCTAAGTCTCCATTTCCCTCTTTTGTTCGAGCTCTCTCTTATTTATTCTGAGTATCCAATCCCCCTTTCCATTATTTCTGTTTCCAAAACTATAATCTGTATTTCTGGCTAAGTGAGTTCCCCCTTAATTGCGCTCGTCTCTATTACTTCACTAATGACTAAACTTCACTTATGATTCAAAAACACCTCATACTGTAGTTGAGCCCTACACATGGTGCGCTCGTCTACACTTGTTGCAAAACTCAACACCGCATGAGGCGTTAACCAAAATATATATATACATATTTTAAACTTTACTCAACCTGAAGTCCGGTCGTCTTCCCTTCCATGAGTCTTGAGTTTGAAATCCCTTATTAATGTTATTTCCCTTAGATAGGTGGGTGGTGTCTGCATCGTTTTACTGTGCTAAATCTCCATTCCCCCTTTTGTTCCAGTTCTCGCTAATTCAATCTAAGCTCCCATGCCCTTTTTCCATTCTCTCTATTTCCAAAACTAGAATCTGGATTTCTCTTTGGGCGAGCTCCCTTTTGATTGTGCTAAGTCTCTATTCCCCTCTTTGTTCGATTTATCTCTAATTTATTGTAAGTTTCCATGCCCCTTTTCCATACTCTCTGTTTTCAAAACTAGAATCTGTATTTCTCATTAATGTTGTTCCCTTTTTATTTAGCTAAATCTCCATTCCCCTCTTCTGTTCGAGTTCTCTCTTATTTATTCTAAGGGTCCATGCCCCTTTTTCCTATTTGCTAAATACACGCTACTTTTAGGTTGTTAACACATTGGTGACCGACTGCTGTGCGTTCCATCCACCGCTGCTGGACCGGACATTTCTGTCAGTAGCGTGGACTTTTAAATTTAAACCGCGCTAGCACAGTGTGATTTTTACATCAATATATTTACAGTCAATAACAATATTGCATAAGTAAATCTTTATTAGTGTTCTCATCAGACCTTCTAGTAGAAATTGAGGGTTTGATAGCGTTATAAATATTTCCCTTTATTTAAAGGCACAGTGCAGGAGCATATGTAGCAAGTTTCTTTTCTTGTGTTCACTAAAAACGTGGCAAGGTTTGGAAGGTTTTTTTTTTCAGACACAGTTGGTGTTAATTTATGTTTCTATATGTCTCAGCCTTCTTGCTGGGTCTTGACATGGTGTCCTTTTCACTCTGTCTTCCCTCCTCTTTCCTGTCATCTGTTCCTAATTTTACGACTGCCAAACAAGAGGCTGTTTCAAGCAAAAAACTTCTGTTTGACATATTGTTGTTAGAATTTTGAAATTTATACACCCAAAAACATTATAGTGCACAATTCACAGGCCACAATACAACTTTCTTGCTTCATTTCACTGTTTTTCTAAGGATGGAGTAATATGATAGGTACTGGTCAGCCCTGTCTACACCCTTCACATACTTGTTATTTTGAAGTATTCAATAGGGCATTTTTACAACTTTACCCCTCCCATTCTCGTGTTGCCTGATGCAATGTGCTAACCATTCTTACGTCTCTTTTATCTTTCGATGTTTGTAGCAAAAGGTCCTCCTTACTTCAAAACACACATTCTCCTGGTTTGAGTTTATTTCCTGCTTCCACAAATAATTTTGGAAGTCCTCTGTTAATCTTTATTGCTTCAGAAACTCTAGTCTTTCTTTCGAGCAAATTTTTAGCTTTAGCCACACTTATAATAATTATTCTGGTACACATGATGCCACAGATATAAATTCGACTCCAGAACGCAAAATAGTGTTTCTTCTAATTTTTCCCCTCTGCAACATATATTTACAGGTTACATACGTATCCCGTAATCGCCTAACTATCGGCACTAAAATTCCATATTTCACCAGCCATCTGTCTCTTAAAATTGTAAACAACTCTTTCTGTAAAGTTGGCAATTTCATAAAAGAGAAGAGAGGGGTACAAAAACAACTATAGTTTATTTCACAATGATAAAAAGCAAAATTGCACGCTCCTTCAAAAGCGAAGAGGCTGGAAAACCATAGAAAACGTAAACACGGAAATCTCCGTGGCCCGTCGTCTAGCGCTGGCCATTTAAACACGGAGATCTCCGTGGCCCGTCACCAATGTGTTAATAATATCTATCATTTAATTATTTTTCTCATTACGCTTCCTTATGTCCGAGGAGGAGAAAAAAGAAATAATAGTATTTATTGGCATGCAAATGTATTTAGTATAAAATTGTGTTCATTCGAATTGTCTGCAATGTGTTTGCTAGATGCTTGAACCAATGAATCTTATCTTGAAGGAGATCAAAAAACTTTCATTTCCCAAAAATAAACGCAAGCCAGTGTCATGGACGATATTTCTAATGATCTGACATCCTAACTTCAGTGCATGTTATTTACATGTTGAACGAATTCCTCCTTGAAGGTGTTCCCAAACAATCGTTTTCCAAAATGGCGTCTTCGCGAGGGTGAGTACACATTTATTATCCCTGAGAGAGGAAAAGTTATTCTCTGTATCGCTAGTGAATCCCTAGGACCAGAGATAACCCACTGTAGAGATGATCAGCGCCAATGTTATTCAGTGATGCCTAAGACTCCAGAGACCTCAAGCGTTGGCAGAAAACACTAACCGATTATTGCTTACTGTATTATCGCCAAAACAATTTGCGCCATCTATCAATAAAAGTATAACTAATCAGTGTTGACCCCGGTGGCTCAGTCGTCACTTTCGGCGTTTGTAATACCACATTTTAAATAATGCCTGGAATAATATTAATCAATCAGATTTTACAGCTCACCTCATATTATTGAAAAACTCAGAACTAGTTTCGAAAGGGAAACTTCTTTCGAAACTGGTCCTCTGTTTTACAAAAGTATGAGGCAAGCTGTAAAATTTGAGAAATTATTATTAAATAAAACCTCACAGTGTTATGAATATATCAATTCAGAACTTCATCTCAATTTCCAAGACCCTCAACTTACTCTTTATTCAATACATGGAATATATTCCTAACATCAGAAAAACAGTTGATTAGTTTTAGAAAACTGGAAAAATATTTTTATAATTCAATTAATTCTTTTAAAGTATTCATTTAAACTGTTTTTTTTGTTCAAAATTTTCTTAGAAATAACATTATTTTTTGCATTACATTTTCTTAGAATTAAAGAAAGGATGGCCCTGATTATCAAGGAAAGGTTCAAATAAGTCCACCGCTGTGGTCTCGAGGTAGCGTGCTGCCTTGTCAAGCAGCGGGCCCGGGTTCGATCCCCGGTCGGGGCAGTTTTCTGGGTGAGGTTTTTGTCGGGGTTTTTCCTCACCTACACAATTCCCTAGTAAAGCTGCAAGCATAGCATGAAAATGCTATGATTGCAGTGAAGGACCTGTCTTCGGGCAGAATTACTATGGATGGATGGATGGTTCAAATAAAAATAGAGATATCATTTAATAATCATTTATTTATTTTAGACATATGAACAAAATAATAATAATAATAAACAATAAGAGAATTTAATTAATTATGAAGAATTAATGCATTGAGATTTTTTAATTTCTTTCCCTACATATTTTACCAACAAAATTTGGTCCCTTACAAAAAAGGTAATTAAAAATTACAGGTATCTTACTGTTCTTAACATATGATAATCTCAATCAAACAATGCATTAAATCACAATAAACCATTCATTTCACTGTATTGGTAGTGAATTCAGTTATCAATGACCCCTTTCCAGCGTATTATTTCAACACAACCATAAAATAAGCTATAAAAGAACTGGTAGAAAATAAACATTCACCTATCTAAAAATATCAGTTCTTTTGCTGAAATAAAAAAAATTATAAAACAAGTTCCGTACTTATAATTAAATATTCCTTTTTAAGTTTTAATTAATGTGATATGTTTTCAGTCTCAAGTACACATTCTGGGGTTCAAGTTACAATATATATATATATATATATATATGGTTATCCTTCGATAGCAGACAGTTATCTATTATGGCTTGCTATGTCTTATGTAACTTTACTCGCCCTATTAACACCGTCTTTCAGAGGTTGACCAAGATATAGACAAGGTCTGAAGAACAAGAAGGAGAATATCTAGGAATGGGTAATTCAATGGATGGAAATTATGGAAGAGTAGACATGGAATAACCAAGATAGATAGAGAATCTTATCCATAACTTGATCCCAGAACAATGACAGGTGGCTAGATGAAGAATAATAATTCAATATAATTACGTCAAAGATATGGCATCAATGTACCTATCACTAAAAAAAAAAAAATAAGTTACTTAAAATCGTATTATTTCTAACATTATACAAAAGCATGTTTGCCCCCTAAAATTTCTGTATGCACTATATAGGCTAACAATCATACATAGGAAGATTTTCCACTAGATCACGTAAGTAATGGAACAGTCGCATAAGAATCTTGTATTATGCGCAGGAAAAATATTAACAATTTTAACAAGCATTAGAATTGTTTTATAAAGTAGGAAATGTAAATAAAAACATAACCTAATAATTCCGTAAAAGTAATTTAAGGAATTTTAAAAATTCCGTGACCTAATGGAAACATGAGCCAATTCATATATTTTAATATTTATTTTAATGTATTTACGTATTAATAATACTTACTAGAAAATATTCTTTTAACAGAAAATTAATCCCTTCTAATTAAACAAACAAAAATTGATGCACCATGCTCCTACATTTTAAATTACGCAGCCAACATAATAGAATAAAACATACAGTTTATTATGATATAAATAAAAGAAACTAGGTATAAAAATTATTCAAAGCTAATATTACATGGAATAGTTTAAACAAACGTTTTATCAAGATAATGTTTCTACTTAAATTAAGAGTAGGTCAGTTCATTTCAAATAATAAAAATAATATTTAATTCAGGGAATCTGTTGGCTGCACTGTCACTCTAGACGACATTTGCTTTTCGACATAGCTACTGAAGCGCCTCCAAGCGTTGGCAGAAAAAACTAGGCCTGGCAATTAGCGTTGTGCCCAACCAGTTCATTTCGAAAAGTAGTTCTTTCACTCGCACTCACTTTTATGAACCATTCAATTGAACTAGTTCGTTCACAAAATTTAGCGAAGCCCTTCATTCGCCAAGCAAAAAAAAAAGGGCTGGTGGAGGGGGAAGCACGAAGACACGAGCATGGGGTGACTTGACGTTAACCAACCACGTGGTAGCTGTGGATTTTAAAGATACTTACTTACTTACTCACTGGCACTATCGAACCCGTAGGATCATGGCCGCGCGGACATAGGCTCTCCATACATCCCTATTCTGAGCTAATGCTTTCCAATCATTCCCTGTATAATCTACTTCCCTCAAATCATACTTAATGTTGTTCTCCCACCTCATTTTTGGTCTACCAACTGGGCGTTTTCCCTCTGGTTTTCCTACAAGAAACCTCCATGCACGTCTTTCATTCCCCATACGCGCAACATGTCCTGCCCATCGTAGTCTACGAGACTTAACTGTTCTTATTATATCTGGATTCCTATAAAGACCATGTAGTTCATTGTTATGTAGTCTTCTCCATTCACCTGTCTGTTCATCTCTCTTTGGTCCAAAAATTTTCCTAAGAACTTTATTCTCAAATACTTGTAATCTCCTTTCCTCCCTTAAAGTAAGAGTCCATGTTTAGCACCCATATAATATAACTGGTAGAATAATAGTTTTATATATTTTCAGCTTAACGTTTCTTGAAAGGAGTTGGGACACCAAAAGTCTCTGCAATGCATAATAGCATGCATTTCCAGAATTGAGCCTATGTTTAATTTCTTTGTGCATCTCATTCCTATTTGCGATTATTGTTCCTAGGTATTTGAATTCAGCCACTTCCTCAAAATTTCCCTCATTTGTCATTAGCTGCCCATTTCCATTATATAATGCATTTCTACGTGTGACCATATATTTAGTTTTACTGATATTTACTTCCAGTCCTAATTTCTTAGTGTTACTCAATAGTGTGTGCGTGTTGGCCTTTAGTATCTCCTCGCTATCGGCCAATAATACTACATCATCAACATAAACTAACAGCTTATTAACGCCATTCAGTTGTAAGCCTTCCTCATTCTCTAAAGATTTAATGGCATGCTCTAGTACAAAATTAAATAGTAGAGGAGATAGTGCATCTCCCTGCTTCAACCCATTCTGGATTTCAAAAGTGTCTGAAAACTGTTTGCCTACACGCACCCTACTCTTTGAGCCATTTACACACATTCGTATAAGTCTAACTAACTTTTTAGGAATTCCGAACTCCAGCAGGATACTATATAATTTCTCCCTCTTAATCGAATCATATGTTTTTTTGAAGTCTACATATAGTTGATGTACAGTACCATTATATTCCCATTTATTTTCTAAAAACTGTCTTATACTAAAAATCTGATCTGTTGTAGACCTGTTTCTTCTAAATGCACATTGATGATCTCCTAGAATGTCATCAATATAGGGAGTAAGTCTGCTTACTAATATATTTGTTAGAATTTTGTACGAAGTTGAAAGTAATGAGATGCCCGTGTAATTGTTGCAATCAGTTTTATCTCCCTTCTTATAAATTGGTACGATAATTGATTCCTTCCATTCATTTGGAAGAGCTTCTTTTTCCCAAATCATACTAAGCAACCAGCGTATCTTGTCCATCAATTTTTCTCCCCCTGATTTTATCAGTTCTGCTGGGATCTCATCTGAACCTGATATTTTATACATCTTCAATTTTTCAATCGCCATTTCAACCTCTAATGCACTTGGCTCTGCGACTAGCATTTCTGCTGTCTGTAACTTATCCTCCTCAACGTCCTGTTCTGTATGTACATTTAATAGCTGATTAAAGTAACTTTTCCATCTATTTAATATACTCCTAGAATCTGCAATCATATCCCCATTTTCATTCCGAATTATGTTTGCTCTAGCCTGAAACCCTTTCTTCTCTATACTAATTCCCTGATATAATTCTCTAATGTTGCTATTTTTTGCATTCATTTCAAGATCATTAATCTTCTCTCTCAAATATTCCCTCTTTTTACTCTTTAGTAACTTGGTGGTTTCCCGTCTAACACTACCCAATTGCTCTAAATTTGCCTCATTTGGCTCGTGTAACCATTTCATTTTTGCTAGCTTTCTTTTCTTTACAATGTCGGTACATTCCTCATCAAACCATTTCTTGTTTTGCCTCTTTTTTAAACAACCAATGCTTTCTGATGCTGACAATTTAATAGTATCTCTTATAGTCTCCCATTCTTTATTTATATCAGTACCTTCTTCGTTTGCCACATTGTCATCTGAAGATTCCAGTACTTCAAATCTAATAGCAATTTTGATTTGGTATTCTTGCCGCATTTCATCATTTTCCAAGTTTTTTAATTCAAACTTTACGGAATCATCTTTAGCGTTTGTTCCTATCATAAGCGATAGCGGTTGTCTGATTTTCACTCTGACCAGATGATGATCCGAATTGCAGTCTGTCCCTCTAACTGATCTAACATCAATGATGCTACTGTGCCAGCGTTTATCCACTAATACATGATCTATCTGGTTCCGAGTTTCTCCATCTGGCGACGTCCAGGTGTATTTATGAATATCCTTATGCTGAAATGTTGTGCTCTTAACTATGAGATTCCTTGATGTGGCAAATGTGACTAATCTAACCCCGTTGTCGTTACTCTCTTCATGAAGACTGAATTTGCCTATTGTTGGTTTGAATATGTCTTCCCGCTCCACTTTTGCATTAAAATCTCCTAAGAAAATTTTCATATGATATCGTGAAAGGCTATCAAATAAGCATTCTAATTCTTCATAGAACTCATCCTTAATCTTGTCATCTTTATCTTCTGTGGGGGCATGTACATTTACAATTATAAAATCATGTCGTTTACCCTTTAGAATTATGTATGATATCCTATCACTAACAAACTTAATATCTCGGATAGCGGATAGGATCCTCCTTCTGACTAAAAAACCCGTTCCAAATGCAGATCTTTCTGCACCCCCATAGTATAATGCAAAGCTTCTGATTCCTGACTACCTACTCCTGGCCACCTAATTTCCTGTAAAGCGACTATATCCAAGGGCGATTTATCTAATTCCCGCGTTAATATCTCTAGTGCCCCGCTATTGTAAAATAAAGTCCTAACATTCCATGTTCCTAGGAACATGTCCCTGTGTTTGAGCCTTTAGCATGGGTTCCCTGAAGTGGTCTCCGCCCGGAGAATCGAATGGGGGACTATTTGACCTCCGGAAAATTTTACCCCAGATGAACCCATGTCCGCATTTCTTGACGGTTGTATTTTTACGGTGAAAGATCGTCACTCTTTCGCCCAAGGTACTTTTTTCGTCTGGCTTATCGCCTTCGACCAGTCCGGCATGGGTAACCCTATCGGCAGCAATGCTACCGCCGGCATAGCTCTCAGGATCATTTAAAGATGAAGTAAATAATTCTGTAAATTCTTTTTTAATTTATTTGAGTAAGAAAAATTCTAATATGTTGCTACCATACTTTTGTTTATTTCATAATTATTTATACCTCCTTTTTATTTCTGTTATAACTGTATTATTTGCATAATTGTTTTTATATACAGATTTTCAATGTTTACATATTTTATTTCAAGTTGTAAATGTTAATAAAAAACAAAATCGTAACTCTTTGATTTGAAGAAAAAAAAAGGTGTGGAGTATTTTAAAACTTTTAAGGAAGATATATTTTATTTTATTTATATAATTATGTATTATTTACACATATTATTTGCATAATAGTTCTTTAAAAATAAATAAATATGCAAAATCGTTCTATTGGCAATTACTTGATCTTAATCTTTACAACCCCTAAACTTAAAATATAAAGAGGGTGAATACTGGGTAGGCCAACAAAATTTAGCCTTGTGTGTGCACTTTTACAGAATGTCTTCTAATTCGCGATCAAGAAAAAGTAGTGAAATTTGGGGTTTCTTCGCCGATTTAGGCGATGGTAAAGCAAATTGTAACCTTTGTTCTATACAGTTTCATTCAGGGGGCGAGATGCTTTTAAACTTGCACGGCATATTCGCCCTAAATGTTTAGCAAGGTAAGATTTTTACTAAATTTTGCAACAGCTTTTTGTAAACCTAGTAAAATACATTGTTTTAAAACTTGGATAAAATGGATTTTTATTAAATACTTTCGGAATTCCAGTAAATAAAATGTAAAGTGATTGTAATATTAGACTACATTAGATTTGTAGCGTTAGTAATGCCGTAGATCAAAAGGAGTAATCTCTGAGTAATGCTGCGTATGAGTGATGACGTAAGCAAGAGCGGGAAGGTGCCGTAATGTACATGAAGGAGCGTGTCGAATGTTGAGAGTTTGAAGTACAGAAGTGTTTAAAGCCAGTTCACTCTGTCAAGGTAGTTCGTTCCTCTAAGACACTTCACTCTTCCAAGGTAGTTCGTTCTTTGATACCACTTCGTTCATCTAAAACACTTTACTCTTCTAAGATAGATCGTTCTTTTATACCACTTCGTTCCAAGGTAGTTCGTTCTTTGATACCACTTCGTTCATCTAAAACACTTTACACTTCTAATGCTGTGGTTTATCTACGACGCAACGCGCCAGCGCAAAAATTGCTCCCCATGGCCTGCCCATGTATTTAAATGGAGGTGGTTTATCTACAACGCAAATTGCTGGCGCAAAAAAATTTGCGCTGACATGTCGCGTCGTGTTTTGGAATCTCTTGAATCCAGGACGCAATTTGCCAGCGCAAGCAAAGAATATAGAAAATATTACCCGTACTCATTGGTGTAATTGCTAAAAACAAACTAAGATTTTATAACAAAATGTCGCAAATACAGTACTTGTTTTATAACTTTCCAATTTTAACGATGAAAGTTAGGTAGTTTTGTTGCAAATCATCGAGTTCTATAAATGTTTTATACAATATGAGCATGAAGGAGTAGAGAGATGTACAGAAAAAGTTATTGTGGCTTGAACTTAGTCAAGAGATAAATAAAAGCTGTAAATATTGTATCTCGGGGATATTATGGATGTGCATAAATTTCGTCTTCTATTAAATTCAAAACCTGATAAAACTGCTCAGACGAAAATCTGAAGAATTCTAAAATTTGGTATATTCATCAACGATGTGTTTATTTAAGAACTAAAGAATCATTTATTCTATAATTTTCCATACAACATTCATATGATGCTGTTGCTCTAGGAACTTTTTCTGTCTTTACTAATATTTCGAACTATTTTAATCGTTTTGCAAAGACTCGTGAAACTTTTTTTTATGAAGAATTTTAATATGTTTATCTACGTAGACAAATTATGACTTTTCCTCTCAATTTATTTTCAAAGTTCTTTATTAGAATTGAAGTTGGCATACGTGAACGCTCATAAAATTAAATCTACCAGATGGCAGGACATATGTGTGAATGACCAACATTTGCATTTAATTCCAAACCACACTCTAAGAAATAAATGTTCAATCACTTCATTTTGTTAGATTCCGATGGGTCAGTTTAGTGTACATCAGATTAGTTTATAGTTTACTAAATAGTATGTATGTAATTTATTTTATTAGGTTATGCAGGGACAGGTTTATATACATTAGTTTTTGTAAACACATTTGGAAATTTATTATGAACGTTGGTCATTTTGATTTTCCATATATGTGGTGCCATCTGGCGACAATTCCATAAACATATGCGCTGTAGCGTATGCGCTCCATGCGAAACCAGCATCACGCCGAGCGAAACGCGAATTCGCGTCACGTCGGGCGCGACACGCTGTATAATAAACCTTAGCATAAGATATTTCGTTCTTTTATACCACTTCGTTCTTCCAAGGTAATTCGTTCTTCTATGTAACTTCACTCAGGCGAGATAGTTCGTTCCTCTATGGCAGTTCACTCTGGCAAGATAGTTCGTTCTTCTCAGACACTCACTGCGGTACGAGCGATATGGATGACGTAGGAAAGAGGCGGGAACATGCAAGGTCGATGGGCGGAGAAATGTAGAGTAATCAACGAATGAGCGAAAGTTGATTTGGAGTGAGACATCTATGATCTAGAGCTTGAAATAAAAAGTAAATTTTAATTTTAAGTAGCAGTAGTGAACTCTGAACTGGTAGTTCACTAAAAGTGAGTAACTTTTTTACACTTCACTGTAGTGAAGCGTTTTTTTTAAACGACTCACTCTCGAATTACCCATCACCATAGAGAACCGAGAACCCATAACTACCTGGCATCACTCTCTTCCATTTGCGTTGGCCTGGGGTGCCTAGGACGGACCTTACCACCTCGCTTCCACTATCATTTTCTATGGTTATTATTATTATTATTATTATTATTATTATTATTATTATTATTATTATTATTATTATTATTATTATTATTATTATTCATTATTACTTTATTACTAACATATGAATTTTAACCACTCAGTTATTAGTTTTTTATTTCTTTTCTAACTCTCGATTTTTATTTTAACACCTCCTAATGCCGAAGTGCTCGTCTACCATAACATGTCAGGAAAATTTCAGAAAAAAAAATCGTGTCGTTCCTCAGTTAATCGCCTCATGTCCTGTCTTGTCATCGAGGCACGGTTGTTTATTTAAATCTAAAAGTTTTTAAAATCATCTCGTTATTTTCATTATCCCAATTACCATGTTATTACTTTATTATGAAATTATACATAATTTTATTCGTTTTTTTATTATAGTTGTTCCTTTTTCCAAATCCTTTGATTTTTATGTATTCCATTTCCCTAACTCTTTTCCCTGCTAGTCTTCGGTTACTATTTTTTTTAAATTATTCGTAGTTTTATTATTATTAGACTTATTTTAACTTTTTTTTCCTACTATAAATTACTCATTACTTTGCAAGTCATCAGGTTGTTCCCTGAACCATACGTGGGCAAGATCATATACCTAGCGTACGAGTACGAACGGGATAGTCGTAGCGCGCATGCGCGAGGTACGGCCGTGGCAGTAATGATTAATGTAGCTTCCGGTAGATGGCTCGGTAGTCACCGTTACCAACTTTGGCAAGAAAAAAAATTACTAATGGACGTAAGCCAACTCCCCATTTCCTAACCTAACAAAACAATTTACATAGTTCCATCCATCCATAGTAATTCTGCCCGAAGGCAGGTCCTTCACTGCAATCACAGCATTTTCATGCTATGCTTGCAGCTTTACTAGGGAATTGTGTAGGTGTAGTAGCTTCCCGTTGCTTTCCACACCGGTGAAGGATGATGATGATAATGATGATGGCCATATGATTTCGGGGACCGTTTGGGCCTTAAAGTTTTCCTGACATTTGTCTTACAGGTGAGGAAAAACCCCGATGAAAACCTCACCCAGAAAAACTGCCCCGACCGGGGATCGAACCCGGGCCCGCTGCGTGACAAGGCAGCACGCTACCTCGAGACCACAGCGGTGGACTTACATAGTTAATAAACCATAAATTAATTTTACGTATTCTACCTCTATCTATGGTAAGGTATCTAAGATCGTGTTTTACGTAAAAAATATGTTTAAAAAAATTGAAGATCGTTGCAAATTGTTTACATAGTACAAAACGTGTTTACAAGTGTTTAGTGTATTAGTGGCATAAGTGTAAGAAGTGTCCGCCATCTTGTTTGTTCAAAATTATTTCCCTTTTCTTAATCCAGAAAATATACGATAAAAAATTTAATCTAATGGCGTGTAAAGCAACCTATGATCCCTTGGGCTTATCTCTCGTGGTGATGCTTTCAGACATGATTTATTTTGTACATTTGTCAATGCCACGCCTTCCTGATAGACGAAAAAAATATGTCATTTTCAAAGTAGAACTATTAACAGTAAATGAGATATTGCCTTAATTAACACAAAAAATTAAATCAATTCCATAACTAAAACTTCCTGTTACTTAAACAGTGTACCTCTACAAACATTCAAGTTCTGAAAAAAAAAAAGAAACATATAACATAACCTAGAGAGAAAATATATCATCTGACTGTAAAAGAAAATTACAACACCAAAATTATCTGGATGTAACCTAAAAACAGCGGTATAGCTATATATCCAAAAATAACCATTGACAATACCCATAAAAACATTTGAATATACCCTGAGAAAAAACATCTATGCAAGTGATATATCCCCTAAAAAATATGTAACCACTAAAAAAATATACGAGAGTCCTAAAGCCAGAGATTAATAATATCCCAAGGTTGAAATTTTTCAGTTTTCTCCTCTGTTTTAAAAGGACATAGTTTATTCATTAGTACCAATGTGATTTTTATCTTCCCGATGTAAAAAAAAAACATAGATTATTACTGTACACGAATTGAAAGTTAATTTTGGAGGTCTGGGGTTCGTTTCCTCATCCGTGCATATAATAGAATATTATGTTCACGAAATTCAGCCGCTTTGTCACCAGAATGTTACACTGGAATTTAAGCCCAGCCGTAACGTATTTTAAGTGATCTTTGGCCCGAGCGGTTGGCCTTGGTTTTGGTGGTAATACATCACATAGAAACACAGTAAACAATAATATAACCTTATTTATTTGAATAAAACAAAACATAAAGAGAAATATTAAAACAAAAAACATATAAAACAAATTATTAATCCCAGCTAAAATCGCCATATTGAAATGCGCCGAAAAAGAGTAGCTACCATAACCTTTATGGCTAAAGTAAAACCAAAAATTATATGTAATTTCCAATTTATGAAATACTGTCATAACAGCAGTTAATTATCGATAACCAATCACTCATCATAACTAACTAACTAACTCACTGGCACTATCGAACCCGCAGGTTCATGGCTGCGCGGACATAAGCTCTCCATATATCCCTATCCTGAGCCAATTTTTTCTAATCATCCCCTGTATAATCTACTTCCCTAAATCATAGTTAATATTATTCTCCCATATTACGCTCGGGGTCAGTTAAGCCCCGCCGTAGCGATAGCGTTAAGATCACTATTGTTTAAGTGGTCTTTGGCCCGAGCGGTTGGCCTTGGTTTTGGAGGATGAATTCCACATTTAAACATTTTAAAAACACAGTAAACGAAAAAATAACATAATTTATTTAAATAAAACCAAACATAAAGAAATATTAGATCAACAACATATAAAACAATTTATTTAAATCAGCTGAAATCGCTACAGTGTTAAACGTCAAAATGCTAAAGTGTTAAAATTCAGAGAGGGAAAGCAAACATTTAAAATATTCAACTTTGTTCATTATTCTAAGTTCTTTGGACCATTTGGTCCTTTATTTATTCTATGTCTGAAAATGACCATTAAAGAATGATAAAAAATATTCATATTACCAATGTAAAGCTGCCTCCCCTGCTGGGGGACCGCGTTCGGTCCCGCCGCTGTTCTGCCTTTTTTCACTCAAAATCCGGGCTTTTATATTATTATCTTTCCCTTTCACTATCCCTCAAACTAATGGAAACAATAGTTTTTCTTGCCCCATCTGTAGTAATATTCCTAGTATGTCATGTCCATGTTATATAAGGTGTGGTTTTTAATTCTTATTCTAATGTGTTTGGGTTATATAAGTGTTCGTAAGAATTTCCTATTTGGTTGAAACTAATAAGTTGTTTTTGATATTATATTAGATTTCGTAAGTGTATCTTCATTGATTGAAAAATATATTGAGGTAAAAATAGTGATTTTATAATAATTATCTCCCTAATTTTTTATCTATAAAACACTTATGTATATTTTGATTGAGACTTCAATCCGCATTTAAAGGGTTGAATATTTCTGTCCTATTTTTTGGTTATAATACACATGTTATATGTGTCTATCCTTTATCGGCTTTTTATAGTATTTTATTATTATGGCAGTTAGGCCCTAGCTGTAGGCATAACATTCCCCACCTACAAGACGTAGTTGTAGGGTTTGAAAAACCGAAAGTCTTTTTTTCCTTATAGGATATCTCTCACCTCCTGACATGTATCTTATAACCTTGACTTTAAGT
The DNA here is from genome assembly GCA_030220185.1 of Diploptera punctata. Lineage (NCBI taxonomy): Eukaryota > Metazoa > Arthropoda > Insecta > Blattodea > Blaberidae > Diploptera > Diploptera punctata. The sequence continues at coordinate 177,344 of JASPKZ010003838.1, read as the reverse complement.
GGGAGTGGAACTGACGTCATCAATTGGGCGATTTCATCTGTCCTGGAAGTATTTGTTTCTCATTCTAAGAGGTTAGATCGTCTTTTACTTGTAAATTGCCCGGATACCCTTATGTGTGTCGTTAAGCGCGGTTAAGATCTGTTTTACTTAGTGGACAACACTATACTTCTTAAAAAAAAACAAAAATCACAATATAGAATGCCTTCGAGGCTCTAACACAATAGGTTTACCGCACGGTCATTAAGTTTAATTGTCCACTAAAATGTTTATTGCTTGTTCGTCCTTTGTCTTCTTTTTTCTTTATTTTTTAAACTTTCTTGTGCTACTTTGAAACGATGCACTATCCCCTTTTATTCATATCCGACGCACTTAACAATATTTCGTTCCCTTTTTGTTTTTCACTTCGAAGGTTCATTTCGTGAACCTGATCACTGTTAAAAAAAAATTATCAGAACTGCTGTGTCCAGCTTGGAGGTCAGGGTTCGTGTCTGCTTGCCTCGACGGAGGATGGGATGGGATGCGATGTTCTAATGCTCGAGTTCGTGGTTTCATTTTCACAAGCTGCCGGGGTCCAGGTTCCAGGTAGGCCCTTGATTTGGTTATGCCTAGTTTATGTAAACAAAACCCAGTTAGGTCCAAGGAGAACTTGTGAAGGGTTTGATAGGAATCAGTCTTGACGTGGAGTTGTTTTCTTGATTCATCTATAGGAAAAATTTGGAACGAAGGATGTTAGGCCAAGGTTGACGTTGGAGATATTTATTATTTTTTATAATTGCCTGGGTTTGTTCTTTACTGCTAGTGAGGTGTTTGTCTTAGCTGGTTGCGAGTCTGGACATTCACCCATCTTATGCTCCGTCACGAGATGTGTAGTTGGTCCTGGCAGCTGCGGCTCTCGTCCTCGGGTGTACAGGGTGTGGTTGGTCCTGGCAGCTCGATGCTGCGGTTCTCGTCCTCAGATGTATAGGGTGTGGTTGGTCTGTGCCTCTTAATCTTGCTCCCATCATGAAGTGTCGTGGTGGTGGCCGCAGATCCAGGCGAGAAGCTGCAATCTTATGGCATTTGTTAAAACCTGGGAGGATAACTTTAAACATCGATTATTGGGTTTGGTGGGTATCCCGTTCTACATGGGTCCGCATCTTTTTTATCACTCCTTGTCATAGAATGGTCACTTTCTGTTTAATTTAACCTCATCGCTTAGATGCTTCATTTTCAGCCATCTTATCTCCGATACTATATTCCGAATCTTGTTTACTAGACGTCCTGGCTTTAGATCTCATTGTTATCTACATTGCATCGTTTAGTTTTGTGCACCCATGTTCCTATCTGTCCCTTATAGCTAGCCTCAAGTTGCAAAAAGAAATGCTCTTATGTTTCTGGTATTTTTGATTCCCATGAATCATTTACGCCCTTATTGCAATTCAGGTTCCACTGGATTCAAAATGTTTCAGTATCTTACCGTATTTTACCGCTTGTTTTGAAAACTTTCCATTGCTTGGTTAAAATTTCAATTTTGCTTTTCCTTCTCTAGAGTCCTGGGTTCGATCGAGTGTGCTCGCCTACACATAAATCGCTAGGGCTTTAAGATGTAAATACTACTTAGTACGATTATGTAACCTGAATTCCGTATATCATTCCCTCGTGAGGTCCTGATTGTGAGAGCATTCCCTTCCTTCTATCCGGGATGCGTCTTTGCATCTTAAATTCTCTTGTTTCTAACATATCTGTCGATTTCCCGTGCTACAGCCAACAGAGTTAACTTAATAAAAAAAATCTAAATGGTGCTGTTTCCTTAAGTCCTTCCTAATTCGTTCGGCAATATCTCATCTGTTCTCTTGAATTCCTTTATTTAACTTGTTACATTACTCCTGACTATGCGTGGACTTTATTCTGAGTCTTGGGTCCCCATCTTACCTATGGGTTTAACCTCTCCTTTTTGGTCATCTCCTACCCGTTTTGTTTCCTCTTAATTTCCATTTACGTTTTTGAGTCAGTTCCTGGTCTCATACGTGTAGACTTATTCTCTATCTTACCTATGGGTTTAACCTCTAAGTTCGTGTACAACCTCATGTGTTTAACCTCTAATTTTTTGTACTATCCTTATGTGTTTAGCTTCTATCTCCATATACTACCCTATGTGTTTAACCTCTAATTTCATGTACTCCTTATGAGTTTAACCTCTAATTTCACGTACAACCTATGTGTTTAACTTCTAATTTCGTGTACAACCCTATGTGTTTAACCTCTAATTTCGTGTACTCCTTATGAGTTTAACCTCTAATTTCATGCACTTCCCTAAGTGTTTAACCTCTAATCTCTGTGATCTCCCTTTATGTACTACCTAATGTGTTTAACTTCTCTTGGTATGTAATATCCCTACTTAGGTCAATCTGTCTTCTTGGCTCTACTCGTTGATCACACAATCGTATGTATGTTTCCTTTAGTATTCTTCTCTGGTGTCTCAACGTTTCTGATGTCCCTGACTAGTATTCGTTGTCCCTTCGTTATGACCATATCCTATGTGTGCGTACGACTTTCTCATCGCGGTCATCGCGGTTTCCCTTTTCGCTGTGCTATAACCACCGGTGGCCTCTTTTTGGTTTCCCTGGCATCATTATTGACTGAATGGTCCCTGACCATCGCTTCTTGGGGACCCCCAGACCATGACTGGGCTACGAGCCTCGAAGGCATGGGGATATGCAACGTTTCCCTTAATGCCAACGGTGGCCGTAGTCATGCCTGCCCCCCTCCCTTGCGCGATTCCTGTCTCGCAAATAAAGCCGGGTGAGCCAGCGAAAGAACCGGGCACGACATGAAGGCGGAGAATCTATTCCGTCAACAGTGGCCCTGGCCCTTCCTGACACACCCTCTCATTCTGTCGCTCCAGAATTGTCCTGTGATAAGCCGGGCGAGCCAGCGAAAGAACCGGGCGCGACATGAAGGCGGAGAATGTATTCCGTTAACAGTGGCCCTGGCCCTTCCTGACCCACCCTCTAAGGTGGCGTCACCAAACCCTCGCTCCGTCAGTGGGGGTGGATTTGATCCGATTTCCCGTGACGTGGTTCGTATCTTGCTCACCTCACCTACTGTCACCCGGGTGCCGTTATGTACTATCGATTCTTTCGATTCACGTTTCGCTTTCGTTTGTTTGCTTTGTCTTTTCGTTAGTCTCTAGTTTCTCGGATGCCTATCTCTCCCTAAACGGTGCTGTTCCATATGGTCCCTAACGTCAGTGCCAAGCCGGCAAGGTTTTATGGCCAGTGCCCCAAGATCATTTTGGAGTTCTCTGTCTCTAGATCATGTCATAACGGGGGTGTCCCACCTTCCGACTTGCACCTGCCTAGCTTTCTCCCTAGCTCGTTGGTGAAGTGTTCAGACAACTCGCCAAATTGTGGAGGGCAAAAGCCTCTCCAAAATGGTCCTTAGTCCTTCCCAACTTGTATCTCTGTGTGCGATTATGTAAGTGTTTTATCTCTGTGTGTGTATGTCTAACGTTACCTAGCCAAGATTGACCTAAGTTGTAGCCTATCCTCGTATATCTCCTCGTAGGCCTAAATATGAAGAGTCTTAAGCGATCTAGTTTTCATCTATTATCGTAATATGTCATACCCCATGTGTGTGTGTGTGTGTGTGTGTGTCTACTACTCGACCGGTCTCTAGTCCTAATTGACATGGAACGAGGCTTGCAGTATAAGAGAATCTAGACGCCTTTAGGCCCTCCAAACTTTTCCAAGCCAGTCCATCTCAGCAGGAACCATTTCCTGTAGAGTGTATTATTGTTGTGTCATACTCAGTAATAGTATTAGTGTAACCCCTTGGTTCCCATTTGAACTTTCACTTTTCTACTAGATCGGGTAAAACATCTCACTGTTTGTCAAGTATCCTAATTTCCACCAAAAAATATAATGATAAAGCCAAAAAAAAATATTTATGGGAATAAGTCTATCCTTTTTTTATCACTTCTGTAAGCATCTTGTTTCTGCCTCCACTCCGTATTTCTCACTAGCGGAGTTCTACGATTGTGCCAAGTCTCCATTCCCCTCTTCTGTTCGAGCTCTCTCTTATTTATACAGAATTTCCATTCTTTCCATTTCCGAAATTATAATCTGAATTACTGGTCAAGCGAGTCCTCCCTTAATTGCGCTAGCCTCTATGACTTTACTCAAGATTTAAACTTGACTTATGATTTAGAAACGCCTCATACTGTAGTCGAGCCTTTCACAGGATGCGCCCGCCGGCTTTGTTGTAAATCTGTCAAACCGCATGAGAGGTTAACCAAAAATTTATTTTAAGCTATTATTTAACCTGAAGTTCGGTCGTCTTCCCTACCGTGAGTCTACTGTTATTTCATTTAGGGAGGTGTGTGGTGCCTGCTTTGCTTTATTGCGCTAAATCTCCATTCCCCGCTTTGATCGATTTCTCTCTAATTCATCCTAAATTTCCTTACTCTTTGGTTTCGAAACTAAAATCTACATTCCTCATTAGTTGCGTTCCCATTTTTGATTGCGCTACTTCTCCATTCCCCTCTTTGATCGAGTTCTCGTTTATTTCATCCTAAATTTCCAATGCCCCTTTTCCTTACTATTTGGTTTCGAAACTAAAATCTACCATTGTGCCAAGTCTCCATGCCCTTTTTTCATTCTCTCGGTTTTCAAATCTAGAATCCCTCTGATTGCTAATATATGCCACTTTTATTTCCTGTTAATGTCATGGGTCTTTAAGTGATTACTAACTCCTTTTATTTAAAGTACGCTTTCTGATGTCAAGAAAAGAAATATTTATTTCCCTGTAAATGCAAATAGTATAAATTTTGTTCATTTTCCTAATGCAGTCTGTTTGGAGTTCTTATCTATGTGGATAATCTAACTTTCACCAAAATAAACACATTCCAGAGCCTTGCTGAAATTTTACAGCTATGTGACCTCCTAATAGACACTCAGTCTTCGTGCATGTAAATGAAGGACGTATCTAAAAAAAATAGTTCTCAAAATGGCGGTTTTCCATTCCTCCACGATGGTGAGTCCATATTTATTATTCAGAAAACTTCTATATTCTTGAACGGTCCCTAATATTATTATTATTATGGTTATGGTTATTATTATTTGTCATCCAATCTCTTCCATTATCTTTTATTATGAACGTATGATTTGTACCCGAACCTCGTGTGTTGATTATTATTTTATTGTGTTTATTATTATTATGATTAATTTTAAATCACTCTGTTATTAGTTCTCTCCTTTTGTCTGACTCTCGATTTTTAACTGAAAAACGTTCCTACATATTATAAGGTGCTGGCCTGTACCAAAAAAAATATCCTAGGATAATAATTCCAGCAACGAAATCGGTATTATTTGCCTTATGCCCTGCCTTGTCAATGTCGCACGGTAGGCGGTTTAACTGTAATAGGGTTTAAAATTACCTTGATATACTTAGTATGAATATTTATTTCTACTAGCATAGTGGTTAAAGCACTGCGCTACAAGCCGAAAAGTCGGGGGTTCAAGTCCCGGTGGGTTTTGGATTTTTAACCTGATCTAAACCTTCTGGCGGCACTATGGCCCTGGGGTCGTTTCAGCCTCTCACTGAAATGAGTACTAGACGCTTGTTCTGGGGAAAGGGCGGCCGTCACGCAGGGCTGATAACCCGGCTGACATTAAGTGCAGATTGTCTAGAAATATTGGGAGCCCCAACGTCCCGTTACCTCCAGACCTCCGTTAGGGGGAATATGTTACTTTATTTTATCACTGTTATTACTCTATTTCCAAATCCTCTGACTTTTATGTATTCCAAACCCCTAACTATTTTCCTGCTAGCCTTCGGTTATCATTTTTGTAATTAAATTATTTATAGTCCTATTATTAGATTAATTTTAACTTATTTATTTTCCCAATATAAATCACTCATTTCTTCGCAAGTTATAATGCGGTTCCTTGAGCCTTACGTGGGCCAAGATTAATTACCTAACTAGTATTAGTGAAAAAGGTCCCAGTGTGGATGCACGAGTTGCTACATGGGGCTTAAATATTAATCTATTTATTTTTCTTGTCCTTTTATTTGTAATGTCAATAATATTTTTGATTATTAGCCGGAATATAATTAGAATTTTAATTGGTTGAGATGGATTAGGGTTAGTTTCATACGGACTGGCTGTAATGGTTACAATAGCCTCCGTTAGATGGCTCTGTAGGCACCGTTGCCATTTTGCAAACACGCTAGCCAACTTCCAATTTCTTTATTCTAACAAAACAAATTTACCTAGTTAATAAACCATAAATTAATTTTTCGTATCCTACCTCTATCCATGATTCAGTAGGATATCCAAGATCGTGTTTTACGTGAATAAATAAAAAAAAATGAATAGTACAAAAGTATTTAGTGCATTAGTGGCATAAGTGTAAGATGCGTCCGCCATCTTGGTTGTTCAAATTCATTACCCTTTATGTAATCCTGAAATTATGATAAAAAAAATCCAATATGATAAAAAAAATTCCAATCTAGTGGCGTGTAAAAGCAACCTATGATCCCTTGGGCTTAACTCTCGCGGTGATGCTTTCAGAAATGATTTATGTATACATTTGATCCTGCCACGCCTTCCCGATAGACGAAATAATAAAATGTCATTATCAACGTACAATTATTAATATTGAATGAGATATTGCCTTAATTAACACAAAAAAATATTATTTCAATTTCATTACTACACTCTACAAATATTCTGAAATATATATATATATATATATATATATATATATATATATATTATAACCTAGGAGAACAACAGAAATATCTTCTGACTGAAAACTTCGTCAAAATTATGCACAACACCAAAATAATTCATAAAACTTATATGTAAAAAAAATCAAGTTCTGCAATGAACATAACATATAACATAGCCCAGAAAGATGAAACATTTGTTGAAAAACATCAATACCAAAAATATAACCTAAAAACAGCGATATATCCAAAATTTACCCATTGTCCATAAAACCCAAAAATTAGATCCTAAAAAAATAAAATAACCTAAAGCCAGTTAATAATAATGTCCCAAAGTTGAAAATTTTCCGATTTCTCTCTGTTTTAAAAGACATAGTTTATTCATTAGTACCAATGTGACTCTTGTCTTCCCGACTAAAAAAAACATATAGATTTTTACTGTATACGATTTGAAGGTTAATTTTGTGGTCTAAGGTTCGTTTCTTTATCCGTGAATATAATAGAACAATATTTTCACGAATATACCATCGTCTGCTCACCAGTTATTACGCTCGGGGTCAGTTAAGCCCCGCCGTAGCGATAGCGTTAAGATCACTAATGTTTAAGTGGTCTTTGGCCCGAGCGGTTGGCGTTGGTTTTGGAGGATGAATTCCACATTTAAACATTTTAAAAACACAGTAAACGAAAAAATAACATAATTTATTTAAATAAAACCAAACATAAAGAAATATTAGATCAACAACATATAAAACAATTTATTTAAATCAGCTGAAATCGCCACATTGTTAAACGTCAAAATGCTAAAGTGTTAAAATTCAGAGAGAGAAAACAAACATTTAAAATATTCAACTTTGTTCATTATTCTAAGTTCTTTGGACCATTTGGTCCTTTATTTATTCTATGTCTGAAAATGACCATTAAAGAATGATAAAAAATATTCATATTACCGATGTAAAGCTGCCTCCCCTGCTGGGGGACCGCGTTCGGTCCCGCCGCCGTCTGCCTTTTCTTTACAATCAAAAATCCGGGCTTTTAGAGTATTATCTTGCCCCTTTCACGATCCATCAAAAACTAATGGATAAACCCTATTTTCTTGCCCCATCTGTAATGTAATATTCCTAGTACTGTCCATGGCCATGTTATTATAACCGGCTGTTTTTAAACTTCTTATCCTAAGGTGTTTGGGGTTCATAATTTTTCGTAAGAATTTTCCTATTTGGCGTGAAACTAATAAGTTGTTTTTAGAATATTATATACAGATTTCGTAAGTGTATCTTCCATCTACCTTGATTGAAAAATATATTCCGCTGTGAAATCTAGTCATTTTATAAGAACTTTTTCCCTAGTTTTTTTTATCTATAAAAAACTTATGTAATTTTCGATTGAGACTTCAATCCGCATTTTAAAGGGTGAATATTAAGGTCCTATGTTTTTGTCTGGTATCAAATACACATGCATATGTGGTCTATCCTTTATCGGCTTTTTATAGTATCTTTATTATTTATGGCAGTTAGCAGTTAGGCCTCAGGGAGGCATAACATTCCCACGCTCATTCTTGGTCTACCAATCGTTGGTCTCCTTTTGTAACTCTGCTTTTCCTACAAGAAGCTTCAATGCACGTCTTTCATTCCCCCAACGTGCCCAATGTCCTGCCCAATGCAGTCTACGAGGACTTAAGTGTCTCTCATTATATCTGGCTTCCTATAAAGACACACTGTAATTTTACTGTTATGCAAATCTTCTCCATTCAGCTTGTATGTTCATCTGGTCTTGGTTGCAATAGTTTTCCTAAAGAAAAAACTTTATTCTCAAATACTTGTAATCCCCTTTCCTCCTTAAAGTAAGAGTCCATGTTTTGCGCCCATGTAATGTAAATGTCAGAATAATCGGATTAACTTACTCACCATGGCACTATCGAACCAGTACGTTCATGGCCGCCGAGGATATAAAATCTCCATAAATCCCATATGCCCTGAGCTTAATTGCTTTCCATACTCATCAGACCCTGTATAATCTAATTCCCTCAAATCATAGTTAATTTGTTGTTCTCCCACCTCATTCTTGGTCTACCAACTGGGAGTGTTCCTTTCTGCTTTCCTACAAGAAGTTTCCATTGCACGTCTTTTCATCCCCCATATGCCCAACAGGTGCAGCCCATCGCAGCTCTACGAGACTTAACTGTTCTTTTGTATATCTGGCTTTCCTATAAAGACCATGTAACTTGTAGAATAATAGATTTATTATTTTTGATTATTTTGAGTTTTAACGTTTTTGCAAAGGCAAGTGGGAATTCAAGAGTCTCTGTCAATGCATAATATTTACCATGCACTTTCTTCCAGAATTGAGCTTTATGTTTGCAATTCCTTGTGCATCTCATTCCGTTTTCTGATTATTGTTCCTAGGTATTTTAATTCAGTCACTTCCTCAAAATTTCCCTCATTTGTCATTAACTGTCCATTTCCATTATATAATGTATTTTTATGTGTGACCATATATTTAGTTTTAATGATATTTACTTTCAGTCCCAATTTCTTAGTGTTACTCAGTAGTGTGTGCGTGTTGGCCTTTAGTATCTCCTCGCTATTGGCCAGTAGTACTGCATCATCAGCATAAACTAACAGCTTATTAATACCATTGAGTTGTAGGCCTTCTTCATCCTCAAACTCATCATACTTAAAGAAATTATTTAACATAATCTCTAACATTAGATGCCACTTTCTTAGTCAAGTTAAATGTTACACTAAACATATAATTGAATCATTTATAATATATGAAAAACATTTACCACTAAGGTTAATGGTAGTATACAGTGAATAGCTCTATCCCATAAGAGACACTACATGCATTTGAATTAAAAGATATAAAACCAAATTTTATTTTATGAGAAATGGGGAATTAAAGTGATAATTATTCATATCTGGTTCAAGTAATGGCTCTCAGTATCTCAATGATAGAACATAGTCATATAAAGTTGGGAGATTAAATAATGGATCAGATGTGATTAAAATCCTGTGTTGAGTGCAAATTTTTCTGTTAATACATTAACCAACCCTGGCTGTAATTTAATTTTTTAATGCACATCGCACTAGAGTAATTGTATCTTTACTGGTCAAATTTAGACAACAATTATAGAATATTTTAATATCTCAATTCAAATAATGGCCGATAACTTCACAAAGCTCTGTATTCAGAAATGATTACAAATACAAGATACACAGTTCATCTCTTTGTCAATTCCACAATTTTCTTATTGTGTTACACATTTAAAGAAGAGTACAAATGACGGTTTTATCTGTAGAAAAAATTGGTTCGACAACCACTATAGCAATTGAAGCCATGACTTTCATAAGTGCACAAGTCCACTTTTTGGCACTATATGAGTTATATATATCGTTGCATTCGTCTCACTGAGCTCTATTGAATGGCATTCAAAACAATGTAAGTTTCGGATTTTTCCACTTGCTATTGAGTTGGTGAGTTTCATTCCTACACAAGTCGAGGAACTAGTGTTGTTATGAAACTCAGACAGACATTGTGCTTGCAGAATGACAGCGCATCATAACAGCACAAAGGTTTCTGCAGCACCTTGCCAGTTGCCTATGTCAGCAGTCACAAGTTGACCAGTGATTCGCGCGCTTATAAGGTTTGTTGAAAAGCTAATCCCTACACAGAATTGACCGGGAAAAAAGGTCCAAATGAAGTGATATCTTTTCTACGTCATTACATTGACAACATGGACGTGAAAATAAGAAACCTGTACATATTTACTGATGCTTGTACAGCACAGAATAGAAACTACACACTGATTAAATATTTTAATCAATTGACAGAACGGGGTAGATTTGACTACATTCGTCATGTTTACCCGACTAAATGGCATTCATATATGGCATGTGACAGGGATTTCACTCAAATTGAGCTGCTTAAACGAAAGCAAGATGTCATATACACTGCTGAGGACTGGATATAAATAATAAGGAATTCCTCCAAAAACATTAAATTATGTGATATCCAACAACCCATGATCAAGGTCTATAAGATGGTGTTCAGCAAGGTTAAGGAACCTATTGCAGTGGCTAAAAAACAAGAGAAGTGGAAAGTGACTACATGTAAGATTATTGAATACAGATCGAACATTATTACTGTGAGCAAGAACTCAAGTGGTTTAATGACAGAAACATTCATAATGAAAGGAAATTAAAAGTTTACTGAAACCGCACTGAAGAAATCTTATGATAAAGAACTTTCTCTGAAATCTGTAAAAGCCAAGGACATTTCCAAATATCTTGCATCAGTTCTTCCAGAAAAGCAACCATATTTTCAATCACTGTGTGATAAATATGGAAAAGAGCAGATTCCTAATGCTTATGAATCAGGAAGTGAGGTGTGGGATTCAGATTAGAATAAGTGAATTAGAGTAATGTCTGTTTTTTCTTAATGTTATAAATAAAAAGTAGATAAATGTTCACATATTAGTAGTAACAAACATTGTCATTATTTCTAGCACCTTAAAAGATTTGATTCTCCTATCCATATGATAATTTAATCATCTCAATCTAATCGTACAGACTAATGAGTTTCATAACAGCACAAGTCCAACAAATCCATTAATAAAATTATGACAAAATACTATAGGTAACTTAATTTCTGAATAATTATAACAAACACAATATGTCAAAGTTTGTGTATTATAAAAATCAAAATGTTAGCATACCATTTTAAAAAGTTATTAAGTTTTTATTGATTTTCTCAAAACATGCTTGACTGGACTTGTGCACTTATGAAAGTCATGGCTTCAATTCCAGAAATGACCCCAAGAACACAATCATAATATTCTAATTTATTTTACATATTTTGAAATTAAAAAAAAAATATAATTTACTTTGCACCAGGTATTAGCGAATGAATGATCTGGGGAGGGATATAATTTTTATAATAAAAAAACATTGACTCTTCAATAACACAATGATGACCATGCAAAGAAGAGGTTATAATCGTAAATTCTTGATGTTGATAACAATCTTAAAATTAGCATTGTCTTTAGTTTTACTTAACCATTATTATCATCTTTCAGGGATTAAGCCCGTTGGCTCATTCCGGTTTCACGAAAGCTAGAATTGTTAAAAATTGTTCAGACCATCTTCTGTGTGGGCGACCAACATTTCTCTTTCCGCGCGGTTTATAATTTAGCAATAATTTTGGAAATCTTCCTTTTGGCATTCTATCAATATGCTCTTTCCAGTCGTTCCTATATTTAATTATTCGGTCTGTAAGTTTGAAAATATTTAGTTCCTTTCTTATATCTTCATTTCTTTTCTTATCCAGCAGAGTAAACCCTGCTATATATCTTAAAAATTGCATCTAAGCTGCTTCCAATCTTTTCTCTTGTCTTTTAGTGATCGTCCAACATTATGACCCATACATCAATACAGGAACAGCCATTACTTAATATATATCTTAATATATATCTTATATATCATCACTTATATTCGTCTTAAATAACTCATATATTAAATTCCAGACGTAAATAGCACAAAATATGTACATCATACATAAAGTGTTTGTAGACAAAGACGCCATGTTTAAACTGAATGAAACAATCAATCACAAGGGATGCAGCCTTGTCGTCTGCTATAGCTACAAGTCCCCAAATGAAACTTTATAGAGAGATTTTACATCATTTTTTGGCCGCTAGTACCCCGGTCATATTCAGATGGCATTGTAGTTAACTCTAAGCCATAGAGGAATTACTTCCTCTATGCTATGGTATATCTACAAAAATTGCTCCTCATGTATTTAAATGGATGGGGTTTATCTACAACGCAAATTGTTGGCGCGAAAAATTTTGCGCTGACATCTCGCGTCGTGTATTTGATTCACTTGAATCCGGGACGCAATTTGCCAGCGCAAACAAAGAATGTAGAAGATATTACCCGTACTCATTGGTGTAATTGCTAAAAACAAACAAACAGTACTTGTTTTATAACTTTCTAATTCTAACGACGAAAGTTATAGTTTTGTTGCAAATCATCGAGTTCTATACATGTTCTATGAGCATGAAGGAGTACAGAGATATACAGAAAAAAAGTTATTGTGGCTTGAACTTATGCTACGGTTTATTATACGGGACATTCCATACGAAATCGGCAAAAAATTGTGAAAATTGAACTCAGATCTTTAAAAGTTTACCATTTTTTTACAGTGAAACTTTATGATATACTGAATATCTGAACCGAATTTCAAGCATTCGCTTGGTGTAATTAAAGAGTAATAGAGCTGTCAATTTATCGTATTGTTTTAAATAGTCTCTTTTATAAAATACATCTCTCAAAGTATGGCTATTCCCTCAACTTGAAAAGATAGTCACATTATAGATGATTTTATGCTCTATCGCTTGAAAATTAGTATGTTAATATTTACGTTTTTCTGAAGGGCGTAAATGCAATTAATATGCAATTGACCTTCCTCACCAAAAATTTTATGAAATCAAAAAGTGCCACATTATTACCTGACACCAGTTATTTTTTGTAATTAGTATTAAAGTGGAGTCTTGAAAGGAAACTACCAAAAATAATTATTTTTCCTAAAATCTCCTATGTGTAGACTGCCCGCAATACCTTTCGCGTGAGTGGAGATCGCTCGCTCGTACAAACAATGACGGAGATATTTGGTAATAGTCCTTTGCGCACTTACACATATTTTTTATTGTTATTATCATCATTACATTATTTTTATTATCAATACTACAATTATTACATTATCATCATCATCAGCATCATCGTGGACAAGTGGTTACTCTGCACGCCTCCGATTCCGAGGTTCGCGGGTTCAAACTCGATAGGAATCAATGACATTTTAAAGGCGTAACAATCCTGAATGTAGCTTTCTCCAGAAGGAAGGAAATCCGTGAGTCCCGTGTTGTAAATTTATGGTACGTAGGAGAACCTCGCGCTTGAAATAAATTGCTACATAATAAACGTCATTAAATATAACAATCTTTATTGATATATCAAGTAGGCGTTTAATGTTTTGCTGATTTTGGCTAATGTATAGTTTAATTTAAATTACTAAGCACCTACGAATTCAAGCTGGTAGGCCTATTAAAATATTTTCTAGAGAGTAGTTTTGTAATGTGTTGTAATATTTTGTACTTGTATCCTACACCAATGTCTGATGTTGAATATTGTAAGTAATGTTAAGCTATCGATAATAATTTATAACAATTTTCATGCTGTTATAAGTCATATTTAAGAGGTATAAATATATTTTATTGGCTTGGTATCACTTACGGATCTTGCATCCCCTACTCATGACATATCCAAGATGATATTAAAATGCACGATAATATTAGCTTTTATTATAAGCTAAATTATTATAGTATTTCATTTAATGTCTAAACTTCCCATTATTCTCCTTTTATAACACAAAATGTATACCTTTACGATTATTCTCTCATTCCAGAAACATTTAAGAAATTGTAAAATTATATATTACATATAATATAAATAATTTAATTATATATATTTAATTTATTAAAATCTAATATTTATATATATATAATAAGTCATATATATTCCTAATAATATATAAATTATATAATAAAAATATATTTAAATTTAATTGTTAATAACTATTGTATACTAATATATGCATAATTAAAATTATATTTAACTTCTAACTCACCATTCAGTCTTTGTAGATCTGCAAACTTGTGAGTTAAGAACAATAAGATATTATTTTTAATTTGACTGTGACACTTAAAATGACGAGATGCACTAAACAAACACACTGATGTAAATCAACTGTCTAGTATGTATCTGAACTTGAGAATTGTTGATGTAAAACAGATGTTTAAGGAAGACTTGCTGACACTGTATTATTATCGTTTGGTAGGAAGTGGTACGAGTATTAAAACATTCGGTTTTATTTGGAAGTGATATCTTATAACAATACTATTTCGTCAAAGTTTTCAGGTTACAATACAATGCACTGAATAAAAAGTTATTTTAAGACTTAAATTAGTAATTATAACATAATACAGATTTATACCAGTTTATATTCAATTAATGATGAAAGAGTTTTTATTATATAATATTACATTTAAACAGTAATGAAAAATTTATAACAAAATAAATAATTTGTTTTAAAAAAGGACAGAAGATTACGAGTATTTGAGAATAAAGTTCTTAGGAAAATTTTTGGATCAAAAAGAGATGAACAGACAGGTGAATGGAGAAAACTACATAATAGTGAGCTACATGATATGTATAGGAAGCCAGATATAATAAGAACAGTTAAGTCTCGTAGGCTGCGATGGGCAGGAAATGTGGCACGTATGGAGGATGAAAGAGGTGCTTGGAAATTTCTGGTAGGAAAACCGGAGGGAAAACGCCCAGTTGGAAGACTAAGAATGAGATGGGAGAATAACATTATACATGATTTGAGGGAAGTAGATTATACAGGGGATAATTGAAAACGTTAGCTCGGGATGGGATGTATGGAGAGCTTATGTCCGCGCTGCCATGATCCTACAGGTTCCACGGAGCCAGTGAGTGAGTTAGTTATAAATAATTTGTTTAATAATTCACGGTAAACGTAAGTAACAGAGATCTTTACTTCTCACTTCAGCAATAAAATTTGATAAATATCTACTGCGTAAGAATTAAAATATCGCCACTTTTATACATTTACGGTACTGTTCCATTAGCAGAACATATAATAATCTATTCGATTTAATGGCATCTAGGCCCTTCCCCCACCCCTTGGGATACATCGGTCATCAAAACCATATTCCCAAGTCCTAGATTTCTTGTCCTCCCTATCGTATCTTCGCGTCCACGTTCAAGTTCTGGTCATAAAACCAACCCCCCTAGGGAGAGGGTGTTGGAGATGCAACTTCTGGGAATTGCTGAGCTTCATAGTCGCCAGGTCGCTCATTCCTGACAACCCCACAGTTGGTCCACGGGCTCCATGAGCCTAGCCGGGAGGACTGCTGTCGCAGATCCACCGACCGTTCCCCTGTTCTGCCTCCTTGGACGTGTCCTGCAGCCGTTGTGAGACCGGCTTGGGCTACAAGCCCCACAGTGTGAGACTTTAGTACATCCAGGTGCTCATCTCCTGGCGACCCCAGAGTTTGTCGACGAGCCCGTAGGCTGAGCCAGGAACCAGTACAGTTGCTCCCCTCTGCACTGGTCCGAGCCGAGCCCTGGTATGCCTCCAGGGACGCCTTCTGCTGCTGTTGTGTGCCAGCACGGAGCTCGCAAGCTCCAACAGATGAGCAAATAGTACGACAAGGCGCTCAACTCCTGCCGACCCCACTAATAGTTCACGAGTCCCTTGGACTTGACCGGGAGGACTGTCAAGCAGATCCACCGACCTTTCCCCCAGTGCACCAGCTGGGGACGTGTTTGGTTGCTGAAATGGGTCCAGCCTGAGCATTAGTACGTCAGGTCGCTCAACTCCTGACGACCTCACGGATTGTCCTTGGGTCACTCGGTCCCAGAGTCGGCGCTAAGTCCCCAACCCAA
Organism: Diploptera punctata; assembly: GCA_030220185.1. Taxonomy (NCBI): domain Eukaryota; kingdom Metazoa; phylum Arthropoda; class Insecta; order Blattodea; family Blaberidae; genus Diploptera; species Diploptera punctata. The sequence continues at coordinate 161,106 of JASPKZ010003838.1, read as the reverse complement.
AAGACCGCGCTTCCTCCTTTCCCGAGCTTATTGACCTGGTGGTAATTCCCAGCATTACGCCCGGTATTGTCCCAACCAGCCCGTTCGCAAGACTAAGCATAGTCGTGCCGCTGCTGTGAGACCAGCCCACTGAGCAATGTAGGCATCCAGGGTGCTCATCTACCATGGTGCCCGCACAGATGGTCACGGGTTCAATTTAATCAAGAGAAGGGGCGACAGATCCCCTAGTCTCCCACCGCTCCACCAACAGCGGCCCATATCCCGCTTGTGGGCCGGGATTCACAGGTTTGACAACAAGGCCCTCTTTTAATTCTCCTGTTGACCCCTCTCATGGTCCGCGAGTCCATCGGACTTGGAAGGGAGGACTAACTAGCAGATCCACCGACCTTTTCCCCACTACGCCACCGAGGGGACGCGTTTTGTTGCTGGAGTGGGCGCAGCACGAGCTATGTAGTACGTCAGGTCGCTCGAGTCCTGACGACCTCATAAATGGCCCGCGGGTCCGGACTGGACGTAGCCGGGAGGAGTGCAATGCAAGCCACCCACCGTTCCCCTATCCGCCACCCGGGGACGCGCCCTGTTGCTGTTGTGAGCACAGCTGGGGTCCGAGAAGCGGACCCCCAGAATGGCAGTTGAAAAAGTCACTGATGAAGTTATATTTGAAGAGAAAAATTATACGCTCAGACCGGGACCTGAACCCGGGACCCTTGGTTCTCTAGACAAAGTGCTCTACCAACTGAGCTACCTGAGCAAGTACCGATCTAAACGCAAATCTTTCTTTATATACATTGTAATTCCCATCCACCAAATGCTGTGAAGCGATGCTTCTATCTTGCAAATGGCGGCTCCTTTATTAAGAAGACATATTTGGGAATTATACATTACAGCCAGTACGGCTTTTTCCAAGTTTTTATTATTGATTTCGTACATCTCAATGATGGATAAATCATATTTGAAGAGAAAAATTATACGCTCAGACCGGGACCTGAACCCGGGAGCCTTGGTTCTCTAGACCAAGTGCTCTACCAACTGAGCTACCTGAGCAAGTACCGATCTAAACGCAAATCTTTCTCTATATACATTGTAATTCCCATCCACCAAATGCTGTGAAGTCATGCTTCTATCTTGCAAATGGCGGCTCCTTTATTAAGAAGGCAATGTATATAGAGAAAGATTTGCGTTTAGATCGGTACTTGCTCAGGTAGCTCAGTTGGTAGAGCACTTGGTCTAGAGAACCAAGGGTCCCGGGTTCAGGTCCCGGTCTGAGCGTATAATTTTTCTCTTCAAATATGATTTATCCATCATTGAGATGTACGAAATCAATAATAAAAACTTGGAAAAAGCCGTACTGGCTGTAATGTATAATTCCCAAATATGTCTTCTTAATAAAGGAGCCGCCATTTGCAAGATAGAAGCATGGCTTCACAGCACTTGGTGGATGGGAATTACAATGTATATATATAGAAAGATTTGCGTTTAGATCGGTACTTGCTCAGGTAGCTCAGTTGGTAGAGCACTTGGCCTAGAGAACCAAGGGTTCCGGGTTCAGGTGCCGGTCTGATCGTATAATTTTTCTCTTCAAATATGATTTATCCATCATTGAGATGTACGAAATCAATAATAAAAACTGATGAAGTTCTTTCAATAAAGTACGCGCGCGACCTTGGTCGTGAAATGAATCTGCTGCGCCGTGGACTCGCCAGTTTTTTACGAAAATAGAATAAAAGAATGTATATTGTCAGAACTATTCAACTCTCCAAAAAGGCAATTGCTGGAAATTAATCCTTATTACGTGAGTAGTATCCTGTATTTTTTCCGTTTTCATTGTTTGATATGTACTGCAGTAAACAGGCATAAAACAGAAAATTGACACCGAAAATAAAAATATCCTAATTATAAAAATAACACCCTTAAACTACATGATATCATCTATATACATACTGTTTGCTGTTTCAGAAATATTGGTTAGTAAACGTTTTAGTTTATGATATTTACGATAATTTTAGATCATCATAACTACGAACCTATAAATGATAAAAATTAAATTTCTGTATTAATACGTTTATAAATGTATTCACTATATTTTGGGATACATAAAATTAAAAAAATAAATTGCAAGATTTTTTGCTGTCCGATTTGATATGGATTGTCCCATACAGCATGTCGCGCCCGACGTGACGCAATCTCGCATTACGCTCGGCGTGATACTGGTTTCGCATGGAGCGATACGTTACAGCGCTTATGTTTATGGAATTGTCGCCAGATGGCACCACATATATGGGAAATCATAATGACCAACGTTTATAATAAATTTCCAAATGTGTTTACAAAAATTAATGTATACAAAGCTGTCCCTGCATAACCTAATGAAATAAATTATATACATACTATTTAGTAAACTATAAACTAATCTGATGTATACTAAACTGGCCCATCGGAACATAACAAAATGAAGTGATTGAACATTTATTTCTTAAAATATGGTTTGGAATTAAATGCAAATGTTGGTCATTCACACATATGTCCTGCCATCTGGTGGATTTAATTTTATGAGCGTTCATGTATGCCAACTTTGAAAATAAATTGAGAGGAAAAGTCATAATTTGTGTACATTGATAAACATAATAAATTCCTTATAAAAAAAGTCTTAAGTATCGTTGCAAAACGTTTAATATAGTACGAATTATTAGTAAAGACAAAAAAGTACCTAGAGCAACAGCAACATGTGAATGTTGTATGGAAAATTATAGAATAAATTATTCTTTACTTCTTAAATAAACATATGTTTGATAAAAATACCAAATTTTAGAATACTTCAGATTTTCGCCTGAGCAGTTGTGTCAGGTTTTGAATTTAATAGAAAACGAAATTTGCGTACATCCATAATATCCCCAAGATACAATATTTGCAGCTTTTATTTATCTCTTGACTACGTTAAAGCCACAATAACTTTTTTCTGTGCATCTCAGTACTCCTTCATGTTCATATTGTATAGAACATATATTGAACTCGATTATTTGCAACAAAACTATCTAATTTTCGTCTTTAAAATTGGAAAGTTATAGAACAAGTACTGTATTTCCGACATTTTGTCATAAATCTTAGTTTGTTTTTAGCAATTATACCATTGAGTAGGGTAGTATCTTCTATATTCTCTGTTTGCGCTGGCAAATTGCGTCCCGGATTCAAGAGATCCAAATACACGACGCGACATTTCAGCGCAAAATTTTTCGCGCCAGCAATTTGCGTTGTAGATAAGCCACATCCCTTTAAATACATGGGGAGCAATTTTTGCGCCGGCGTTTTGCGTCGTAGATAAACCACAGGGATTAGATCTAATCCCTGGATAAACCATACATCAGATTAAGTTAGCATTCATTGGTTTGTTGGCTGTTTTCGTGATTAGTTGGCTACACTGTTTGAGAAATAATTTTATATTGTAAATATGGTGATTGTAGGTTACTTTCAGGTCTTCTCACTCAATTTAAGACATTTCTCACATTAAAAAAATCAATATATATATATATATATATATATATATATATTATATAGTGTTTCTCTCGAGTAATTATTCATAACAGCAACATCCATTGTGTGTTTTCTGATATTAATTTGAATTATATAGGTGGTACTGTGGCACAGATTTCACGAATCACGTTTTAATGAAATAAAGAAGTCCCATTATAATATCAGTTAAAAGCAGTTTGAAATTTAATTCCTGGTCAAGCGAATCGTAGACTTGAAGTCTGGCAGAAATCCTACCGGCACTAAACAGCTATAAACATAATTAGAACATTCAGAATACAGTGTTTCCACTCTCCACCGCAACATACTTTTCTCACCCACGTTACAAGCACAACTTACAAAAACATAAATAAGAAAAAATAAAATAGATTGTTACAACTAAACAATCATGCGCTCCGATGTCGATAATATAACGGATTTAATCATGTTTTTGACTGAATATTAAAAAGTGAAATTATTTATATATAATTTGGGTTAATTTTGAAATTAATTAATCTTAGTTTTTCTATTTAAAAATAGAAAATTAACCTTTGTTTAGTTTTATATATTGATAGAAAACAAAACTGCTTGCATTGTCGTATGATTTAATGTGATTGTTTTTCATTTAGAACTATACATAATCAAGAAAAACAAAATTAATAGTTAAAATAAGCATGCACTAGCTCTGATATCGCTAACATAACGGATTTAAACAGTCTTTTCGACTGAATAATTGAATATAAAGTAGCTTATACAATTTGAGATATTTTTTGGATTTTTTAATCTTATTGTTATACAGTTTCTAAAAATACAAGACACATTTGTTTCAGTTTTTTTATATTAATTGAAAAAAATATTGTTTGAATTGTTGTATAATTTGAAGTGTTTGTTAAACTCCTTTTCTTTTTATTAAAGCTTCAAGTTGATTGTCATAGTCAAAATATTAATGCTGCGAACGAACGGACGAAGCATTGCAATGATGGAAGCATTGCCCAGTGTGCCGCGTCTGAAACCAGTTGAGGCTCCCCGGCGGCTATTTCCTTGTGGTTATCAGTTTTGGGTATAGCCATTTAACCCTCGCGTGTATTTTAGCGTCGGTATTCAGCATTTTTATTTTGATGGAAAACAAATGCAATGTAATGGGATCAAGTATAGAGCGTGACTAGTGGCGCAGTCTCAATGATCTCACAGAGGCCTATTAATGTATTCAGAGACTGGGAACAACTGGACACTTAGACACCACAAGTAAAAGTGCCGTTATTATCCGTTTATTTTCAATCACAAAGACGACGCGTAATCCAGTTTGAATATTACTACGATTAATGAAGATGCTTTCGGCCAGACATGCGGAAAAAAGCAAAGCAGAAATATCACACCGAGCTTAATGCCGACCAACAGTGTCTGAAGAGAATGTTCAGCACGTTCGGACGTATATCTCACGAAGTTCTAAAGTCAGTTAGGAAGACTAGTCGTGTACTTTCAATGCCAGTGATGACAGAATGGAAGGTCTTAAGAAGACGCTTACATATACGTCCCTACTGTTTGCAATTGTTACAGGCTTTTAAAACCTGCTGACTAAGCTGTGCGCTCCAACTTCGCGCTTGAAATGTTGTAGCAGGAAATTGATAGTTTTCTTGATTGTGTTGTGTTCAGTGCATGAATCAACACTTCATCTTAGCGGAATGATTAACATGTGCAATGTCAAAATATGGGTATCTGAATGTTCCCATTGATTTGTACATTTTTTACGACACTCCCCAAAGCTTAATGTGTTTTTCGTTCTTTCTCGACTAACGGTTCATGGACTTTTTTTTCGTTGAAGATATCGTAACTGGAATAAGGTATCTGGGCATGCTTGGAGAATGGCTCCTTTCTCAACTGCAGGATGAACCAAATTTCATTTGGCAAAAAAATTGCGCACCTCCACATTGGCATCAACTTTTACTAGATTGGATGAATGATGTTACCACTGACCTCAGAATTGGTCGCCATGGACCCAATGATAGGGCTTATCTTCAAAATCACCAGATCTCACCCCTTGCGATTTTTTTCCATTGGGGTTTTATAAAAGACCGAGTAACTTATAATCGCCTCCATTGACTGGTAACATGCCCATCATCATTCTGCATCTAGCTCTTGGAGAGGAAGCATCATGTAATAGCCGGACCATCACGAGAACGCCTGTCTGCAGCAACTGCTTGAAACAAAGTAGACATAGTGCTCGTGATTAGTTTTTATGTGTTGTTCAGTGTGCTATCGCGATTATAAGTGCGTAATCCCTTAAACATTGTGGGCCTATAGTGACCACCACAAAAAAACCACCCTAGTGTATTCAGTGCTACGCCTTGGCTGGTATACCGTTATTATAAGTGATATAGTGCCAGTGCAAGTGTTTCTTACACACTGGTAAGTCGTGTACGGGACAATCCATATCAAATCGGACAGCAAAAAATCTTGCAATTTATTTTTTTAATTTTATGTATTCCAAAATATAGTGAATACATTTATAAACGTATTAATACAGAAATTTAATTTTTATCATTTATAGGTTCGTAGTTATGATGATCTAAAATTATCGTAAATATCATAAACTAATACGTTTACTAACTAATATTTCTGAAGCAGCAAACAGCAAACATTTGTTTCAAACATATGCATATAGGTAATATCATGTAGTTTAAGGGTGTTATTTTTATAATTAGGATATTTTTATTTTCGGTGTCAATTTTCTGTTTTATGGCGGTTTACTGCAGTACATATCAAAAAATGAAAACGGAAAAAATACAGGATACTACTCACGTAATAAGGATTAATTTCCTGCAATTACCTTTTTGGAGAGTTGAATAGTTCAGACAATATAAATGTTTTTTATTCTATTTTCGTAAAAAACTGGCGAGTCCACGGCGCAGCAGATTCATTTCACGACCAAGGTCGCGCGCGTACTTTATTGAAAGAACTTCATCAGTGACTTTTTCAACTAACATTCCGGGGGTCCGCTTCTCGGGCCCCAGCTGTGCTCACAACAGCAACAGGGCGCGTCCCCGGGTGGCGGATAGGGGAACGGTCGGTGGTTTGCATTGCACTCCTCCCGGCTACGTCCAGTCCGGACCCGCGGGCCATTTATGAGGTCGTCAGGACACGAGCGACCTGACGTACTACATAGCTCGTGCTGCGCCCACTCCAGCAACAAAACGCGTCCCCTCGGTGGCGTAGTGGGGAACAGGTCGGTGGATCTGCTAGTCAGTCCTCCCTTCAAAGACCGATGGACTCGCGGACCATGAGTGGGGTCAACAGGTGAATTAAAAGAGGGCCTTGTTGTCAAACCTGTGAATCCCGGCCCACAAGCGGGATATGGGCCGCTGTTGGTGGAGCGGTGGGAGACTAGGGGATCTGTCGCCTCTTCTCTTGATTAAATTGAACCCGTGACCATCTGTGGGGGCACCATGGGAGATGAGCACCCTGGATGTCTACATTGCTCAGTGGGCTGGTCTCACAGCAGCGGCACGACTAGGCTTAGTCTTGCGAACGGGCTGGTTGGGACAATACCGGGCGTAATGCTGGGAATTACCACCAGGTCAATAAGCTCGGGAAAGGAGGAAGCGCGGTCTTTTGGGGTTGGGGACTTAGCGCCGACTCTGGGACCGAGTGACCCAAGGACAATCTGTGAGGTCGTCAGGAGTTGAGCGACCTGACGTACTAATGCTCAAGCTGGACCCACTTCAGCAACCAAACACGTCCCCAGCTGGTGCACTGGCGGAAAGGTCGGTGGATCTGCTTGACAGTCCTCCCGGTCAAGTCCAAGGGACTCGTGAACCATTAGTGGGGTCGGCAGGAGTTGAGCGCCTTGTCGTACTATTTGCTCATCTGTTGGAGCTTGGGAGCTCCGTGCTGGCACACAACAGCAGCAGAAGGCGTCCCTGGAGGCATACCAGGGCTCGGCTCCGACCAGTGCAGAGGGGAGCAACTGTACTGGTTCCTGGCTCAGCCTACGGGCTCGTCGACAAACTCTGGGGTCGCCAGGAGATGAGCACCTGGATGTACTAAAGTCTCACACTGTGGGGCTTCTAGCCCAAGCCGGTCTCACAACGGCTGCAGGACACGTCCATGGAGGCAGAACAGGGGAACGGTCGGTGGATCTGCGACAGCAGTCCTCCCGGCTAGGTTCATGGAGCCCGTGGACCAACTGTGGGGTTGTCAGGAATGAGCGACCTGGCGACTATGAAGCTCAGCAATTCCCAGAAGTTGCATCTCCAACACCCTCTCCCTAGGGGGGTTGGTTTTATGACCAGAACTTGAACGTGGACGCGAAGATACGATAGGGAGGACAAGAAATCTAGGACTTGGGAATATGGTTTTGATGACCGATGTATCCCAAGGGGTGGGGGAAGGGCCTAGATGCCATTAAATCGAATAGATTATTATATGTTCTGCTTAATGGAACAGTACCGTAAATGTATAAAAGTGGCGATATTTTAATTCTTACGCAGTAGATATTTATCAAATTTTATTGCTGAAGTGAGAAGTAAAGATCTCTGTTACTTACGTTTACCGTGAATTATTAAACAAATTATTTATAACTAACTCACTCACTGGCTCCGTGGAACCTGTAGGATCATGACAGCGCGGACATAAGCTCTCCATACATCCCATCCCGAGCTAACGTTTTCAATTATCCCCTGTATAATCTACTTCCCTCAAATCATGTATAATGTTATTCTCCCATCTCATTCTTAGTCTTCCAACTGGGCGTTTTCCCTCCGGTTTTCCTACCAGAAATTTCCAAGCACCTCTTTCATCCTCCATACGTGCCACATTTCCTGCCCATCGCAGCCTACGAGACTTAACTGTTCTTATTATATCTGGCTTCCTATACATATCATGTAGCTCACTATTATGTAGTTTTTCTCCATTCACCTGTCTGTTCATCTCTTTTTGATCCAAAAATTTTCCTAAGAACTTTATTCTCAAATACTCGTAATCTTCTGTCCTTTTTTAAACAAATTATTTATTTTGTTATAAATTTTTCATTACTGTTTAAATGTAATATTATATAATAAAAACTCTTTCATCATTAATTGAATATAAACTGGTATAAATCTGTATTATGTTATAATTACTAATTTAAGTCTTAAAATAACTTTTTATTCAGTGCATTGTATTGTAACCTGAAAACTTTGACGAAATAGTATTGTTATAAGATATCACTTCCAAATAAAACCGAATGTTTTAATACTCGTACCACTTCCTACCAAACGATAATAATACAGTGTCAGCAAGTCTTCCTTAAACATCTGTTTTACATCAACAATTCTCAAGTTCAGATTACATACTAGACAGTTGATTTACATCAGTGTGTTTGTTTAGTGCATCTCGTCATTTTAAGTGTCACAGTCAAATTAAAAATAATATCTTATTGTTCTTAACTCACAAGTTTGCAGATCTACAAAGACTGAATGGTGAGTTAGAAGTTAAATATAATTTTAATTATGCATATATTAGTATACAATAGTTATTAACAATTAAATTTAAATATATTTTTATTATATAATTTATATATTATTAGGAATATATATATACTGAATATCTGAACCGAATTTCAAGTCTTCGCTTGGTGTAATTATCGAGTAATAGAGTTGTAAATTTATCGTATTTTTTAAAATAGTCTCTTTTATAAAATAAATTTCTCGAAGTATAACTACTCCCTCAAATTGAAAAGATAGTCACATTATAGATGATTTTATGCTCTATCGCTTGAAAATTAGTACGTTAAAATTTACGTTTTTCTGAAGGGCGGAAATGCAATTAATATGCAATTGACCTTTCTCACCAAAAATTTTATAAAATCAAAAATTGCCACATTATTACCTGAACGCCAGTTAATTTTTTGTAATTAGTATTAGAGGGGAATTTTGAAAGGAAACTACCAAAAATAATTATTTTCCCTAAAATCTCCTATGTGTAGACTGCCCGCAATACCCTTCGCGTGAGTAAACTTCGCTCGCTCGTACAATGACGGAGCTACTTGGTAATAGTCCTTTGCGCACTTACTAATATTTTTATTATTGTTATCATCATTATATTATTTTTATTATCATTATTACAATTATTACATCATCATCATCATCATCAGTTACACTTTTATATTTATTTTTCACATATTTATTGTGAGACTTTTTGCTCTCTTAATGGGACTTTCCCCTATCAATATAAATGATTCATTTAATGTTGGTATAGCCGATTCTTTAACGATGTCGGAACTACTATCGTTATTGCTACTAGGTTGTGTTACATCGGATTCCTCATTTTCAGTGTTAGTTAATCTGTTAGGCTGTACATCCTCAACATTTCCCTTACCCTCTAAAATTAGCCTGCAATTACTACATAATTTTGCCGAGAGCCAGTGTTCTCGGGGCACCCCGAATTCCTCACAGATCCATGGAGGGACAGATCTGAAATTTTTTAAACTACTCTTATGTCGTCGTCCGAGTGGTTTGAAACACTTTCCATTCACATAACACCAGTTAGGCTTATTCATAATAGACAGTATAATTATATGTACAGTAATAAAATAAAACACTTCAATCTGCAAACTTGTTAGCTAAAAACGATAAAAGATTATTTTAAATTTGACTATAATACTTAAAATTACGAGGTACACTAAACACAGGCACTGATTTAAATCAACTGCCTAGTAAATAATCTAAACTTGAGAATTGTTGATAGAGGAGCAGATGTTTTAAGAAGACGCGCTGATTCAGCATTTCATTCGTTTGTTAGGACGTGGTACGAATATTAAAACATTCGGTTTTGTTTGGAAGTGATATCTTGTAACAATAATATTTCGTCATAGTTTCCAGGGCACAATACAGTACACCCAATAAAAAATTATTTTAAGATAAAAATTAGTAATTATAACATAATAAAAATCTATACCAGTTTATTCAATTAATGGTGTAAGAGTTTTTATTATAATATTTCATTTAATTGCAAACATGTTTAACAAAATAAATAATTTGTTTTAAGGGAGGAAAGAAGATTACGAGTTTTTGACAATGAAGTTCTTAGGAAAATATTTTGATCAAAAATAGATGAACAGACAGGTGAACGGAGGAAACTGCATAATAGTGAGCTACATGATATGTATAGAAAGCCAGATGTAATAAGAACAGTTAAGTCTCGTAGGCTTCGATGGACAGGTCATGTGGCACGTTTGGGGGATGAAAGAGGTGCTTGGAAACTTCCGGTAGGAAAACCGGAGGGAAAATGCCCAGTTGGAAGACAAAACGTGAGGTGGGAGAATAACATACATGATTTGAGGAAAGTATATTATACAGGGGATGATTGGAAAACGTTACCTCGGGATAGGGATCAATGGAGAGCTTATGTCTGTGCGGTCATGAATCTACAGGTTCGACAGAGCTAGTGAGTTAGTTATAAATAATTTGTTTAATAATTCACAGTAAACGTAAGTAACAGAGCTCTTTACTTCTCGCTTCAGCAATTAAATTCTATAAATAAACATCTACTGCGTAAGAATTAAAATATCGCGATTTTTATAAATTAATGGTACTGTTCCATTAAGCAGAACTTATAATAATCTATTAGATTTAATGACAGTTAAAAAAGTCACTGATGAAGCGCGGTCAGCTGTTTCAATTAACTACGAGCGCGACCTTGGTCGTGAAATTAATCAGTTGCTCTGTTGCATCCGCCAGTTTTTAACGATAGTAGAATAAAAAACATTTATATTGTCTGAACTATTCAACTCTCCTAAAGGTAATTGCTGGAAAATAATCCTTGTTATGTGAGTAGTATCCAGTATTTTTTTCGTTTTCACTTTTTGATATGTGCTGCAGTAAACCGTCATAAAATAGAAAATTGACACCGAAAATAAAAATATCCTAATTATAAAAATAACACCCTTAAACTACATGATATCACCTATGTAAATACGTTTGAAACAATTTTTTGCTGTTTACTGTTTCAGAAATATTAGTTAGTAAACGTCTTAGTTTATCATATTTACGATAATTTTAGATCGTCATAACTACGAACTTATAAATTATAAAAATTAAATGTCGATATTAATACGTTTATAAATGTATTCACTATATTTATGGATACATCAAATTAAAAAAATAAATTGCAAGATTTTTTGCTGTCCGATTTGATATGGATTATCCCGTACAGACAACACAACAGGACAATGGTCAATCCACTAAGGAGAAACCATCTTCAAGTAATACACCTACATTAATCACACATGAAGAATCACCAGTACCTGGACCTTCACGTGTTAATTCAAAAGCCACAAACAATCAAAAAGAGAATTTAGGCCACCACCTATTACATTTATAGGCCATGCTGACCTTGTTAAAATATATATAACTCTAAAAAGTCTAATCACAAATGACATAAAAATAGTTAACACGAGAGAAGGTCTCAGGTACTACACTACCAATAAAGAAGACCACAGTATACTAACCAGGTGCTTTGACTCAATTGGAAGGCAATATTATACTTTCCAATTGAAGTCAGACCAACCCCTGGGGGTAATGCTTAAAAGGCTTCCCTCCAACATGGAAACTGAAGATATCAAAACCGAATTGGTGGAACTAGGATATGAAGTACGCGGAATAAAACAAATTGCAAAGAAAAATGAGGATGGGTCCATCCATAAATTCCCGCTCTACGTTATTGAAACTGTCAACAACGAGAGTCTCCTTACAGCCATATCGACCCCTCTCTGGCCTAAAGAAATGCTTCCAATGCCAGAGATTTAATCACACATTTGCAGGGTGTAACTGACACCAAAATGTGTATTCTGTGCCAAAGAGCACAGTCACAAAAACTGTACCGTCCGTGAAGCAGCTCGTTCTGACCCTTTCTACTCAAATGTGCAAATTGCGGTGAAACAGGTCACCCTGTTTCATACAGAAAATGTCCCAAATACGAGGAAGCCAAACAGGCCTACCTAAAAAGTAGACTACCGAAGCAAACTAAAACAACTACTGCACACACATTCACTTCACAAAAGATAAATCCCCAAATGTCATATAGTGTTGCAGCAAATTCTGGCATTACCCAAACCCGAAAAACTAATCTACAGGAACGCATTGCTATGGTCCAAGCGCCCCCAAGCACAATGGTAACTCCTAATCTTCAAAGCTTGGTACACAGTATAGCCCCCATGCTGAGTACAATAAAAACCCCATGAAACGAATGATGTTCCTCATCCAAATGATGCCGATATATTTCAGCGATGTATAGACACGCTCAGGGACACTTTCTTAATGTCATGTCATTTAATGCCAATGGAATTGCCTCCCAGATCCATGAATTGGAAATTGTACTCCATACACAAGACATAGATATACTCTTAATCAGCGAGACGCATCTGAAACCAAAGGATAAATTCCGGCTTGCTGATTATTACTTATACCGCACAGACCGTCTTAACGGACCCCTTGGTGGCACAGCAATCTGTATTAAAAATCCATATCCCATAGACACATTTCAGTCCCAGGGCTTCATTTCATTGAAGCCATTGGCATTATCCTACCTATAGCGCAACACTTGAACATATTCATAGCTTCAATATGCAAATCTCCACTTAGACCCCTTACTAGACATGACATGCGCATACTTACATCGTTCTCGCCCCGGTACCTACTGGCAGGTGATTTCAATGCAAAGCATCGCGCATGGAATTGTCGAGTACCCAACGCTTCTCGTATGGTTTTACAAACCTTCTGTAGTAACCATAACATCGAAATCTCAGCACCAAGGAAACACACCTTCTTTCGAAACACCCCAACAAGGCTTATGCTCTGACATCCTGGACATTGCACTTTCAAAAAACATCAACGTCTCTCCACACATAGATAGAATACTTGGTGAGCTTAATTCAGATCATATCCCCATCATTTTTAAGCTCACCACTAGATTTCTACTTCAGCCCCCCTTCCGGCCACACACAACGAATACAGACTGGAATCATTATTCAAGACTCCTTTTGAAGTGGATTAATCCTCGATTAAGTGTCAACTCCACTGAAGAACTTGAAACTTCTATTAATGACTTCCAGACTTCTATTCAAACAGCACTTGCCATATATACAACACGAAACAACACTACACGTCCCACGCAAACAGATCAAACACTACTTGACTATCTAGAGCATAAGCGAAGAGCCCTCAAACAATACAGACTCTATGGAGCTCCTCTAATGAAACAGGAGTACAATTACTATGCTCGACTGATCAAAGAACGACTAAAAGAACACAAAATTACGCAATGGGAAAATTCCGTATCTCACTTTAATGCACAAAAACCCCACCTTGGGAGATTATAAAACAAATAAAAGCAAACCGCGGACGTTCTAAACCGACTGCCATTCAGAATAATGGAACTTGGGCTTATCATCCTTACGGTCAAGCACAAGTTCTCCCGGAAAATCTTGCAGACCGATTCATGAAGCTGAAGTCATTGACAGAGTAGACACCTTCCTAGCTGCCCCCTATCCTAATGAAAGACCCGACATATATCTTGCTGACCTACGCTCTCATGTCCAGGCCCTTCGCACTTCAAGTGCACATGGACATGATCGTATAAGCAACCTAACTATAAAGCACCTCCCGCGCAAAGCGCTCCTCTTACTCCTTACCATATTTAAATTTCTGTATACAATTTAACCACTTCTCCGCAGCTTGGAAGACGGTTAAAGTTATTGCATTACCGAAACCAGGTAAAAATCCAACAAATCCAGACAATTTGCGTCAAGTAAGCCTCCTACTAGTTCTAGGAAAAATCCTAGAAAAACTAATTTTGGTCAAACTAAAAATTGAAGTTTCAACTAAAGAACTGTTACCTAAATCACCAATTCGGCTTTCGAAATTCTCACAGCAACTGGCAAGGCTTATAGACCAAATTGCCACTGGTTTCAACGCCAAGCGTAGTACAATAGCTGTCTTTCTTGACATTGAGAAAGAGTTTGACACTACTTGGATAAACGGATTGATATACAAGCTCATACAATTCCAAATTAATCCAAATTTGATCAAAATTATCTCCACTTACCTGAGCAATAGAACCTTCTATGTGGGAACAAATCTGACACGAAGACCATATTAGCGGAAGTTCCACAAGGAGCTGTCCTTTCACCCTTATTGTATTCCCTATACGTCTCTGACCTACCTTCACCTCCATCACTCCAAATAACCTCCTTCGCTGATGACACTTGTCTTTTCATGCAATCCAAACTTAAATCCATTTCTCACCGACTTGCAACGTTACAGCGAGCAATAAACATCATATATGAATGGTTTTGCTCCTGGAACATTAAACTTAATGCCGGTAAAACGCAAGTCGTCCTGTTTACCAGATCGAACTTTCCATGCCCAATTTGCTCACTCGGTGTGTGCAACCTCTACCAGTAGAAACTTCAGTCAGATATTTAGGCCTAATTTTGGATAAAAAAACTTGCATTAAGAGCACATATAGAACATATAACAAATGAAGCTCACCAAGGTATAGCTATATTATATCCGTTTTTCAAGTCGCCGTCACTGTCCGGAAGGATCAAGGTCACATTATATGTGGCCGTGACCCGTAGTATGCTATTGTACGGCTGCGAATATCTGAGTATCCTTGCGAAATGCCACAAAAAGAAACTGCATATACTGCAAAATAAATTTCTCAAAATTATACTTTCGGCCCCGCATTACACAAGGATAACAGAGATGCACGAGGCCATGAAGGTATCATATATTGATACTATCATAACTGAAAGGCTCACCACCATGCTTCAAAACATAAACGATCAGGGAAACCGAATAGTACGCAATATAGGACACATTCCACAATGACGTACTACACATAGATACATATTCGATGCAATAAACCAGTCATAGTACTCAGTATTGAAGTAACCAAGGTCAGAAAGGTTAGCGCAGAGTGGCATCGCTCATTCAGGCCTGAATAGAGCCGAGCTCTTCAGCGACACGGTTTCCGATGCCCCAATCAATCGAGATCTATAGGCCTTGGCAATAAACATCCATATTAAATCAATAGGACATACTTAAAAAAAAATAAATCCCCGTAAAATCGCCGTGTAAGCTAGAGCTAATCAGCTAAGCCCAATACTGAATACACACACGCGAATTCGTCGTCAAGGGACAAAAAAAGTTCCAGAAAAAGGCACACTAGACAGCACCAATAACTGTCAACGAGAGAGAGAGAGAGACAGACAGACAGAGAAGAAGAGAGAGGGGGAGGAGAGGAGAGAGAGGGGAGGGAGAGGGAGAGAGAGAGTGAGAGAGAGAGAGAGGAGAGAGCGAGAGAGGAGAGAGAGGAAAGAGGAAGAGAGAAGGAGAGAGAGGAGGAGAGAGAGAGAGAGAGAGAGAGAGAGAGAGAGAGAGTGTGTAACCTGCCCGAGTTGAGGGACAGGATTCGAGAAGTTGTCACTGCAATCACCCCAGACGTGCTGATTAAAATATGGGAGGAATTAACCTACAGGTTAGATCGTGTAACAAACATTGGACACTTATGAACTTATATTGTAAACTGGAGATCTTATTCTGTCATATAGCAAGAGTTTTGTTACAGTCAGTTATTGTATCATTAAACACCTTTAAAATCGCTATAATCTTTTATGTACACTGTGTATATTTGTAACACACGTAGTGTGGCCTGTGATATGTGGTATGAGAAATTAACTGAATAATATTGTTAAAATCTCCACTTTTGACATCATCATAGAAAAACAAATTTTGTGTTAAACCTACATATTATTTCACCATCTACCTTTCAAGTCGTAGTCCTGAAAGGTCTGCTATAGTCTGCAAACGTTTCTCCAACAATCTCTTCCTAGGCCAACCCAATGATAATCATCAGCGGTGACCAGCTCAGCTGCACTTAGGAAGTGCCGTGCGCACTCTCGAGTAAGCAGGAGCACCAATGGTCGAGAAGTGTGCAGCCGTCCACTCAGAGGCGGCTAGTTACTATTAAGTAACATTAAACCATTCTTTGACATCGTGCAGAATTCTATGTTCTTGAATATTGAAATTATAATAATTTAAAGAGTTATTACCAATTGTTAAATTGATAGAATTATGTTTAACTAACTCACTGGCACTATCGAACCCATAGGTTCATGGCCGCACGGACATAAGATCTCCATACATCCCTATCCTCAGCGAATGTTTTCCAATCTTCCCCTGTATAATCTACTTTCCTCAAATCATAGTTAGTTATTCTCCCACCTCATTCTTGGTCTACCAACTGGGAGTTTTCCCTCTGGTTTTCCTACAAGAAGCTTCCACGCACGTCTTTCATTCCCCATTCGTGTCACATGTCCTGCCCATCGCAGTCTACGAGACTTCATTATATCTGGCTTCCTATAAAGACCATGTAATTCACTATTATGCAGTCTTCTCCATTCACCTGTCTGTTCATTTCTCTTTGGTCCAACATTTTTCCTAAGAACTTTTTTCTCAAATACTCGTAAACTCCTTTCCTATAATCATGTTAGGCTTTGAATAATGATAAAATAGTTTTGAACTCATATCACAATGCTATGATTTATTGGTATAATACACTTACAACATTCTTATTACATATTAGCACAATATATTGAACCTATCATTTATATGAATGTCACAATTTCATCAAGTAAGTCGAAGAATTGATTCAACAATTCCTCCGTGTTGAGCCATTACACTTCACTGAAAGTTGGATATGTCACTTACTCGCAATCAAGATCTGTCAAGAACTCTTTGTGATCTGATTTTGTTTATTGTTTTAACTACAACACTCATCACTTCATTCACTAAAACACTTTTAGCACACAGATTTTCTTAATGAATGATGTAATGGATTCCCCAGAATGTTTGATATTTGTTTGTCTTTGGGACACTACACAATTCCCAAGCTACACCCTACCATAGCCAGTACCCCATCTGTGGTTACAGATACAAGTGAACTCCATGAAATATAGGTATTTTTTACGGCTTCTTCTACACATGATAATATATTAAAGCCCGTTGTTGTATCTCACACTCGCATTGGCGCTACAAATAACAGCTCTTCTGTAACTTATAGTTCGAAGTTCACACGCCTAACAAAAAAAAGGGCATTTGTAGGCCTACTGTGCTGAAGATATCAACACTTTCATTTAGAGTTTAACAATTTTATTGACATATTGTCTGATTATTAATATTATTTTTTTAAATTATTTCGTTGACCTTATTCATACATTTTTATAAGTAACTAGCTAATCCCGGCGTGCGCTGCTACTCCAAAATAAATGTTAATGTGTTCTTACCACCAGCAGTGCGCTGTTACACTCTACTTTTTTGTATAGTTGTTTTAGATGTTCAATTCTGTGCACATCAATTTGTGTATTTGTTATGGTATAGGCAGGGTAAGCCATTTATGCGTCAAAATAGGGACTTTATTTCACGTTTTTCACTACAAAAGGTGATTTTTAGGGGTATAGCCTATGTTCATTCCCGGAATCTCCTGAACATTTTTCAAAAAGCCCCATCTCAATCAGATGAACGGTATGGCAGAGTACGCTTGCCCGGGAATCTACTTATCCCGATCTTCTTGGTATAAAAAAAAACTCAAAGCGCGACAGGCCTAGAAAGCTTTTGGCTGACCAGCCGGCTGTTGGCCTCACATCCACATGCGTTAAAAACAGAGGTAGACGATCATCTAGCCAGTGTAGTGTGACATGTGGTCAGCATGTCGGATCCTCCAGTCGTTATAGCTGGTATTCTCAACATGGAGCCGCTACTTATTGTAGCTACCCAAATGCCTCACGATGCTGAGTGGGCACTACACATTGGGCCAGATACAAAATCTAGCTGGAAAAAGTATTTTAATAACTCTCGTCAACTCATCTTTCTTCACTCTAAAATTATTGCCAGATGACTGTTCTTCGCTTATCTGTAAAGGAGGGTGGAATTCTAGAATTAATGTATACAATATAAACATCGGAATTTGCCGATAGTTAAGAACTCATCTGGTCCGCATCCCAGTTGTGTACCGAGCTGTAGAAATAAATACGTTTTGCATTAAAGTTCAGTGAGTTATTCTTCTTATTCTATACGGATACTTTACCTCAAGGTCTGTACTTTTCATTGATATATTTAACATGTTTCTATACAACCAGGTATTGTGTTAAATACACGTGGAATCATACCTTCGAAACACTAAAAAATGTACACTTTTACAATTTTACTTTAAGTTGAGCTACGAAAAAAAAGCAGTTCAGAACAGTAGTACAAATTTTAGTTAGAATATAGAGTGATTTATGGACTTCAGTACCCGCACAATAACATTTGTGTAAATTATTAGGTTTTTTGTAATTAGCTTTTTTATTAGAGGAGGCGGCCGGCAGCTGAGGCCTATCTTCGCGCGCAGCAAAATTGTTTGATTTAATATATGAAGAAAAGTGATCGATAGAGGCAATAAGTGATCCTCTATTAATAAATTACAGTTAGGGGATGTTCGGAGAATCTTTAAAAAAATTAAAAACCTTTTTTTTAAAAGCGAATTTCTAAAACATAGGAAGTTGTGCGAGAGAAAGAAAGTTAGATTTCTACTGAAATATACTGACTGGCTAAAAGTAAATGTAAACTTTCCCCTTATTAAGAATTTAGAACTCTGATAGTCGATGAAAAAACCTGTTCCATCTGCTTATGGAATTGTAAGACCCAAAATATCTTTCGAAGAGGCTGCAATAAAACAACAAAAAAAGTCTTACTTCTGCTGAAATATCTGTCTTGGGAAAGGTAGCATAACAAATTTGCTTCCCTAGAAGCATTATAGGGTGGTAAAATATCACAACCGCTCTTTTTGACACCTAGTCTCATGTTAATATATCGACATTGTCAAAAAAGGAAATGCTTCGTTCGATATAGATGATAGGGGACTTGAGCGGAGTGATCTGTAATGTTTATTATTATTTTCAAGCTATTTTTTTGTGTTTTTTAGAGTAATGTCTTTAAAACATCAGCAGTATCCCGTTTACCATATGACCAAAGTAATATTTCTGTTGTAAGAGCAAGTTCATACTTAAGTGAACATTTCTTTTATTCCAGCCTCTTCGAAACTTATTTTGGTTCTTCCAATTACATAAGCAGATTGAACAGAATTTTCCAACGACTGCCATTGTTCTAAATTAATGTTTCATAACGGGAAAGTTAACATCCACCCCTAGCCAATCAGAATATTTCATTCGATTTTTTTTTTCTCGCGCACCACTTAGTACGTTTGAGAAAATCGGTTTTAAGAAAATATTGATTTTTAATATAATTTAAAACATTCTGCTAACATCCCCTACCCCTAATTTGTTTACTAAATGGTAACTTATTGCCTCTATATAACATTTTTTCCCATATTAAATCAAACAATTATTCTCTGCGCGCAAAGATAGGCCTCAGTTGTTGCCTACCTCCTGTAATGAGAAAGCTAATTAAAAAAAATAAATAATTTGCACACACGTTATTGTGCGGGAATTAAAGTCCATAAATCACTCTATATTATAACTAAAATTTGTACTACTGTTCAGAACCGTTTTCTTTGTAGCTCAATTTAAAATAAGACGATTGTGTAAATTTTTTAGTGCATGGAAGGTATGATTCCACATGTATTTAACACAATATCTGGTTATATAGAAAAAAAAAGCATTGTATATGTCAATAACATTACAAACATTGAGATGAAGTATGCATATAGAATAAGAAGAATAGCTCACTGAACTTGAACACCAACGATAATAACACAACTGGGATATAGACCAGATGAGTTCTTAACCATCAGCAACTTCCGATGTTTATATTGTCTTCATACTCGTAAACATTAGAATTGTACCCTCCTTTGCAGCTAAGTTATGAACCGTCACATAACAATTATATTAGAGTGAAAAAAAGATTAATTGGTGAGGGTGAGTGAAGATAGTATTTTTCCAGCTAGATTTCATTTCTGACCCACTGTGGACCGGCCCCATACTGGCCGAAATTCCATGAGAAAAAATTCTTCCCCCATGGAGACTCGAACCAACGTAGGTACCGTAGTTCTGCGCCAAAACTTCTTGCCTCGGCTACGGCGCGGGACTCCTGGTATCAATGAAAGATAATAATGGTTATTGTTAGTTATCCATAAGAGAGAAACATGCTGTCGCGGACTTGTAGAGCTTTTTGAGATATTCAATTCTGTGTACATTAATTTTGTGTGTTTCTTAGGTTTAGGCAGCGTAAGCCATTTAAGCGTCCAAGGAGATACTTTTTTCACATTAGAATTGTACCCTATTTTGCAGATAAGTTAAGAACCGTCATATAACAATTATATTAGAGTGAAAAAAGAGAGGGTGAGTAAAAATAGTATTTTTCCAGCTAGATTTAATTTCTGACCCACTGTGCACCGGTGCAATACTGGCCGAAATTCCATGAGAAAAATTCCCCCATGGAGACTCGAACCAGCGTAATCATAGTACTTCTGCGCCAAGACTTCTTACCTTAACCACTCGGCTACGGCGCGGGACTCTTGGTATCTATAATTAAGATGAAATGAAAAAATGAACAAAAAACATACAGGCTTACTATGGAACGCCGAAGGAATAAAAAATGCAATTACCATGGCACCAACAGATTTCTTATAAGATTTTGACTTCGTGATCTTAACGGTAACCTATCTGATAGAAGAATGGCATCATCATCACTTCTTCAGCAAACATATTTTAGCAAGGAAAGGAGAGATAGTTAGTCCATTCGGAGGCATATCTATACTCATGAAACCATGTATGACACCAATAATAACAACAAAAAGGATGGAAAATACACTCCTAGTAGAAACTAAGTACCTGGCGATCATTGCAGCCTACTACCCGTCACATTGCAATGTAATGGACATCATAGAAGAGCTACACCAATTAATACTACAAAATAAAAGCGGAAAGCCTATAGTGATAGCAGGCGACTTGAACTGCCGCATAGATATAGACAACTACAAGACCAAGATAGTCATGGAAAAACTGCATGAACAAGGATTCACACTCCTAAATGACAGCAAAATTTCCACGTACATATGTCACAACGGTAAAAGCACAATCGAGTTACCACTGATAAAAGGCCATGCAAAGGGAAAAATAACCTCCCTCTGGACAAACGCAGTAACACCCATCCGAAAACACCTACCAATGAAAATTAACATAGCTACACCAAAACTTAAAATGCAAAAAGTAACACCACTAAAGATATCAAGAAAAATCGACAACGAGAAGATCAAAGGCAGCCAGAAGGAACTAAAAGAAGCAGAAACAGCTATAGATCGAGGAAATCTAGAGGAAGCTAACGCAATAACAGAACAGGTCATCATAGGAGCCACGATGCCAGTAAACTGGAACATGAAGAAATCAAAAGAATGGTATGACAATGAATACTACAACAACAGAAAACAAGTTATAAGCAAGCTACAACAAATAAAAAACAACCTGGAAGACATGGCACTAAAAGAAGGCTATGCAAACGAAATACGACAATACAGAAGAATGATAAAAGAAAAGAAGAAAGCTCATAGCTAACAAAAAATTAAAGATATGGCTCAGGAAGCCCTTAAAGACCGATACATCGCTATTCGACCAAGAAAACAACAACAAACACAAGCCATGCAAATGAAGGAATGGGAACAACATTTCACCAACATACTAAACAAGGAAGGCAGAGACACCCCAGTAACAAGAAATCAAGTCCAACACACAAGACACACAAAATTGACTTCTATCAACCCTGCAGAAATTAGAAAAACAGTAAACCAAAGCAAGAACAGAAAAGCATCTGGCCCAGATATGATATATAATGAACACCTCAAAAACACAATTGACACACTGAGCCTCATATGGACAAAACTATACAACAAATGTATGGACTTAGGAATAATTCCAGAACAACGGAGAAACTCGATGATAAAAGTTATATAGAAAGGAAAAGGGGAACAAAAAGAACCCTAACAAACGTTCCCTTCAAGAACCTAACAAAAATTATAACAAATAGAGTAAGGGGAAAAATCGAAGAAAAGCTCCCTGACGCGCAATTTGGATTCAGGAAAGAGAGATCAACTCAATCGGCAGTGAAACTCCTCCTTCAAAACATAGAGGAAGCACTCGATAGAAAACACAAGTAGTACACTGTCTTCGTAGATTTTACGAAAGCCTTCGATCTAATGGACAGAGGATTAATAATAAGCAAATTGAAAAGTATCCTAGGAGAGGAGAACGCGTGGACCCAAATCGTTACATCAATAATGAAAGAAAATAGCATAGTTATATCAGATGGTCTCTCAAAATCAAAAACTATACTGCAGACAAATGGGGTACTGCAAGGAGACCCATTGAGCCCACTGCTATTCATAATGGCAGCCGAAGAACTGGTAAGGAAAATAGAAGACCTAGGAGAAGAAATTTTCTTATATGCATACGCAGACGACATCGTAATCGGATCAACAGATATAAGTAAACTTTAGAACGCCATAACAACTATGTAAGAATGGTGTAAAACCCACAGCTTCTATATAAACAAAGAAAAAACAGAAATGATGGTGTTCAGAAACGGAGGAAAGATCCCTGCCACAACAGAAATAAAAATGGACAAAGATAACATCAAAATAGTAAAGGAGTTTAAATATCTAGGCATTACTTTACAACCCAGTGGAAGAAGCTTCACACAACACTTAGCAGAAAGATCAACGCAAGCAATAATGGCAATAAATGATATACGCAATATACAAACTCTAAGCCTGGAATCAGCGATGAAAATATTCAATGCAAAGATCCTCCCAATAATAACTTACGGGATAGAAATCATATGGCCACATTTTACAGAAGCTAATCTGAACACACTGGAAAAAGTGAAAGCTACATACATAAAAAGAGCAATAGGGGTATCAAAAACGACAAGAAGCCGTCTCGTGTACCTACAGGCAAGGGAGACATTCCTTATCGAGGACATGAAAGCAGCATTCATACTACCAACCACGGAACCCTATGAACATGCGCTACAAAGACTACGCAGGAAAAAGGGAGGAACTATGGCCGGAATTCTTCAGCACCGGAGCGATGATAGACAAAAACTGGACAGAAGCATATTTCCAGATACGACACGTCATCACAAGATTAAGCGTGCATGGATTCCACCACCTAATGTGTGGATAAAATATTCCACCCGAATATGTCATGCATATGCGAAGTATGTGAACAGAAATGCGAAAGATATCACATAGAAACGTGTACACAAAGAACAAAAACAATTAGTGATTACGCAAGACAAGGTTAAGGTGTTAGTGATTGTTAGCTGTGTTATCACCTTTGCACATTTGTGCGCAATCCATTTATATAATAATAAAGATGAAAGGTTCACCCGAATGGGTATTATTTTCTTGGTATCAATGAAAGACAAAAATGGTTATTGTGAGTTACTCGTAAGAGATAAACATATGCTGTTGCCGACTTTTTTGTAGAGCTTTTTGAGATATATAATTCTGTGTACATCAATTTTGTGTAATTCCTATGGGTTAGGCAGCGTAAGCCATTTAAGAGTCCAAAGAGCTACTTTTTTCACGTTTTCCACTACAAAGGGCGATTTTTAAGGGTGTAGGATTTCAGTATCACAACTCTCTTATAGCCAATGTTCATCCCGGGAATCTCCTGAACATTTTGCAAAAAGCCCCATCACAATCGGATCAACGGTATGGCCGCGCATAAAATACGAACAAACAAACAAACATTAATGTTTATATATAAGATTTATAATTGTAAAATGTTGTGGATTTAAAGTTGGTTAATAATTTAATTATATTAAAATTTTAGTTTGTGGGTATATATATATATATATTACCTTAATTTTTTATATGATGTCTTAATTGAAAATAAATAATTTAAAGAAAAAGGTAAAATATTGTTTCAAGTCAAATACATCAACATTGCATGCTAAGGAAAATACACTTCTGAAAACAATTAGAGGAACACTATGAAATATGCAAATATTGTTTCACTGGATAAAGGTACAAACACGAAATTAATAAAGTACATCATTTGTGGTTATTTATTTATTGCTCATGTCAGTAAAAACAAATGAATAACGCTGACAATTAACTTTTCAAATAATTCCGCTATGTAAGCAATTGAATCTTGTGCTTATTTTTCAAAGTTAAACACTCGTTATATAGAGTTAGTATCGTGTATGGCCTCCACGACATTCGATGACACTTTGGCACCTTCGTGGCATGATCCCAACAAGATTCTGGATTTCCTCTTGCGGGATATTCTCCCATTCCTCCTTCAGAGCATCTCCAAGTTGCTGCAGAGTTTGTGGAGCTTAATGTCGGTTCCTGACCTTCCTGTCTAGAAGATCTCACAAGTGTTCAATAGGGTTGAGGTCTGGGCTGACCGCTGGCCACTCCATTGCCTCAATTTCATTCCTCCTCAGGAAATCCCTGGTGACAGCCGCAGAATGTGCCCTGGCATTATCCTGCATAAGCAGAAATCCAGGGCCCACTCCAATGGCAGCAGGTACTACATGCTCTTCCAGAACGTGCTCGATATACCGGACAGCATTCAGTCTCTGGGGAACAAGTACAAGGTCCGTACGATTGTTGTACATAACTCCGGCCCACACCATTATGGAACCTCCTCCGAATCTATCAATTTCCTGTACAGCCTCTGCAGAAAATATTTCTCCTGGCCGTCCCCACACCCTCAATCGACCATCACAACGTGTAAGACGATACCTGGATTCGTCCGAGAAGAGCACAGACTCCCACTGGTTAAGGTTCCAATCACCATGGTTTTCAGCATACGTACGTCTTGCTGCCTTATGCCCATTTGTTAAGCGTGGTTTTTTAACGGGCCTTTTTGGACGAATATTCTCTTTCCTTAATCTGTTCCTTATGGTTTGGTCTGAAACCCGGATTCCGGAAACCATATGAAGGTCATTCTGCAGGTCTTTTGCAGTTTTTGTACGCTGTCGAAGAGCAGAAAGAACAACGTATCTGTCATCCTGGGGGCTTGTTTTAAATTTACGGCCCTGGCCACGTCTTCTACAATACTGACCTGTCTCTCTGTGCCTGTTGCGTAACCTGGACACCATGGAAGGAGAAACACCAAGCTCTCTAGCCACTTGTCGCAGAGATTGACCTTGTCGTGAAAGATGTAGAGCATGATACACTTCAAACTCATTTAAATGCCTCATTTTGTCACAGACTTCAATAAACAAGGCAATAATCAACATTCGTCACTATAGCAACATCAGGAAGCTTACCAATTAGAAGTGGCCAGTGCCTTCCAAAATAAAAAAATTCTCTATATTTGTTATTTGAGGTAATTTCTCTGTATTTATGCCAGGGATCTTTAAAATTTGTATACAATGATAAAATTAATAATTCAATTTATATATTGTCCAACTTTCAGCATCACAGCTTAAAAAAACAATTACTTATTCAATTTATTACAAGTGTTCCTCTAATTGTTTTGAGCAGTGTACAATAAATTACTTGCAAACTTCCATTAACTTGTGAAAAATACCGCCAGCAAGATTTTGTATACGTCGCACAAAGGGGTATTTGACTAATCTAGCGGGACAAAATTATTTATTATTCCTAATAGTTTTGAAAATAATATGTAACTCATAAAAACTTGTCGTTAAACCTATATTTACTTCTAATATCCAGCAATGTAGCAAAGAGCAAAAGCGAAAGCAAAGGGCGAATGAAATTCATAGTTCTTATAAGTAATATTGATTTAATAATTACAGCTGTTTATATATATATATATATATATATACAGGATGTATAAAAAATGATGGCGAAAACTGACATGGTTGAGAGTACACGATAATAGAAGCAACAATGTTCCAGTAAACGAGCCGTTTGCAAGATAATTACGAATGTACGGTTACAAGCCGCCACTGACTTCATTGTAAACATCGTCCTAGTAGTACAAATTAATTTGAATTTAGACTTTTACTATTAATTTTTCATCTCATTTAGCTCACATTTCACAGTTCACTTCACTTATGGTTTACCTGTTAAAGGAGGTGTTCGAAGTGTCTTCCTTGCATCTCGATGCAATACAGTGCTCATCTCTGCAATGAATGTCGAATTCTTTCGAAAACCCCTGGATCATTTCTGAATTCTTGACAATCACGTACAAGTCTCTGCTCCAGTTCTTCAACCATGTTAACGGGTGTGCTGTACACTTCGCATTTGAGGTGACCCCAGACACAAAAATCCAAAGGATTTAGATCAGGTGATCTTGGAGGGCAATGTACAGATCCGCCTCGACCTATCCATCTTTGGCCGTATCTGCGCGTTAGATGCCGTCTCACAGCAGCAGCAAAATGTGCCGGAGCTCCATCATGCATGTACCACAAAATCCGACGTTGCTGAAGGGGAATATCCTCAAGCAATCCTGGAAGATGACGCCGCAGAATCCTAAGGTTCCTCCGTCCATTAAGTTTTCTTGGAAGAATGTTTGGCCCAATGAGATGATCACCTAGTACCCCTAACCACACTTTCAGTGAGAAACGGTGCTGATGTGGTGACTCATGAACAGCATGTGGGTTTAATTTCACACCAAAAATGTGTATTATTATGACAATTAAAAACACCATCGCGTGTGAATCCTGCTTCGTCTCTTAATAAAACGTTACATGCGAAACGAGGGTTGACTACAGTCTGTTGTTGCATCCACTGACAAAACATCACTCTAGGAACAAAGTCCGCATCATTGAGACATTGAACTCGTTGAAGGTGGTAAGGGTATAGTAAATTGCGCTGTAAAATTCTCCATTCACTACTGTGGCCTAGTACAGGCACTTGTGTGGCAATTCTTCTCGTCGAGGTTCCTGGAGAGAGCTGTACTGCTTCCAACACCATATCCTCAACCTCAGGCGTAATGCGAGCGCAGGCCTACCTACTGCACTGCCATGTGCAAAACCCCCATTTTCTCTCAGGCGCTGATGGACCCTTGCAAATGTACGACTTTCGTGGTGTCTTCGATCAGGATATGTTTCTTGGTACAAGCGTGCAACCTCCCGTGCATTGCCATTAGCCCTACCGTACATGAAATGCATATCCGCATACTCTTCGTTACTGTAAGGTTCCATTGTAACTACAACACAGCACAAGTGACACTCCTCAGACGAAACTGATACCTTTTGAGACTGTGTACTGTATCCGTCCTGTACGTTCTGCGTGTATGATTTGATTACAACTCCACCTC
Organism: Diploptera punctata; assembly: GCA_030220185.1. Taxonomy (NCBI): domain Eukaryota; kingdom Metazoa; phylum Arthropoda; class Insecta; order Blattodea; family Blaberidae; genus Diploptera; species Diploptera punctata. The sequence continues at coordinate 133,325 of JASPKZ010003838.1, read as the reverse complement.
TCGGTAATGTTTAGTTTTGTAAAAAAAAACATAGGGCAGTTTCAAGTGCACAAGGAGTAAATCGTACGTTGTTACAAACAATAACGTCAGTGGCGGCTTGTAACCATACATTCGTAATTATCTCGCAAACGGCTCTTTTGCGAACCCATGTTTACTGGGACACTGTTACTTCTATTATCGTGTACTTTCAACCATGTAAGTTTGCTTGCGCCATCCTTTTAGATACACCCAGTGTGTGTGTGTGTGTGTGTGTGTGTGTGTGTGTGTGTGTGTATGCTAACTAAAAATAAATAATGCTCATAATTATATTTTAAAACTAAAAATATAAATATTAAATGAGGAAATAGTCTTAACATTTCCAATGTTTCCTTCATAAAAGACTTTCGTTTTTTCTTGATGAAAGTAGGGGATCTGAAGTTAATGAACAGCCTATTTAAAATATCTGTATTACAGTCTACTCTATTAAATTTTCGTACAAAATTATGTGTACATAAACGGAAATGTATATTTCTGGCTTCTGCCGCTTCTTGAGACAACTGTCCTATTGGCAAAAGGGCATTCTCTATTATTATAGAACCATGTATTACAATTTTATGTATGGTAGGTGTCATATTTTGCCTATCATTACAGTGAATCAAAGTTCTTCAGTATCTCAGGTAAATTTCTGAAATCTTTTTGCATCTATTTTGTACCGCTTGAAATGCATTCAAGAATCACTTTGATTTTTTGATAAAAGTAACATCCAGGCCTTTTATTTCAGCTTCCAACCCAGGATCTACAAAAAATCTTCGGCTTGTATTTCCGCCATTAGTATTCCCGAAACCAGCTTTGGGAAAATCTACAAGGGGACATAGCTTGATTTTAACTTCGTTTTGGATTCTTTCCTTGTTTATTTGCATTAAACGTTTGTCTGCTTCAGATTTAGGGATCAAATCTTGCACGCCAAGTTTGTAATCAATATACAGTAAGCTTTCAAATAGGCGAATCCTGGCGTGTAGAAGAGACAACCCGAATTTTAGTGAATCTGCATTAATCTCATTTGTTTTATTAAAATCGTTGAAATGTTTAGATGTAGCTCCACATCTCATTGTAGATTTTGTGTCTGTTATCGCATTGCATACTCTTTGCGTCTATCATTGTTAGCACCATCTTGTTTTCTACAATATATGATCTTCCAGTAATTGTTACTGATGTTGATTCCAACTTACTTCCCGCACTTTCCGCGTAACTGAATTCTTCTTTCGTTATGTCAACCGTCTCCTTTAGAAAGCGTATACGGATAGGTCTATAGTATCGGGCTGATGGAGTAGCGTTCTGCCACAATATTTTGTTTTTCCATTCCATATACTATATGCAGAGGCACAAACGAACTTAGAAAAATGTGTGAGTCGCATCCACTATCATTTTCAAACTTTTTCTTGAACTGAGCCTGTTGTGAGCCATCACATCCCCATTTACAAATCATTTGGAGAGCATGTTCATGGTCGTTAAGGGTTTTTAAAACTTCTCCTAAATATAAAAGTAATCTTTCGGCTGTGTGGTTCACGACACCTTGTAAATTCGCTTCGACACAGGTTTCGGTTATGTTGAAAGATTCATTGGGAGGTTAACATTGTTTTTTATATTCATACAAAACTTAGTAGCTGGGAAGATTTCCTGCTGTTTGATTGATTATGTCATAATCTGCTCTCGATAAATCTGCATCTACAAACATTGCTAGTGTTTCCTCTGGACAAACTTGCTTATCATGTGCCTCGCCACACTCCTGTACTCCATATCCCGATTCTTATGATCTGAAATCTCTTTCAGTTCATTTGACGCTCATCTATTTCCTTGTGCTCTCAATTCCATTTGAGTTGCATAGATACTTTTCTCAGGGTCATCAGAAAAAACGTATATTATGTTGCGTATTTTGCTTCGCTCATTGACATCTTGAAAATATTTTGTTGGCCTACCTGGTCTTATCACCAATAAGGATAATTCAAATGCTCCCCCAACCACTATTCATTTATTTTTTTCACAAATAAATCTCTTCTGTATTTTGCTGCTACCCAGCGATGTTTAATTTGTGATCTCAATCTTGAAAAGTTGATCTTTATTTCCGTTACTTGTTCTTTGGTATAAGGTTTATGTGAAATCAAGTAATCTTCGATGTATTCTAATTGACCGTTAAAATCTAGATCATTTTGTGATTTCATCAGGTCAAATATTTCTTTACGAGTCTTCTTACTACTTCCAGAAGGTTCTGAAATAAGAAAAAAGTACAATTTATCGAAAGTTATAATATTTTCACATTTTCATGTTACAAATTTGTCATCGCTCTACATGAAGGAGTAGGAATTAGTTGAAACCAATTTACATATTTTTAAAAAGTAGAATTATTATATTTTAAGATTACAATGCCTGGCACAATAACATAAAGGCTCCCAAAACTATTATTTTTGATAAAAATGGCTGAATTTAAATGCCTCTTTCAAAGTGCAAAATAAAACTAATGGCGTGTAAAATTATAATATTTGGACTATAAACCAAAAGTCACTTACCAGTAGTTTCAGAATCCATAACGAAAATGTATTTTTTCACAGCAGAACATAAAATAATAAATAATTAAATACTGAGTTTTAGCGCACGAATATAGAGAATCTACAGCCACTGCGAGCAATGACCGAGTTTCGACTGACTCAGTCCTCTGTAAGTTGGGGTGGATGAAATGTAAACAATGGAATTAGGTCGCTCAACTATCTGGCTCGTCTATGAATCTATTTTTGTTTACATGAGTATAATTCTGAGAATTGGACTTTGGCCAGCTAAATTGAACAAATATCCCTATATGCGTCGTGTGACAATTGTGCGAGAAATTCTAATTACGTCAAATAACTCAATTTGATTAGCATTGCGATTTTGGTAGCTGACACGAACAACTGACTCACAAGCAGACGGTTCTGCCTACAACAACAACAAGAACAATAATAATAATAATAATAATAATAATAATAATAATAATAATAATAATAATAATAATAATAATAATAATAATAATAATAATAATAGCTGTCATGTACTGGAAATTAGGCATAACGAAATTAGTTTGGTTAAACACTCCCTCTAGGGAACGATCTAACCCCAAACGAGGTTTAACGGAATATATAGATAGATAATAATTATAATTACAATGAATATTTAACTCATAGACCAATAATTTTGCCTCTTTCAGTTGTTAATCTTGCCTCTTTCTGTTGATAATTTTGCCTCTTCCTGTTCCTAATGAGATATATATCCGCAAATTAACTTATTTGACAAGGATATCGATTCAACAATGTACGAACGATATGGTAGGCTACAGTAAGAAATGCCAAAATAAAACAACTTCAAAAATTACCCCAGAAGAAAGGTTGGTTCTGTTGCTCTAAAAAATATTGAATACTGCATAATGAATCTAAAGCATGATTTTAATACAATAATAAATATGACAGTTAAAGTTAATAATTTTGTGTTTTAAAATTCTTTTAATATATAAGTATAACTTAAATAAATAAAAACAACTAAATAATTCACTGTTGGTTATTGTTGAATAAAAATGTCTTATTAATAATTGAGGAAATTTTTCTAGATAACGGTCTTTGTAAATAATGTTTTTAAAAATTGTTTTCATTCATTGGTGTCAAAATTGTAAATCCTTCCATTATAAGTGTAATAAAAGCACCTGCATAACTTCATATTCTTTAATTAAAGTAAACTAAACTCTGATTGGATATTAAAACAATTACTTTTCTGATTTAACAAATCTAATTATACCTCACATTTAAATAACTATTAACCAATAGAATTTAAAAAGAACATTATGTGATGTAATAATGATCTTAAAATTATAAAAGAATAACACTAGTCATTCTGCATACAACTTTCAACAATGATAGAAGCAATAAGAGCTCTCCTGATAAAATATAATATTAAATTCAAGAAAAGGATTGATTAAAGTAAAATCTAATATTATAAAGAAGAATAATAACTAATTTTAGGAAAAGAACATAATTTATCTTTAATTGACGGTGAAGAACAATACCACCTACATTTACTTAATATGCTGGGAACTTAAGAAGTGAATACATTTGCAATTATTTCTACAATAAACATTTTTGAGACTTTGAAGTGATTTCACAACCTCCAGTGTATTAACTTCAGACCCTAAGAAGAGAATTTGGCTCTACCGACAATTAAACCCAACCTAAACCAATAATCCTTTTTGGGACTCAAATCCATCTTCAAAATGTTACCACAATATAGGGCATTGTAGAGAATTCCTTCATCAAAACGACGCTTCCAACGCGGGTCCTGAATCATTATACAACCCGAATCTTCATACACCCTGAATCATCATACAACCTAGATTCATCGTACATTCTGGAACTTCAATGAATCTAATGCATCAAGAAACCAGAAGCATCGTGGGAATATCGAACCAGGCGCCTATACACGAGATCGGAGTTAGAACACATCGACGAATGTAAATAAATGCAAATTTTAATCCACATTTGAAACGATAATTTATCCCCTCATTATACATTTAATTATTATGATTTAATTATAGGAATAGGCATAGTAATTTTTAGATATAATATACATCGATATAAATTTCTGTAGCCCTGTACTTAAACAAAATTTGGTTCACATGGGAAAAGTGAAGTTCAAAACAGCATCTGCAAAATTACAAGGGCAGATTAGCTGCAGTTCTATTCTAATGAACACGTAGAGGCAATAAAGTTAAATAGCAAAAAAAGAAAGTGGAATAACTCTAGGACAGCCCGCACTAATGAAGTTTATGGTCTTTTGGAAAACCGTCTATAAAGGGTACCGAAGTCTCAAATGTCTCTTGCCGCCCTGATGCAAAAGGATTTAAGTAAGGTCCTGAGAACGAGGTCAAGCTAGCTGTCCGGAGAAAACATTTCAACCGCAAGGGTGTGAATATTGTCATGATGTCAAATTTGTAGTCGTGAATGATGCAGCCAGTGAGCATATGTAACAGGTTGGACCGCCCCGCGAAGGGACCGAAGTTCAATTGCTTGTTACTGGGCAACGAGTTGAAGATAGAAACTTTAACACCACCGTTTCATAGTACAGAAAAACTCACCAAGTTTCGAATCCTGTCGGTAGATGGCACAAAGATACGTTTCTCGTTCTTAGATTTAATTGTTTGTGAAAATGGCGACTCCGCAGATGAAAGCGCAAGCTGTTTTGTGGTATGCGGAGTTTAAATCAATCATTAGAGTTCAAAGGGAGTTCCGGCGAGTGTTTAACCGTGATGCTCCAACTGCTAGAAGCATAAAGAAGTGGCGTTGCGGTGATACATTATTAGCTACAGGATCTGTGTTGAAGAAGCATGGTGGTGGTCGCAGAGCATCCGATGAAATGGTTAGCAAATGTTCAAGCCGCATTTGAGCGAAGCCCCCGGAAGTCATTAAGAAGAGCTTCGCGGGAACTTCAAATACCAAAATCGACATTACAACGGATTGTCCACAAACGCCTCAAAACTGCACGCATATAAAGTGCAGTTAGTGCAACGTCTGGAGCCGAATGACATGCCGAAACGAGTGGAATTCGCCAATACGATGCTGGACCGTCTCGGCGCTGATCCTGACTTCATGACCAAGATTTTCTTCTCGGACGAAGCCACTTTCCATTTGTCAGGCAAGGTAAACCGGCATAATGTGCGGATCTGGGGATCGGAGAATCCTCACGCTATTCAAGAGCATGTTCGTGATAGTCCGAAGATGAATGTTTGGTGCAGTTTGTCACATAATAAGGTCATTGGACCGTTTTTCTTTGCCGAGAAAACTGTTCGTGGATCCACATATCTTGACATGCTGGAGCAGTTCTTCTTTCCACAAATTGAACAACTGCAGCCTAACATCGTTTTCCAGCAAGATGGTGCTCCTCCCCACTGGTCCAATGAAGTTCGTACGACTTTGGACAACATTTTCCCTGGCCGTTGGATTGGTAGGGGAGGACCAATCGCGTGGCCCCCGAGATCTCCCGATTTAACACCACTGGATTTCTTTCTCTGGGGCTATGTCAAAGATAAAGTTTACACCACCCCAGTCAAAGACCTTCGTGATCTTCGTGAGCGCATCATAGAGGCTATTGAGAACATTCCAGAAGACATACTCCAACGTACTTGGCAAGAAATTGTTCATCGCTTTGATATCGTCACAGTGACTGCTGGGGCTCATATAGAGATGTGGTGATCTGGATATCAAAACTTGGTGAGTTTTTCTGTACTATGAACGTTGTTTTAAGTTTCTATCTTCAACCGTTTGCCAGTAACAAGCAATTGAAATTAGGTCCATTCGAGCGGTCCACCCTGTATATTAATATTAAAAATACGTAAACCAATTGAATGATTATTAGAAATAATAAGTTACCACCGTACAGAATCTCGGGAAAGGTGCTGATAGAAGCATAAGTAAAACTTATCGAACAGTCGCGATCTTGCTTGTCGTCGAGAAATAGAGTCGCTACCTTGCCCTGTTAGTGATATATAGGGCCTAGACTCTCGCGATCTTGCTTTTGGCAAGATATATATTTAATCTGAGTCTTTATTAATTTTCTACTTTTCACCTAAGAATAGGCAAGATATTTTACAAGTTTGTCCCAACTAAATGAGAATAGTAGAGGTCACTTAGTCATTATAAAAAATTAAGGGAGAATATAGTCAGTTCCCGTTCGAATAAAATTTGTGCTATTGATACGGTCTAAGTTCTATGGATCGTGAAGATTGAAAGATCGCTCCAGAACACCTATTGTTTCGAGAGTCTCAAGAGCGATAATTTAAAGTGAATTGATAAATTTTCATGTAAATAGGCCTATATTCTCCAAGTGTTCCAGTTAATTATACAAATATTATAAAATAAAATTCTACAAGTAACTTTATTTGTAGGCCTATTGTTCAAGTTATTACTATCGTAGTTGCCTTCAAGTTGATCGTAATTGTCCTCTGAACCTCATTGCTCTACCGACATAGGCCCCTATATCCTACCGAGTTAGACCCCCGCAATTTACATGATAAGAAATGACATTTTTAAGTAGAACTATAGAAATGGAAACCAACAGAGAAAGTAAAGTGAATAATGACACCAATATGACTAGTGAATTTGAATCCATTAATAATGGACAAGGTGTTGATATATCTAATGGTAGTAATATTAATAATGATAATAATAATCAAGCTTTGAATGATATTATGATATTGATGAAGACCATGTTTGTGGTGCTAAAAAGTGTTAATTCTAAAATTAATCAGAAAATGGACGAATTAAAAATGATAATTCTAAAATTAGGGAAGAATTAAAAAGTGATAATTCAGAAAATGGATAGTAATATAGAGAACTTAGGGAAGAATTAAAAAGTGAAAATTCTAAAATTAGTCAGAAAATAGATTAAAGTGATTTCGAACTTAGGAGAGATATTAATGATAAATTTGAAATATTTAGTGTTAGAGTAGAAGGAAGATTTGAACAATTAAAAATTGAATGTAATCTAAATCAAGATAGGGTAGAACAAAATATACTAGATTTGAAAGATAAACATGATAGTGAAATTAAACAATTAAATTATAGAGTGAATTATGCAGAAAAATCAATTGTAAAAATAGATGAAGCGTTTAAAAATACTTTTATATACTTAGGAAGTAAAATTGAAAATTTAGAAAGCAAGGTTGAAAAAGAAATAAATAATTCAAAAAGCAAAGTAGTAGTGAAACTAGAAGAAGTGAAAAGATGGTAAATTGGACTGAAAAATTTACAGATTTAAAGAATAAATATAAATCAATTTTGAATAAGAGTAATGAGTCAACTAATGTAAGTGAAAATAAGTTTGACATATCAAAATAATGTAGTATGCAATCTCAAAATTTTGTGGAAAATTCTATAATTCCGGCAAATCTACTGTCAGAAATCAATTTACCATGTTTCTTAGATCAATCTAGCCAAAGATTTTATAACTGAATTGGAGGAATACTTCCAATTAAAATGCATTAGCGATCAATAAAAGATGATTTTGTGAAAAGATCATTAAAAGATTCGGCTGAATCTTGGTTTAAATAGCTTGCCATGACTCAATGGAATATAATACATTTGAAAGTGCTTTTATGAATTACTATTAGGGTCATGAAAGACAAAATAAAGCCAGGATAGAGATTACTAGTGGAATCCTAATATGCTGACCGATTATTGTTGGACCATCAAGAAGGATGCTCCACAGGCGAAATATAGCAGAAAATCGTCATTTCTTACTTTATAGGTGAGTCCGAATGTTCGAATATTGTGTAGTTACGAATGTAGAAAATATTAAAGTGTTTGAAATTATAAATGCCTGACTGTCGGAAACCTTGCGTGATAAAGAAAAACCGATAACATATTTGAATTCAGGAGCAAAAATACTATCAGAATCGCATATTTTTCTTTCTGAGACAAAAAAAGTTTATTTTTTGTTGCTCAGTGTTATCAGTCATGAGAGGAACAATTGTTAAAGATGATTCTGAAAAAATTTAATTGAAAATCTTGAGAAATGATTAATTGCGGCAAGAATATCAAATACAAATTGCTAATAGATTTGAAATACTTGAATTTTCAGATGAGGAAGAGGCAACTGAAGAAGAAACTGATATAAATAAAGAATGACAGGCCATAAGAGATACTAATAAATTTTCAGCATCAGAAAGTGTGAGTTATTCAGAAAAGAGGCAAAACAAGAAATTGTTTGATGAGGAATATCCGTACATTGTAAAGAAAAGAAAGCAAGCAAAAATGAATTGGCTAAAAGATCCAAATGAAATCAATTTAGAAAAAATTAGGTTGTATTAGACGGGAAAATATCGGATTATTTAAGAGTAGAAAGAGGGAACATTTAAGAGAGAAAATTAATGATCCTGAAATGAATGCAAAAAGTAGGAACACCAGAGAATTATATCAAGGAATTAGGATAGAGAAGAAAGTGTATCGGCTAGAACAAACGTAATTAGGAATGAAAATGGGGACATGATTACAGATTCCAGGGGTAAATTAAATACATAAAAGGTTACTTTAATCTGCTATTAAATGTGCATACAGAACAGGGTAGGTATTGAAGATGATAATTTACAGATGCAGTAATGCTAGTCACAAAACTAAGTGCAGTTGGTTGAAATGATGATAGAACATATTGAAGATGAATAAAGCCTCAGTTTCAGATGGAATCCCAGCAGAACTGATAAAATCAGGGGGAGAAAAACTGATGGACAATATACATCGGTTGGTAAGTAGGATTTGGGAAAAATAAGCTCTTCTAATGAATGGAAATAATCTATCATCGTATCAACCTATAGGATAGGAGATAAAACCGATTGCAACTTCGTATAAAATTCAAACAAATATATTAGTAAACAGACTTACTCCCTATATTGATGACATAATACGAGATCATCAATGTGAATTTAGATGAAACAGGTCTACACAGATGTGATTTTTAATATAAGACATTTTTAAAAAATAAATGGGAATATGATGATACTGTACATCAACTATATGTAGACTACATAAAGACATACAATTTAATTAAGAGGGAAAAGTTATATACACTGCTCAAAAAAATTAGGGGATATTGTAGAATAACCTATTAAGACTATGTTTTTTGGAATAGTATTAGATGCAATCACTTTCTATTACTCCAAGATAATGTAAATAAGAGTTTGAAGTTGTTACGTAACCTCGGTACCACACCAGAGGGCAGTGTCTGTACTGTTGATGTGAAAGGGTGGTGTGGGGGTGAATGTTTTGTTGCTGTTTTTAAATCCAGTCCAGTTTTCAGTTAGTGAATGACTTGCCTTAGGGACACTGATGCCTCGACAACGTGATTTACCTGAACCAATGGCTTGGAGGGCCATAGCAAGGACGGAAGCTGGACAGACACAACAAGAGGTGGCACAAGCCATTGGGGTGTCTCAAAGCGTGATTTCCAGACTTTGGAATCATTTTCAAAGAACATACTGTTCACAGAAGAGCCGGACAAGGTCGACTAAGGGCAACAACAACAAGGGATGACCGTTACCTCTTGTTAACAGCCCGTCGGAATAGACAGCAGAATGCAACTCAATTGCGAAATACACTCAAACAGCAACAGGACGCAAGGTGTCAACTCAAACTGTCCCTAATCGACTGCATGGAAGTGGTCTCTATGCCCGTAGGCCCATGGTGTGTACCAGGTTAACTCCACAACACCGTAGAGATCGCAGAAACTGGGCGGAGGAACTTCGTGGGTGGAGGCATGCTGAATGGAGATCAGTTCTTTTTTCTGATGAGTCGCGATTCAACGTGGCATGTGATAGTCGGCGTGTATTCATCTGGAGAGAAAAAGGGACACGAAACAATCCAGCTTTTGTACGTGAAAGATCCCCATATGGTGGCGGTGGATAGATGGTGTAGGCAGGAGTCAGTAGTGGTGGACGTACGGACCTCTATGTCATCCAAGGTGGTACTTTGACTGCGGTAAGGTATAGAGATGAGATTCTCCGACCTTTTGTCATGCCTTATGCTGGTGCAATAGGCGATTCTTTTCTTTTTGTGGACGATAATGCACGACGCCACAGAGCTGGCTTGGTGGACGACATGCTGGAAGTGGAGGGTATCGAACGTATGCAATGACCAGCTTCCTCCCCGGACTTAAATCCGATTGAGCATGTGTGGGATGCATTAGGCAGGCGCATTGCAGGCAGACCAGTACCTCCCACAACTGTTCCAGAGCTGCACATTGCTCTTCTGGAAGTGGCCACGTTATTCCCCAAGAACTCAGTGCTAACCTCATTGCATCAATGCCACCCTGGTGTGAGGGCAGTGCTTGGCCGTTCGAGGAGACCATACACCATACTAAAGAAACATTTTCATTCAACCCATGTTAATGTATCTTTGTTTGTTTGCCATATTCCTTTCCCCATCAGGATCTCTCTTGACATCTGGTGTGGTACAGAGGTTACGTAATGACTTCAAACTCTTGTTTACATTCTTTTGGAGTAATAGAAAGTGATTGCATCTAATACTGTTCCTAAAAACATAGTCTTAATAGGTTATTCTACAATATCCCCTAATTTTTTGAGCAGTGTAGTATGCTTCTGGAGTACGGAATTCCTAAAAAGTTTGTTAGACTTATACGAATGTGTCTAAATGGCACAAAGTGCAGGGTGCGTGTAGGCAAACAGTTTGTTGTATTATTGAGTGATAGCGAGGAGCAGGGCCGTCGCTAGGGCATGCGAGGCCTGTAGCGAAGCCAATCGCGAGGCCACAGATTGAACTATTGTCAACGGGTTGGGGGTTATTTTATTTAAAACAACTTGTTTTCTTTATTATCCAATGTAATGATAAGTTTCTATAAAACACACAAAATCACGGAACATAATAAACAGCCCATTGTAAAATATTTGCCAATCAGAACATTAAACTACACAGTCTGGAACAATGCAATTAGCTTTGGGTACGCTTATAAAACCGCAACTTTGCGCGCCTTGCGCAAAGCAAAAATCCCGAATTATGTCTTCTTTCTTCAGCTGAAGCGTTTCATCACTTTTCGATGGAGAGAATAGGTAGCCTGTTAAGGCGGTCCTGCACCATAGTTGATCTCAGATAGCTCTAAATAATAAGTTTTAGTTTTGAAAAGCTTCTTTCCCCTGACGCGACGGTGACAAGTATCGTCAGCAAAATGCGATAGGCTGTGCTGACATTTGGATACGATCCTTTGAGTGGGTCTGAGTAATTCAGTGCGTCCAACACTGTCTTCACTGTGGGAAGAATCGTAAACCGCATTTGTTTAACTTCTGAGATGAGGTCATATGTGTCTGAATCCTGTAAGTCCTCGTCTTGCAGATAACTCGCTAATTTTTAACAACTCATTTCAATGTGTTCATTTTGCATGCCATGAAGTTTGGACGGTGAAAGATAAATCCGAAGTATTCTGAATAATTAGTAATCTCAGTGAACTTAGATCTCTTGCCGCTTAAAGCTTCATCGACAACGGTCAAGATGTATTCGATCCTAAATATTTCTTCTTCTTCCTGTTGTTTTTGTATCTCGTCGGCGATAACATCTGGATCGCCTCCAGTCTCGTTTACGCTTGTTTTGGCGACGAGTTGAAAATCTTGCGTCCCATCCTAAATATGTCATCAATTCTTTAGTGGTTGACATAGCGGAGGAGAACCCTGTCTTCACAAATGTTTTCAGGAAGTCATTTAATCCACTTGTCTCTTGTAAGGTAATGCCCATCTACTTATTTTCAGCTTGAAGATATTTGATGACCTCATTGACGGCATGTAAGAGATCGTACCATAATATAAGAGCCAAAACGAATTCAAAGGAGCTGAGACAATTATTTACTAAAGACAATATTTCAGATCGGACAGATGAATCCTATGTTGTTTCGGCAACCTTTTCGAGCACTCCTCAAACTTTTCCCCAGCTGGTATCTGACAGGTTTGACGCTATACATACGAGATTACCATCTAACAACTGTGTATGTTTCTAGAGATAGCTCAGATCAGTTCTCAATAAGAATATTCCATCTCTCTGTGGATGCCGAACAAAATAGTGTAAAATTCGCTGTATTATTCCAAAAAAGTCAATGATTCCTTATTACATTTGGTCATGTCCCCAAGGGTCAAGTTCAAGCTGTGAGCAGCACAGGGCGTAAACATTGCCTGCTTGTTGATTTTCAAAACTCGTGCCCGTACTCCTTTGAACTTTCCTTTCATATTGGCTCCGTTATCATATCCTTGGCCACGAAAATCCATGATGTTTAAATTGTTTTCTTCCAACACTTCTCTTAAACCCTTTGTTGGTCCTTCTCTAGTTGTATCTCTCGTCACTGAAAACTGAATTATTTTTTTTACTATGGTCGGAGTTGGAACATCCGTCATTTTGACATAGCGGATAATCAAAATGATCTGTTTTTGATTACTTATGTCCGGGGTGTAATCTAGGATGACGGCGTGATATTTGGCAGCTCGACCATCAACTAGAATTCTTCGCTTAATTGTCATACCTGTAAAAAATAAAGGAAACCTTTAGGAATTTAAAAGGTTTCACGTCATTTGTAAAGAACAAACCTTTTATGTTGTTGACCAGTGTGACGGAAACGGTTGTGCTTGAATCGCGGACACCCTATATTAGATTAGTAATATTTTATTTTCTAGCTTTATTTAAAAATATTTCTCAGGGTCTTACTTCACTGAGTTTTACTTCACTTACCTAACATTTCAATCACTTCATTTTGGATTTGCGGTCCAAGCTAATGATAATGAGTCTCCTCATCACGAATACGTTGTAAGTGCACCCTCATGGATGCATCGAAAGTTGCAATCATTTCCAACAGCTTCAGAAAATTTCCATGTGTTAAATCCTTCCGGTTTAGAGTTTACTCATATGCATAATTGATTTAGCTATGAAGATTCAGCAACAGAAGCAGTAGGCGACCTCTTTTGATTTAGAGTAAATATGCCACGTTCCGGAATTAATTTCACCGTTTGATAATGTGTAGTAGCAAACATTTTTGGACCTTCTTCGTTTCTTGGAAATTTGAGCGATGAAGGAATTTTCGAAGGACCCAGAATTTCCGCAACTGAAGCGTTGATAATATTTGGACATTTACCCGGGTCATTCAAATCAATCGTTCGTTCCAAGGACCTGGTTAGGAGTGACTCTGAGGAAGCTACCTGTAGTGAATATTCATTCGAATCTATTCTTGGAGTTGCAGGTGATAAAACAAGTACTGTTTCAGATTTAAATATACTGGTTATCGTCTTCTCTCAAAACGTATCGTTCTGTTGTTTCTTTCTCTATGATATCACACTTGTTTGCGTTAATTGACTCTGCCTCCGATGTTTGGTCAAACGACTGAGATGGAACGGTTGCACAACATTTTTCCAGGGCAGCTTCTTGTGATTGTTTTAATACTTCCTGTAATTTTATTTTGCGGGTTTTTTCAGCCCCGTTTTCGAGTTACCGCCCTCTGTCTCTAACAATAAACATTTTTAAGCATGATTTTATAACCAGTCACAAAATGTATAAAAAGTAAATCTATATTAAGCACTTGCCGTCGCTTAAACAAATCTACATACATACGCAACGCGCAGTGAAACTCTATAAAAGCATGTAAAAAACTCATGATTATGATGATGATCATAAAAACTACCAACTCTGTACACCATCAAACTACGGACGACGATGCGTGGCAACATTTCATATGCGACTGACGTCCCATTCGCTATGAATCGGTTCTTGTTAGATGAGGACCAAAGCCGAACAGACTAGCGATATTACGAAAACACTCGAAGCTGAGTGTAGCGCAGCGCTGCGCGATGGTATCAAGTGTTGCGAGATTTTGAGGTTGGCGTCAGGGAGTGACGGGAGAAGTGAGAGGGCGAGATTATATTTAGACAAATTTGCTTAGTGCCGCACTTCACAACAAGTATCGGTAACGTAATTCGCCAGTTGGTCATGCCGACACGTTGACGTGGCCGTTGGGTAATGTCAATACTTTGTTCCATACCGACCAAGCCAACATGAATATGTCGGCAACCCATAACGTTACCGATCATTGTTTCACACGCTCAGCGCGAGGCCTATAACAACCGCTACAACTGACACACCCTTGCGACGGCCCTGGCGTGGAGATAATAGAGGTCAACTTGCACACACTATTGAGTTAATACTCAGAAATTGGGACTGGAAGTAAACATCAATAAAACTAAATATATGTTCACACATAGATATACATTCTACAATGTAAATGGATTGCTAATGATGAGGGAAATTTTGAAGAGATGGCTGAATTTAAATACATAAGAACAATAATATATTACAAATAGGAATGAGATGTACAAATATAGGCTCAATTCTGGAAATGCATGCTATTATGCATTGTAGGGAAACTTGTCCCAACTCCTTTCAAAAGGCTTAATGCCTTAAAATAAATTGTTATTCACCCAGTTATATTATATGGATGGGAAACATGGCCTCTTACTTTAAGGGAGGAAAAAAGATTGCGAGTATTTGAGAATAAAATTCTTAGGAACATTTTTGGACCAAAGAGAGATGAACAGCCAGGTGAATGGAGAAGACTTCATAACAGTGAGCTACATGGTTTTATAGGAAGCCAGATATAATAAGAACAGTTAAATCTCATATACTGCAATGGGCAGGACATGTGGCAAACCTATGGAATGAAATACGGGCACGGAAGCTTCTTATAGGAAAACCAGAGGGAAAACGGCCAGTTGGTAAACAAAAAATGAGATGAGAGAATAACATTAACCATGATTTGAGAGAAGTAGATTACACAGATTATTGGAAAACATTGTTTTAAGTTAGGGATGTATCGATAGCTTATGTCCGCGAGACCATGCACCTACAGGTTCGATAGAGCCAGTGAGTTAGTTAGTAAAATTAATTATCGTGAATGAAATGAAGAAGATTGTAATTTTTATAATTTTTTGTGTAAACTGGTGTGAAGTTAAATTAAAGAAATTTACCTGTTCCAACACTATCGCAACTAGCAACATTTTGTGTCAAAAGCAAAAAGCAAGATTTAATGTGCCAGTTCTAATATCTGTCACTAGTGACATCTGGTGACAGAGTAGACCATCACTTGTGTGCATTATGATATCAAGACCTTAGAATTTTTAGAATTAGCCCATAATCATCCCAATTCTGGCAAGGGCCTCCTGCCACTGCTGGGTGGCTTACATTACATCCTCGGGTTAGCCAATCCCTTAGGACTATCACTTTAACTTTTTTATGGATTGCTTCCATCTTTGTCTGTCTTGTGCTATTCTAGTCCACCATGTTCCTAGATGACACTTGAACACTTCACTCCAACGCTTTTTTTTTGTCTTCCCACTTTCCTTTTCCCTAGTCTGGGTTCCCCACATAGTCACTGCATAAGTCCATTTTTTAGGATCCATTCGGAGCACATGACCGCCCCCCCATTTCCACGTCAACCCCATTGCTGATGTTACTACGTCTTTTAGCCTCGTTATCTTGCGGATGTCCTCGTTCCTGAAGCGGTCCCTTCTTGTGATATTTAATAGCTTCCGCTCCATTTTTCTTTGGCAAATCTCTAGCATAGATGTTCCTTTTCTTGTTAATGACCATGTCTGCGAGCCGTAAGTTAAATATGGGTAGTACACATATGTCCATGACTACTTTTTTAATTTTTAGGCTGATGTCTTTTTCTAATAATATAAACTTTAGATCCCAGAATTTTTTCCATGCTTGTGTGTTTCTCCTTTCTATTTCATTTAGAGTTTGGTTGCTGAAGCATACGGCTTGGCCTAAGTAAACATATTCATTGATGTAGTCGATTTTGTGATTTTCGATCTGGATTATCTTTGTTGTATCGTTTGTCATTATCTTTGTTTCTGAGGCACTTATTTGAAGTCATGTTTGTTTACTGTATTTGCAGAGTTCTCTTAGCATTTATTCTGCTTCCTCGTATGAGTCTGTTATGAGAACGATGTCGTTTGCAAGGCGGAGATTGAATAATTTCCTTCCGTCTATATTTATTCCATAGTCTTCTTTCATCATGCTGAAGATATCCTCCATTAGGGCTATGAACATTTTTGGGAATATTGGGTCCCCCTGCCTTACTCCTCGTTGTAGGGAGATTTTCTCCCCTATTTTGTCCATTTTAACTCTTACTCTGCTATTTGTGTACGGTTTTCCTAGAAGTCGGATATACTGGTGTTGTATCCCCTGGCGTTCTAGTGCTTTTAGTATGGCTATATGCTCCACCGAGTCGAAGGCTTTTGCAAAATCGATAAAGACCATATATAGTTTTAGGTTGAATTCGTTCGCCTTCTCGATTAGTTGTGTTAACACTGTAGGCGGTCTCTGGTTGAATAACCTTTCCGGAATCCTGCTTGTTCGTATGGTTGGTTTTTTATATCTTCACGCTTATTCTTTTTGTAATTATGGTGGAGAATACTTTGTACATGCTGGTCATTAGGCTTATTGGTCGGTAGTTATCTATGTTATCTCTGGGGCCTTTCTTGTGGATCAAAATGATGGTATTCGAGAACCATTTTTGTGGGAATTCTTCAGATTCTAATATTCTGTTGAATAACAGCACCATGCCTTTGACTCATCTGAGTCGGTGTTGAGAAGTTCATTCCTTATGCAGTCTTCCCCCGGGCTCTTTCCGTTTTTCAGATTTTTCAGTACTGCTTCTATTTCGGAGGTCATGATTGGCGGAATGGTTTCTCCGTCCTTTAGGGTGTTTATGTATCTTATAAATTGGTCCTCCCTGTCACTTATCGAACTTGTGTAGAGTTCTTTGTAAAATTCCGTTGCTCTTTCTATTATCTTTGTGCGGTTTGTCAGTTGTTCGTTGTTCTTAGACTTGAGCTTTTCAGTCCAGCACCTGCCTTCATTCATTTCTTTTCTAATTGTTTTAATTGCCTTTGTGGATTCCATTGTCACTTTTATTATGTTAATTTTGTGTTCTCTTATGCCTCTTCTTATGGCTCTCTTCGTGAGTTTGTTGACCCTACTGTATTCTAGTTAGTTAGCTGGGCTTTCCTTTGCTAGTTTAATTCTTTCTGTTAGTAGTTGTTTTGTGCCTTCGCTAAGCCTCGAGTTCTTTATGCCGTCTTTTCCTTTGATGGCTGCTTCTTCTGCCGTTTTTGTTATGTTGTTTTCGATCTTTGTATATAAGTTTTGTACATTGCCTGAAGCTTCCATGTTTATTTTTTCCATGTATTTGTGTATGTTGCTGGCATATTTAGCTTTGTTCCAGCTTGTTGGTCTCAGTCTCCTGTTTGTGTGCCTCCTGCTTCGTATTATTCTGCTGTTTATTTTTTATCTTTGCCTTGACCATCTTATGGTCTGAATCGAAATTTAGGTGCTTCATTACGCTCACATATCTTATTATGTGTTGATTGTCGCTTAATATGTAGTCGATCTCATTCTTCGTGTCGCCATCTGGGCTTCGCCATGTCCATTTATCCTTCCAGGGTTCTTTTTTAAGACTGTGTTAGCGATTCTCATGTTATTACTCTGTGCAAAGTGTGTTAGTTTCTTTCCCCTCTCGTTTCTTGTTCCGAGTTAGAACCGTATAAATGGAACAGGTTTTGCAGTTACTAATGGAAATTAAACTAACTACAGATGTAAGAACGGAACTAGACAACTGAAAAACAAAACTAAGAATTATCAGAAAAAGACGAAAAAACAGAATGGAAAATTTTAAAACAAAACCGCGGAATTAAAAAAACAAAACCTAAAAAATGCTAAAACAGATTGTGACATCCAACTAAGAAATGAAAAATTCTATAGGTGACAGGAATGAAGAAGTTAGATTGGTACCGTTACACAATATTTCAAAAGTAACATTTCAGGATGGGCAACGAAATACATTAGGTGGAACATAGACTAAATAAACAAGAGAAAATTTGTCAACAGTTGGTAACTACTTTGTTCGCCACACCATTGAGAAGCTACAGAGCGATTCATCGCTGAAATCAGAAGTTCGGCAGAATACCGCGACTCAACGCCTAACAGCTGGAATAAAGACGCCAAAATTCGACCGAACGACGTCGGGGACTCTTCAAGCGCCAATTTGAGACCATATGCGCCGACAATACATAAACGTCGTAAGAGAAGACGATACATTTTACAGCGTTACTAAAAGACCGGCCGCTGAGATTTTATGCAGCCTTCCATCGGGGGACTGGTCAGAGGACATCATAAAGACCCTGGAAAACCGTTACGGCCATCATATCAGTGCCGCTTATAAGGTCAAACCAAAGTCGCATTTCCATGATAATAGAGCAGCTGGCGCGCCCTAGTCGGACTCCTAGCTACATTCATCGACTTAGAGTCGGCGTCCTTTTTGTATGCGGCGTAAGATGCTATAAAGTAAAACAACACCTGCTGCTGGCGGAACATCTCACCGACAACAGTGTTCTGAAAGCGGCTCTCCGAGTGGATTGATCGCAAGCAATGTCGAGGGGCGAAGCTCACCACCGGGAGACACGGAAGACCGACTTGCGGGAAAAAATGGACATATGAGGCAGAACTGCGATCATATGCCACAAGGAAAACGAAAATGGGCCGGTTTGAAAAGGGGGCCACCAGAATAGTCATAATTACCACCAACCCCTACATTCATAGTGAATGCTATGAACAACTGGAATGACAGTCAACCCTTTGACGACGGATGGATTCATGGACGGCCCTGCAGAGTGTTCGTCGATACAGGAGCAACCTAGAACAGCGGTAGGGTTGCCTGAGAGAATGCCGCTACGGAAGTAGGATATTCGCACTGGATTTGGGACAGCTTGACAATCGAGAGGTTTTACGGATTAATTAATTGAGATTACAGCTTGAAACATAAACTTCAGTAACCTTAAGTAAAATTGGGTTCACTATTTACAATAAGGTTACCTACTAAGTTGAAGTTTTTAATTTTAATCATAAAATATAAGATTTTGTTCAATTATTATATGAAAGAATACATTAATATTTTCATAATTATGTTTAATATACCAAGCCTTGGTTTCTTATCTTGGTTAATGTGCACAATTTAAATTCACTAGCTTTTTCACCATCCTTGTGAAGATTGATTTCACAAGTCTGCATTTTAAAACGTTTCTCAGATGATTTATTTAAATTAGGTGTTTCTATATCAATTGCTTACACTGATTCCAGAAATTATTTCCATTTTTATCTATGACGTCAGGTTTTTGCACAAAATAAGACTTTATATTTTCACGTTTTAGCTACTACATGCATAAATATATTCAAACTTTATTTCACACAAGATACATTTTTCTTAAAAATACTGTAGAGATCTATCCTAATAAATTTGTGACCACATTGTAATAAAACAGAAAGTAAATGGTGTTCCATTAATTTTGAAACCTTCTCTTCTTTGACTTCCTTGAGGTTTTTCCATTTTTTAGTATCCCTCATCAACATTCAACAGTAGTTTAATTCCATGTTCCCTGGTACCTCCTCTCCATCTCTTTAATATCCTGGTGAAAAGGTTCACCTTGCTCTTCACTATAATGTCCCAGATTTTCGGGGAAGTAGTCGAATGGAAACAGAAAGTGAACTTTTACACTCATGCTACAATTCAACATTTGGAAAATTTCCAACATATTTTCCACAATTGTCTTGTAATTAGGATCTTTGTTATTGCCTAGGAAGTTTTCAGTAACAGATCATAAGCGGTCCAGGCTTCTTTTCCTCTCTTATTCATTGTTTATTCAAAATATTCATCCTCATCAGTATATTTATTTGCGGACCGACAAAAATTCCAGCTTTTAATTTTTCTTGTATGATGGACGGAAAGTTCTTGCAAAGGTATTTGAAGCAAGGTCCATCCTTTGGTAGAGCCCTCACAAACTGCTTCATGAAGCCCAATTTGATGTGTAGGTGGTGGAAGCAGGACTTTCTGAGGGTCTACAAGTGTATATAGGATGTTTTTAGTTCCAGGCACAACATTTCTCCGCTCAGGCCAAACTTTCACACCCCAAAGTTTTTGCTTTGCCCGACAGTCCAATTCATATAGATAGCATGGCATTTTTGTGAAACCAGCTTGTTGCCCTAATAGTATTCCTATAATATTTTAGTCACCGGAGATTACACACCTGTGTTCCTCATACTGGGTACTTGTTAATAGCAACTTCATGTTCTCGAATTTCGCCTTCATCTGAACTGAATGGGCAATAGGAATGGACCCATACACATTCCCATTATGCAGTAACACAACTTTGAGACTCCTCTTTGATGAGTCTATAAAAAGTATCCACTGAGTAGAACCATGCTCAATGTTATAAAAGTGCATCAATTCGTTTATGTTATTGCTGTAAACCAAGCAATTATTCTGTGAGAATAAAGGAACTAGTTCTTTTTCTCTGTATCTGTACCACGAGTAAGTGTTCCTGGTTCCAGAATATTCTTACTTTTAAGCCGTGAGCCAAGTAGTTCTGCAGATTCCTTTGCCAAATTCAGATCACGAACTAGATCATTAAGGCCAATTTGAGATAACCGTTGTGGAGTACATCCATATTCAGGCCGATATATATCATCAGTATCGTCGTCAGTGTTTCATCAAGTTCACTTTCAACATTATATTCTGCCAGGTTCTCTAAAACAGCTGGAGGAAGAGGAACAGGTAGCTCTTCTCCATGTGGAACTGGCCTAATGGCTGAAAGGATGCTTGGATATACAACTTTGTTATTTTTTTAATTACACCCCTGAACATTAAGCAAACAGGAGTAACAGTCATTAGTGGTCTTTATGCTCCCTCCACACCATAGGAATCGCAAACGGCATGCACGTTTTCTTCCTTTTGTACACAAATTTAACCTTTCAACGCAATAGCGGCAATCTTTGTTCGGCGCCAACGCCTTATCCAGGTCAACAAGTTTCACTTTAAAATAAGCATAGTAAGCTTTTTTCACAATGTCTGTTAACATCCGTTCTTTGTTTAAGCATTTTCCACAAATATAGAAGAAAACGTAGGATTGTTCACCGACCTGTGTGTAGACATTGTCATACTTCCAGTCACACTAAAGAGATGAAATGAAACAGCATTGATAATGCAAGTGTCTGAGAAGAAAACACTTCCAAAGTCAGCCAATAACAACCTCAGCAGCAGTTGTGCCAAACTAAAGGCTTAGAGGCTTGAATTGACAAAATTTCCCTCCAATAATACTCATTACCGTCTGGCACATACTACGCTCTCACCAATAAATATATGAAAACAGATTACGTCCATTGTGAAAAAACTTTGTTATAGAAGAAAACTAAGAACAGTTCTGGAATCAGCATAAAAAAGTGGACTAATACAACGTATTAGTTTTCAGTCACCTGATACCATGCAGACTAGTGTTTCCTGTGATTTGCAGTACACAAAAAATAATAGAATACAATTTTCATTAAAGCGTAATGAAATTTGGAAGAATGATCCCTTTTGAATGTCTTGGTCTTGGAGAATAACAATATGAATATAACAATACTAAAGAAAAAACGAATGAACAACAATTGTGCACATTCAGAAATATTCAATGATTACATGTGTTGAAAATATAATCACATCAGTTGACTGACTGACTTGGTTTTTTCTTTTTACAATTTTTCCCACATAGTATTCTGATAATTAATTGTAAGAGTTTGTGTTGTTGAATAAACGAAGACATACTAACAATGTTTGATGTAGTGTGTTTGTTTTATTATGTAATCTGTTACATCTTTAATAACACTATAATACAAAAATCACTACACTGTTGCTACTGCTTCTTCTGTATTTTGAAGCGGCAGTGGGCACAGTAGGGTAATTGGACGAACTATTGGTACAGATGCTGTTTTGATAAGTGCTACTCTTTCGAGTTTATCCTTGCCTTGATAAACGTGAACTATTCGACCAAGTTTGCAAATGAAAGGTGGTGATTTGTCTTTTATGGGCACGCCGTAGCGTAGTGGTTAAGGCACTGAGCTACAAGCCAGAGGGTCGAGGGTTCAAGTCCCGTTGGGGTCAGGATTTTTAAACTGACCCAAACCCTCTGGCGGCACTATGGCCCTGGGGTCGACTCAGCCTCTAACGTAAATGAGTACCAGATGCTTGTTCTGGGGGTAAAGGCGGCCGTCACGCAGGGCTGACAACCCGGCTGACATAAAGTGCCGATTGTCTAGAAAAAGTGGGAGCCCTAACCTCCTACTACCCCAAGGGCCTCCGGGTCTGTTGTGGGATCACTTTACTTTACTTTACATTACTAGATTTACTTCTGTAATGTTAGGTTCTTCTATTTGCCACTTGTTTCTAGTTTGAAGTCATGTAAGATATTCTTGTTTCCATTTTCTCCAAAATCTCTGTTTTAGATTTTTTTTTGTAAATTGTCATTGTTTAATTAGATTGATTATTTTGTTTGAAGAAATTTGTTCAGGTAGACTTGTGATAGAAGTTCCAATTAAAAAACGAGCTGGTGTTAATGGCATTAAATATTCTGAATTTGAGGAGAGTTCTGAAATAGGTCAATAATTCACGATTCCTTCAATTTGAATTAGAAAGGGTGTTTAGTTCTTCATACTTCAAGATACGGCTGCTGATTGTTCTTTAGAGATGGCGCTTTAAAACTTTTAATTGGCTTCCCAACCTTCCTGCCATATTTGGAGAGTAAGGGGGCAAGAAATGCCATTTAATTTGGTTGCAGTAAGGAAAATCCTCTATTAATGTTTGAGATTCCAAAGAATTGAATACTTGAGACAATTCCCTCTCAAGTGTGCGAAAATTGGAACCATTATCAGAATATATCTCGGAAGGCTTTCCTTTCCGAGAAATAAATCTGTTCAGAGCAGCAAAGAAATGTTGTGTTCAAAAACTGGTTACATGTTCCAAATGAACTGCTCCTGTTACCATGCATATAAAGAGAACAATGTTTGCCTTTTCGGCTCTTGATTTATGACTTGTTTCAGCTGATCCGTCAGACATCATTGCTCCTGAATAATGTATACCAATCCGAGAAAATGGTATTTTTGGTACAAGTCTTACAGCTGGCAAATTTCCCATTAGCTGATGAGAAGGGTTAAACGAGTTTTTAAAGCATGATATACAATATTTGAAAGCAGACTTAATTGTTGTTATTCATTTTAGAATCCAATATTTCTCTCGTAGCAGATACAAAAATGCTCTTGGTCCAACACGAATATTGTTCTTATGAACATCTTGTATTATGATGTTTGTGATGTGATCTTTAGGAGACGGAATTATTGGATGTGTCAATGTTGTAGTCACAACAGCATTAGTTATTCTTCCTCCAACTCGAAGAATGCTAGTTTTATCCACAAATGGATGAAGTGATAAAAGTGAGCTTTTTCTATCTACTGATTTATTTTTATTTAAACAGTTTATTTCTCCCTTGTAGTGTTTATGTTGAATAAGGGAAATTACTTTGTTGGAAGCTGTAGTAAGTACTGATGCAGTTAATGGAAATCCTTGAAGATTTTTGTTTTTCCATTTTAGTATCAATGCTGTGATTCTTACGAGTTTTCTAAAACTTGCGTATTTGTTGAAGAAAGATTTTCTTCTTTAGCATTGGCTATTAGAACAATAGTTGACTTTCTCCTCTCTGGCATGTCTTCAAGTTTTTCATAATGTGAAGACCAGTAATGAGATGGAAGAGTAATCCAGTGAGGACCATTCCAATAGAGAAGATTATTTTCAAGAACTGCAAGTGTACAACCTCTTGAGATGATGTCTGCTGGATTGTCTTCACTAGGAACATAGTTCCAGTTACCATGATTAGTAAGTTGTAGTATTTTCTGAGTTCTATTGGCCACGAATATATTTCGTAGATGCGGTGATTGAGAAAGCCAGCTGAGAACTTTTTCGAATCTGTCCAGAAATATGTTGTACGTGAATAGATGTTGTAGAAATGTTTATTTCTAATGTGCTGACTAACTTGTGATATAATTCTGCTCCAATTAATGCGACGCAAAGTTCCAATCTTGGTGTCGATATAGATTTGAGTGGAGCTACTTTAGATTTGGTACATAGAAGTGAAGATTCTGAAGTTACAATGTATGCTGCACAACCATAACCTCATTCTGATGCTTCACAAAATATATGAAGTTGCGGTGCTTCAAGTACTGTGGTTCCACAATGTTTTCTGGGAGTTTTAATGTTATTTAATCCTGTCACATTTTCTTTAAATTGTAGCCATTGTTGTAGAAAATCAGATGGCACTTCATCGTCCCAGTCTATTTTCATAAGCCATAGTTTTTGCATCAGAAGTTTTGCTTGTATTATTACTGGCGATACATAGCTAAGAGAATCAAAAAACACTTGCTATTTCAGAAAGTGCATTTCGTTCAGTTTGCATTTCTGTAACATTATACGTGAAAATGTCGGATGATGGTTGCCAATGTAATTTCAAGATTTTTAATATACAATCTTATTTTATTAATTTGGGCGGATCAACAGCTAAATCTGAGGCTCGCTTGATTTTAAGAAATATCGTTGTGTATTAGAGCACCATTGCTTCAACGGAAATCCTTCTTGTTTTAGAAGACTGGAAAGTTCACTTGTTTGAATTGCTTCTTTAGCTGTGGGAAACGATTGAAGATAGTCGTCCACATAAAAACAGTTTTTCAATGCATATGTAGTTTGTGGTGAATATTGATGTCCATCATTGTTAGCTAGTTCCATTAAAGTTCTAATTACTAGACGACTTGACGGCTTTAATCCGTATGTAACGGTTTTCAATTTAAATGAACGAAGAGGCTCTTCAGGATTATTTCTCCATAATATTCTCTGAGGGCCTTGTTGATCTTCATGTACAATTATCTGTTTATACATTTTTTTTTCAATATCAGATACAACAGTAATTGAATGCAACCTAAATTTTTTGATTACAAGTAGGTTTTAACTGGTGAAACATATAATGAAATGTCATTCAAACAGATCCCATTCTTATCCGATGCTGCTGCATTAAAGACACCACGAATTTTCTCTGTTTCTTCGTTCTTCCATACTGGATGATGACCAAGATAGTTGATTGGATGTGAGGAGTTTGTATTATTTGCAGTAACTACTTCCATATGATTCAAAGCTGCACAGTCCTGCATAAATTTGAAGTACTGTTGCTTCAATGTAGGATCTCTTTGAAATATTTTTCAAGACCAAAGAACTATTTGGTTGCAAGTTCTTTAGTATGTTGTATAGATGGAGCATCTTTATGTCTAGGCATTATAACTAGTATCTGCCTTCTTGGTTTCTTTTAGTGGTTTGTTTGTAAAACTGCTCACAGTTGAATTCTTCTTCAGAATGATGAATGATTTGTGGATATTCTTCTAAATCCCAAAATCTGTTTAAATCTATAGATTAATTTCCCATTGTGAAGTATGCAGATTATTTTCGTACAGGTGCTGGAAGTTGCAATTTGCCTGTAACTATCCAACCAAAATTAGTTTTCTTGGTAAATACTCCTGGACCGAGTTTCCTATTGTCATTTAGAAAAATTCTCCAAAAAGTATTAGATTCTAATAGAAGTTCAATTGGGCGGCTGATGTAGAATTCAGGATCTCCAAGTTGAATATCTTCTGGTATGAGTAGTTTTGATCTATGTTTAAATCAACTACTGGAGTATCTGAACCTTGGGTCTTCCAATTCCATACGCAGATGTAACAGAATTTTCCAACGACTGTCATTGTTCTAAATTAATTCTTCATAACGGGAAAGTTAACATCCACTTCTAGCCAATCAGAATATTTCATTAGATTTTCTTTTTCTCGCGCACAACTTCGTACATTTAAGAAAATCATTTTTTCAAAAAAAAATATTGAATTTTAATATCATTTAAAACATTCTGCTAACATCCCCCTAACCCTAATTTGTTTACTAAATGATAACTTATTGCCTCTATCTAACATTTTTCCCATATTAAATCAAACAATTATTCTCTGTGCAATGGTAGGCCTCAGTTGCTGGCTACCTCCTGTAACAAGAAAGTTAATTAAAAAATAATAATTTGCACACATGTTATTGTGCGGGAATTAAAGTTCATAAATCACTCTATATTATAACTAAAATTTGTACTACTGTTCAGAACTGTTATCTTTGTAGCTCAATTTAAAATAAAATGATTGTGTAAATTTTTTAGTGTATGGAAGGTATGATTCCACATATATTCAACATAATATCTGGTTATATAGAAAAACATTAAATATATCACTAAAATTACAAACCTTGAGGTGAAGCATCCATATAGTATAAAATGAATAGCTCACCGAACTTGAACACACAACGCTAATAACACAACAGGGATATAGACCAGATGAGTTCTTAACCATCGGCAACTACCGATGTTTATACTGTCTTCATAAATATGAAAATCATACCCTTCTATGCAGATAAGTCAAGAACCGTCATATAACAATTATGTTAGAGTGAAAAAAAAAAAAAAATTGATGAGGGTGAGTGAGAATAGTTTTTTTTCAGCTAGATTTGATTTCTGGCCCACTGTGCAGCGGTCCCATACTGGTCGAAAATCCATGAGAAAAATTTCTTCCCCCATGGAGACTCGAACCAGCGTAAGTCCCATAGTTCTGCGCCTAGACATCTTGTCTTACCCACTCGGCTACGGCGCAGGACTCTTGGTTTCAATGAAATATAAAAATGGTTATTGTGAGTTATGCATAAGAGAGAAACATATGCTGTCGCAGACTTTTTTGAGATATTCAATTCTGTGTACATTAATTGTGTGCATTTCTTATGGTTTAGGCAGCGTAAGCTATTTAAGCATCCAAAGAGCTACTTTTTTTCACGTTAGAATTGTACCCTCCTTTGCAGATAAGTTAAGAACCGTCATATAACAATTATATTAGAGTGAAAAAAAAAAGGTTGAGTAAAAATATTATTTTTTCCAGCTAGATTTCATTTCTGGCCGACTGTGCACCCGGTCCCATACTGGCTGAAATTCCACGAGAAAAAAATTTTCCCCCATGGAGACACGAACCAGCGTAAGTCCCGTAGTACTGCACCAAGACTTCTTGTCTTAACAACTCAGCTACGGCGCAGGACCCATGGTATCAATAATAAGGATGAAAGGTTCACCCGAATGGGTGTTAATCTCTTGGTATCAATGAAAGACAAAATTGGTTATTGTGAGTTATCCGTGAGAGATAAACATATGCTGTCATGGACATTTTTGTAGAGCTTTTTGAGATATTCAATTCTGAGTACATTAATTTTGTGTATTTCTTATGGTTTAGGCAGCGTAAGCCATTAAGAGTCCAAAGAGCTAATTTTTTCATATTTTCCACTACATAGGGCGATATTTAAGGGTGTAGGAGTTGAGTATCACAACTCTCTTATAGCCTATGTTCATCCTGGAGATCTCCTGAACATTTTGCAAAAAACCCCATCAAAATCGGATCAACGGTATGGCCACGCATAAAGTACGAACAAACAAACATTAATTTTTATATATAAGAAGATTTGTACTTCAAAAGAATTTATATATTTCTTAAGTTGAGTTTATGGTGAATAAAATACTGTCACTGTGTGTACACATGTATTCATACATTGTGGCAGTGACACTCCTAACATACACAATAGCATGCATATGGGTGGATAAGTTAATTTATTACAAATTGATTTATGTATGTCACATTATGAAATTCTATAAGCATATAGTTGAGAAACTAAGGAATGCTGTGACTTTTTCATATTTCAAAAAGAGTTTGTGAACTTCCAAAATATACAAAAAAGTCATTTTAAAAATATATTTTTGAAAAAAATAATACAGCATACATTTTTATGTATTCAAAGGTCAGATATGCTAAAAGTACAAATTACAAGCTTTAATGAGAGTCAAATTTGAATAAATTGTTGTTAATTAATAACATAGATCAAACAAATGATATATAACAGTAAAATTAAAATTTAAAATAAAATTCCTTCCACCTCACATCCATTTTCTAATTAGACCAGTTTCATAACCTTAGTGGTTACATTTTTAGTATATATATATATATATATATATATATATATACGACTGATATTGTCTTGTCATCCAAAGCATCACTTCTTACTCCAACTGTTGGTGGACCGATGAACCTCAAAATCAAATTAACTTCTCCGGGAATTTCAAATTTCATTAATTTTTCTTTCTTAGTTTAGTAGTAGTAGTAGTAGTCTAATGCCTATTAGCTTGGATGTGTTCCATTTGCTTTCTTGCTTCCCAATAGAGTCCTGCCAGAGTTCTTGCAGGTGACATCATCAGAGCCTCACAGCTGGCAAGATGATCTTTGTTCATGGTAGTGCTATTGTCTTGGCACAGGATACAAATTTGGAGAGTTGAAGATTCCAATTTTATGGAGGTGCGCTGCCAGGTAATCATGGCCTGTTAACAGTCTGAATGTTGCTACTGCTTCATGTCTTGGTTGTTCTTTATTCATGCTTCTTCTGGTCCTTGAATGTGGATTTATTCCCAAACAGTGAACTCCTTAGAAAAATTTAAGGAGCTCACTGTTTGGGAAAAAAATTCCACATTCAAAAAACTAAGAAAGAAAAATTCAGAAGATAAGGATGTCTAGATCAAGGATGAAGAATTAGAATGCATATTTGATAGTTTTTCATGATATCATATGAAAATTGTCTTATGAGGTTTTAATGTAAAAGTGGGGCAGGAAGACATATTCAGGCCAACAACAGGCAAATACAGTCTTCATGAAGATAGTAATGACTAGGGAAAGAATTTTAAGGTGCAAATTTTGGTCATGAAAGGGTGAAAAAAGTTCCAAAAGTACATACAAAAAGGTGAAAAAAAAAAAGTGCTGCTGAAACAATTGATTTAAGGTTTAAACCAGTCACATGAACTCAGTTTATATAATATGCACATCATTTTGCACCAATGATTTTTTCTTTATACAGTCCATAAGAGGAAATTCATAGTTCTTTAGTTTATTGCAATATTTCTTCGCAAGATGGAACATCGAAGAATGGTAAAATCAGTTTTAATATATTGTGTTTTGAATTCTGAAAGTGCATAAACTTATCCTTCTTAACATTCGCCATATTATTGTTGTGAAAACCCAGTTGTAATACTAATAAAAATACGCTGTAGTTCAAACTAGTAAAACACAGCCAACAAGTCGGTAGATAGAAAACTGTTAAATTATTGTCAGTACTAACTGAACTTATTTTAAACTGTTAGAGCAACACTGCTAAAATTTAAATTTTGCTTCACAGCTGCATATTGGCCATTGTTGCTGGTGGTTATATGATCGTCTACCTCTATGATTAATACATATGGATGTAAGGCCAGTAGCCGGTTGGTAGACCAAGGACCTTCTACGCCTGTCGCGCTTGGAGTTTACATAAATTATATTTTAATATTTATTATTTACTATTGTTGACTTCACACAGCAGATTGGCCATTGTTTCTGAGATATAAATTATATTTTAATATTATTGACTTCTGATTGAGAATTTAAAAAGCTTTTCAAGAAGAAAAAAATATACATTTTTCTGTCCTATCTTTTCAAAAGAGTCGGAAAAGTCCTGAGGTATAAAAAAGGTGCAAAAAGTAGTAATCTCATGAAAAGGTGCAAAAAGGTACAACAAATTGTGTTCATTTTGCTTCATTTTATCTCCCCAAATACATATATTAAACTATTGGTATGAAAAGAGCTACATTTTTGGAAAGGTGCCACACCTCAAAATCCTTTCCCTAGTAATGACAATGGGGTTATATTAGTCACCTTTGCCACATCAAAAAATCTTATTGTTAAGAACTCAGCATTCCAGCACAAGGACATTCATAAATACACTTGGACCTCTCCAGATGGTTAAACTCGGAACTAGATAAATGCTGGTACAGTAGCATCATCGATGTTAGATCGGTTAGTAGGGCATATTGCAATTCAGATCATAATCTTGTCATGGTTGAAATCAGAAAAAGATTATCGCTTATGAGAGGAAAAAACACAAATACTGAAATCTTCAGATGAGAATGTGACAACCAAAGATGAAACTGATAAAAATAAAGAATGGGAGACTATACATAAGAGATACTATTAAATTGTCAGAGTCAGAAAACACTGGATATTTTAAAAAGAGGCAAAACAAGAAACAGTTTGATGAGGAATGTGCCAACATTATAAAGAAAAGAAAGATAGCAAAAATGAGTTCATTACACGAGCCAAATGAGGTAAATTTAGAACAATTGGGTGGCATTAGACAGAAAACCACCAGATTATTAAAGACTAAAAAGAGGGAATATTTGAGAGAGAAGATTAATGATCTTGAAATGAATGACAAAAATAGGAACATCAGAGATATCAGCTATTTAGGATAGAGAAGAAAGGGTATCAGGCTATAACAAACATAATTAGGAATGAAAATGGGGATATGATTGCAGATTCCAAGAGTATATTGAATAGAAGCAAAAGTTACTATAATCAGCTAATATATGTGCATGCAGAAAAGAATATTGAAGAGGATAATTCACAGACAGCAGAAATGCTAATCACAAAAACCAAGTGCAATAGAGGTTGAAATGGCAATAGAAAAATTGAGGAAGTATAAGGCATCAGGTTCAGATGGGAATTCAGCATTACTGATAAAAAACAAGGGGAGAAAAATTGATGGACAAGATATATTGATTGCTTAGTATGATTTGAGGAAAAAGAAGTTCTTCCAAATGAATGGAAACAACTGATTAATGTACCAATCTATAAGAAAGGAGATGAAACTGATTACAACAACTACAGGGGCATATTTTCAACTTCATACAAAATCCTAACAAATGTATTAGTAAGCAGACTTACTAAGTTATGTAGAATTCCTTTTTTGATGGCATTCTAGGAGATCATCAATGTGGATTTAGAAGAAATAGGTCTACAATGGAACAGAGTTTTAGTATAAGACAGATTTTAGAAAAGAAATGGGAATATAATTGTACTGTACATAAACTATACATAGACTCCAAAAAGGCATACGATTCAATTAAGAAGAATTTGTATAGTATCCTGCTGGAGTTCAGAATTCCTAAAAAGTTAGTTACACTTATACGAATGTTTCTAAATGGCACAAAGAGTAGGGTGCATGTAGGCAAACAGTTTTTGGATACTTTTGAAATCCACAATGGATTTAAGCAAGGAGATGCAATATCTCCTCTATTACTTGATTTTGTACTATAGCATGCCTTCGAATCTTTAGAGATGAAGAAGACCTACAACTCAATGGTATTAATAAGCTATTAGTTTATGCTGATGATGTAGTACAATTGGGTGATAGCGAAGAGACATTAAAGGCCAACATGCAAACACTATTGAGCAACACTATGAAATTGTGACTGGAAGTAAATATCAATTAAACTAAATATATGGTCACGCAGAGAAATACATTATATAATGTAAATGGACAGCTAATGACAAATGAAGGAAATTTTGAAGAAGTGGCTGAATTCAAATATATAGGAATAATAATCACAAATAGGAATGAGATGCACAAAGAAATTAAACATAGGCTCAATTCTGGAAATGCATGCTATTATGCATTATAGGGTTTCTTGTTGTCCCGACTCCTTTCAAAAAAGTTAAACTGAAAATATATTAAACTGTTTTCTCCCAGTTATATTATATGGTTATGAAACACGGACTCTTACTTTAAGGGAAGAAAGGAGATTAAAGCTCGTATCTATGAACACATTCTACCGTAAAAGTCGTTCTCAACATGTACTCAGCTGAGAAAGTTCCATTCAAAGACGTTTTTGCGTACTCAAGAGTCGGTTCATGCGATAATAATTGTCGAAATTCTGTAAGCTACCTGGCAAGGTGACTTTATGCTTTCAAGCATGAAATTATGACTGCTTCAATGTATATTTTTTTCTGAATTTCGTAAAATATTTATGTCATTGTCACGAATTATATGTCTCTTATTTTAAATAAATAATTTGATAATACATACAAAACTTGGTTAAAAATAATCTTTAATAATTAGTTTCTACTATGGAGGGTTGTTTCCAATCTCTGATAACGATTTGCCAAGTAGGTTGTGACGTTGGAGTGTGAGTCATCAGGACAGGAGCGTGCGAGGTGATCAAACCAGTCAGTGTGCTGCTTCTGTTACACTCGCACACGTGTTGCTCTCATAATGCCTAATCAGATAGACCCGTTTTGGGAAGGGTATATTACTGCCCTTTCCGACGCTAATTATAGTTATTCCGCGATTTTTGAGGCTTGCAAAAACGTAATTTTATGGTGTAAAATTGTGGAATTAGCTCAGTGCTTAATAAAAAGGGAAAGGATCGCTTGGGATTAATTCCAAAAGGAAAAAAAAAACGGGCAAATCCATGACCTGCTACTACCCACACCCCAGAAGTAATCAGAAAGGCCAATGTCCTTATCTCTGCTGGTAACCCTGCCACACAAAGGATGATTGCGAACAGATTTGGAATATCTCTTAAAACTGTAAACACCATAATAAACACAGATTTAAACACGGAGAAGCGCCACAAAAGCACGGTTCATAAATTCTTGCCACGTCACATTGCCGAATGCTGCACAAAGAGCAGGAAACTATGAAAAGCACCCGGCAGGAGAAAAATGGAAATTTTTGGCCACACTTGATGAAGCCTATGTTTATCTAGGAGACTGCAACAAACCCCGTCCAATTTACTATAGAGAAAGGGGTGAAAAAAATTTTCAAAAGTGGTATGCTGTATGCAGAGAAAGTTTCTCCACGGGATTTATGGTCATCGTGGGATATTGCTACAATGGAAAACTGACCGTTCGAAGAGTAGCTAAAAAGGCCAAAATCAACTCCCAGTGCTACCAGGAAGAAGTTCTCACCCCAATTTACCCAACTGAAATCCCAGCTCTCTATGGTACAGACAAAAACCAAGTCTGGGTGCACCAAGACAAGGCCTCCAGTCACACTTCGGGTTTAACCCTGACATTCCTGGAGAAATGGAGCAGGAAATTGGAATACATGCTATTCCATTCAGCAACATCCCAGTGAAGTCTCCTGATGCATCACCGATGGACTTTGTGCCTTTGAACTCTTCAAAAGGGCACTGGGAAACAGGTGTCCTCGAACAATAGACGGTCTCTGGAAAGCATATGAAGAGGAGTGGGAACTTCTAGACATGGCTGTGTTGCATAAGTCTTCTGCAGCGGAAACTCCGATGCCGAACCATAGCTCGGGTGAAGAACCATCAATTAGAGCATGCTCAATGGTGGAGCCATGGTTTTTCTTAAGGTAAAACTTAAAAATCATTTGTTATCAGAGATCAGAAACAACCCTCCGTATTTTGTACGTAATTATAGTTAGTTATATATGAATTTAAACTTTATTAGCACTTTTGTTTGTTAAATAAATAATAATGAATTACATAACAGCATTTTTATGTTGTTTTTAAAGGGGCGATAATACGATTATCAAAGAACTAATAATTTATTAATTTATTTTTAAAATAAATCAGTATCAAACCGAATCCAATAATAATGATTTTTCTATTATTTTGTATGTAATTATAGTATGTTACACATGAGTTTAGGCCTTATTGCACTTTTGTTTGTCAAATAATTAAAAATGAAGTACATAAAAGCATTTTTACTTAAGTTTTAATGGGTGATAGCACAAATATTTAACATTTTTTATCAAGATTTATCCATCATTGAGATGTATGAAATTAATAATAAAAACATCGAAAATAGCCGTACTGGCATTTATAATGTAAGGTATAATTCCCAAATATGTCTTCTTAATATAGGAGCCGCCATTTGCAAAGATAGAAGCAAAGGCTTCAAAGCATTTGGGGCGGGAATTTCAACGTATATAGAGAAAGATTTGCGTTTAGATCGGTACTTGCTCAGGTAGCTCAAATGGTAGAGCACTTGGACTAGAAAACCAAGGGTCCCGGGTTCAAGTCCCGGTCTGAGCGTATAATTTTTCTCTTTAAATATGATTTATCCATCATTGAGATGTATGAAATTAATAATAAAAACATTTTTTATCAAATTAAATAGGTATCAAACTGTAGTCCAAACTAACAATTTTGTTCATCATGATAACAAAATTTATTTATAATGTGGATGGTACTCTATAGTAATAATTTAACATATTTAAGAAATTTTACGAGAAATTAGTTTATGCCTATATTTCAATTTTTTGAGGCTTTCATAATATGTGTGTACATTTCGCAAAATGATCTATGGCAAATAATTTTGATAAAGATTCGTCATTCATGGGTTAATGATTGATAGGGGTATTTCATTATATCCCAGTATAAAATAATCACAACATTACTAAAAAATCTGACTTGTCTAATATTTGTTATCATAGACAGCCAAATTTTTTTTCATTGCATTATAACTCTGTCAAATATTGCAATTAGTTATATATATTTGTTCATTTACACAAGTTAGTAGATAAACTCTGTATGATTTTTTTTTTCAGCAGACATAAAAATCTTTGGAAATATTGCAATTTATGTAATACTGGGTAAATATCCATATCAAACAACAGTACAGTATATTTGCTCATACAATTAATTCAAATATTTGGTATCTACTTAATCTCCAATTCCATAGCACGGGAGGTCTAGAAGGCACTTGACCTATCTGCTGGCTTCACATCCACATATGTAAATCACAGAGGTGGATGATCATCTAGCCAATATTAGGGTAAGATGTAGTCAGCATATCAGATCCCCAGTCATTATAGCTGGTTTTCTCAACCTGGAACTGCTACTTATTGTAGCTACCCAAATTCCAACAATGTTGGGTGGGCAATGGTCCCATATTGGTCAAAGGTAATTGAAAAAAATTTCTGCTCGCATGGGGATTTGAATATGCACCAATGCATCATGTGTTAAACTGCTTGGCTATACGCAGAACTACTCACTTAATCTTGTCAATACACTTCTTATATGTGGTTTTAAACTCATATCTCCAG
Source organism: Diploptera punctata (assembly GCA_030220185.1). Classification (NCBI taxonomy): domain Eukaryota; kingdom Metazoa; phylum Arthropoda; class Insecta; order Blattodea; family Blaberidae; genus Diploptera; species Diploptera punctata. Next base: position 97,847 of record JASPKZ010003838.1, on the reverse strand, counting down.
ATCAACAGGCCAGTGTGTTACCATGTGATCTATCATAAAAGAGTATTTGGTTAATGCAAATATATAGAATTAAACAGTGCTACTAATATGCAGTGTGCCACATTATGCGTTTGTTAAACTACAGCATAATTATACTTCTTCTTCCTTGCATGTGATGGACCTAGGGGTTTGTTACAGTCTCAATCCAACGTTTGAAGGGTCTGCCCAAAGGTAATAATTATACAAACAGAGCAAATCTACTTCAGATACATCATATTCAAATTCATAACATTTGCTTACAGGGAAGAGGATGATAATTTAGCACTCAGTAAATCTCATTTAAAAACCATTTGTCATAAAACAGATTTTTTTTAATTCTGTGAAAAACAATTTATTAAATTTTGACATCCATTTGTGACTCTAGGCATAACTGTAGTAGATTCTAGTATTATCAATATCTATAATTTATTTTTATAAAATAACAAATAGAAACTCATTATCTAATGGTTTAAGGAAAACCGATGCTGTCTCTCCTCTGCTATTCAATTTTGTACTAGAGTAGGTAATCAAATCTCTAGATGATAAAAGAAGAGGTATAATTAAAATAGTATTAATACACTGTTGGTATATATTGATGATGCATTATTATTAGGTGATCTAATAATAAAGTTCTTAATAAAAATTTTAAATCAAAAAGAGATGAACAGACAGGTGAAGACTACTTAGCAGAAAGCTACACATAATATTTATGGGCAACCAAATGTAATGAGAATGATAATTAAATGAATCGTGATTTTTTCTTACCTCATACATCTATGTTTCTTTAAACACAGCACTGCAGTATCGGCGACACATTTAATTATCATTAATTGAACCTCATAATGTTAAAAATTCCCAAATTTAATATATAAAAGTAATGAGAATGAGTTTCATAGACTGTGATGTGCAGGACATAGGGAATGAAATAGGGGCATGGAAACCATTAGCTGAGGATAGGGATGTATGGAGATCTTATGTCCGTGCAGCCACAAATCTCTGGGTTTGATAATGCCAGTGATTTGTTATTAGACAATAGTATTATATTCATGAGTTACAAATATGATACACAATTTTTAAAACATTTAAAAAAATATAACTGAAGGTGTAAGTGTATTTTTAATTAATTATTTATTAACCAAATTGCCTGTTAGACAATAGTATTTTATTCATGAGTTACAAATACGATACACAATTTTTAAAACATTTAAAAATATATAACTGAAGGTATAAGTGTATTTTTAATTGATTATTTAACATAATTTCCTGTGTAGGCCTAACCTAAAATTATAAAAAATTATGTTAAATATTTCAATAGCCGTACAATATTAAATTATTTACTTAGATTTCTTTTTAGTTTAGGCATAAACCTCACACGGAACAACAATAATAATAGTAATAATCAAACATAAAAGTCATAATGTCATAATTTCATCTCTTAATTTTGAGACAACAGTAAGCATTTCTATTTGAGGATCTTCACGAATATATAAAATTATTATAATTGAAATAATCATTAGAAAAAAATATAAAAATCATTGTAAATGGTGAGAAATAATTTGAAAAATGAAACCCTAAGAATAAAATTTGATAAGAGTTTATGAAGGGATTAAAAAAGTCGCATCACAGGTTGTAAAGAGTAGCCTAATTTATTACAGAAATATCTGTAGGCCTACACAATTGAGGGCGTCCATATTCAGTAAAAATTGCTCGTTATTTATTTTTAATTATTGTATATTACTTTGTAACCATGTAATTACAGATATTTTTGTTTTTAAATTCTCATTTTAGAAACGAATAATAGATCCATTATTAGCAGCTGTCTGCTATAATATGCCTGAGGCATGTTGGAAACATAGAGAACGAACTTTGGAAGGCATTTTTAGCAGGTATTTAGTACCAACCTTATCAGAAAAAAGAGATTTATGCTTGACCAGTGAGTGACTTGCTAATTTGATCTTTGCATGTCTCATGGGGAAACTCAGCTCACCAGTGATTGGAAGTAATTTGAGTAGAGTCTAATGTATTTGCATGCGGCCCTTAGAGCACTTGAGAATAAATTTCTTAGGAAATTTTTTTTTACCTAAGAGAGATGAAGTCAGGTGAATGGAGAAGACTACATAACAGTGAGCTACATGGTCGTTATAGGAATCCAGTTATAATAAGTTAAGTCTCATAGACTTGCAATGCACAGGACATGTGTCATGAAAGGGGAATGAAAGACGTGCATGGAAGTTTCTTGTAGGAAAACCAGAGAAAAAACACTCAGTTGGTAGACCAAGAATTAGGTGGGAGAATATTAACTATGATTTGAGGGAAGTAGACCATACAGGGGATGATTGGAAAACATTAGTTCAGGATAGGGATGTATGGAGAGCTTATGTCCATGCGGCCATGAACCTACAGGTTCAATTGTGCCAATGAGTTAGTCGAGAAAGAAATATTAATGAAATTCGAAATTATGGGGATGATGATTTGATTGGGAAGATTCATCGATCCACCAACACGTGGAGTAAGAAGCAGTGCTCCTTGATGACAGAACATCGATGATGTAAATAATGAAGATGTAACCACTAAGGTTATGTAACTAGTCAAATTAGAAGATAGGAGTTGGAAAGAATTTTATTTTAAATTTTAAATTAAACCTAATAGTGATATTTCCAATAATAGTTTAATATATGTAACAGTGCTCATGCTATTATGTAAATTTTGAATTTAAATAATTTTTTAAAGAATCGAGTTTTATGAAAATAAAAAATAATAGATAATTTAGTTTTGTTGCTTTGATTAAATAAAGATGTTTGGCACAAATAAAAAAAAAGTCAAGATTAAATTCTCTTTAAATTTGTACAGTTTGACATGGAATAACTCCATAGTAATATTATGTTGGATGTAATGGCCATGAATAACATTTTTTTTATAGTACAGTCAGGAGCAGACATGCTAGCACAATAGAACAACGGGACGACTGTTAAGATCTAATTATGATATTTTTAGGTTTTAAAGAATTACTCTTTATTTATCACCAGTTTTGTAGACTCCGCAAAGTTAAATTGGGAATATGGTTGATTAGTACTTAATAACTGGGATTCATCCAATCCCTTATCAAGGTTTGAAGCCAAGTCATATCATTCCATAATTATATTTAACTGTAATATTGGATTATGAGTATGAAATATAAAAAAATTTAACAATTGATAATTCAGATATAATTTGTTTAAGACCCTGGATATCCTACTTAAATCTTTTGCCTTCAACATATTTTTGACCAGATAAATTTCATTAGACCTTGAGACCCTGTGTATATACACACATGCACTTATTTATGTAAACAACCCTCACAATATAAGCCATCAAGTAGTAGATAAATTATGTGTTATATATCTCACTCAGCTCACATTTCCTGCATGATCATCAGATAAAGAATAATTTCCCTCTCATTTACAAAGTAGATTTCGTGCTCAATTGCCAGAGCTTATTCTTAAAAGTGGCAAATAATTTTTAGTATGTCCTTCTATTGCAAGCAGATACTGTCACCAAGTTTTAAGGTAAGTTTGGTACGAAGGGTTTGATATTTCACTTATTTGAGAAGCAAGAGTTATATAAGTATTGGGTTCAGGTAAATTGCAAAAATATATACTTTTAAAATCATATCAGGCTTAATAGTTCCCAGAAAAAAAATCCTACATGTACATTAGAGTAAAAGAACAATTTGTTCTATGATGGCCACTAAAAGAGACACTACTCAACAAACTACCAACAAATTTTTTTATAAATATTTGCAACGATGATTCAAATTTTATTTTACTGAGCATACAAATAGAACTTCACCTTAAAATTACAATAATGAACAAAAACAGCATGAGTCATGATTATGGCAGCCAATTAGATTTACAAGAACTTTTATTTAATTTATACAAGTTCGTATTATGCAAGCAATAGTCATGTAATTAAAAGTTAACAATATTCTTTTTTGTTTCTCATGATCTTCATTTGCCTAGTACAAATTACATATGCTCACTTGACACAATACTTGAAACTTTCTTCTTGGTCCCATCAATTTTAAATTAATCAGATCTCAACAATTATAATTATTACATGATAATAATTAATAAACCATAAAAAATAATAATGTAACACCATCGAAACAGTATTACCAGGATTCAGAACTATAACGCTCTGCAACGAGGACATCAAGAATGTTCCGGCAAATAGCTCTCACACTGGGATCTACCTCAGCATTGTCATGAAGATGACGTAGAATTAGACTTCCTCCTTCTTCCACCAACATTGGACAATAACGTTTTGCTGCAAAGAAATGTAACGAAAATTCATAGCAAAACAGAAGGCTGTCAAATTTCTCTCTTAAACACAACATTTAATTTATTTAACTTTCACAGGGAAAGAACACTATAAGGTTTAATTTAAGAATTAAATTAATGTTTTTATTACCTCACCTCATATCCTTTTTCTTCTATACTGCAGTTTCGGAACTTATCTCCATCGTCAGTAGCCTCTGGTCGACTGGTGTTATGTCGTTTCTTGGCGGTTTCCTTCTTACTTCTATCGGTGGACCAATGAACCTCTGGATCAGGTCAAAATTTGCGGGAGTTTCAAAATTCATGAGTTTGTCTTTCTTGTTTTTTTGGATGTGGATTTTTCCCCAGACTGTGATTTCCTTTAGTTTATCTGTTATTGTTTGTTTGATTATGCTAGCTTCTGTATCAATTAAATGTTTTTCAGACCAAGCATGGGCTGCTACAGCTGACTTGTCCACTTCACCCTTTTTTTACATTTCTAAGGTGTTCCTTCAACCTAGTTTTTAAATTTCTTTTTGTTTTTCCTATATAGATTTTGTCGCAATCTTGACATTTGATCTGATATATTCCTGATTTATATTCTCTCTCCAATTTTTTCATTTTTGTTGGTTTTAATTATCTTGTTTAGGCTGTATTCATTCTTTGGGGCCAATCGAATGTTAAACTTATTGAAAATTTTCTGGAACTTGTGGTGTTTTAAAGGATGGTAAGTGAATTTTTTGAATCTTATGTTCTCTTCTGTTTGTTTTTTTAAGTGTGCTTTCATTAATTAGTTTTTGCCTTTTAAACTTATTTATTTTCTTGTGTACCATGTTCTCTTCATAACCATTTTCTATTGCTACTTTAATTATGTATTCTTTTTCTTTTTCATATTTTTCACGGTTCAGGGGTACATTCACCAATCTGTGTGTTAGGCTATTGAATACAGCTTCTTTGTGAGCGAAATGGTTGAATTCTGATGCCTTAATGCAGTTATCTTTATGTGTGTTCTTTCTGTATATTCCAAATTCTATTTTGTTTTTTTCGTTTCTAGTTAGGTTTAGATCCAAAAATGAAATTTGTCTGTCAGTTTCAGTTTCCATTGTGAATTTTACAGTTTTGCTCTGAAGGTTCAGGAGTTTTAAGGCATCTTCTATTTGTTTATGGTTTATAATGGCTATTATATCGTCAACATATCTGCGCCAAAATTTGAAAGTTAATGGGTGTCCCCTTGTGATTTTCTGTTCAAAACTACCCACGAATAAATTGGCCAGAAAGGGAGATAGGGGGTTCCCCATGGAAAGTCCAAAATTTTGTTTGTAGTATTTCCCATTGTATGTAAAGAACATTTGTTCGATGCACAATTTTGTCAAAATGATGTATTCTTCTAACTTTTCCTTTTCCAAATTATTATTCGTTAACCATTTTTCCAGAATATCAATGGTGGTTTCTTTTGGGACACTGGGAAACAATGAAACTACATCATTTTGATGAAGTAAGAAGGAAACTGCCAAGAAACGACATAACACCGGTCGACCAGAGGCTACTGATGATGGAGATAAGCTCCGAAACTGCAGTATAGAAGAAAAAGGATATGAGGTGAGGTAATAAATACAACATTTAATATTATACATTGAGCAAAAATGTGGTTCCTAACAAAACGAATAAATGCGGACATTCCACTGCCAAGAGAAATGTCAAAGTGACTTATGGAACATAATGATTTAATGAAATTTTGATATAATAAAAAATAATCATATCAAGATAAGCAAAACTTGATAAACATGGTGGTTGGTATCTAATGTCGAGCACTTGATAATGAAATCATTCGCTCTGACTTGATAAACATAAATTTGCACAATTTAACATCACATTTAATAATATAAATGACAGGCAATGAAATAGCCGATTTTCTAGCCATGAAGGGTAGCAAAATTGTTTCAAACCCAACTTCTGCTCCAGTTTCCTTTCACTCTATCAAAAGAATTATCTCAAATAAATACATCAATAAACTTAGAGAAGAATACACCACCAAAACATCTGGAAAGGAATGGGAAAATCTACAAGCTTATGACATTACTACATTACAAAGAAAATCTGCAGTAGCAACATTCAGACTGCTAACGGGACATGACTGCTTGAATAAACACCTACACAGAATTGGCATAACAGATTCACCTAAATGCCCTTTTTGCAATTTAAATGAAGATATGGAAAGAAACCATCTCCTCCGTTGTCCAGCTTTTGTAGAAGAGACCAGCCTTTCTGCTAAATATTGGAGTGCAAGAGAGCGAATGATTTCATTATCAAGTGCTCGACATTAGATACCAACCAACCAACCATAATATAAATGTATCGCTACAAAGTATAATAATCACCTTTCTAAATACCAACAAACAAATCGAGGTTTACCACAAGGTTTCTTAATACTCAGTACCACTCCTCTTCATCATACTACATTACTGATCTATCTAAGCATATAGAAAGCTCCAAACAAAAACCCTACTTTTTGCTGATGATGTTGTAATAAGGGTCTCCAAGCCAAAAAACCAAAGTCAACAATTAATAACCATAGCCCAACAATCACTAATACAGTTAGAGAATTGGACATCCCAGAACTTAATGAAGATAAATATACAGAAGACAAATTATCAACTATTTACATTAAGAAAGAAACCCACTACCCATCAATCTGAAATTGGAGGGTGAATTATTAACTCAAACACATGAAGCAAAACATTTAGGAATAACTCTGGACACAAAATTAACATGGAAGAAACACATAGAGAATATAGGTACAAAGATAGAAACAAGGTTACCATTATTAAAACGATTAGCAGGGAAAAAGTGGGGTTGCAACACACAAACTCTAAACACCTTCTACCAAATTTACATAAAACCCATACTTCATTATTGTGAAGAAATCCTAGTAACTACAAAAGTGGAAAAACTTAATAAATTGCAGAACCAAATCCTCCGTCTGATAACAGGAGCCATTAAAACAACACCAATTACTGACATGCAAATCTTAAAAAATAACCCAAACATAGCATTCGAAATTGAGAAAACAGCAATCACACAGTATGAAACATTTTTAAGGCTACCCCATAATAACTGGACCCAAAGAAAACCACAAGCATGTTTAAAATCTCAGCGAAGCTTCGTAAGCCATAGTACAAGAAATCAAACAGAAATTGCAACTTCCACATTCAAAAGAAAATATGCAGATGAGAGACAACCCTCTAGAATTTTTTGGAAATTGAATATAACCTTCATTTAACAGAAGACATAAATAAATCTGAAACTCCCCCATATATTTTAAAACAAATGTCACTGGAAATAATAAATCTAAGATACCCTGCTCCTGAATGGATACATATTTTTACAGATGGCTCCAGCCTACCAAATGACGGTGGCACTGGTGCTGGTGCAGTATGTCCACTTTTTTCCTTTTATCGTAAACTAAACACAAATTGAACAAACTTTGATGGCGAAATTCTAGCAATTTTCTTAAGTTTACAAAATCTTTTATATCACATCCAAAAATTTACAAAAGTTGTAATTCTATGTGACTCCAAAGCAGCCATTCTCACTATAACACAAGACACAACACCCAAAAGCATCAAAATTATCAAATGTCACAAAATGATAAAACAGTTATCCCATCTACATAAAGTTGTACTTCAATGGATTCCGGCCCATTGTGGAGTGACAGGCAATGAAATAGCCGATATTCTAGCCAAGAAGGGTAGCAAAATTGTTTCAAACCCAACTTCTACTCCAGTTTCCTTTCACTCTATCAAAAGAATTATCTCAAATAAATATATCAATAAACTTAGAGAAGAATACACCACCAAAACATCTGGAAAGGAATGGGAAAATCTACAAGCTTATGACATTACTACATTACAAAGAAAATCTGCAGTAGCAACATTCAGACTGCTAACGGGACACGACTGCCTGAATAAACACCTGCACAGACTTGGCATAACAGATTCACCTAAATACCCTTTTTGCAATTTAAATGAAGATATGGAAAGAAACCATCTCCTCCGTTGTCCAGCTTTTGTAGAAGAGACCAGCCTTTCTGCTAAATATTGGAGTGCAAGAGAGCAAATGATTTCATTATCAAGTGCTCGACATTAGATACCAACCAACCATAATATAAATGTTTAAGTATATATAACCTGCATTATATTCATGATCACTGCCAGGCAGCTTAGGCAGTATGGTGTCTGACTACAGAGTGGAAGGCTTCTTTTGATCTCTGGCAGTGAAGTCATGGAGATTTTTCTTAAATTATTTGTGTCTAGACTGGCCCTGAGACCAATTCAACTTCCTATAAATGCATACCAAAAAGTTTCCCTTGATAAAGATGGCAGACTGTAGGGGTAGTCACTTTACCTCCTCCTTATGCCATTAGCTAAGAATCATGATCCCCATGGGGCTTCATGGTCTCTCAGTGTTGTACTTTTATTGTATATGGTAAGCCACACAATTTTTAGTATTAAGATATTTCAACAATTTTTCAGTAATTTAACTCACATTATTTAAAATAAACCTCATAGTTCACTTCCTTTATATATTAAACTAACTAATGTTTTAGTGTACATCCTAATCAGTAGAGTCCAGATGTTAGGCACTTAAAAATCCAAAGAAGGCAGGCAAAAGGCACTAAAATCATTAATATAGGCACTAAAAATTCAAAAATAGGCTCTTACAAAAAAATGGACTACAACATAAATTTTTACAGCCTTACATAAAGAATATAAACATATGCTATCAATAGCATACAAATATATCAGAGATGATTTTGGAACTTGGAACTTGTTTTGCCTTTTTACTAAGAGCATACGTATGTTTTGCAGCATGTATGCACTGCAAAACACGGCACTTCTTCATGCAATTCACTGAAATTTTACACACTTTGTAAAACAATACTGAATCATCACTTGAGAATATTTCCACAACAAATTCTTTCACAAAGGTAAAAAAAAAAAAAAAAAAAAAAAAACCACATACACTTGTTGCACCACTTTGTCTTTGAAGAACCTGTCTGTGAATGAGGACTACAGACTGAATTCAGTGTTACCAACATAAAAAAATAATATTGCCAGTCACTTAATGGTTTCTATGGAATGATATGGATCATGAAGTTTGTCCATTTCAATAAATTTCATTGAAATACTAAGTTAATTTCCAGAAAAAAATGGGAAATAGGCATTGTAAGCTGAAATAGGCATTTATAGACAGAATTAATTTAATGGAAGACAATTCTAGGATCGTCGGTATGAACTTATATGAAGTCACTTTTACAATATCTATAATAAATAACTGTAGGCATTTTCCTTAAAATCCGGTCTCTACTTATCAGTATAAGGATTATAGTAGTAGTAGTAGTAGTAGTAGTAGTAGTAGTCTAATGCCCATTAGCTTGGATGTGTTCAATTTGCTTTCTTGCTTCCCAATAGAGTCCTGCCAGAGTTCTTGTAGGTGACATCTTCAGAGCCTCACAGCTAGCAAGATGATCTTTGTTCATGGTAAGTGTTATTGTCTTGGCACAGGATACAATTTGGAGAGCTGAAGATTCCAATTTTATGGAGGTGTGCTGCCAGGTAGTCATGGCCTGTTAACAGTCTGAATGTTGCTACCGCTTCATGTCTTGGTTGTTCAGGTATTAAGTTTTTATTCTGCGAGATAGCTGTCCATGGTTTCTCATTACTTTGTGATTTGAAGTGCTCCATCAATTCTTTCTGGGTATAAGGAATCTAATGGTGCACAAATACGTCAAAAGTACACCGTTTTTCATTTATTTCATCTCCACTAATGAGAAAATATTATGCAAAAGTTATCATGTGAAATGATTAGGATCTTGCACATAAAATTTGCAAGGTGACACGTAGGCAGAAATGCACTAATATTATTAATGGCCTGTCATAGCTACACTTTTTATCATAGAGGAATGAAACTTTGCACATCTATTTTACACTGCATCTTATAACACTGTGCTTTGTTACAATTACTTTGGTACATTATTTTTTATTTTTTGATACATTGTGATGACTTTATACCTTTTTCTCAGTATCCCTTTGGAGATTTACTCACACATCATATGAATAACAATATCATTTGGTGTAACGGATTTTTTATATCATTTTTCTTTGATTTTTAAATAAATTTTGAATGTGAACAAACATTTTTGCTTCAAAATATAGTACTTTTCACAGGACAAAATAAAAAAAAATGACTCTAGGAGAAAATCCCTGCACCAAAATAATTATCATAGTAGCATAAAACTGTGTATCAAATTTCATTGAGATATCTCTACTAGTTTCTGAGAAAAAGGTACATAGAGTCTGAAAATTAATAAAATGAGAAAACAAGGAAAGAAAATGAAATTTGTAGTTTTGTGGCACAACTTACTTAAAATCCCCCTTAACCATAGTCTTCATACTCTTACTGGTCTTCTACAGCCCTTTTCTTCCCTCTGTTCTTCTGTCTGGCCTGCTGGGCTAATTTTTCAGTCCTAGTTTCAGCAAAGGTGCTGTCCCAAGATTTGCCTCATAAACACATCTGGAGTGAATCCTAGTTTCTCAAGTACCCAAAGTATTGCTATATTTCCTTCATTAAATACAGCTGCAGCATCAAATGTAGCTAATCTAACAACTAGATTAGACACAAAAATTGTTTTTGGGCATCTCTTCTAAATCAGAGAATTGAAACATTAATTTGGATTGTGAGTTTAGTCATATAGGCATTTTCTCAGCAGTTCTGGATCACAAAATGCTTGTTAAATTGGTTTGATTGTCAGCATTACCTCTTTTGGAAGGCTGTTCCTGTGGATACATTTTTCTCCAGTTTTTTTGTTTTATTTTATATTTACACCATGTTTCAGAGCAAAGGCCATGTTGAGGTTTGTCATCTGCTGATAGGTAATGAAACCAAGTGGCTCACACAGCTTGTTTCATAGACTGAAGGTTATTCACATTGCATCTAATAGCATTGCCATAGTAATTCTGCAAACAACCAATTCTTCAAGATCATCACAGCAACTCCGGCCGTGAAAGCCTAAGTCAATACACAAATCAATTCTTTTGTTGGACAGCCTGTTTTTTCCCCAATTGGCTTTCCATCTTTTAGAACTTTGCCCTTATTTTGTTCTACAAGTTTTCGCAGTCTTCCACCCATTTGCTTTTGAATATGACCAATACAAAATGAGCACTGACAAGCACAAGTTACTACCTCAGACAGTAATGTCAAATCTATGATTCTATATCCACTGTTTATTTCATCACCACTACTTTGTACATTTATACCTGAACCAATTTTACCTTCAGAAGCACCTGGTGGTGTCTTTGACTGACCAACTCTAACCTCTCCTGTACTGTTATGCTTTGTATTCAGAATTTGAGACTTCATAATTTTTCTGAATATTCTTTTTGACCTTCCCATTATGGTCTAGGCGAAAATTTTTCTCTTCAAATATAATTGATATATATATTTACAGAGTAATAGAGAATCAAAATATACTTCAAAATAGTAAAAACTCACACTAACAAAAAATAAATATGTACTAACCATGTGCTACCATAAAGTATAAACAACAGCCTCCTGCATAAGTTCTGATGTACCTTAGATTTCTGCCTGTTCATAAATTACAAAATAGTGCCTTCTAGATAATGTACACTTAACATGCTTGCAAAATAAGAAGTAAAATAGAACATAGAACCAAAGATGACAGCAAGCAGGAAAAGAAGGTGGACGTGGCAGATGGCAGCACCTTGTAAATTAATTTTTTTTAAGCATAAAGAATTTGAATTGGGTTATGAAACTTGGAGAAATTATAGTTGAATGCCTAAACTATCAAAAGATGAAATAAAAAAATTAGATTTTTTAGAATTTCCTGCCTACATGTCACCTTAATTTATAGAATCAGCAAAGTAAATCATGATATTTGCTCAGAATGTAATTTGTTATCCTATGGAGACACATGAGAAAGACCCATTGATAGGGCAGCTAAAATATTGAGTAATAATCATGATTTTAAACAGCTGATATCCTGTGAAATCATAATTGAAAATCAGTGACAAAAAACTGTAGATCAAGGATATGTAGTTCTTACAACAAACATAAAAGAGCAATAAAATTACCAATGCCTTCTATTTATACGATACATATACTTACCATTTTTAGTGCAAACATGTTGGATAGCCCAAACTGCCCACAACTGTACTTGGAACGCATCATGGCATGTCAGCAAAGGAAAAAATGGATGAAATGAACGGTAAGCAACCATTTCACCTTCTGGAGTCTCCCAATTCACAACTACTTCCCCCTGAAAATACAAATACATCTCAATACTAATATTAATAAAATGCATGATAAAATTCCACTTAGATATTAGTCACAATACAAAATTATAAAACTGATACCTATAAGGCTTTGTCATTCTCAACTTGATAAAACCATTTCAAAATTCTATAGGAATTTTGGAATCTGATTCTATCTTCAGCATAATCATATAAGCTTCTCATTACTTTATATACCTTAAAATTTACAAAATTATTAATAATTTCGACCTGGGGAATAAGTGAATGAATCATCTGAACATGTAATACACAGTGATACAATTTTAATAAAAAAAAAGGGTCCGTGTATAAGACAGTGATCTAAATGCAAATAAGAGGTTAGAATGACGGTCGGCAACTGGTGGACTGCAGTCAAAAAACTAGTCACCAAAAATGACCTCATACTCAACTCACAAAAAAAATAAAATGAATGAACTAAAACATAAAAAGAATACTTCCAATTACGTTAATACAAACAATATTTGTTTAAATAGTTATATTATTTCAACATTTCAAAACATGAGAACAATTTTGTTACTCATTGTAATTGCTAAGCTGAGCAATGCAGGAGAGTATGCTGGAGAGCCAGGGGTGAAAGGGAGAAGCTAACTGGCCTGAACAGCATATTATGTTATGTCGATCTGCATAAAAGCTCTGTACACCCAAATACAACACAAGAACTTTATTTAATGAAATACGAAATTTTATAAATCAATCTCTGACTTTGGCAAACATCTGAAGCCTCTTTTAATCGGAGCAGCCAAAACACAATATTTGTGTTTGTAACTAGAACGAAAGCTTAATGCCACTTTCTGAAACTTATCTTTCAGGCAGGTGTACTCAGTGCCAGAAACCTCTTACATGGAAGCACCTCCTTTGCGGTATGGCTATTTAGGTGTGTGCCAGGCAGCAGCATTTTTATAAAGAACAAATCTAAATAAAGTACATAAATTTTATTGCAACTTCGTCAATAATTGTTGTGATCTTGTACGGAGGGTTTTGTTTTTATCAAGGTTTATAATATTTACTTTTGCATTAATATGGATCCTAAAAAGCATAAAGTTGATAGTGAAAATAGGAAGCTTTTTGATTGAGTGGACTGAACAATATTGTTTTATGCTGTCTGATAGGCCTGGAGCTGTTTCAGTTTGCCTCTTATGCAGCAGAACTGTCGCTCTTGATAAAAGTGTCAATTTGAAGTGACACTACGAAACAACTCATCACCAGTTCCATAAAAAATTTCCTCTGGGCAGTGAAGCTCGTCAAGAAAAACTCAAGGCATATCTGGCTTCTTACAAAAAAAACATGGTCTTACTAGTTTGCTCGATGAGCGTGCAACAAAAATCTGCAGAAGCAGTGTTGTGTGTGTGTGTGTTGGATGCTTAATAAACACCAGAAGCCATTTCCAGATTCTGAGATAGTAAAAAAATATATGTTAGAAGTGTCCATGGCACCTTTTGAAGAGAAAAAGGTAATTCATTGTCGGAAATAAGCAATACAAGAAGAACTGAAATTTTGTCTGCTGACAATAAAAGTAGTTTGCTCAAACTTCTGCAGAAGGCACCCTGCTACACTATAGCACTTGATGAATCATGTGACTTTGTTGATGAAGAACAAATGTCTACTTTCATGCGACTTTTGGATATCGAAAATAAAGCATTTAGCAAGAATTGGTAGCAATATTACCGTTTAAAGACAAGACTCGTGGAGAAGATTTATTCAAGACTTAACTTAATGACAAAATCAAACATTAGTTATGATGAAATGGTGTTTCTCTCAAATGACAGATTATGACAATAAACGATTAATTTTATCTGTCTCCATTAGAATATTTGCTTGTTAGCCATTTATAAAACACTGGGGTGTGTAGTGGTTCACTGATCAAATAAATATTAATGTTTTAACCCCATTTTTAGATGTAATATTATTGTATAAAGGAAATCAAGTATATCTGGTGTTATAAACTCAAAACACAGTTTTTATTCAATGTTTTTATTATTAATTTCATACATCTCAATGATGGATGAATCATATTTGAAGAGAAAAAATAATATGCTCAGACTGGGACTTGAACCTGGGACCCTTGGTTCTCTAGACCAAGTGCTCTACCACCTGAACTACCTGAGAAAGTACCGATCTAAATGCAAATTTTTCTCTATATACGTTGTAATTCCTGCCCACCAAATGCTATGAAGCCTTTGCTTCTATCTTTGCAAATGGCGGCTCCTTTATTAAGAAGACATATTTGGGAATTATAGATTACATTATAATTGCCAGTACGGCTTTTTTCAATATATAGTTTTTATTATTTAGTGAGGTTGGAATCCTTGTTTCAATGACATAATATATTTCTAGGAAACAAAGTTTGATTGAGTGAGACATAAATGTTTTACATTATGTTAAATACATAAATGAAAAAAATAATCTATATAAACATGTTTTAACTGTTAAAACATTCCCTGTGATTTGTAAATTTGGTTCTAAACCTTTTAATCTATGTCAGGAAATAATACTATGAGGTTTTTTATTTTAAATTATATTTGCTTAATAAAGATTTAAATATAATTAGAAGTAATTTGTTCTAACATGTTGGTTTTCGCTTTTACCAAACAATGTGAACTTTGAGAACTAAACATATGCCACAATTTGTAATCAGTTTTAGGATTGTCTTTCTTCTTTCATGTCTCTATCACATGTGTCTATTTAGCAGATACATAACAAACTCTATATGAACACCGACATTAAAACATTTCAGTTTTAGTGGTTCAGTATTTCTTTCTTTACAACCAAACCAATTCTTTGTGAAGCAATTATTCAGTAACAACAGTACAAACTAGGGCATATACTTTTATTTTAGAAAGAAAAATTATGTTCGAACCAAGAGTCGAACCCCAGACCTCTGACTCTGTACATCAGTGCAGTAACCGTTATGCCATTCGAATTTCCGATGGAACATCAAATTTCTTCCTATTTATACAATTAATTCTCCTTTCATCCGGAGGCCTTCGGATGAAAGCAGAATTAATTGTATAAGTAGAAAGAAATTTGACGTTCCTATTGGAAGTTCGAATGATGTAACAGTTACTGCACTGAAGTAAAGAGTCAGAGGTCTGGGGTTTGTCCCCGGTTCGAACATAATTTTTCTTATTTGAAGAGAAAAATTATACGCTCAGACCGGGACTTGAACCCGGGACCCTTGGTTTTCTAGTCCAAGTGCTCTACCATTTGAGCTACCTGAGCAAGTACCGATCTAAACGCAAATTTTTCTCTATACCGTAGAATGGGGTGAATAGCAACAGTTTTGAACTTCAAGTTTAAATATCAAAAGTACTATAAGAGATATTGAATTGAGACCTACCTCGGTTTATGGGTCTTCCCGTCCTCTACAAGCCTGCAGCTTCATATTTTCTTTTTATGGCAAGGTAAAATTTAAAAAAATTGAAAACATGCTGTTTCTATACACCCCATCGAGCGGGGGTCAATAGAAACAGGCATTGTTTTTCACGTTTGTTTCTATTTCAGAGTTTGTTGGGGCAATAGAAACAGTAAGCATTGTTAAGGGATGGATAGAAACACAAACGAGTGGTAATCAGAGCAAAAAATTTAATTACAATATATCGTAACCGATACCCAAAAACAAAAAGAACAAAAGTGAGAATACAAAGTTTAGTCTAATAAATTATGAAGGCACTTAAGTCATCCTGAAAACAGATTTTGTCTTTCCAGCGAGAAGCAGACTTTGAGGTTTGAACAACTGGCATCAATTTTTTAATTACATCATCCTTGGAGAAAAATGATTCTTCATCAGTCAAGGAAAACATATTACTGCTGAGGGTTTTCTTGCAAAACAGTCCAACATAACCGTCATCTTGAAAGTCAGTGACTTTGGAGACATACATTCTAAATACATTTTTAGTTTTTCCATATACCTTCACGATTACAAAATCGTCAGGTGGATTAATCTGTCAAGTTCTTTTGAAAGTTCGGCATTTGCAGAAGAAATCGGATGTGAGATCTGAGTCACTGTCTTGCACAGAATAGTCCGAATCTTCTGGTGATGATTCTGAATCGAGTTTTTTATTTTTCTTTTTCCTGGCACTTACACTTTGTTTTCTGGTACCTGTGGAATTATCATTGTCAGTGCTTGTACCAGCAACAGATGTGCTAGGTCCAGTCTGATCTGGATCCGGTGGAAAATCTGCCACAGAAACACTTTTTCCTGGACCAACATCTACTTTCACTCGCTTTTTTCGAGCTGGAACTGTTTCTGTGTGTCTTAGAGCTGTTAATAGTTCCTTGAAGGAAGCATCAATAGCAGCAACAGGAGATAGTGCTGGTGTTGTGGCTCTTGAGGATTGGGTTGATTCAATAGACAAATCTGAGGAGGGTAGCATCTTTAGTACTTCCTTCCGATTTAGGGGCACAATACCACATTTTCTAAAGCCAGAAATTACATTTTCCGATTTGCATGATTCACACAGTTTCTTTAGCAAACTAGGAAACTTGCTCTTTTGAATGGTAGCTTCATTCTTGCCGGGTCCTTTTTTCCAATCTAGAAGGATTGAACGCCATGCCATTTTGAGAGGCCGAAAGAATGCCACGTCTAATGGTTGAGTGAGGTGCGTGGAGTTTGCCGGTAAAAATATAAAGTGGACATCATTTTCTGCACATTTTTTAATGAGATCCAAGGACAAGTGGCTAGATAAGTTGTCTCCAATCATGTACTTTTTGCCAGGTAAAACGTCTAAGATAAGGAAGGGCTATGGTTTCAACATAATCAGAAAAAACAAAAGTTGTCGAACCAACCACTTTTGGTCCTATTGTATCTGGACCCATCAGGGCCTCCTTCTCTCCAACTTTCATACAAGTGTAAAGATTTATAGACTACATATGGGGGTAAGAGGTGACCATCACCAGCAGCTGAAAACATGACAGAAATGGAGCATTTGGTTGAGTTCATCACCCTTTCTGGGTACTTACATCCACGCTTAGTTATTACTTTATGTTTTCCAGGATCATCAGAAAGGTTCGTTTCATCATAATTAATAATGTTTGATGAAGGAACGTCTCTGAGCTCTGCTTCTAGTCTGTCAAAGTACTCATTGATCGTTTCTGGGGAGACACCTGCTCTGACCCGTTTAATGTTTTGGCATAACCTTTGTGACAAGTCAGCCTTATGTCTATTCAAAAAAGAATAGACAAAATCACGGCCAGGAAAGTTGTCTTTGAATTTTTTTATGGTTCTACCTTGGCGGTCAAGCGATTCTTTGACCAAAATTCGCAGAGTCCACGAATCAATTGGGTAGCCCCAGTCAGCACAAATAATAAGTCTACTCGCCACAGTTTTTTCCTCTTCTTCTGTTAAAGCGGTTTGCCCTCCTTTTTTCTTAATTTGATCACCTTTTTTCAAATGTCTGTAGAGGACACTATAATGGATGTCATATTTTGCCGCTGCGTTTCGAAGGCTAAGGCCATTAGTTATGTCTTCAACAGCTGCCTTAATAACCTCTGGATCTTGTACTTTGTTCGGTTTTAATCGTTTGTAACTCCTTGGCATGCTGAAAGAAAACGGTCACATTATAGCTTGTGCCAGCTAATATTCCTCAATTGGATAACTATTGGTTGTATATTATATATTTAATTGTCTTTCAGCTGTGACATTGGAAAATAAACACAAAATAAAAACTTTACGATTTGTGGGGTGAATAGAAACAGCAAAATAATGTGTTTCTATTCACCCCACAGATTCAAAATATGGATCATAACCTAAAACAAAAATTGAAACAAAGAAATGGTTTTGTTTACACTATATTAAACAATGTGATATCTTCTACAGGTATACAAGGTATAAAAAATAGTACAATTCAAACATGTGAGGTGATGAGGTATGGTACTTACATGTAAAGTTTGGAAAACGATGAAAATCGGCTGAAACAGAAGTTGCTTTGTCACACCACTGAATCTGAATCTCAGTATTGCCAACCACACAAAATCACATTTCCCTTAAATCTTACCTTATTTCCATCTCATAAAAAAAAAATATCCCTGTCTGCTTTACTTTAACCCCCTATTACATAATGTTGAATTTTTTCAGAAGTTTCGTTTCTATTCACCCCACTGTTGCTATTCACCCCATTTTACGGTATACATTGTAATTCCCGCCCACCAAATGCTTTGAAGCCTTTGCTTCTATCTTTGCAAATGGCGGCTCCTATAATAAGAAGACATATTACATTATAAATGCCAGTAAGGCTTTTTTCGATGTTCTTATTATTAATTTCATACATCTCAATGATGGATAAATCATATTTGAAGAGAAAAATTATACGCTCAGACCGGGACTTGAACCCGGAACCCTTGGTTTTCTAGTCCACGTGCTCTACCATTTGAGCTACCTGAGCAAGTATCGATCTAAATGCAAATTTTTCTCTATATACATTGTAATTCCCGCCCACCAAATGCTTTGAAGCCTTTGCTTCTATCTTTGCAAATGGCGGCTCCTATATTAAGAAGACATATTAGGGAATTACATATTACATTATAAATGCCAGTAAGGCTTTTTTCAATGTTCTTATTATTAATTTCATACATCTCAATGATGGATAAATCATATTTGAAGAGAAAAATTATACGCTCAGGCCGGGACTTGAACCCGGGACCCTTGGTTTTCTAGTCCAAGTGCTCTACCATTTGAGCTACCTGAGCAAGTACCGATCTAAATGCAATTTTTTCTCTATATCTCAATGAGATGTATGAAATTAATAATAAGAACATCGAAAAAAGCCTTACTGGCATTTATAATGTAATATGTAATTCCCTAATATGTCTTCTTAATATAGGAGCCGCCATTTGCATAGATAGAAGCAAAGGCTTCAAAGCATTTGGTGGGCGGGAATTACAATGTATATAGAGAAAAATTTGCATTTAGATCGGTACTTGCTCAGGTAGCTCAAATGGTAGAGCACTTGGACTAGAAAACCAAGGGTCCCGGGTTCAAGTCCCGGTCTGAGCGTATAATTTTTCTCTTCAAATATGATTTATCCATCATTGAGATGTATGAAATTAATAATAAGAACATCGAAAAAAGCCTTACTGGCATTTATAATGTAATATGTAATTCCCTAATATGTCTTCTTAATATAGGAGCCGCCATTTGCAAAGATAGAAGCAAAGGCTTCAAAGCATTTGGTGGACGGGAATTACAATGTATATAGAGAAATATTTGCGTTTAGATCGGTACTTGCTCAGGTAGCTCAAATGGTAGAGCACTTGGACTAAAAAACCAAGGGTCCCGGGTTCAAGTCCTGGTCTGAGTGTATTATTTTTCTCTTCAAACATCATTGAGATGTATGAAATTAATAATAAGAACATAATTTTTCTTCCTAAAATAAAACTATATCCAATTCCAGAACATGTTAATTTAGAATATAACATCAAAATAGGACATATACTTATTTACTTTCATGAAGCAAGATATAGATTTATGAGAAAAAAACTGTTACATAAAGGAACCATTCTATTTTTAAGTTATTGTGTAGTAATGATTATCTAAAGTAAACTGGACTAGAAGATTGATGGGATGATAATACAGAATAGTGCTTAAAAATGAAAAAAAATGTAAATATTCTCTGAGTATATAGTAGACAAGCTTATGCATACCAGTTCTTGTAATAACTGCTGCCTGGTAACCACAGTATTATGGGTCATCCACATTTCAGCACCATCACTTGCAAGGTGTGCAATGATACCCGCTGCAAAGTAGCTCACATCAATATGAACCGAATGAAGTAACTTCCTGGAACATTCAACATCATGATATAACAAACAGATCTCAGCTGCAAGTGTAAACACATTTATATCACTTTACACATCAATAATGCCAAAATTATGAGTAGCTACAAAATACATTCATCATAACTGATGAGATATCCCTCTGTGTTAATAAAAAAGGAATTATCTTCCATTCAAAGTACATAACTCCATTTTTTGCACCCAAAAAAATATATATTCATGTTCTCTTAAAGACAAACTATTATGAATCCACAACAAAAAGACTAAACAAGAAATTATGTTTAAATGGTTTTGGCATCTGAGAAGAAAGAATGCAAGAAGAATTTTTTCAGATAAAATTTGGAACTGAATGTCCTCACCACATTTCTTATTATAACAAATCTGTAGCACAATAGCTCTAAAAAATGAAGGCAAACTGAAGTGGATGTCATCACTTTTTACCAGATGACAGTACAAGGGCATAAAAATCATCATTATTTTTTAAAATAAATAATAATAATAATAATAATAATATCCTCAACTCATGTCCAACTCAGGTTTGGGTCAAGGGAAGAGATTGAGGCACCTTTATATACAGAGGTCTATGAACAACAAGGGTGGTGTTCAATCATGCCTGATGCACCAACAGAGGGTTAGATGAATGAAATGGTTGATACAAGTTTGGAGAAATGGTGGAATGAAATTTGTGGCAGGGAAAAATGGGACAAATTCTGATAAAAACTTGCCCTACCACCATTTTGTCCACCACAAAATACACATGGAATGACTGAAACTCTATCTTGATACCCCACTGGTGAGAGGCGAGCATCTAACTACTTGTGCCACAGAATATTCTGTAAAACAATTTACTTAATTATTACTGTACCTGAATATGAAAAAAAGGTGAGATATATACTTCTAGTATAAAGAAAAATGAGTCGCACAAATCATTATCAGATTTCTCAATGCCAAAAACAAGACTAATGACACAATATTATCAAAAGTATGAGGATACTTCTCAACAATGTTGGTACAGCCAGGTGGACAAACTTCTATTAGGTAATGGAGCATGGTTAGATCAACAGAGTAACTCAACATGAAATGATAATAGGAGCCCACCTAAACAGTAAGCTTATCAGAGATATTTCAGCTCTTCTGAAGCTGCCAAAATTAACTTTTCAAGTGTAGTTAGAAAGTGAAAATGTGATGATACTACCACAAGTAAATAACAACCTGATAGGCTGCATATTATGTCCAACAGGGATCATCAATCTTCAAAGAGAACAATTTAACATTTTCCAATACTGTTATTTTGAACACAGTTCCAATAATGGATCATATTATGATATTATAATGATACTGTGAAAAGAAAAATTAATGTCTGAACCAGGAATCGATCCATGGACCTCTCGTATTCTGTACGAGTGTGCAAGACCACTACACCATTCGAGACATGAACCAACATCAACTCTTCTTTCCACATATACAAATCTATAATTCTCGTTTCGTCCACACACACATTTTTGTAACTACTTTACAAATTATCGTACTTACCAATTTTATTGACTCAGGTGCTGAAACAGGGTCACCCTGTTGAAGAGCATGTGTCTCAATTATTTATATGGATGCAACTTTTAACAATTTAGTATCTTTTTGTACATAGCCTTAATAAATTCCTACTTGTTGCAAAAGGCGCCTAAGTGATTTTTGAGGAGACTGTTCCAATCGATAACAGATATCGTCTATTGTTTCTTTTGTGAGAACACTACGTGGCTTGTGTGGCTTCTTAGTATTGACAATTCCCGTTGTATGAAATTTGTTGTACAGATTATGGACTGTTGAATGTGATGGAATTTTTACACCTGGAATCGTGTTTCAAAGAGTCTTTGTACTTGGCTGGCGGACTGAGTTAACAAATATTGATCATAAATAAATACACATTTTTCAGCAAAAAAATTATTAGTCATTACAAAGTTTACTCATCACACGCCATTCAGTTTATACTTATGCACATGTCATTCAGTTCACAGGGAAAAGCAAGCGAGCACCTTATCCACTCGAAGCATACAATCTGACTGCGATGTGAATGCATGGGATACACTCGTAAATGGCTGAGTCAGCGCACATTTCAAGTCCCGTGCCTGCACATGTAAGCCTTCGTCATCGCACAGCACAAACCCTGCATCTGCTGTTCAATGCTATACTGATCACACTGTATTATGCTCCAACTCTAAGGCTTGGAGAATGTTCTATAGTACAGCTTTACTTTTCTTCAATACAAACTGAGTGACAAAGAGGGTAGATGGCTCAAGCTTTCTTTCTCTGTTTCACACCAGTGCTGAAACCTTTAAGTGACTGGCAATATTATTTTGATGTTGGTAACACTGAATTCAGTCTGTAGTCCTCATTCACAGACAGGTGCTTCAAAGACAAAGTGGTGTGACAAGTGTATGGTTTCGAGGAGAAAATGATACACAAAAATTTGATAAGTATAAAAACTAAAATTGAGGAATGAAAGCACTCTTCAGATAGAAAAATCAAAAGAAAAAAATACAGGAAAGTCATGTATCACCCATGGGCACACAATAAATTCCAAAAGATTTTTGAAAAATTTAATATCAGATTACCACCAAAGAATGATTATAGCCTAAATAAACTAACAAAAACCAACAAAAATGAAAAGATTGATGATAGCAAATAAATCAGGAATATACCAAGTAAAATGTGCAGATTGTGATAAGATATACAGTATTATTCAGAAATATGGCTATACGTTTGATCGCATTTTGTGACGAAAATATTATTATTAAAGGAAATATGATGTTATCATTGGAACGGGAATCCTTCAAATTACAACAATAAAACAAAACAAATCACTTACAACAACACTAAGCAAGTCATTTTATTGTTTAAAACTGTTAGCCGTTTACATCCAAGCATAATTGGCAACGCTTTGGGAAGTCATTCATTGCATTATGATACATGTTTAGAGGAATAGATCTAATTTCTTCCTCAATCACTAATTTCAGCATGTCAACGTCTTGAGGTTTCCGGGCATAAACCTTCTCTTTTAAATAACCCCACAACCAATAGTCACATGCTGTTAGGTCAGGGAAACGGGCTGGCCATTCAATGGGGCCTCTTCTTCCCACCCACCTGTTTTGCAAATGATCATCCAAAATTTCCCTCACCGCAATTGCATAGTGAGGAGGCGCACCATCCTGCTGGAATAAACATTGTTCATGTTCAGCACTTTGTTTTACCGGCAGGACAATTTGTCTAAGGATATCACTATATTGATCACCATTAAGAGTCTCATCCAAAATGCACATTCCTAACAGTCCTTCCCATCCGATCATAGTCCAAACAGTGACTTTGCTGCATCTTAAACATGTCTCTTCAATAACATTAGAATTCTCTTTACCATAATAGTGACAATTGTGTCGATTAACACGTCCGTTCACATGGAAAACAGCTTCATCAGAAAAGTGCAATTTTCTGTACCAATGTTCATCGTTTGCTGATTCCCTTACAACAAATTCACAAAATTCCATCCGCCTGTCAGGGTCGTCTTCATTAAGTTTGTGGACACGAATCGGTTGAAGGGGTGGTACTTCTCATACTTCAAAACACGACACACACTCGATTGACTGATATGAAGCTCACGTGCAGCTTGGCAGGTTGATTTTTGTGGGCTAGCGTCAAACGCCTCCACAATTCTCTTCATTGTTTCTGCAACCATGCTAATGCGAGGCCTTCCAGGAGGTTTGATTTTCTGCATCCTTCCTGTTTCCAGCAGTCGTTTTCTCCACTTCCCCACAGTCGATGGTTGCAATGCTATGTTAAACTCACGTCTTGTCTGTCTTGCGGCCTCACGGTCATAAGCATACGTTATTGCCCATGCAGGAATTGTAATTTGCTGTTGCATATTCAACATAATTTTGACTAATGACGTAAGTTCTACACTGTTTTGTTTTATTCCATTGTTGTAATTTGAATAATTGCCTTTCCAACGGTAATTTCATATTTCCTGTAATGGTAATATTTTCATCACACAACATGATCAAACGTATAGCCATATTTATGATTCACTCCATACATAGGAAAAACAAAGAAGAATTTAATAATTTTAGCACATAAGAAATGTAAAAAAAGGAGAAGCAGAAAAATCTGCAGTAGCTGCTCATGTTTGGACAGAAAAACATAAAATAGATGTAACAAAATTTACCAGGGGAGAGAAACTTAATAAGCAAATTCTTTGGACCACAAAAAGAGGGAGCAGGAGTTGAGATCCAGGGCTGACAACTTAAAATATCATCAGTCTGTACCAACTGGAGATGAGGCAAAGAAGCTTTGAAACGTGTCTTAAAGGAAATAACTAAATATAAGGAGTTAATTTCCTATTCCCCAATGATTATTAAACAAAACATCATAGTGTTACTTCCAAAAAATATTAATTATGTATTCATGATTTATTTAAAATCAACACTAAATTTTTTCTGGTTCTTTATATTATTATGCTCATGATATAATTTGTATATGTTGCAAACCTACCTGGAACAAAATCATTCAAAATACTAGCAAAGGAATTATGATTCTTCTTTGTCTAATGGCCTTCCTTTTGAATGCCTTTATATCATTAAGACTCTTCCATCCCAGTACAATTTGGCAATATCACCATTTTTTGTTTGTTGTTTTCTAGCTTCCTACATATGAGGAGATGGTAGGATGATCATAGTGTTGTGTATATTGTGCATTCATCTGAGTAATACATTGTAATTTTATACACACTACTCAAAAAAATTAAATGAACACATGTTTAAACCAAAGACACAAAATAAACACTGAGACAATTTGATTTTTGATCTTTTGTAAATATGAATTTGAAGATTTATGTAAAATTAGAATAGATTAAATTAAAATGCTTCATATCTCACCTCATAACCAGTCTTCTAGTTAGACTGCGGTTTTAAAGCCTTGGCAGCTTCATCTTCAGTAATTTCTCGTCGACTGATGTAATGTTGATCAGAAGAACTACTTCTTTTTCCCTCTGTTGGTGGAACGACAAATCTCCAAATCCAATCAGAATCCGCAGGAATTTCAAAGTTCATAAGTTTTTCTTTCTTGTTTTTTTAATGTGGATTTTTTCCCAAACCGTGAGTTCTTTTTGTTTTCTATTTGTTTAATTAGACTAGCTTTTGATTCAATTAGATGTTTTTCAGGTCAAGCATGAGCAACTACTGCTGACATTTTCACTTCACCATTTTTGACATTTCTAAGATGTTCTTTCACTCTTGTTCTCAAATTTATTTTTGTTTTTCCTATGTAAATTTTGTCACAATACCTGCATTTGATCTGATAAATTCCTGATTTGTTTTCTTCTTCAATTTTTTCATTTTCATTGGTTTTAATTATCCTGCTTAGGCTGTATTCATTCTTTGGTACCAATATCATAATGAACATTTTGAATTTTATTTGTTCTTCTGTTTGTTGTATAGGTGTGCTTACATTAATTAATTTCTGTCTTTTAAATTTATTTATTTCCTAGTATACCATATTTCCTTCAAAGCCGTTTTCTGTTGCAACATTAATTATGTGTTCTTCTTTTTCATAATTTTCTTTGCTCATAGGTATATTTACTAATTCGTAAATCAATGAGTCATATTTTTTTACATCTTACCTCATATTTTATGTTTCTTTAAACACGGGAACTAGTTCTCAAGAGAAGGATCTCTCTCATTTTTAACCGACATTATGACTATTGGATTTGAGTTGGAATCATTGGAATCTCCATCAATAACTTTGCCATCTGGTCCACGAATTAAGAACCTCATAATGTTATTTCCCATATTTAACTATGAATATTAACTAATCTTTGAAAGCACACTTATAAAACAAACAGTCTATTTCTTACAATCTGATCAGAAATTTCCACCCCAGTTGCTGTTCGTAATTCATTTTGAAGATCTCTGGCTGTAGATGCTCATCTGCGCAAAGCTGAAAGGACAAGAAATCTATTCTGTACCTCTGTAGTCTTTTTCTTATGGCCTTGACTGGGCTGACTCTTGTATCCATGTGTCTCTCTATACTGCCTCCATAGTCTATGGATGATGGAAGAGCTGACATCAAGAATCCTAGACACATGGCGAATGGAACGGCCATCTTCAATCAATGATGTCTCATTGCTCTGTATTAGCTTCAAAGAACACATAATAACAATTTTCTACCACAGATTATTCTTCACACCTGTTTTAAAAAAATGAGCACTCACTTTGGTTTCAGCAACTCTTGGAACTTAACTAACGTATCAGAGAAAAATTAATAAAACCCAGAAGATTTTCAATCTGGTTTTAAACAATATTTCAAATCAAAATATCTGAGCCTCAAAAATTAAATTGTTTCAATATTTATTTTGTGGTTTTGTTTAAACACGTGTTCATCTAATTCTTATGAGTAGTGTAGATGGGTAGCCAAATAGTCATGTCCTGTTTGTAATCTGAATCTTGCCACTGCTTCCTTCCATGACATTTTATTGTTTATTGGTCAATCGAAATGGATATTGGACCATTGTTTATCTGTGGTGGTAGTGATTTTTAATTGTTTTATTAATGTTTTAAATTCTTGTGCTTACACCATGAGATTTGTTTTATGTAAGATGTGATCTTTTTTGCTAGTAGATCTACCATCTCAATACTATACACTCCTATAAGGGAAGGTATCCATTTTATTGCCTCATTAATTTTTTGCTAACTATCAATAGCGCTACTTAATTTCTAAAATAGTTTGTACTTTTCATGTTTTATTGGAGGCAATTATCATAATTGCCAATTTAGAATTCACCAAAATCACTACATTTTCAAATTCATTTTGCCAATATAATAGCTGTGTTAAAGAGTATAATAATAGCTTGACATTCTCCTTAAAAAATTGTTTTGCTCTCACCAAGGGCAGAGTACAAAATAATTCTGAAAAAAAAAATGCTCCTGTTCCATTTGTTATAGGAGAACTATCTACTGTGTTTACTCTAAGCCATTCTTCTGGTGGATATTTTATGTAAAGAGTTTCTAGAGTAAGTTGTTTAAGAAACTCAATTGAATCTGCCATTTTGTTTGTTTCTTCTACCAATACAGGGTTGATGTTCCATTTCCTGTAGTCCAGGTGATTTTCTATTTTAGATATTTTTTAACTTGTGTTGAAGTTCCGACTTCCTTAAATAGTTTTACAATGGTGGGACCTTTTCCTGTGTTTTCTGGGTCTACTTCCTATCCATCCTTGATTGTCCAGAGGTTTTATGTTAATATATATAAGAGCTGCTTATTTATTTATTTCTCCTTTGATTCCTTGTATACTGGTTCAAAGCTGCAATTGGAATGGTCTTTCTTTGATTATTTCTAAAACTACATTAATCCCTTTTTCATTAACATCACATGGTATAGTTTAATTTAATTTAAATTCCAGTCTCAATGTCACTATAGATAATTGTAATAACACAAATTGAATATGTTCTTCCTTGAGAATATCAACACATGTAAAATGCTAAAATATTTAAGATATGACAAACATGTTTCCAACCTGTGCAACAGATTTTGCAAGATTATTCATAAATTTACCAATCTTAGATTATATATGCAAATTTATGTATTACATATTGTTTATTAGCTCTGGTTCAATCTATAATCCAGTACAGAATATTAGGTTGGTGGAGTTGTAAATTTTATCCCTTCTCCTCTAATATTATTATAAAACGAACTTTAGAAATTTGTTTGCACAAACTTTTAGCTAATCCTACAAACTCATTACTCTGAATCTGGCATGCAAAATATTCAATATTTTTTAAGCATAGCCTATACTGCTTAACTTATTTCCACATAAATAAATATCAAATTAAAGATAACAATCCAAGTTTTTATAGCAGGAGACAAAATGTTACTTTCTTACAACAGTAAACTAAATTATACACAACTGCTAGATCTAAACACAGAAAATATTTAGGACCCAAATTATAAAATGAGTTAATTAGATCCAAAAATTACTTAAATATTTTAAAATAATAAATAAGTAGTAATCTCATAAAATTTATTATGGAAAATAATGATATGAGGTTTTCAAAGTTGATAAATAAAATGAGTCGTGATTATCTCACTTAATATACTCTGTGTTCTTCAAAGCATAGAACCAATTTCAGGAAACATTATTCCAATCTTCAGCCATTTCTAATACTGTTGAATTTTCGTCTTCACCATCTTCTAAACTGCAATCTAGTGTTGATTTGATGAACTTTGAGATCAAATCTTGATTGCCGAGAATTTCAAAATTCATGGATCTAAATTTGTGCTTCAGAATGTATATCTTTTTCCGAACTGTCAAATCCATAGGTTTTGCCAAATGATTAAAAAGTTTAGCTTCTTTTTCAATTTAATGATTCTCTAGCGAACTATGACTTGCTTGCTGGAAATATCAAAATTCATTAATCTAAATGTGTTTTTCAGAATGTATATCGTTTCCCAAATTGTCAATTCCAAGGGTTTTGCCATGTACTTCAAAAGTTTAACTTTTTCAATTTTATGATTTCCTAAAAAAAAACTATGAGCTGCAATTGCTGATTATTTATCAGTTTCACTATTTTTAATATTTCTAAAATGTTATTTTGTGCGAGTGTCCAACTTCCTTTTGTTTTTTCTATATATATAGTCTTTGCAACTAATTTGATAAATTCCAAATATTTTACTATCTGGGGTAGTAACTTTCTTGTTAGTTATTAATAGATTTACTCAGGCTAAATTTATTTATCTGTGCTAATGTGATATTGAGTTTCTTGAAAATTTAAAAAAAAATTGTTGTGTGATTTCTTGAATTGTTTTTCATTCTTGGAATCAGATTGTAGGGTAGTGTATTAATTTAATCTTTTTTGTTGTAAAGATTTATTTAATTTACTTATTAATATCCCTTTTCCAAGCTCATTTAAACTAGTTATGTTTAAAATGTAATTTCATTTTTTCTTAAAATCCTCTTCATTTAGTGGAATGTTTATTAATCTGTATATTAAACTGATGAAAAGTGCATATTTATGTGAAATTTGATTAAAACTTGAAGATTTTATGTAATCAACTACATGACTATTTTTCATGTTAATATTGAATTCAATTATAATATTTTTAGTCTGATCATCTTACCTCAATATTAATGTTGATTTGTTCTTGAACATGTTTCAAAACAATTCTGTTTTATTGTCAGCTTGTCCAGACTGGTCTTATTTATGTTGCACAACCTGGATGTCGATGTCAGCTCCATCCTGTGGTTGGCCAAAGAACCTCCAAACAAGGTCACGCTCCATCGGTATATCAAAATTCATAATTCTGTTTTTGTTCTTCTGAATATAAATTATTTCCCAATTTGTATTTTCTAACTGTTTTAATAATTTAGTGTCTGAATTTATATTATGTTTTTCAGACAAAACATGAGCAGCAACAGCAGATTTTTCTATTTCCCCATTTTTAATATTACTTATGTGTTCTTTGGTTCTAATTTTTAGGTTTCTTTTTGTTTTCCCTATATATATCTTTTCACAACCCATGCATTCAATTTGATATATTCCTAACTTTTTATTTTTAACAGTTTTTTTTTCATTTTTGTTGGTTTTTATTAGTTTATTTAAACTGTAGTTATTATTTAATATTAAACTTCTCATATATCTTTTGGAATTTATTATGTACCCAAGGGTGATATGTGAATTTCCTATATTTTTTCATAGGTGGTTCTGCTTTTCAAGAGTACTTCTGTTTATCATTTTTTGTTTTTTATACTTTTCTATCTTTTATGTACCATTTTTTCGTCAAATCCGTTTTTCTCTTGCTACTTTGATTATATGTTTTTTTCATGTTTGAAATCTTCTTCATTTAAGGGCAAGTTTACCAATCTATGAGTTAAATTATTGAAGGCTGCTAATTTATGTCCAATTCGATTGAACCCTGTTGTTTTTATAAAATTTTCCGTATGAGTTTCTTTCCTATGAATCCCAAATTCAATTTTTCTTTTTTCTTCGTTTCTGACCAATTTAAGATCCAAAAAAAGGTATTTGTTTATTTTCTTCTATTTCTTTGGTAAATTTAATGTTTGTACTCTGTAAATTTAACAGTTTTAGGGAATCTTCTACATGTTTTTCTTTAACAATACAAATTATATCATCTACATACTGCTCCAAAATTTAAACATGATATAATAGAAAAATTTGCTGTTGCTGCTCATGTTTGGTCTGAAAAACATAGTATAAATTCAGACACTAAATTATTAAAACAGTTAGAAAATACAAAAGAGCTGACTATTTGGGAAATAAGTTATATTCAGAAGAACAAAAACAGAGTTATGAATTTTGATATACCGATGGAGCGTGACCTTGTTTGGAGGTTCTTTGTCCAACCACAGGACGGAGCTGATATCGACATCCAGGTTGTGCAACATAAATAAACCAGTCTGGACAAGCTGACAATAAAACAGAATTGTTTTGAAACATGTTCAAGAACAAATCAACATTAATATTGAGGTACAATGATCAGACTAAAAATAATAAATTAAAATAACCTCAAAATATAACTTCCTAAAATTAAATATTGAATTCAATTCTTTGTTGCTGTTCATTCCTGATTATGTACAGGACCAAAAACGGGATTTGGTTATACTTTTGTAAATTCAATAGTAAATTTCATATATTCATCTTGAAGATTAAGTAATTTCAATGCACCTTCAATATATTTATTATATGAATACACCACCCTGCAATCTGACTCCAAGAAAGAAAAAGAATTCAAGAAATTTTACTTACCATCCTGAAACGTACAACAAATTTTTTAAAAAG
This sequence comes from Diploptera punctata, assembly GCA_030220185.1. NCBI lineage: Eukaryota > Metazoa > Arthropoda > Insecta > Blattodea > Blaberidae > Diploptera > Diploptera punctata. The sequence continues at coordinate 66,564 of JASPKZ010003838.1, read as the reverse complement.
TTTCAAGAAATTCAATATCACATTAGAACTGATAAATAAATTTTGCCTGGGTAAATCTACTAAGACTAATAAGAAAGTTAATACCCAGATAGTAAAAATTTGGAATTTATCAAATTAGTTGCAAAGACTGCAATAAAGTATATATAGAAGAAACAAAAAGGAATTTGGACACTCACACAAAAGAACACTTTAGAAACATTAAAAACAGTGAAATTTATAAATAATCAGCAATTACAGCTCATAGTTTTTTTTAGGGAATCATAAAATTGAAAAAGTTAAACTTTTGAAGTACATGGCGAAACCCTTGGAATTGACAATTTGGGAAACAATATACATTCTGAAAAACACATTTAGATTAATGAATTTTGATATTTCCAGCAAGCAAGATTTGATCTCAAAGTTCAACAAATGAACACTAGATGGCAGTTTAGATGCTGAACTTGAAGATGAAAATTCAACAGTATTAGAAAGGTAGGAATAATGTTTCCTGAACCAATCCTGTGCTTTGATGAACATGAAGTATATGAGATGAGATAATTATGACTCATTTTATTTATTAAGTAGTAATTTATATTATACCCTGGTCCACAGCTGTGGTCTCGAGGTAGTGTGCAGCCTTGTCACGCAGCAGGTCCAGGTTCGATCCCCGGTCGGGGCAGTTTTTCTGGGTGAGGTTTTTATCGGGGTTTTTCCTCACCTGTAAGACAATTGTCAGGAAAACTTTAAGGCCCAAATGGTCCCCAAAATCATATGGCCATCATCATCATCATCATCCTTCATCAGTGTGGAAAGCAACGGGAAGCTACCACACCTACAATTCCCTAGTAAAGCTGCAAAGCATAGCATGAAAATGCTATGATTACAGTGAAAGACCTGCTCTCGGGCAGAATTACTATGGATGGATTATACCCTGTATCTTGAATGTCTTGCTCAGTTTTTTAATATATTCTATATTGTTTTATTCTCAATTCTATTAATTGATTATTGTGTGTCAGAGTGTATTTTTTATTTTGAAAAAGCTCTAAATTTGTATTTTCTGTTTTCCTTCTCTCATTAACTTTAATTTTATAATACATATTCTGTAACTTGAATTCACCCTAGTACAAGCATTTGCTCATTCAGGTGTACAAAAATTTATTCTGAATAAAATTTAATTCTTTCTTATTTCTTAATATTACTAGAGAAATTAAAAAGAGAAAGGAGAAGAATATATCCACTGCATATTACAGTACCAAACTCATGTATCATATACTTACCTCAATCTGGTCATAAACCCAGACACCATGAGTCGTGGCCTCAGCTGCGACACTTCTGCTATATTGTTAATCAGACCGAGAACTTTTGTCTCTACAGTGCATTCATCTTGAAATGTTACCAACACATCAAGAAACAAATCCATGCCACCCTCTTCTAGGAACACGCTGCATGTTGTTGGAGATTCATCTGAAATGAATATCAAACTATTGAAAAATGTAATCCTTAGTTAACAAACATTTTTATATAAATGAGCAATAGGTCAGTGACTTTTGCCAGCATCAAAATCATTTTTTAATACAAACCTGTATACCATTTCACCATAATTATATTTTTGTGTACACTTGTCTACTCATCCTTGTATTAAATATCCAATTCAATCTATTCCCATTCGTCCCAGTGTGCGGACATGGGTGCATCGCTAGCAGGAAGTTTTACCACACTAATTTAGTTACACTTATTTCCCTAAAGATGTCAGCGAGGGACATGTGATTAATACATTGCCTCGAGACTATAACTAGTAGGGATTACTCAGATAGTTGAAGGTTAGTTAAAAATTGCACAGAGGCCTTTTATTCATGCTTGCAGTTCTTCTACAAGCCTAAAAAATCTTTACACTGGACCCATGGATTAAAGTCCCTACCGGAGAACTTGTCCCTAAGATTTTCCCATCCAAAAAATCCATCTATCTTCGCCAGGTTTGAACCCGACCTACAGGACTAGAGGTAAGGAAAATAACCATAGACCACCACGACCAACTGTATTAAATATTAATTATAATTAATAACAGAAATTCATTCCTACTAATATGCTATACTATTCTTAAAATATTATAACAATTACTTTAAAATCAAAATTGATTGGAAGTCACACTGTGAGGTATTTTATCAAAGAAATTTAATCAGTTCTTTGCACCTCACCAGTCCAGGCGAGATCTAATATGAGGTAAGGTATAAAGTACTGATTCAATTTCTTTATTAATTATTATAATTAACTTTTGTTTAGCTTTCTTCTACATGTTGCGAGATAATATAGTATCAAACTACAGAGCAGCTGACATATATTGCAATATAAAATCTACATTTCTATAACCTAATAGTATGGCACTGACATACAATGATATATCAAAACTGAAGTTCTTTGAGGTGAAAGTACTTATAGAAATATATGGTTCGACATATGATAAGGGGAGTAGGGAACAAATTATAACCATGAACCCTTATCAGTTAATTAAAAACTCATGATGTTGTAACACCAATGAAAGTTAGAAGACTGCAAAGGGTTGGGTATCTGGAAAGAATACCTGAACATTTATGTTAATTTACCTTGAATATGATGCCAAAAATAGAAATATACAACCTTATAATTCAATAAATTTGTTCTTAAATATTTATACTCAAGTTTATAGATGTTACAGTTTTAAAATTTCAAGTTATGTTTTCGTTTCCCTTCCAAAAATAGAAGTAGTTAATAAAAAGTTATCTTAACCAACAGACATTTCTTTTTGTTTACAGAGCAGATTCGTTTATTTATCATTTCACTACATAAAATAAGTGCACCGCCGTGGTCTCGAGGTAGCGTGCTGCCTTGTCACACAGCAGGCCCGGGTTCAATCCCTTGTCGGGGCAGTTTTTTCTGGGTGAGGTTTTTATCGGGGTTTTTCCTCACCTGTAAGACAAATGTCAGGAAAACTTTAAGGCCCAAACGGTCCCCGAAATCATATGGCCATCATCCTTACCATTATCATTATCATCCTTCACCGGTGTGGAAAGCAACGGGAAGCTACCACACCCACACAATTCCCTAGTAAAGCTGCAAGCATAGCATGAAAATGCTATGATTGCAGTGAAGGACCTGCCTTCGGGCAGAATTACTATGGATGGATGGACATAAAATAAAGTAGTTTTTAAATATACAATATTATAATTGAGGTGAGTGTCATTTTGCTGTTTGCATAGAATATTTAATATTGGCCTGAAGTTGTAAGAAACAAAGTTCTTGTGATATAAAGCTGGTGAGGAACATGTAGAGGTGCAAATTAGGAGAATATGACACTGGACAGGCCACACTCTTAGGAAAAACCCTGACTCTGTGGAAAGATATGCTCTTATAGGAATCCTTAGCAAGTCAGAAATAGAGAACATCCACATGGTACCAGGAAGCGAACTGTCTATGAGAGGTGAAGAACTTAGGAAAATCCTGGAATGAAGTGGAGGCTGTTACCAGTAATCATATCTGATGGAAAGCTCTTACTGATGCCCGATGCTCCTAAATGGAACTACAAGAACATGATGAATAGAGTGTCAGCATAAATAGTTAAGTTGATTCTGTAAATCCATCTTAACCTCAATAAAATGTTTTATTTGTTTGGACATGTTTTCCATTTGTGTAATTTTTAGGAAGTAATATTTTTGAGGTTTCTTTTTAATCAAGTTTTTTTTGAGTCTGTATTCATCTTACAATCAATTTAATGTTGAATTTGTTTTCTTCGAACATATTTTGATAATAATCTTCTATATCATCTTCCAGCCTTTTCTATCCAAGCTGAAGATGATATAGAAAATTATATCTGAAACCTGTTTGAGAACAAATCAACATTAAATTGAGGTAAGATGGATTACAGACTGTTGAATTTTATGAATTCAGTCCCTAAATGTCGAGGCCCACTTTCTCTTTTTAAGCAACCGAAGAAAACTTGCAAATCAAATCCTTTTCCCTGGGAATTTCAAAATTCATTATTCTATCTCTGTTTTCTTCTGGATTTAGAATCTTTCCCTCTCGCCCAAATGGCGAGTTCTTTTGTATTTTCCCCTAACTGATTTTTTTGTAATTTTTTCTCTTTCTGGCCAACTTTACTGAGCAGCCAAATGCATATTTTTTTCTTACTTTCTCAATTCCTTACATTTTCTAATGTTGCTCCCTTCCTTCCCGTAAATGGAAACTTGAACTATCTGAAAAGCAGCTACGGCAGATTTTTCTAATTTCCTCCATTTTGTAACATTTCCTAATGTACTCCCTTCATTTTCTATGGAAAGCTTGATCATTAGAATGAAAGGAACATATTATGAAAGGTAAACAATGAAGAAGTGGAAAAAATATGCAGTAGCTGCTCATGTTTCATCAGATAAGGAAAATAAAGTGAGTTAAAACACACAATTATTAAAACAGTAGGAAATAACCAACTACAACTCCCATTCTAGGAGAAAAGCCTTTCTAACCGTCCAAAAGAACAAGACCAGATAGAATAATGCATCTTAAGAAACATCCCAGGGAGAGTCCATTTGGTCCTACCTAAAAGATGGAGTTGCGTCAAGTCCCCCTACATCCCAGGCTGACAACATAAAATTCAACAATCTGGACAAGCTGATGACGAAATGCAGGTATATTGAAACATGTCCAAAAAACACAATAGTTTATGAGGTAAGATGGTACAGACTCACCTTATTTATATCACTAAGAGCTCCAGATTTGAAAAAAATTGTCTGTTCCACTACAAATTTCATGAAAATCTTCAAATATCAGTAGAATTAATCTGTATTTCCTCTGGAACTTATGAATCATTTGCTGTTGTTTAAGGATCAACATAAGCTCGACAACTCTAGGTTGGGATAAGACTTCCCCTAGAATCCTCCTCCAAGTTTGTCTATCTCTGGCGACCAACCACCAGTTCTTAAGTCCCAAGGATGTTGCATACTGTAATATTCCATCCACCTATCTAAAGTATGGTCTTCCAAACTTCTGTCTTCCTTCCCACAATTCTTCTATCTCACTTTCATTCATTCTTTGGATGTGCCTTGCCATCCTAATGTCTGTAATATTTGTAAGTTGTATAATTCATATACTTCTCAAATCTAACTTGCCAATCTCCATTCTACTTTATAGGCCTATATAATTTCTGAGAATCTTTCTTTCAAAAATCCCCAATCGAGATTTTTCATATTCATGTTCAAGTTTCACTCCCATATGTTAGCACTGGTTTAATAGAATCACACTTTTTAGAAAGGAACTAAGTCAAAATTTGCCATTTTTGTTTTTCCTTGCTAAATGATTACTACTTCCAAGATGCATTGACTGACAAAGAAAGGAACTTACTAGGACCCTTCCATGTGTCTCTAACAACACTGTGATGTTTATAGTACGGTAAAGAATAGAACTAAGTTAAGAAGTTAGTGCATTTCTTCACCGTTTGGGTATCGAAAAACATGACAGTACAGTATGGGTTAATATATTTTGCATTCATGATCTTAAAGCCAACCAATGTGTGATGTATGTGTACCACGAAGAACATGCTCAAAAGGGAACAAATGATGTTTGTTCATTTTTAAAAGATTATTTTATTGAATTTGTGCCCCAAAATTTAGAAAATACACAAGTTCTCAGATGGTTGCCCAGGTCAAAACAAAAACCATTCAATGGTTAGGTTTTGTCTTGGTCTGGCAGCTTCAGAAAATTCAAAACTATAAAACATTATTTTCCTGAGCGAGGTCACTCTTTCCTTTTTAACTTTTATAGGATTTTATCACTATGAGGTTTAATTTATGGTGAAATTAAATGTTTCTTACCTCTCCTCATATAAATCTTCTATCATCTACAATCTTGATGTATTGACGATGAGACCATTATGGTCTCGAAATCGCTATCTACTTAGAAGATTTATATGAGAGGAGGTAAGAAACATTTAATTTCATCACTCTTTCCTCCCTTATGATAGGGATTTCGGGGTTTTTAAAAAGCACTAAGAAGGGTAAACAGGGTGTATACAATAAAAGAATATTTAGAAATAATTATATGAAGCAAGGAAAATACATTAGATCAACTTGTAGACTCTGAAACACTGATCAGTAACTTCGATATATATTTGGTGGCCTAAATTTTTCAAAAAGAATACTGTATCAAAAGAAACTGCAAAGAATCCTCGTGAGAGAAAGGTTTATTTCACACCCTCACTTTATATAAGGAATTCACGTACAACTCAAACAATCCTGGTGTTGTAGAAGCACAGCCATACATAAAGAGTTATGTAAGCAATAAGTTACATCTTGGGAAAAGGGAATTTACAACATTTGTCATTGGCACTACCAAAGGCATATCCCGGAGGACAAATTCTCATCAATCCCCAAATGATTGAAGATGTGAAGAAATTAATCAAGTACATCAGTGATGCAAATTCTAAAGCATTTTATGAAGGAGTAATATTTTCAAACTCTACTACAGATCCCGGTGCACCATAAATGAGAAACGCCTGTCACTTTACATGTGTTTTTTTTAAAGAAGTATGTATATTTTGATTTTTTTTAAATCAAAATGTTATCTTAGGGCCACATGCAAATACATTAGTCTCTACTCAAATTACTTCCAATCACTGGTGAGCTGACTCACCGTGAGCAATTGCTGAGATCGAATTAACGGCCGACTTACCGGTCATGCATGAAAGTTGATGTTTTTGTAATATTGGCAACGAATTACCCAGAATTGTCAGCGATAAAACCACTTACGTTATTTTCTCTGCTATAGAGGAACGCATTTACGCTTGCATCCCGCAAATAATACCGTATACAACGACGTCTGCATCGTGCAATATTATGCCGATTCTCCTGTTCTTCCAGTTGAATTCTTTGGTAGACTCTATCAAATTCCTCTTCTCCGCGTATACCGAAAACATGATCGAAGTCTTCAAGGTCCGACATCTTGGATAAAGCTGCAAAGGTTTCAAACTACATCGGTTACCATCGGTTCCCTTCAGGATTTTCACGATAAGTTTCTATCTTGAGCTATGATCTTAAGGTACCTCGTCAGGTAGCTTACAATTATTATCACATGAATAGATTTGAGTAAGCAAAATGTATTTGAATAAAACTTTCTCAGCAGAGAATGCCTTTCACTGTCTAATGCGTTCAAACATTCGACCCATAATGTTTCTAACATGTTAATATAAGCTAAATACATGTAGATCTGTATTGAATTAATTTTGTTCACTCTGTATGTCCGTATTATTCTTTCAAAAACAATTTCCAGTGAAGAAAGGAACCAAGTCTCAAATTTTAAATAAAGTATATACCGTGTCAGAACAAAATTTCTATTACTACTCTGTTATCATTAAATTCAGTCCTATGTTATGTTTATATAATATATATAACAAATATTTTATTCTGCTATTTGTTCATGAAAATAAGTTTTTATGCTCTCCAGAAAAGTAGCAAATTTTGACTTAGTTCCTTTCTAAAAAGTGTGATTCAATTAGTGTTTTATAAAATCTAACTTTTGTTCTGCATGTCAGATATTTTAATTTGAAGTACTTCAGCATTAAGAAATAACATTTATTGGCATAAATACTACTTTGTTTATTTATTTTAGTTCCTACCTAAATAAGTTATTCACTTTTCCAAATGTATAGTTCTGTATCTTAATATATTGTTCAGATTTATTACGTTTGCTATTTTCATTAGTGATCATGTATTTTGCTTTTTCTCCATTTGTATTAATCCAATTTTTTCAGCTGGGTTTTGTAATGCCAAAATTGTTTTCTTCAAATAATTTTCTGTTCTACTGATATCAATATCATCCGCATATGAGACTATTTTGTTAGGATGCCTGCATCCTTAATAAATTATTTTTCTTCTTCTTCTTCTTCCATCCAATGTAGACAAGGTGTCTGTTCCTCTTCAACATATTGCCTCAATTGTATTTTTCCATCTTTTCATTGGGAGTCCAATATTTCTTTTCCTAATGGGAATTTACCCCTAACTATTATAACTATTTTGTTGTTTGACATTTTGTTTATATGTTCATTTCATTCTTTCCTTCTTTTATTTATCCAATTTGAAATCTTTTGTATTTGTAAATTTTCTCTTATCCCTTCTAATGTGATTTCTTAACCCTTAACCAGAGTTGTGGGGTCTTTTATGATACCAATGAAACTGGACACCCCTGACATTCTTTTAAAATCCATTTTTTTCAAAATCCTTTTGTGTAGCTTTCCCTTTGTTTAATATTAACCCTTAGCCATGATCTGTAACCTGTAAGTACTGTTACTTTCTCTGTGTATAAGTAAAATCAAGAGTGGTATCCTTTACAACCCCACAACTCCAGTAGCGTTCCAGTATTTTTGTTGAACGTTAGTTTATGTAACAAAGGTATAGTTGGTGTTAATATGGCCTATTATGCTCGTAAATGTATATCAGTGCTTAATACTGATTTCCTGGTCTTTGAAAAGATCCTGACTATAATTATTCTGAACATGAAACAGATTCAGAACTAGAATGTGATTCTGAAATTGTTTAGCATATCCTTCCAAACAAACAGGACACCTATAATAGACATCACAGAGTATGGGTTTAGAGATGATCAAACAATTATTTCGCATGTACCTAAAAAAGAAAAAGCTGCCATTATGCTATCTAACATGCACCATTTGGAATGTACTGATCCTAAGACATTCAAATCACAAATTATATTCTATTTTTATAATAGTACAAAAGGGGGGGGGTAGATACCTTTGTACAAAACATTTTTACATATAGCACAAGCAGGCGAAGATGGAGATGGTCCCTTGGGTGCCTGCTATGCTATACTGAACAAAAGTGATGTCAATTGTTAGGTATTGCAATCATCTTTCAAGGATTACAAGCTTAATTCTCACTTTGAATTCCTGAAAACTTTAGGCCGACAATTTACAGAGCCATACCTGAAGGAAAGACTTGTAAATGATTGACTACCAAAAAACTGAGAATGATTGTTTCCAGGATTTTGAAGAAACCATTTTCCAAAGAATAAAAGACCAATCAAGGATGTAAAAGAAAACAGTGTGCATTGTGTCTTTGTTCAAATGAAAAGAAAACGAACCAGTATTGTGTTAGATGTGATAGACCAATGTGCCAGAATATGCTGATCAGTTACGTGGAGAATTAGGAACACTATATTATGAAAGAAATATTTTGTAAATTACGTGGGGTTTTTATTCAGTGTATTTTGAAATTTCAGCGAAAAAATGTGTGTGTACACAAAATCTGACAAATTCATTGTATAGATGTTTGTGGTAATTATTGTTCTATTTTTCACTACACTTGTGCTATATCCTGTAATTTAGTGAATTTCCCTCCCCCAAATGGTCCATATTATTCAACAATCAGTTAGTTAAATAAACAAACTATTTTATAATTCTATTTTTCACAATAAATACAAATACAACTGCATGTACTATCACATTTTCTATTGGTACCTTTTTTGACCCCACAACTGCACTAACGACATACAAAACACACAACTCAGATTAATGTTATGTTTTCTATTGTTCTCAGAATTTTCATTTCACATGCTTCCAGTAGGTAACGAGTATCACTTGTTTCTGGTCTAGTATCTGCTGTATATGTACAAAGTGTCTGATTACCAATTTACATATTTTAGTTTTAGCATCTTTTCTTAGATATTTATTTTTCCAAATGGTTTCTTTTAAACAGCCTGAAACTCTATTGGTCCATTTATTTGATTAATAACTTCTACTTTTAAACTTGCATAAGTGGTGACACACCCAAGTAACTGAACTTTGATACTTGCTCTATTATGATGTCATCTACTACCAGTTTACATCTTATGGGAATTGTGAGAATGTCATGGCTTTTTTTTGCTTGATATAATTATGTTAAATTCTTTTGCAGTTTTGTTAAATTGGTACAGTAATCTTTGTAGGTCATCATCTGTTTTGGCAAACAAGACTGCATCATCCGCCTAACATATTATTTTAATTTCTTTATTAAATAGTAAATATCCTCTTATAGTTTTGATTTTAAATTATTTCATTCATATCTAAATTAAATAATAGTGGTATCAAAGAGTCACCTTGTCTGATGCCCTCTCCAATTGGTATTCCTTCACTTGTTTTACCTCTTGTCTTTATTCTTATCTTGCTATCTGAATATATGTTATTAATTACTTTAATGTTTTAGGAACTTTTCGATCATTTAAAATTTTCAAATTGTCCTTTAATACAATGCGATTAAAAGCTTTTTCTACATCTATAAGCATACAAATACAGGTTTAATGAATTCAATAGATTTTTCTTTCAATTGTCTCATAATGAATACTGCATCTACACAGGAGCATCCTTGCGGGAAGCCTTGCTGTTCGTCTTCAAAATTGTTAACTTATTATGACTAATTTTTGTTACAAGTTTTAATGTAGTATGCAGTGAATTTATTCCTCTACAAACATGGGGGCTCACTTTTTCTCCTTTCTTAAATAACATTATTAATATATTTGTTCCCCATTCATCAGGTATAATTTGGTGTTCAATTTTTTTTGTGTCAAAGCTGTTAATTCTAGGCTAAGATCAGAGCCACCATATTTTAATAGTTAATTATTTATCTTATCAAGTCCCGGTGATTTCCTGTTTCTTAGGTGTAATACAATATCCTCTATTTCTTCTTTGCTGACCTCTGATTCTTCATGGTTATTGAATAATAAGGTTTGTATGGATGTATATCATCTGCTCTATATATAGCATCATGAAATGATCTATCCACATATCCAAATTCTTCTAGTGGTAAATTAAATAATAGGCATGATAGAGAGTATCCTTTTTTTAATCCATTTTTTGTTTTTAAAAATTCTGAAAGATCTAGTTGCATTTGTATTTGACGATAACTATTTTCCATTGTTGCTCTAATCATTCTAGTAAGTTTTCTAGGCATTTTAAATTATTTCATTGCTGTATACAGTTTAGTTTTGTTTAGTGTCACAGGCAGAAATAAAATCAATAAATAGGTGAAATTCATTCTTATATTCATTTATCTTTTCCAGAATCTGACTCAATGTAAAAATATGTTCAGTGGTGCCCTTATCATGTCTAAATCCACATTGATAGTTTCTAGTTTTTTTTTTATTTGTGGTAAGATTTGGAAATATAAGAAATTTGAGAAGAACTTGTAAACAATAGTCAATAGTGTGATGGGTACATATAAGGTTACCTTTCTTATGAATTTGGCAGATCAAAACAATTTTCCATTCTCTTTAACCCATATATCATTTCAAAAACCTTATATACAAAATACATCAATTTCTTTCCACAATGTTTAGAACTTCTGCAGGTTAAATTATTCACACCGTGCTTTGTTATTCTCTAGTTCCTTGACAACTCTTTCAATTATTCTAGTAATTCTTCTATTGTTGTGATTACTTCTGTAAAGTTGTTTGTATAATCAGTTATTAAGTCTTCAGTATGATCAGCCACAGAGTTTTCTAAAATTTCATTTTCATTAAAAATCTTATTTTGGAATATGTTAAAATGTTCAATCCATCTTTTTAAAAATATCTTCTTTATTTGTTAAAATTTCCTCTTGAATATTTTTAAATATTGTAATTATAGGTATAAAATATGTTCCATCATCATCAATAATTCTATAAAATTTTCTAATATTAAAATAATTTATTTCTTTGAATAGTTCAGTATTTATAATCTTTTCTTCTGTCTTCAAATTTTCTTTTCTTTTTATATACCTCTGTAGATTGCTTTGTGAAACTTCCCTGTAACATATGTAGATATGCTTCACGATTCTCTTTTGTTACTCGTCGAAAATATTCATCAAACCATTTTTTAATTTTTTTTCTGCTTTCCTAATGTATTATCAGTTGTGGAGAGAATATGTGAAGAATGTGCCATTTTTTATACCCTACCTCATAGTTTATGTTTTCTTAAACGTGGGAACTGCAGTTTTCAAGAGGAAACATCCCTCCCTTTTCCTCTTGAAAACTCCAGTTCCCGTGTTTAAGAAAACATAAACTATGAGGTAAGATATAGAAAATTCTTCTTGAATAAGAAACTCATATTATTATTTCCCATATTTAATAATGAAGAGATAATTTGTGTTTCAATTCCAATAGTCTTTTATATTAGAAACTGGATCTATTCCTTATTGTGTCCATTTTATCCAGTTTATCATTCAATTCATTTTTAAATCTTCATCTATGTTCTTTCTTGCATTACTCAATTTTGCTCTTAGGTGTTTAGGAATGAAGATTAGGGAATAAATTCAAGCAAAATTTAGAATTTTGCACATACTAAAATAATAATAAAAATTGAATTAAACAGTGAGTACCATAGATGACATTACCAAACATTCATGTTATCATATCACTGTCTCACTCACTGTGATAACATGCAGTACACTTTGCAGGAGGGGAGCCTTGAAACAAATGTCATGCAGTCTAGCTGCATAATCCTTCATTGAGTCTTGGGGAATGGCCAATTCCTGCTCAGTGATACATGAAATGATTGTTTGGTAGCACCATCTATGCTCTTCACTGTATCATAAAATGTGGGAGTACTTGTCAGCAATGTTCTTCTAATGCATATTTCTCATCATTTAGAACACCTTTTATATACTTGCAAAGTACAGACCAGAGTTATTTAAATTAACAGTCATTATTAAAATTAATTAAGAAATTACTCTAAAAATCTAACTTCATATATAAAAATAAATTAATTATGACCAAGATATTACTTTTACAGCAGAATAAATGAAAACCATCTTCATTTAATAAAATGTAGAAAAGGTTTTATCTAATGCAAGGCAAATTACAGTAAAATCCTGCTTTTATATTTGTAGAATGACATTATCCCATATTTCAAATTTTTCCTTTGTACTGTAGAATTTTGTTTATCTCGAGTAGCAATTTTCAAATATCACCTGGATTAAAATAAATGCAAAAAAAAAAAAATCAAACAGAAGGTTGTATACAGACTAATATATATTACATACGGCAGTTTCAAGATAATATATACATTTATTTTCACAAAAAGTAATATACAAATTTATTTAACTTTCACAGGGAAAGAACACTATGAGGTTTAATTTAAGAATTAAATTAATGTTTTTATTACCTCACCTCATATCCTTTTTCGTTTCAAACGACATAACACCGGTCGACCAAGAGCTACTGATGATGGAGATAAGCTCCAAAACTGCAGTATAGAAGAAAAAGGATATGAGGTGAGGTAATAAAAACATTAATTTAATTCTTAATATACAAATATTTACACACTTATTTATACAGTTTCTCTTTTTTTCAGTATGACATCACACCGCAGGTAAGTTTATAATTAAACTGTAAGTGAAGTGATCCCACAATAGGCCTTTAGGAGATTCTTGGGGTATCAAGAAGTTAAGAATCCTAGACAACCGTCACAAGATTTCAGACCTGCATAATGACCATTTTTAATCCCCAGAACATAAATCTAGGACTCATTTTAGTTAGTGAGTGAATCAACCCTAAGGCCACAGTGCTGCCAGGTTTAGGTTAGTTTAAAAATCCTGACATCATCAAGAATCAAACCTATGCCATTCCAATTTGTAGCATTACACTTTAAAAACGAGAAAAATAGGTGAGTTTATGTTGTGACAATTTTATGTATCAGTTATGAGAGTACAATTGTGGAAGTATTTCACTTGTATCAGTTCAGTGGAAGTTGCTTCGATTTGGCATTCTAAGTAAGGCATCATTTCTTCTGGGTTCAACACAGACTGATTGGGGAGGTGGGAAGCATGTCATGAGATGTAGTAATAGAAGTATTGTCCTTCACGATCGCTCTAGAATAGGGTGCAGCTTGGGGCGGTAGTACGAATGTGACACTACTGACAGCTGACCATTAGTAAAGCTTATTCCAACATCCTTCTCAATTTAAACTTTCCTAAATCAAAATTTAGAGGAAAACTACATAGTTACCATTTTATTTAACAATGCTTGTTAACAACTTAGATAATTTACTTCAAAATTCAAATTTGACATGAAAGGGCTGTCAAATGTTGCTCAAAGTCCTCCCATTTTACATACCACAAATGTATGACACAGATCTCATGACTTTATTTACCTTGGAAAGAAGCCATACCAGGATGACAAGCATGATAATCACTTAAGGTAGAATATACCTCATAGTGAGAATTCCTAAAATAAGTAATGATAATCACTTGTTCACCAGGATCAACAGTAGGGATAAACCCATTCACACTTGTCACAAAAATTAATATAACAAAGAGTCCAAATCCAAGAATGGGGTTCTGTACAATTATACTGCAACTGTTGTTACAATATTACAATGCTGTATGAAACTGAATTATCTCAATATTGCTATGAAACTGTTGTATTTGATGAATATTTTTAAATATACAAATAATATCCAGATTAGAGAAGAATATTTATGAGTCCTACAATGGAAAGCAGGAGTTCTGTCCAAAGCAAAAAAGACAAAATTAAATGTCACATTAAGCATGCATAAAGTTGATGTCTTCTTAGTTATGGGAGCAAATCTTATTATAGATGATATGCCTTACTACCAGTTTGAGGCTACATAATGTTCTTACTACACAGATATAGAGAATTGCTAGCAATATCTTAGTTGGACTGAGAAATAATCTCAGGGCAGAATTTCAAGAACTGAAGGAAATGGGAGATTTTGATGATAAAACTGATATAGTGAAACTACATGCGTGGAAGAGAAATAGATGCTTAAAAATATTTATTTATTACTTATTTTCCAATGACCAGAATGACGCTTAAGTCACCTCTCGAGCTTCCCAGTACAAGTTGATGAAGTCTTTGGATTAATCAATACTTTTAAAATTCATATTAACATACACATACTAGAAACGGGTCATCAGTTCGATAAAATTGATAATACTATGTCAGTACTACACAGAGAGTATAACAACAGGATAAGCATCCTTGAGGATATAGAGATTCTAAAAGAAGCAAAGAATACAGACTACTCAATGAGAACACACCCACAGACATAAACTCGTACAACTTATACAACATCAGTACCAATTAAAATGCAGAAGATAAAACATTGTTTTTGAAAGGCCTCCATATTGGAACTACTTAATGAAGTTTAATAATTTAGTTGAGGACGACTCTTACCAGGTACCAATTTTATATTTAATATCTTTGGATTGTTGTGCTGTGTTGTTTGTATGTCCATTGTGGACTCAATTACTACTTGACTTATTTGAATGGTGTTTTTACAATCATTTAGAAAATTTTTCTGGGACAATTATTCTATATAACATATTACCATACATACTATTGGGCCGGAGCTAAAAAGATTAAGTGCATTGGTGCACTAAAAAATTCACATTTAGGATGCTTAAATAGCTTACGCTGCCTAAACTATAACAAATATATCAAATTAATGTACATGGATTATCTAAAAAATCCATGACAGCACAAATCTATGTTTCATGGATATCTCTCAGTAACAATTTTTGTCTTTCAGCTCATTGATGCCAAGATCGGGATAAGTAGATTCCTGGGCAATGCCAGAAAATTAGCATGTGGTGTCTATCAATAATTACTTTATAAATTTATAATTATTTTTCTTCTTACTTATTCAACTAAACATAAAAACACATTTAAGTTATTTAGACTGGGTATTAGCTAGTTCTTTTATAAAAATCTCAGCTTTTCTTTTTTCAACTTTGGCTCTTTCTTCTTCAGATAATTCATTTTTTTCAATCTAAATATTTTTTTCTTATATCTTGAATAAACATTTCTAATTCAAAGAGGTAACAAATTTGGTATACTCAATTTTTTAAGTTCATCAGCATCAACCATATCATTATAAACAATTCGCTGAGCTACAAGAGAGTCACACCTCTTTAAAATTTTCTACAAGAATAATGTCATTATCCGAAAATCCTCTCTCAAGATTAGTGTTACCATGTGTCAGTATTAAAACATTTTTATGGCCCTTTTTAAATTCTCTGTAGAAGAGCATTGGGTAAATATTTTGAACCATCAGTCATCTTGTCTTTTTCCTTTCCAGGAATATGCATGTACTTCACTCATGAAGCGTTCTTGATGAAGCAATGTTCTATATTCTCAGTCTGCAATTTGTAATACCGAAGGAGGTAGGAGGTTTTCTGTCAAAATATTGTCAAAAGCTTTCATCAGATTAGTACATGCTACATTATTACTGGCAGATTTAGCTTCTGGACTTAGAAAATTCAGAGCTTTTGTCAATGGATATTTAAGAGGGGATCTTTTTGTAACTTCGCTATCAAGAACTTGAGACAATTTCTCACTTCCCGACGAAAAATAAGCAAATCTTTCTTGTTGATATTTTTACACTTTTGAATAGCAGCTCTTGTTTCATATTCCAGCTGAGCATCTTTTGTGTTTCTTAGATTTACTGATAAATTGTCTTCTACTTTCAAATCATCAATAAGGTAAATTTCAGTTGAAGTCATAACTTCATCCGTCACAATTCTAAGCATACAATTTTTTACAAAATACGTAAGACTTCCATATAAAATGGAGCTAAAAGTGCATCAGATTGAAATTCGGCGAGAAAAGGTTCCAAATTTAAAGATAAAGAATGGAAAAACACAAGTTTTGCCAATAGCAACCTGTTATTTAATGCAGAAACAATGACATTGAAAGGTACAATAGTTGGCTCTTGAAACATGCCTGTCACCTTGTTCACATACTTTAGCACTTTCTCTAGAACTGACGTGGCTGATATGAGAAACTTGAGCATTTTCTGTCCAGCATATTTGACAAAATTTTGAAGGAAAAACTGTTTAACAGTTATTTCAGTGTAATCACCTTTTCGAGGAGGTGATTCTTTGAATAAGCTATTTAAAGCTTTCAATAAGACATACAACATCTAGCCTTCTTTCTCAAGCCCACATTTCAATGCACCATTCACAACGTACAAACCACAAGGACCTAACTCCAGTAACTGAGGTGAATCCGGAACTGCATGAAATTCTACCTTTAAAAAGCGTAACTTTTCTAATTTACATTTGGTCTGTCCATTGAGATCTGTAGATTTTCATATCTAAGCTTTGTAAAGCAGATTTTAGACCACTAAGCAAATCAGTAGCTCTAGAATGGTTCAAAAAGACGGATGTTAAGTATCATGCATTAACTTGATTTTTAAAATTATTCCAGAAGTGCAAACTGCATCCATTTGCCGTTTTCATGCCATGTGATTAAAACTTCTATCAAATCTAAAAACAAAACAAAAAATCACATTGCTTAACCATATTCTTGAGAATATTTTGAAAATATGGAGATATTCCATAAACAATATTATAAGAAATTTTTGATACCGAGTTGTATGTCTTACTATAGCACTAAATGGAAACATTTTTTCTAAATATATGATAAGATTCTGCATTACAATAAAGATTTGTGTTTAAGTACAGTATGCGAACAGAATTATTTCTGCCTCAGTTACACTGTCTTTTATACATTCCGACCCATTCACATAGTTTTGTATTTTTACTAAGGTTTTGTCTGATTGAGGCATAGAAGTTAATGGTAGAGATCCTTGAGAAGATAAGTAAGATTTTTGCTGTGACTGAATTGAAGTGTAATACGTCTGAAATGGAGCCGTCATTTTGATATTTGATTCTAGTTGGCGATGTTTCTACCATTAGCATGACTCAATAATGCTGAATGACCCATTGATTGAAAAGTAAAATACTTCCGACAAAACTTACAGAAGGGTTCATATGTTGCAGACGTAAATGTTGTACCCATAGAAAATCATCTGGCCAGGATTTTTGGAATTGAGTATTGCTCATGTTATTGTAAACCTAATAGTACAACAGAGAGTAAAAAATGGTTAAATATTAAAAAAAAAGATAATAATAAATTTAATATTCATTTTTAAACTATGCATACAATCTTTTTGCAAATTGTAATCATTCAAAGTTGCGTCAAAAAAGAAATAAAAGTTAATTAAATATAATACTAATAATTTCTCTGTAAAAAGTACTCAGCAGTATTTGAGTTATCAAAAAAATGTATCTATGTTTTTAAGCTCTCAATACACCAATCAAATAATTTCTATTCCTTGAAATATCTTATCACTTTTTAATTGAGAAAAAAAAAATTTAAATTTTTAAAACATTTTCATCTCAAATATTTAAATTTACAAAAAAATTATATGTTTTATAAAGTTTATGTTCAATCTTGTGGATTTAAAAATATATCACTTTCATATTCAAACTTGCATTTTGTATATTTGATACACTATTAAATAATCCTTAAAGTACAGGATAATTTGACATTCTTACATGATAAAAAAAAGGATAACTTACCTGCAGATATCACCTTCATGTTTTGTTCCCATAATATAAACACACTATCACTTTTATTAATCGTGTTCAGTTTATATATATATACTAGAAGTCCCGGCCACGCGTTGCTGTGGCTAAGGTATACGTTAAAAATTTTAATTAAGTTGCTGTCTTTCAGCCAAATTACTTAAAACTAATACTTACACACGAAATTAATAATACTGAAAATTAAATAAACACTGAACACACTTAAATTATGAAATAATCTATATTTGTAATTCAATTGAAATTCGTGGTTGCAACAGAAACACAGCCATTTGGATCTCTCTTTGTTAAATAATAACCAATTACCTTACCAAATTACCTTACACCGCCATTTGTTAGAATCGTATGGAACTCACAGATAATTACACCGCCATCTGTTAGAATCGTATGGAACTCACAGATAATTATAACTCTTTGTTAAATAATAAACAAATAATTTGCAATAAAAAAATAATGCAACTATAAATTTAGTTATAAACTATCCTAAGTCTCAAGTTGTATCAAACTGCAAACAGTGTACAAAATTTTATTAAAATCGGTTCAGTAGTTTAGGATTCCATCGCAGCAAACAACGTGACACAAAATTTTTATATATTAAGATTTTGTCCACAGATAACAATTTGTATTGATTTCAATGAAATATTAATAATAGGAAGATTGGTTGATTGTACACGAAAAGCGGAAGACACTTGCCAAGAGTTACGTTAAAAATGTGTGTGTTCAATAAGCTGACTGTAATCTTACTGCAGAGTTTGAATTGATCTGGCTTATTAAACTACATGTACTCCAGTAATGTTTTGTAACATGACATGTTGGCAAGGGCTGGCATTCCTTTAGCAGCAGCGGATTGACTCCACCAAACGTATGCTATAGTTTCATAAACATTTCTGCAAGAAATATTTCAATATCATTATGCATTTTTAGAAAGTGTTTTAAACATTGTGACTGTTTTCGTATGAATACAAGATATAAGCATGTCACTTTACGAATTCTCATCTTTCCCAGTTTTCCCGGTCGCTTTCAAATTCCCAACTTATTCCCGGTTTTCAAGATTTTCCCAACTGCTAGGCACACTGTAATCTATCATTAGGCTCTAGTGAGATGTTACTCAATTCTTCCACTAATTTTAAAGAATTTTCAACGCCTTTGTTATCAAATTGTGCAAAGTCATTAAATTTCTTTGTAAGCCATGTTGCCAATTAATAATATGGAGAGCCAATATTGTTAATTATGGGTCTCATAACAATGTGTTAAATTTCGCATAAAAAAAGAGGATATTAATTTAGCATTCACTTGTCAGTACAATACAATGTAAAAGATAAAGGATGTGTTAAACCTTTTTCAATGAAACAGAAGTTTTGTTAAATTCTGTAATAAATGATTTATTAAATTTTTACTTTCATTTGAGAATCTAGGCATAACTGTAGCAGACTCTTGTATTATTAATACCCATATGTTATTTTATGAGAATAAAAACAGAAACTAATCATCTAACAAAATTTCTGAAAGTCTCAATTGGGTTAAGGCAAGCCAATGCTGTGTTCCTCTGCTATTCAATTTTATACTAGAGAAAGCAATTATATCTCTAGAGGATACAAAAGATGTAGAATTAAAATGGTATTAATATATTGTTAGTAAATATTCATGGATTAGTATTAGGTGATAGCGAGGAAATACTAAAAGACACACACACATGCATGCACGCACGTACACACACACACACACACACATATTCTATTAAAACACTGGGCAAATAAAAAAAAATACTAGTAGTTATATGTAGAAATATATAATGAAAAAGGGAAGATAATGATGAATGAGATAATTTTGAAGAAGTGGCTGAATTCAAATACCTAGGAACAATAATTACAAATATGAATTAAGAGCACAAATAAATTAAACATGGGCTCAACTCTGGAAATGCATACTATTATTTATTAGAAAGATTCTCAATTTCTCTCAAAATGTTAAACCAAAAGATATAAAATGATTATACTCCATTTATATTATATGGATGTAAAACATGGTCTCTTACTTTAAGGAAGGAGAAAATGTTATAAGACCGTAGCCGAGCGGTTAAGGTAGGAAGCCTTGGCGCAGAGCTACGGGACTTGCGCTGTTCGAGTCTCCATGGGGGAAGACATTTTCTCATGGTATTTCGGCCAGTATGGGACCAGTGCCCACCCAGCATCGTGAGGCTATTGGGTAGCTACAATAAGTAGCGGCTCCAGGTTGAGGAACCAGCTATAACGGCTGGGGGACTCGACATGCTAACCACATGTCACCCCTACACTGGCTGTTGATCATCTACCTCTGTGATTGACACATGTGGATGTGAAGGGCCAGCAGCCGGCTGGTAAAAGGGCAACCGCTGAAAAGTGGAAAGACCCTCAATCGGATCGGATCCAAGAAGATGAACAGACTGTTGAATGGAGAAAACTACACAGCAGAAAGCTACATATTGTTAGGCATCGTATAGCGATGTTAAATCACGTGAGAAAGGCAAGAATATCGGTCTCGCAATGGTCAGAATAGATTTGCGAGTCACCAATCACAGGTCAAAAGGCCCGCGCAAACTGGCCGAAGAGTCTGGGTTGTGGTTCCAGATGTCTATACCAACATCTCCCTTTCCTTTCAAGAAAGATCGGTGGCCACAGGCTTCCATAATTCGAAACATATTGAACCTAAATCTAGAAAGTTCCTCATGCTTATAAAAGAGGTGGAGACAATACACCAGTTGGTCTTGTGTTAGACAGCAAGAAGTTGTGGTAAATGGATTCATCAGTGATTGTGAAATAATTGTGACTGAGATAATCATTGAAAGAAGAATAATCATATAGAAATCAGATTTTTAGTATGAGACAGATTTTAGAAAAAAATGGTAATATAATGGCACTGTGCATCAACTGTATATAGACTTCAAAAAGATATAAGACTCACTTAAGAGGGAAAATATGTATAGTATCCTGCTCAACTTCGGAATTCCTAAAAAAGTTAGATTTATTCAAATAAGTCTAAATAGCACAAAAAGTATGGTGTAGGGTGTAGATGGGCAATTTTTTTTTTGGATATATTTGAAATTCACATTGGGTTAAAGCAAACAGATGCACTATCTCCTCTACTATTCAGTTTTGTACTGGAGCATGCCATCAAATCTTTGGAGGATAAACATTGTATAGAACTAAATTATAATATTAATAAGCTGTTAGTATATGATGATGACTGATGATGTATTTTTATATATTAGAAATGGACAGGTAATGACAAATGAGGGAAATTTTGAAGAAGTGGCTGAATTCAAATACCTTGGAACAATAATTATGAACAGGGATGAGGTGCAGAAAGAAATTAAACAGACTGAATTGTGAAAATGTATGTTACTATGCATTATAGGAACTTTTGTTCTCACAATTCCGCTCAAAAAAACTTTAAACCTATTACATATAAAACTGTTATTCTCCCAGTTATATTATACGGATGCGAAATTTTGACTCTTACATTAAAGGTAGAGAAAAGATTACAAGTATTTGAGGACAAAGTTCTGAAGAAAATATTTGGATGAAAGAGAGTCGAGCAGACAGATAAATATAGAAAACTATATACCATTGAGCTACATACTCTTTGTGGAAAGCCTGAAGTAATAAGAACAGTTAAGTATCGTAGACTGCAAAGGGCAGGACATGTGGCACGAATGGGAATGAAGAAGGGGGATGGAAACTCCTCCATGTAGGAAAACCAAAAGCAAGTGCTCAGTATGATTGCCAAGAATGAAGTGGAAGAATAACATTAACTATGATTGGAGGGAGGTAAATTATACAGGAGATTATTGGAAAACATTTTTCAGGATAGGGATGTATGGAGAGCTTATGTCTGCATGCCCATGAACTTACAGGTTCGATAATGTCAATGAGTTAATTAGTTATTTGCCCAGTGTGAAACCCATAGCATGAAAAGTGCAATTGGTTACATTATACACACACATTATAAAATCTTACATTCCTCATAATTTACAACATATTAGAAAACCATGGCATTTTACTGAAGACAAATGATCACAGTTTAATTTTCAGTATACTATATTCTTTGTTTACGATACTACTTTCTTTATGGGCACAATAATGATTAGTAGCATGGTCAGTTTTAGTCTGCTCGTGGTAATATTGGAAGATTTTTACACATTTTAGAGTTCTCACATTTTAAAGATAAAGACGAAACCCTGAAAAAAATAACACTGACTATGGCTGACTTTTGAAAAATGATATATGAAAATGGATATGAAGTAATTGTAAAATTCAAATGAATGTTATATTAAAAAAATAGATACCAAAACATAAACATTTGCTGTACTTATGATTTGAAACCTATAACCTGTAATTATTGAAGACTATAATGGACAAACATGACAGGTGGATAAGAGTGACAGATAGCCAAATAGCAATTCCATCTCTCAACATACATTCAAATGGACAAAAAAAAAAAAAACACTTCTTTCTTGTTTTTGATCTGACAGTTTTAAACATCTATATCCTTTTAATAATCATGTGGGGCAAAATATTCTCACCAAACTTTAGGCTTCTCCTTGTAAGAAATTTAGTATGAAATGGAGATAAAATGAACAAAAAAAAAAAAAAAATTGGGGTGTGGCAGTGTCATGGACACGGCCATGTGTTTTACATGAATACATGTATGTAATGGATAATATTCTCTTTGAGCATATTATATGTATGTCATGATAATTTTTGTACACTAAGAAGTCCTTCGAATTCCCATGTTTTATTTGTGATGGCAATATTTTCCTTTTGTCGGGTTCAGGAAACAAATCAAGTAAACAAATAATTACTGTGTTATATCTTTATTAATGACATCTGTGATACGAAAAGCGATTAAATCAACCATTTGCATAGGCTCGGCCATCCCCAGCTGCAGATATACTGGCACCATCATTGATCTGCTTGGACGCCTTCATTCTATTACTTTCCCGACACTGCTTCACTCTGTCATATGATGTTTTATGGCTACCATAGGATTGCTCTTGAGAAACCCTTTCCAACCATATACGATTTCTATACTTTGATTTGGCATTTTAACGAGTAAAGGCCGACATTGCATTATTTATTTTAATTTTTTTACTTAAACACCATATATTCACTATAACTATTTCACACTAATGTTTCATATACACAATAGATAGATCTTGATGAGAGCTGACGATTGAAACTCAAACAAATGTCATAAATTCTCCAAGCCAAAATTTATACTAAACGAAAATAATGTGACACAGCGAAATGACCACAATATAGCAGCACTTCCTCCTCTGTCATGCACGTTGCATCACAGTCCACACTCAACGTAACATATTCTTTGATCCTTTATGTATCGAGTGATGTAATTAAATTTTGGATATAGATAATAGATATGTAGCTGCAACACCAAACTGTATCCCCCAATTTTGTTATCAGTTTTCTGAATTGCCTCCCACCACGGACACAAATTTAAATAAGAAGTCATGTCAAAACCTCATTTCCTGATGAGAAAACATCAAATCCAAATGTACACAGTATGGCTTGTCTAAATTTATGCCAAAATGTAGGAATAAGTTGGTTGGTTGGTTGGTATCTAATATCGAGCACTTACACATGAAATCATTTGCTCTCTTGCACTCCAATATTTAGCAGGAAGGCTGGGAAATAAGCTGTGTAACAGTTTGCATAAACTGTTTACCACTGTAGGCATATAAAGTGAAAAGTAGAGTTACGTCTAGTGTTATGCTTCCAAAAACACCACTAACTAAACTAACTAACTCGCTGGCACTATCATACCCACAAGTTCATAGCTGTGCAGATATAAGCTCTCCATACATCCTTATCCTGAGCTAATGTTTTCCAATCATCCCCTGTATAATCTACTCCCTTCAAATCATGGTTAATGTTATTGTCCTACCAAATTTTTGGTCTAACGACTGGGAACTTTTTTCTGGTTTACCCACAAGAAGATTCCATGGCCCTCTATCATTCCTCATTCATGCCACATGTCCTGCCCATTGCAGTCAATGAAACTTAACTGATTTTATTATATCTAGTTTCCTATAAAGATCATGTAGTTCACTGTTATGTAGTCTTCTTCATTTGCGAGTCTGTTCATCTCTCTTTGGTCCAAAAATTTTCCTGAGAACTTTATTCTCAAATTCTCGTAATCTTTTCTCCTCCCTTAAAGTAGGAGACCATGTTTTGCATCTAAATAAATGGAGATTAACAGTTTTATTTAATTTCAGTTTAAATTTTTTGAGAGAAGTTGGAATGACAAGGGTTCCTGCAATACATAAGAGTTTTCAGAATTGAGCCAATGTTTAATTTCTCTTTGTGCATCTCATTCCTATTTGTAATTATTGTTCCCAAGTATTTGAATTCACCCACTTTTTCATATATTCCCTCATTTTTCATTAACTGTCCATTTCCATTATACAATGTATTTCTATGTGTGAACAAATATTTAGTTTTATTAATGTTTACTTCCAGTCCCAATTTCTTAGTGTTACTCGATACTGTGTGTGTGTTGGCCCTAAGTATCTCCTTGCCATCGCCTAATAATGTTATATCATCAGAATAAAATAACAGCTTATTAAATACCACTGTGTTGCAGGCCTTCCTCATCCTCTAAAGATTTGAAGGCATGCTCTAGTACAAAATTGAACAGTAGAGTACCCATTATGAATTTCAAAGTGTCTGAATATTGTTCTCCCACATGCACCCTACTCTTTATGCCATTTAGACATATTCGAATAAGTTTTACTAATGTTTTTAAGAATTCCAAACTGCAGCAGCATACAATAGAACTTCTTCCTCTTATTGAACCATATGTGTTTTTTTAATTCTACATATAGTTGATGCACAGTGCCATAATATTCCCAATTACTTACTCTTACTTACTCACTGGCACTATCGAACCCATAGGTTCATGGCCACATGTACATAAGCTCTCCATACATCCCTATCCTGAACTAATGCTTTCCAATCATTCACTGTATAATCTACTTCCCTCAAATCATAGTTAATGTTATTCTCCCACCTCATTCTTGGTCTACCAACTGGGTGTTTTCCTTCTGGCTTTCCTTCAAGAAGCTTCCGTGCAAGTCTTTCATTCTCCATATGTGCAACATGTCCTGCCCATTGCAGTCTACGAGACTTAACTGTTCTTAATATATCTGGCTCCTATAAAGAACATATAGTTCATTGTTATGTAGTATTCTCCATTCACCTGTCTGTTCATCTCTCTTTGGTCCAAAAATTTTCCTAAGTACTTTATTCTCAAATACCCGCAATCTTGTCTCCTCCCTTAAAGTAAGAGTCCATGTTTCGCACCCATATAATATAACTGGTAGAATAATAGCTTTATATATTTTCAGTTTAACTTTTTTGAAAGGAGTTGGGACATCAAGAGTCTCTGCAATGCATAATAGCACACATTTCCAGAATTGAGCCTATGTTTAATTTCTTTATGCATCTCATTCCTACTTGTGATTATTGTTCCTAGGTATTTGAATTCAGCCACTTCCTCAAAATTTCCATCATTTGTCATTAGCCGTCCATTTCCATTACATAATGAATTTCTATGTGTGACCATATATTTAGTTTTATTGATATTTACTTCCAGTCCTAATTTCTTAATGTTACTCAATAGTGTGTGCGTGTTGTCCTTTAGTATCTCCTTGCTATCGGCCAATAATACTACATCATCAGCATAAACTAACAGCTTATTAATATCATTGAGTTATAAGCCTTCCTCATTCTATAATATTCCCATTTCTTATCTAAAATCTGTCTTATACTAAAAATTTGATCTGTTTAAGACCCGTTTCTTCTAAATCCGCATTGATGATCTCCTATTATGTCATCACTATAGGGAGCAAGTTTGCTTACTAAAATATTTGTTAGAATTTTGTATGAAGTTGAAAGTATGTTATGCAGCAGTAGTCACTGTAATCAGATTTATCTCCTTTCTTATATATTGGAATGATAATCAATTCTTTCCATTCATTTGGAAGAGCTTTTTTTTCTAAATCATACTAAGCAACCAATGTATCTTCATTTAACAATTTTTCTCCCCCTGATTTTGTCAGTTCTGCTGGGATCCCATCTGAACCTGATGCTTTATAGATCTTCAATTTTTCTATTGCCTTTTCAATTCTAACACACTTGGTTCTGTGACTAACATTTCTGCTCTCTGTAAATCTACCTCATTAATATCGTGTTCTGCATACACGTTTAACAGCCGTTTGAAGTAACTTTTCCATCTATTTTATATACTCATGGAGTCTGCCATCATAGCCCCATTTTCATTCCTAATTATATTCATTCTGGTCTGAAACCCTTTTCTCTCTAATTCCCTGATATAATTCTCTGGTGTTCCTATTTTTTGTATTAATTTCAAGATCATTTATCTTTTCTCTCAAATATTACCGTATTTATATGTGTATAGGTGGCGTGGAAGTATAAGCTGCATCCAAGTTTTGCGATAATAAATTGGGAAAAAAATATTTGTCTTATATTTTTGCTAAGAAGCAGTGCAAAAGATAGAAGTATGCCTACACCATTTTTAAATCTGGCAATGTTGTAAATTACAAAGCTTTTTTTGCTGGCTATGTAACGGTACATTCAGACTCAGTCATTAACACAATAGTAAAAGGGTTGGTAGGTAAGGTATTGGTAGGTAAGGTATCATTGTCATTTCCTGTTCAATGTATGTAAACATGGAAATATGATAGCAGGAAGAAAGTTTGATGCGGAGAAAAAAAGTGTGACGGTGGATCCAAACAAAACATGTACTTGAAAAAACATCACAACATCAACGATCTTTCCAGAAAGAAAGCTAAATATCCACAGTTAGAAAGAGTTCTCCTGGATTACATACGGAAAACAAGGGCA
This sequence comes from Diploptera punctata, assembly GCA_030220185.1. Classification (NCBI taxonomy): domain Eukaryota; kingdom Metazoa; phylum Arthropoda; class Insecta; order Blattodea; family Blaberidae; genus Diploptera; species Diploptera punctata. Next base: position 39,266 of record JASPKZ010003838.1, on the reverse strand, counting down.
GACGGATTTTCTGCATCTGTAGAAATAATACAATTCGAAAGCCTTTAAGATAGCCAATAATATGGAAATCCCATGCAATGAATTTAAGGCAAGTTACAGCTGGTCAAGGTGATTTATGATATATCAGCGACCTTGTAAATCGGCAGCGTACATCAATAGTACAGAAACTTCCCTATATGTAACATTTATCTAGTTATTTCATGTGTAAGCCACACCCTAATTTTGAAACTTAATTTTAGGTAAAAAAGTGCGGCCTATACACGTGTAAATATGGTACCTCTTTCACTCTTCAATAATTTAGTGGTTTCTCGAATAATGCTATCCAATTGTTTTAAATTTACTTCATTTGACTCATATAACCATTTCATTTTTGCTAGGTTCCCTTTGTTTTTAAATGTCAGCACATTCCACATCAAACCACCTCTTTCTTAAATACCTTATACTTCCTGATGCTGACAATTAATAGTATCTCTAAAAGCTTCCCTTTCTTTATTTATATCAGTTTCTTCTTCGATTGCCACATTCTCATCTGAAGATTCCTGTATTTGAAATCTATTGGCAAATTTGATCTGGTATTCTTGCTGCAGTTCATCAATTTTCAAGTTTTTTTAACTAAAAATTTTCAGAATCATCTTTAGCATGTTCCTCTCATTTTATGATTTTCATCCTGATGAGTTGATGATCCAAATTGCAGTCTATCCATCTAACTGAACTAACATCAATGATGATACTGTTCCAGCATGTATCCACTGATACATGATCTATCTGGTTCCGAGTTTCACCATCTAGATGACGTCTAGGTGTATTTATGAATATCCTTATGCTGGAATGTTGTGCTCTTATCAATTCATTGATGTGACAAAGGTGTCTAATCTAACCAATTTTCGTTACTATCTTCATGAAAACTGAATTTGCTTATTGTTGGCCTGAATATATCTTCCTGTCCCACATTACCATTAAATCTCCTAAGACAATTTACATAGAACTCATCCTTGATCTTGTCATCCTTATTTTCTGTGGGACCATATATGTTTATGATTACAAAATCATGTCATTTACCCTTTAGAATTATGAATGGTATCCTATCACTGATAATAGTGATATGAAATCAGCTAGTATAATATATAAGAAAATTATTTTTAAAATTTGCATTATTCTTTTTTGTTTACATTTTAAATATTTTTATTGATTGAAAACTTAAAGAAAATTTTGTGTATGGTTTAATATGTAATTTATATCATACCACTTCTTGTAACATTGATTTTCATCAAGACTCTCAAGAGGAACAATAAGTTTATAAAATGGTGCAGAAAAGAATTAAATATCCTGCTATAATTTTGTCCAGAGGCACTTACAGTGGAGATTCATCCTTAGGTGAATGGATAGCAGGTGAGGTGTAATGAATTTTATTTTAAATTAAAATTAAATCCGTATTTAAAAGGTAATCATTCAATTCATTACGACATTAAACTTACCACTAGTTTACTCATCATTTATATTAATCCTAAAAAAATTGTAAATTTATATAAATGAGTCAGGCATTTTTTATGAGGTGAAATGTAAAAATATCTAATTTATATAATATTTAATGTAAAACTGTTTACACCTCTCTTCATTTCCTGTCCTCTAATTAGATTGGTTTCGTAGGGTCGTATGCAAATACATTAGTCTCTACTCAAATTACTTCCAATCACTGGTGAGCTGAGATCGAATTAACGGCCGCCTTAACCGGTCATGCATGAATGTTGACGTTTTCGTAATATTGGCAACGAATTACCCAGAATTCTCAGCGATAAAACCACTTCCGTTATTTTCGTCTGCTATAGAGGAATGCATTTATGCTTGCATCCTGCAAATAATACCGTATAAAAACACGTCTGCGACGTGCAATATTATGCCGATTCTCCTGTTCTTCCAGTTGAATTCTTTGGTAGACTCTATCAAATTCCTCTTCTCCGCGTATACCAAAAACACGATCGAAGTCTTCAAGGTCCGACATCTTGGATAAGTTTCAAACTACATCGGTTACCATTGGTTCCCTTCGGGATTTTCACATAAGTTTATATCTTGAGCTACGATCTTAAGGTACCTTGTCAGGTAGCTTACAATTATTACCGCGTGAATAGATTCCTGAGTAAGAAAAATGTGTTTGAATAAAACTTTATCAGCAGAGAACGCCTTTTACTGCCTAATGCGTTCAAACATTCGACCCGTAATCTTAATGGTTACATCTTCAGTAGTTACACAAACAATATTCTGTCATTCAGGAACACTGCTTCTTACTACATCTGTTGGTGGACTGATGAACCTCTCAATCAATTTAACTTATATTTGAAGAGACTTCCCCAGCAATTTTAAAATTCATCAATTTTTCTTACCTAGTTTTTCGAATGTGGATTTTTTCCCAAACAGTGAGCTCCTTAGGTTTTTCTACTTGTTTTATTAGCCTTTCTTTCAATCTGATGTTTATCTGACCATGCCTGAATTGATTTTTCCAATTCCCCATTTTTGACATTCCTAAGGTGTTCCCTTAATCTAATTTTTAATTTCTTTTTTGTTTTACCAATGTAAATTTTACCATAATCTCCACATTTAAACTTGAAAATTCCTTATTTGTTTACTTCTTCAACTTTGTCATTTTGTTGGTTTTAATTATCATAATGAGGCTATATTCAATGAAAAATTTTATAAATAACTCTCAGGTCCGGCTATGGGAAATTGTTCTCCCTGCGGGGGAGGCAGCTCTACATGGGTAATATGAAGCTATTTTCATTCTTTAATGGTCATTTTCATACATAGAATTAATTAAAGGACCAAATGGTCCAAAGAACTTAGAATAATGAACAAAGTTGAATCTTTTAAATGATTGTTTTCTCTCTCTGAATTTTAACACTTTTAGTATTTTGACGCTTAATAATACGGCGATTTTAGCTGATTTTAATGAGTGTTTTAGATGTTTTGGTTTTAATATTTCTCTATGTTTGGATTTATTTTAATAAAAATGTGATTTTATTGTTTACTGTGTTTTTAACATGTTTAAATGTGGAATTCATCCTCCAAAACCAACGCCAACCGCTCGGGCCAAAGACCACTTAAACAATAGAGATCTTTATGCTACCTAAAAGCGGGGCTTAACTGACCTAGCGCGCAACAAACTGGTGGCAGCGGTGGGATCGTTAAGCCCCGCTTTTAGGTAGCGTAAAGATCTCTATTGTTTAAGTGGTCTTTGGCCCGAACGGTTGGCCTTGGTTTTGGAGGATGAATTCCACATTTAAACATGTTAAAAACACAGTAAACAATAAAATCACATTATTTATTAAAATAAATCCAAACATAGAGAAATATTAAAACCAAAACATCTAAAACACTCATTAAAATCAGCTAAAATCACCATATTGTCAAGCGTCAAAATACTAAAAGTGTTAAAATTCAGAGAGAGAAAACAATCATTTAAAAGATTCAACTTTGTTCATTATTCTAAGTTCTTTGGACCATTTGGTCCTTTAATTAATTCTATGTATGAAAATGACCATTAAAGAATGAAAATAGCTTCATATTACCCATGTAGAGCTGCCTCCTCCGCAGGGGGACCGCGTTCGGTCCCGCCGCCGTTCTGCCTTCGTTAAAAAAATCGCGAATACTTATATGATAAATTTTAAGTTTCTAATCGGGGAAATTTGGGTGGAAAGTTCATGATCTAGTTCGAAACCTTCATCTATGTCAAAATGGAAAGCTTTGTTCCACTTTCACTTCTGCAACTCATATTACTCTTATCTAATGTGGTCATCTTTCTGACTAAATAATTCTGGAATCTTGTGACATGGTTTTGATCCAGGATATAGAAACATTATGGCTTTTTACTAGCGTTTTTTATATTATATGAGTATGACTAATATGTTTTTCAGTGCGGTTAATTATTCCCTATTTTCTGATATAATACACATGTATATGTGTCTATCCTTTATCGGCTTTTTATAGTATTTTATTATTATGACAGTTAGGCCCTAGTGTAGACATAACAGAAATCCACTTTCACCATTTTTGGCCAATTTATTTATAGGTTAATTATTGATGAGTTGGTTATTTTTTACTCATCTCATATTTCTTGTTTTTTATGCAGACCTGGCTTCGTTGCTTTTGCACAACATTGTCGATAAATTCCAACTGTTGTTTTGTGGTTGTCTATCCTGTAGGTTGATTTCTGCTCCCTCTGCTGGCTAACAGATAAACTTCCAAATCTTTTTTTTTTCTTTTTCTCCAGGAATTTCAAAATTCATGCTTTTCTTCTTATTCTTGCATATGTAAATTTTCTCCCGAATTGCGAGTTCTTTAGATTTTTCTAACTGTTTTAGTAATTTGGCCTTATTTTCAAATCTGTGTTTTTCATACCATGCATGTGCAGCTATTGCAGATTTTCTATTTCTCCATTTTTAACATTTCTATGGTGTTTTTTCAATCTTGTATTTAAGTTTGTTTTTGTTTTTCCTATGTATATTTTTTCACAATTTTTACAATCAATTTGATAACTTCTAGTGAAATGAGATTCATGAGATATACAGCAGGATATAACAAATGGGATCACAAACACAATTATGATATCTTGAAGGAACATACATAGATATCAGAATAACTGGATGAATCATTTGCAACGAATGAATTCAGATAGAGTTCCCAAGGCCATGCTTTGTTATTGTCCAACAGGGAGAGATCTCTGGGCCATCCAAGGAAACGCTGGATACAAAATTCATCAGTGAGATCATAACAGGCCTATAGGCCTAAGAATTGGTTGGATGAAGAAGAAGAATTTATTTATTTATTTTCTTACGAGTCATCTTTTCCTGAAAACCATTCTCTTTTGCTATTTTTATGTGTTTTTTTTTTCTCTCTTTTAAAATTTTCTCTGCTCATGGGAATGTTAATCTGTATGTTAAACTATCAAATACTGTTTATGTGAATGTGGTTAAAACCTGTTGCTTTAATATCATTTTAAATGTGTTTTTCTTTCCTGTAAATTCCAAATTCTATTTTTCTTTTGTCTTCATTCCTGATCAATATAAGTTCTAAAAATGGTATTCTTTGGTTATTTTCCGCTTCCATAGTAAATTTAATTGTTTTATTATGGATATTCAAAAGTTTAACGGCATCTTCTAATTTTTTTTGTTTGATTATTGCTATGATATCGTCCACATATCTACTCCAAAATTTAAATTTATTAAGAAAAAATTTAAATGAATTTAAAATTTAAAAAAATTAAATACCATCCTTTAGTATTTAATAAGTTCCAAAAAAATTTCAGCAAATTTAACATTAAATTAGCACTGAAAAATTATTACAGTTTGAATAGATTAATCAGAACCAACAAAAATGAAGATTGAAGATGGCAACAAATAAGGGATTTATCAAATTGGTTGTAAAGATTGTGAAAAAATATACATAGGAAAAAACAGAAAGGAACTTAAATACAAGATTGAAAGAACACCTTAAAAAAATCAGGCATAGAAGGCCCTTGGCCTACCAGCTGGCTACTGGCCTGACATTCACATGTGTTAATCACAGAGGTAGATGATCACCTACCCAGTGTAGGGGTGACATGTGGTCAGCATGTCTGGTCCCCCAGCCATTATACCTGGTCTTCTCAACCTGGAGCCACTACTTATTGTAGCTACCCAAATGTCTCACAATGCTGGGTGGGCACTGGTCCCATACTGGCCAAATTTCCATGAAAAAATGTCTTCCCCCATGGCCTGTGCAAGTTCCATAGAAATGTTAAAAATGGAGAAGTAGAAAAATCTCCAATAGCTGTATATGCATAGTCTGAAAAACACAATTGAAAATAAGGCCAAATTACGAAAACAGTTAGAAAAATCTAAAGAACTCACAATTTGGGAGAAAATGTACATATGCAAAAATAAGAAGAAAACCATAAATTTTGAAATTCCCAGAGAGAATGAAAAAAAAATTGATTTGGAAGTTCATCAGTCAGCCAGCAGTGGGAGGAGAAATCAACCTACAGGATAGACAACCACAAAACATTAGTTGGAATGCATCGACAATGTCATGTGAGAGCAGAACTTATACAGGCCTCTCCTATAAAACAGCAGATATTAAATTAATTGCTCATTAGTAGCAAAACTATCAAACTAGCTTAAAATAAAGATAAATTAGTCAAGTTTGGACTCGTATTTGGGAATTAATACTGAATTAAATTCCGAGATCAAAATGTTAATATCTATAATGATATAAAATTTCATCTTCCATAATAAGCATTGCTAATAAATACTAACTGAATTGTTAATAGTTTTTAAGCAGTGTCAGCTAGTCCCAGAGGGTCTCCTTATACAATAGAAGTAAAAATTTGTTTTTTTTTGTCTGCACAGCTTAAATGATCATTTACTGTCACAGTATTTGACAAGAGTAAAATTTGCAAGAACGAAGACAATAAACATGTCCAACGTGACATAGACATAGGTTTACCTAGATCACACCAAGGAGATAATTTTTCTTGCAATTAATATAATATCCATGGGAGTCCTGTCTGTCAGGATATAAGCATTCATCTCAAACACATCTATAATTTCAAGTGGCACTAAGTTGATAAGATCCATTAACGAAATTGTAAATGATGAAACTGTCATACAGCTGGAAAACCCAGATGCAGTTAGGACCCGAACCTGGCGACTCTGTAAGATGATCTACACACCCAAAATCACCCTCACCCTAAATCAAAAGGGTCAATGATGGCCAATGTTACTAAAAATTATGTAAGTATCTGAAGGAGGCGGGTCTAGTAGCGAGAAAAATAAGAGGTTCCTTCCTAATCTAGAGCATCATATCGACACACAAGATATCTCCCTTTCGGAGGTAGAACAAGTCACTTAACCCTTTAGGTGATATGAGCTGATTTCATCAGCTCTGATGCTTCTGTCCATTACTTGCCAGATAATATACTTAAACTACTTGCAAAGCCGATCACATCGGTGGATGCGATTTGAATCAAAGATTTTACCAGTGCCATGCAGAGGGTTAAGAACACTTTTACAACCTGAAAATAGGATACGTATAAGTCCATAGTAAATTGCGGACTTAGTTTATTTTGAGTTAAGTGATTTTTATTTAAGTAACAACATTGTAATAAACTTAGATTCAGTGATAATGAACACCAATAATAAATATATGAACAATAAAGTGGCCATAAGCAGATATCAGTAAACAACGAACTAAATACGGAGGGTTGTTTCCGATCTCTGATAATGATTTGCCAAGTAGATTGTGGCGTTGGAGTGTGAGTCATCAGGACAGGAGCGTGCAAAGTGATCAAACCAGTCAGTGTGCTGCTTCTGTTACACTCGCACGCATGTTGCTCTCATAATGCCTAATCAGATGTACCCGTTTTGGGATGGGTACATTTCTGCCCTTTCCGATGCTAATTATAGTTATTCTGTGATTATTGAGGCTTGCAAAAATGTAATTTTATGGTGTCAAAGTGTGGAATTAGCTCAGTGCTTAATAAAAAGGGGAAGGGTTGCTTGGGATTAATTCCAAAAGGAAAAAAACGGGCAAATCCATGACCTGCTACTACCTGCACCCCAGATGTAATCAGAAAGGTCAAGGTCCTTATCTCTGGTGGTAACCCTGCCACACAAAGGATGATTGCGAACAGATTGGGAATATTCCTTAAAACTGTAAACACCATAATAAACAAAGATTTAAACATGGAGAAGCGCCACAAAAGCACAGTTCATAAATTGTTGCCACGTCACATTGCCGAATGCCGCACCAACAGCAGGAAACTATGAAAAGCACCTGGCAGGAGAAAAATGGAAATTTTTGGTCACACTTGATGAAGCATATGTTTATCTAGGAGACTGAAACAAACCCTGGGCAATTTACTATAGAGAAAGGGGTGAAAAAAATTTTCAAAAGTGGTATGATGAATGCAGAGAAAGTTTCTCCAATGGATTTATGGTCATCGTGGGATATTGCTACAATGAAAAACTGACCATTCGTAGAGTAGCTAAAAAGGCCAAAATCAACTCCCAGTACTACCAGGAAGAAGTTCTCACCCCAATTTACCCGACTGAAATCCCAGCTCTCTATGGAACAGACAAAAACCAAGTCTGGGTGCACCAAGAGAAGGCCTCCAGTTACACTTCAGGTTCAACCCTGACATTCCTGGAGAAATGGAACAGGAAACTGGAATACATGCTATTTCATTCAGCAACATCCCAGTGAAGTCTCCTGATGCATCACCGATGGACTTTGTGTCTTTTGACTCTTCAAAAGGGCACTGGGAAACAGGCGTCTTCGAACAATAGACAGTCTCTGGAAAGCATATAAAGAGGAATGGGAACTTCTAGACATGGCTGTGCTCGTAAGAGTCATCTGCAGCAGAAACTCCGATGCAAAAACCATAGCTCGGGTGAAGAGCCATCAATTAGAGCATGCTCGATGGTGGAGGCATGGCTTTTCTTAAGGTAAAACTTAAAAATCATTTGTTATCAGAGATCAGAAACAACCCTCCGTAGTGGCCAAAATACTCGCTACTTGAACCACTACCAGAGGATACAAACGATGGTTGGACGCTAACTAGTTGTATACAAAGTATTGAATAAAACACCATATCTGTTGTGATTTTCATCAAACAATCGACTTATCTGCTGCCATAAACCTCCTTGGATCCCTGAGTTAAGACCTTATTGCTCTCTGACCCAATACGAACCAATCCTGAGTTAGTCTGTTGCATCCAAATTTCTCAACTAACCACTACCCTGAGAATTTAACCCCTATTAAAATCCTTCTACATATGCAAAAGCGATGAAACCTGATCTGCATAAAAAACAAGAAATATGAGGTGAGTCAAAATAACCAACTCATAAATAATTAAAATAAACCTCTTGTTGTATTTCCTACATATATTAAATTATTTATAGTTTATCTCAAGTGCCACATCACAACCCTTGCATATTTAAGTGTTGGTATAGATATGTAGATGGTACTTTCTCTGTTACAAATTCTAAATACATTGAAGGTGCACTGAAATTAGTCAATCCTCAAGATGAATCTATAAAATTTACTATTGAATTGGAAAAGAATAATGAAATTCCATTATTGAACATAATCAGAAATAAACAACAAAAATGAATTGAATTCATTATTTACAGAAAAGATACTCGTACAGATAATTACATAAAATCTTCTGGTTTTAATCATATTGCACATAGATACGAGGGCGGATCTGAAAGTAACGCACAATAATTGTTTTCTGCCTTGGTATTGCAGCTAGAATGTTGAAATTTCACAGATATATAGTTTGAAGTTTTCACTACAGATGGTATTTTTTTCTCAGGTGCACCTCTTGCGAGAGAAGCTTGAACTATGCAACAAAGATGGCGCGCATGCTACAGTCGTCCACCTGTGAGGAACAGAGAAGTGTTGTTCGATTTTTGTGGGCCAAAGGGCATAAACCCAGTGAAATTCACAGGGACATGCGTGGCGTGTATGGGGATGATTGTATGGACCGTAGCAATGTTCTTCCGTAAAGTTAGTGCTCGCTGGGTGCCTAAGAACCTGACAGACGACCACAAGGGCCAGCGAATGATGGCAAGCTTGGACCACTTAACGCGGTACACCGCACAAGGACATGAATTTCTGGAAGGAATCGTCACAGGTGATGAGTCGTGGGCGTACCACTACACGCCCGAAACAAAGCAGGCATCAGCAGTGTGCAGATGGCTACACTCCAACCAAACGGACTTCTACGAACAGGGCATATTGAAACTGGTAACACGATGGGAAAAATGTGTTGAGAAAGTTGGTGACTATGTCGAAAAGTAGGTAAAAGATGTAAGTTCATTTGTGATTTTTTTCCTTTTTTTTACTATTAAACTTAAAAAAAAATATATTGTGCGTTACTTTCCGATCCGTCCCTCACAGGTGGACGACTGTAGCATGCGCGCCATCTTTGTTGCATAGTTCAAGCTTCTCTCGCAAGAGGTGCACCTGAGAGAAAAATACCATCTGTAGTGAAAACTTCAAACTATATCTCTGTGAAATTTCAACATTCTATCTGCAATACCAAGGCAGAAAAAAAATATTGTGCATTACTTTCCGATCCGCCCTCGTATAAAATTTTCAATAGGTTAATATACAATCCACTAAATGAAGAGGATTTTAGGAAAGAATACAATCATATTTTAAACATAGATAGTTTGAATGGCTTTGGAAAGGAAATAATGATAGATAAATTAAAGAAATTCAGACAACAAAAATTATTAATAGAATACACCACCCGATAATCCAATTCCAAGAAAGAAAAACAATTCAAGAAAATTACTTACCATCCTCAAATAAATAACAAATTTCAAGGAAATTTCAAGAAAATTATTATTACACTAGCACCGATAAATAACCAACCGATAAATAAGTTTTAGCCTGGGTAATCTACTAATAACTAATAAAAAAGTTAATAACCCAGATGGTAAAAAAATCTGGAATTTATCAAATTCATTGCAAAGACTGTAATAAAGGATATATGGGAAAACAAAAAGGAATTTAGACACTTGCAAAAAATAACTCTAGAAATATTAAAAACGGTGAAATTAAAAAATTAGCAATTGCAGCTCATACTTTGCTGGAGAGTCATTACATTTTAAAACATTTGGAAAAACTTTGGAATTGACAGTTTGGGAAAATTTATTCAGAAGAACAAGTTTAGATCCATGAATTTTTAAGTTCCTGATGAGCGGGATTTGATCTCAAGGTTCATGAAATCAACACTAAATGTCGAATTTCAGTCTACATCTTCATCTTCAAAGTTGTCTTCTCTTGAAAACTAGTTTCTGTGCTTGAAAAACAGGAAATATGAGGTGAGATACGACTCGTTTAATTAAATTTTATTAATTGAGAACCTCAACGTTATTTCCCATAATGAAATTATGAATAAACTATACTCGTTTTCCCGTGCCAATCTTATGTTGAACTTTTCATTTTTTTTTTTAATTTGTGGAGCTTCAGTGAATGAAAGGTGAATTTCATGTTTCTTCCTTTTCTTTTAGAAGTGTACTTTTGTTGATTAATTTTTGTCTTTTAAAGTTATTTATTTTCCTGCATGCCAAGCTTTCTTCATTCCCATTTTCTATTGTGTTAGTTATCTTTTTCATAATTTTCTCTGTTCATGGGTAAATTTACTAATCTATGTGTCAAACTGTTGTACACTGCTTCTTTGTGAGCAAAATGATTAAACCCTGAAGCCTTAATACAGTTATCTACGTCTTCTTTCTGTATATTCCAAATTCTGTTTAGTTTTCTTCATATCTTGTTAAATTCAGATCTAAAAACATAATTTGTCTATTAATTTCAGTTTCCATGGTAAAATTTATATATTGACTATCAATATTCAGTAGTTTTAAAGCATCATCTATATGTTTGTGATTAATGATTGCAATTATACTGTAAATATATCTACACCATAATTTCAAAATCAAGATGTGTCCTCTTATTATCTTACGTTCAAAACTCACAATAAATAAATTAGCTAAAAAGGGGTATAGGGGGTTTCCCATCAAAAGACCAAAATTTTCTTTGCAGAATTTTCCATTGTATGCAAAAAATATTTGGTCTATGAATAATCTAGTTAAAATTATAGATTCCTTTATTCTATAAAATAAATTTAAAAGACAAAAATTAATCAATCAAAGTACACTTCTAAAAGAAAAAGACATAAAATTCAACAAATTGACCTATCATCCATTGAAGCACCACAAATTAAAAAAAAAAAGATTTGAATAGTACAATATTATATAGGCACAGAGAAATGAACATAGCCTCAATAGGATAATTCAAACAAACAAAAAATGACAAAATTGAAGAAAAAAATAAATCAGGAAATTACCAGATTAAATGCGGAGATTGTGATAAAATTTACATACGGAAAACAAAAAGAAATTTAAAAACTAAGTTGAAGGAATGCCATAGGAATGTCAAAAATGAGGAATTGGAAAAATCAGCAGTGTTCACTCATGCATTGTCAGAAAAACATCAATTTGAAAGAAAGGCTAGCTTGCTTACTTACTCGCTGGCACTATCAGACCCATAGGTTCATGGCCATTCGGACATAAGCTCTCCATACATCCCTATCCTGAGCTAATGCTTTCCAAACATTCTCTGTATAATCTACTTCCCTCAAATCATAGTTCATGTTATTCACCCACTTCATTCTTGGTCTATCAACTGGACAATTTCCTTCTGGCTTTCCTACAAGAAGCTTCCGTGCAAGTCTTTCATTCACATATGTGCAACATGTCCTGCCCATCGCAGTCTACAAGACTTAAATGTTCTTATTATATCTAGCTTCCTATAAAGACCATGTAGTTCATTGTTATGTAGTCTTCTCCATTCACCTGTCTGCTCATTTCTCTCTGGTCCAAAAATTTTCCTAAGTGCTTTATTCTCAAATACTTGTAATCTCATTTTCTCCCTTAAAGTAAGAGTCCATGTTTCACACCCATATAATATAACTGGTAGAATAATAGTTTTATATATTTTCATTTTAACGTTTTTTGAAAGGTGTTGGGACATCAAGGGTCTCTGCAATGCATAATAGCATGCATTTCCAGAATTGTGCCTATGTTTAATTTCTTTGTGCATCTCATTCCTATTTGTGATTATTGTTCCTAGGTATTTGAATTCAGCCACTTCCTCAAAATTCCCCTCATTTGTCATTAGCTGTCCATTTCCATAATATACTGAATTTCTACGTGTGACCATATATTTAGTTTTATTGATATTTACTTCCAGTCCTAATTTCTTAGTGTTACTCAATAATGTGTGCGTGTTGTCTGTTAGTATCTCCTCACTATCGGCCAATAGTACTACATCATCAGCATAAACTAACAGCTTATTAATACCATTGAGTTGTAAGCCTTCCTCATTCTCTAAAGATTTGATGGCATGCTCTAGTACAAAATTAAATAGCAGAGGAGATAGTGCATCTCCTTGCTTCAACCCATTCTGGATTTCAAAAGTGTCCGAAAATTGTTTGCCTACACGCACCCTACTCTTTGTGCCATTTAGACACATTCGTATAAGTCTAATTTTTAGGAATACTGAACTCCAGCAGGGTACATATAACTTCTCCCTCTTAATTGAATTGTGTGCTTTTTTGAAGTCTACATATAGTTGATGTACAGTACCATTATATTCTCATTTCTCCTCTAAAATCTGTCTTAAGCTAAAAATGTGATCTGTTGTAGACCTGTATCTTCTAAATCCACATTGATGATCTCCTAGAATGTCATCAATATAGGGAGTAAGTCTGCTTACTAATATATTTGTTAGAATTTTGTATGAAGTTGAAAGTAATGAGATGCCCCTGTAGTTGTTGCAATCAGTTTTATCTCCCTTCTTATAAATTGGTACGATAATTGATTCTTTCCAAGAGCTTCTTTTTTCCAAATCATTTTAATCAACCAGTGTATCTTGTCCATCAATTTTTCTCCCCCTGATTTGATCGTTCTGCTGGGATCTCATCTGAACCTGATGTTTTATTATACATCTTCAATTTTTCAATCGCCATTGCAACCTCTAATGCACTTGGTTCTGCGACTAGCATTTCTGCTGTCTGTAAATTATCCTCCTCGATGTCCTGTTCTATATGTACATTTAATAGCTGATTAAAGTAACTTTTGCATATCTTTAATATACTCCTGGAATCTGCAATCATATCCCCATTTTCATTCTGAATTATGTTTGTTCTAGCCTGAAACCCTTTTTTCTCTATACTAATTCCCAGATATAATTCTCTAATGTTCCTATTCTTTGCGTTCTTTTCAAGATCATTAATCTTCTCTCTCAAGTATTCTGTCTAATACTAAACAATTGCTCTAAATTTACCTCATTTGGCTCGTGTAAACATTTCATTTTTGCAAGCTTTCTTTTCTTTACAATGTCGGCACATTCCTCATCAAACCATTTCTTGTTTTGCCTCTTTTTTAAACAATCAATGCTTTCTGATGCTGACAATTTAACAGTATCCCTTATTGCCTCCTATTCTTTATTTATACAAATTTCTTCCTCGTTTGCCATATTGTCATCTGAAGATTCCAGTACTTCAAATCTATTAGCAATTTTGATTTGGTATTCTTGCCACATTTCATCATTTTTCAAGTTTTTTAATTCAAATTTTTCAGAATCATCTTTAGCGTTTGTTCTTCTCATAAGCGATAGCCGTTGTCTGATTTTCACCCTGACCAGAAAATGAACCGAATTGCAGTCTGTCCCTCTAACTGATCTAACATCGATGATGCTACTGTGCCAGCATTTGTCCACTAATACATGATATATTTGGTTCCGATTTTCGCCATCTGGAGACGTCCAGGTATATTTATGAATATCATTATGCTGAAATGTTGTGCTCCTAACAATGAGATTCTTTGATGTGGCGAAGGTGACTAATCTAACCCCATATTCATTTTTTTATCTTCACGAAGACTAAATTTACCTGTTGTTGGTTTGAATATATCTTCCCGCCCCACTTTTGCATTAAAATCTCCTAAGACAATTTTCATATGATATCGTGAAAGGCTATCAAATAAGCATTCTAATTCTTCATAGAACTCATCCTTGATCTTGTCATCTTTATCTTCTGTAGGGGCATGTACATTTACAATTATAAAATCATGTCGTTTACCCTTTAGAATTATGTATGATATCCTATCACTAACAAACCTTAATATCTCGGATAGCAGACAGGAACCTCCTTCCGACTAAATAACCCGTTCCAAACGCAGGTCTTTCTGCACCCCCGTAGCATAATGCAAAGGTTCCTGATTCCTGACTATCTTCTCCTGGCCATCTAACTTCCTGTAAAGCAATTATATCCAAGAGCGATTTAACTAATTTCCGCATTAATATCTCTAGTGTCCCGCTATTGTATAAAGTCCTAACATTCCATGTTCCTAGGAACATGTCCCTGTGTTTGAGCTTTTGGCATGGGTTCCCTGAAGTAGTCCCCGCCAGGAGAACCGAATGGGGGACTATTTGACCTCCGGAAAATTTTACCCCAGTTGAACCCATGTCTGCATTTCTTGACAGATGTATTTTTATGGTGAAAGATCATCACTCTTTCGACCAAGGTACTTTCTTCTTCTGGCTTATCACCTTCGACCAGTCCGGCATGGGTAACCCTATCAGCAGCAATGCTACCGCCGGCATAGCTCTCAGGATCATTTAAGCATGCAAGCCACTCCACCACGACAATGTAAAGATACCATGGAGGGAGAAAGGCTAGTTTAATAAAACAAATAGAAAAACCTAAGGAGTTCACTGTTTGGGAAAAAATCCACAATAAAAAACTAAGAAAGAAAGATTAACGAATTTTGATATTCTCGAGGACATTGATTTGATTGGAAGGTTCATCGGTCCACCACAACAGATGAAGTAAGTAGCAGTGCACATGGACGACAGAACATTGGTCATCTAAGTACTGAAGATGTAACCATTAAGATTACAAAACCGGTCTAAATAGAAGACAGGACATGAGATGAGGTGTACAGAATTTTATTTAAAATTTAAAATTAAATCTCATAGTGATATTTCCCATAACATTTCAGTAATTTATATAAATTGTGTTTTCTTTGTTTATTTACTTGCTGTTAATGATATAAAAAAGTTGTCCTTCTAAACAAAATTTGTAATTATTTCATAGGAAAAGTATTACACAGCACACAAGTTACAAATTTACATATATTATATTTGTACACAATTAAGAGGGAGAAGTTATATAGTATCCTGCTGGAGTTTGGAATTCCTAAAAACTTAGTTAGACTTATACGAATGTGTCTAAATGGCACAAAGAGTAGGGTGCGTGCAGGCAAACAGTTTTCGGACACTTTTGAAATACAGAATGGGTTGAAGCAAGGAGATGCACTATTTCCTCTACTATTTAATTTTGTACTAGAGCATGCCATCAAATCTTTAGAGAATGAGGAAGGCTTACAACTCAATGGTATTAATAAGCTGTTAGTTTATGATGATGATGTTGTATTATTGGCCAATAGCGAGGAGATACTAAAGGACAACACGCACACACTAAGGAATTAGGACTGGAAGTAAATATCAATAAAACTAAATATATGGTCACACGTAGAAATTCAGTATATAATGGAAATGGACAGCTAATGACAAATGAGGGGAATTTTGAGGAAGTGGCTGAATTCAAATACCTAGGAACAATAATCACAAATAGGAATGAGATGCACAAAGAAATTAAACATAGGCTCAATTCTGGAAATGCATGCTATTATGCATTGCAGAGACCCTTGATGTCCCAACACCTTTCAAAAAATGTTAAACTGAAAATATATAAAACTATTATTGTACCAGTTATATTATATGGGTGTGAAACATGGACTCTTACTTTAAGGGAGAAAATGAGATTACAAGTATTTGAGAATAAAGTACCTAGGAAAATTTTTGGACCAAAGAGAGATGAAACAGACAGGTGAATGGAGAAGACTACTTAACAATGAACTACATGGTCTTTATAGGAAGCCAGATATAATAAGAACAGTTAAGTCTCGTAAACTGCGATGGGCAGGACATGTTGCACGTATGGGGAATGAAAGACTTGCATGGAAGCTTCTTGTAGGAAAGCCAGAAGGAAAATGCCCAGTTGGTAGACCAAGAATGAGGTGGGAGAATAACATTAACTATGATTTGAGGGAAGTAGAATATACAGGGAATGATTGGAAGGCATTGGCTCGGGATAGGGATGTATGGAGGGCTTATGTCCGTGTGGCCATGAACCTATGGGTTCGATGGTGCCAGTGAGTAAGTAAGTAAGTATAAGTGTACACATTTCAAGAGTTGACTTTGCTGAAGGTGAAAGAGAAACATTTGAAACTGTTCCAGGTGAAAGAGCTAAAATGAGGTGATGTGTAAAACCAATTTGATTTCTTTGATAAAATACCGTGTAATGTGACTTCTTATAAATACTGTGTTTAAATTTTTGTGAAAAAATTAGAAATTTCAAGCTTTTCTCACCAGATAATATTTGGTGAGAATGTTCTAATGTGCCAATACAGTATACATGCAATTATGCTGCCAATTTACATTTCAAGGACATTGTGTGTTGCCAGCTTTTTATTTATTTTTTCCTAACCTCATTGTCTTTGACATTGTATTCTATCCTTTAGGTGTTAACATGTCTGCTTCTCTGCTTCCTGACTAGTGGATTTGAGATCAAAACCCAGCAGAGTTGGAAATTCTAATCATGAATTTTCAAATTCAGAGCTAGGAGATACCATACATCTAATGGCTGGTTTAAATTACAAATCTATTAACAAAACACAAATTGAGAAGGAATGCACTATTGTTGATAGTAGTTTG
Organism: Diploptera punctata; assembly: GCA_030220185.1. Taxonomy (NCBI): domain Eukaryota; kingdom Metazoa; phylum Arthropoda; class Insecta; order Blattodea; family Blaberidae; genus Diploptera; species Diploptera punctata. Next base: position 21,881 of record JASPKZ010003838.1, on the reverse strand, counting down.
TCTATGGGATGGGGAAAACTGGTATATATTCTCAAGATTAGACAATGTTTTCTTAAAGGAAAAATGAATGCTTGAACTGGGAATCGAACTCTGGACCTCTGACTCTGTATGTCAGCATGCAGCCCATTACACCATTCAAGAGCCAATACAAATGCCAAATTTTCCTACCTCTTACACAATTCTCTTATGTCCAAAGGCAGATAGCTAGTACTATTAACAATTCCATCAGACAACTTCTATTTGAAGTATTAAATGAGAATTGTACATTACTTTTAAGCAGTAAAGCTTTACATAATATTTAGTTTAACATGTTCCAGTCAGAAGTACGGTGTTCGATTAACGGTTTCAGCATTCATTTTTCTTTTCAAAAAATAAATTTGTCTAGGACTTGAATATGTTAAACTAAATATAACATCAACATATTAAGCTTAAAGTATTGTACAGTTCTCATTACAAATACTTTGAATAGAAGTTGTCTGATGGCTTCAGACTTAAAGGGAATTGTATAAGTGGAAAGAAAATTTGGCATTTGAATCGGATCTTGACACACAGCTTCAGAGTTCTGGATTTCAATTCCTGGTAGAAGCATTAATTTTTCTTTTCAAAAAATTAATTTGTCCAGTACTGGAACATGTTAAACTAAATAGAACATCAAAAAATTAGACTGTGTTGGCTCACTGTTTCATCATTTCTCTTTTTAACTTCATCATAATACCTCACATAATACAAACACTTAAATATTCATTGATACTAACCTGAATTCCTTTCTTTCACAATAAAAATGTGTAATATCCCGTGTAATGAAAAATACTGAAGAGATGCAGAAATTGAAAATGGATAACATTATTGACATCTATCCATTGAGTGTTGAACTCAAAACACACTTTTCATATGTTTCTTAAAAAATGTTAATAACACAGATGATATATCACGCATAATTATACACAGTAATATGTTGTGCATTCTGCACTGTGACCAAGCAGTCTACAGTATCCAGCCTTGTTGTAGAGCTATGGAATACACACTGGTTAGATTCTCCATGGGGAAGCAATTTCCTCAAGAAATTTAGTCCAGTGTATGGGACCAGTGCTCATACAGCATGGTGAGGAATTTGCATAGCTATTATAAGTAACAGCTCCAGGTTGAGGAAATCAGCTCTAATGGTTGGGGAACAAGACATGCTGACCACATATCATTCCTATATAGGCTTGACAGCAGGTAAGCCAATGATCTTTTAGTCCTGTAACACCATATGTTGTATAATGTTTTTTTTCGTATTATGTTAAAGTAAAGTGATCACAATCTCACAATAGGCCTTAGGAAGTCCTTGGGTTAGTAGGAGGTTAAGAACACAACTTTTTAGAAATTGGCATGAGATGTTAGCCGGGTTGTCAATCCTGCATGATGGCCACATTTACCCCTATGTGCTGAGTCATTCCCAGGGCCATGGTGCCACCAGAAGGTTTGGGTCAGTATGAAAATACTGTCCTCACCAGGAACTTGAACCCCCAATCTTCTGGTTAGTAGCATATTGCTTTAACCAATTATGCTACAGTGTGCCCCTAAGTAAGTAGAATAATGTGTATAACTCAAGAGCTACTTACCTGTTAAGTTCCAAAGTGCACTAAGCGTAAATTTGATAGTGATGTCAACACTGCTGGATTGTACCTTTGATCTTACAATGGACAGCAACTTCCGCATATATTGTGGCTGTGCTCCAAGAAGTGAAGTTTCACTTGTTGAAAATTTTTGCCGCTGAAATCATAATCAAACAGATTCAATATTGCAATTTTAATGTTATATTTAGTTTAACATGTTCCAGTCCAAACAGTTTAAAATATTTTTTTTTAAAAGTAAAGCCAGATATTTACTGATAATTTAATATTAATAGGGGTCATTTTATATATATATATATATGAAAGAGAAATCTAAAAAATTTGGTCTAATAATAAATCAAGAGAAAACAAAATATTTAAAATGTAGTAATCACAATAGAAAATCGGAAAATCTACAGATTGATGACATGCAAATTAACACAGTAGAATAATTTAAATACTTAGGTACCAACGTAAATGGAAATAATACATTAGAAGAGGAAATTAAAGAAAGATTGGTAAATGGGAATAAAGTTTATTTTGCAAATAGAACCTTATTTAAAAGCAAATTAATATAAAAAACTGCAAAAATAAGGTTATACAGAACACTCATTAGACCAGTAGTTACATATGCTTGTGAAACTTGGGTCCTAAAAGAAACAATAAAACAGAAATTACTAATTTTTTAAAGAAATATTTTAACAAGAATATTTGGACCAAATAGAGGAACTGATAACTGTTGGAGAATCAAAACAAATAACAAACTAAACAAATTGATCAAAAATCAGAATATAGTAAACCATATAAGATCTCTCAGAACTGGTTGGCTTGGACATTTGATAAAAATGGATGGTCAGAGACTGGTCAAAAAACTCTACAAGTGGAAACCTATAGGAGGCAGAGCTGTTGGAAGACCAAAGATCAGATGGGATGATGACACGATGAACGATCTAAGGAAAATGAAAGTGACTAGTTTGAATATGGCAAGAGAGAGATTGGCATGGAGGAGGATTGTTGAGAAGGCCAAAACTTTCACTTTTGAAGTTTTCGTGCCTTAAGATGATATATATATATTTTATTTTTTATACACAAGGAAAATCAGTTAAAATGACATAAGTATGAATATGGAAGAAATTCATATTTTTTATATCACAAAAAATATATAATTGAATATAAGTTATTGTTGTCAATATTATTTGGTTCTAGAAAATTTCCAGAATCAGTTAAGAATTTGAAATATTAACAGCCTCATATTTTGAAGTGATTGGGTAACTTGGTAGTGGGTCAGCTAATAGTACTCATGGCCAGATTCATTAACCAATCACATTTGAATTGACATAAAAAGAATATTGAAATCTGGGGAGGAGATCCTTCTTGATCTGGGCAGTGCACTAAAACAGTCATGGCGACAAGTCGATACAGTAACGGTTGCACATATCTTGTAAAACATTAGGTAATATTAAATGATAAAAAGAAAGAATTGTGTATCATTTGACAACATATTAGCAGAAATATGTGTGCAGCGAATTTTAAGTAAAAATTATATATTTTGAACAACTTAAGTTGTGTGATTAAGTCACCAAATACTAATTAACATTTCTAGTGATCCCATCCATAGTAATTCTGCCTGAAGGCATGTCCTTCACTGCAATCATAGCATTTTCATGCTATGCTTGCAGCTTTACTAGGGAATTGTAGGCGTGGTAGCTTCCCATTGCTCTCCACACCAGTGAAGGATGATGATGGCCTTATGATTTTGGGAACTGTTTGGGCAGCAAAGTTTTCCTGATATTTGTCTTAGAGGTGAGGAAAAACCCCGATAAAAACCTCACCCAGAAAAACTGCCCCGACCAGGGATCGAACCCAGGGCTGCTGCGTGACAAGGCAGCACGCTACCTTGAGACCACAGCGGTGGACCTTCTAGTGAAAATGGTCAAATATTACCAACAGTACAAGTTTTGTAATCACTAAAATAACTATATTTTAAAATAAAGAGTTATAATATTTTCTTAAATTTACATAGTGCATTTATCTCGAGTGAAAACCATCTTAGTATTTCCTTAGTTCCCCTGAGCAGAGAATTTTAAGCTGAGGCAAACCGAATTCGAACACTGGACAACCTACAAGAAGGATTCCACCACCTAGTGCTACAACATGGTAGATACAATGTGGTGCAATCCAACACCTTATTCTCCTTCAAAAGAAAAATTCAGACGATAATTTTTTCTTTTCAAGAACAAAAAAAATTAAATATTACAAGTTCTAATCTCTTCATTATGCATTGTGAGAATTTTCTAAAATCAAGGTCATTAATTGCAAATATGTAAAATGCAATTACTATAGAAAGTAACTCCCAAATAAAATTTTAATATATAGAAAGATAAGTATCCACCCTCATGTACGGTAATTAATAAACATGATTGTTTTTATGTATCTTACTTCCAAATAAGTTAAATTTTCAATTCCATATAACTAACAAAATGATTCTTGTGATGTAGCCTGGATAACTTAATAGTGTAGTGCATATGTATATGTATATATAATCTATTCTAGTGTTCTGCCTGAGGGCAGATCTTTCACTGCAAACGTAGCATTTTCATGCTATGCTTTGCAGCTTTACAGGGAAATTATAGTAGGTGTGGTAGCTTCCCGTTGCTTTCCACACCAGTGAATGATGATGGTGATAAATGATAATGATAAGGATGATGATGATGACTGGATGATTTCCGTGAACCGTTGGAACCTACACTTCCTGACATTTATCTTGCAGGTGATGAAAAATAAAAAAAAAAACCTCACCCAGGAGCCTGTCACAACTGGGAATCAAACCTGAGCCAGCTGCGTGACAAGGGCAGCATGCTACCTTGAGACCACAGCAGTGGATATATATATGAAGGGCTTAGGGCAATAACATGCTAAGCCACATATTGTTCTTTTGATATGTAAGTATTTTAATGTTTCAAAAAATTATAAATACTAATTGGGCAGTATTGTTGTTATTGCATTGTGTGTCTATATGTTTTAACTCATCACTGGCGCATTTACAAATTATTTTATGGATATTTCAATAAATTTATTTGCTATCATTGTAATAAACTGAGGGAAGTAGATTATACAGAAATGATTTGAAAGCATTAGCTCAGGATAGGGATGTATGGAGAGCTTATGTCCGCGCGGCCATGAACCTACGGGTTCGATAGTGCCAGTGAGTATCATTGTAATAAATGACATTTCTTAACAGAATGTGGCTTATCATGTTACTGCCCTAAGCCCTTCATATATACATAGGGAAATTGCAAAATAATCGTAGTACAAATTATTTCTTCTTCTTCTTCCTTTCATGTGATAGACCTAGTGGTCTGTTACAGTCTCAATCAATGCTTGAAGGGTCTGCCTAAAGATCTCTTGCCTGGTGGCTGGTAATTTAAGATTTGACACGGTATTCTTTTTCTGCTCATTCTTCTTACGTGAGATTTCCAGTTGTTTCTGTATTTTTGTACATATTCCATGATTGATTCTGTTTGTAATTCTCTGAGAATCTCAGAATTTCTTTTGTGGTCTGTTCTTGAGTAACCTGCAGTACGTCTCATAAATTTCATTAATGCTTTAGTTAGTCTTTTTTCATCTACACTGCGAATTGTCCAGGCCTCACAGCCGTAACATAATATGGGTCTGGCCAGTGTTTTATAAATTCTAGTTCATGTGTATTGCTGTACTGTGTTTGGCTTGAAAATATTATTTTTAATTCCTGTTACTCTGTTAAATTTTATAATTTTTTGACTCAAATCTTTTCCCTCTTCATAAATAACTTGGTATCCGAGATAGTTAAATGTGTTAGTTTGTTCTAATATTTTATTATTAATAACAATTTTACTATGAACTGGGTCTTTTCCTAGGAAAGCCATGACTTTAGATTTTTCTGTTGTGATTTCCATGTTGTAGTTTAAATTATTTAAAAACAGTTAAATATCATAAACACAATAATAATTTCCAAGAATTACATAATTCCCACTTTTTAAAATCTTCAGACTATTTTTATTTAATTAACATCACTCTTTTAATAATACGTGTGAAAGATTCTCTGATATGGTTAGTTTGTTTTGTCTCCTGAATATGGGGACAAATACTTTACCTATATGTAAGCTAACAAATGCTATATTTTTATTGTGGTGTACATATATATATATATATATATATACACACACACAATGACTCCCATTGTTAAATTTTAAAATCTATTATTAAATTCCCAAGAAGTATGGAGTTATTAGTGGCAGACCTACAAGGCATCAATCAAAGCAGAGTGTCACATGTCATTAAGAAAATATCCAATTACGATGGGGAATTGAGGCCACAATTTATAAAACTCCCTGATGGAGATGAGGTTTGTTGTCTCCTAATTGAATTTAATAGAATTGCTACATCATAGCACACATACAAAAATAAGAAATCTAGGAGGAGAATATCCTGAAATCTCCAGAAATAGGTAGGGCATGCTCTATTTCAACGATCTGATATGCACTGTAACTAGTTAAATATTATTGTGTGTGTTGTTATTTTATTTCATTATGCTGTTTAACAGCTAAGATCATTAAATTAATATTGTGAAGCTAAAGCTATTACTATGATAGAAATAAGTAAATTAATAAACACAATTAAATTATTGTAAATCAATGGTAAAGAGAAAAATTTTTGCCTGAACCGGGAATCGAACCCCGAACCTTTAGCTTTCCGTGCTAATGCTCAGACCACCGAGCTAATCCAGGCTTCATTCCCATCCAAGCAAGAATCCTTCCTTTACCTTTACTCTACTGGCCCCACATTCAATTGCAATGAATCATCATTGACAAATACACAATGAATGGCTTCTACCTGAAGAAGACATGAAGGTACTCCACACAGCTATAGCATTATTTATTAAATTAATATTGTGAAGCTAAAGCTATTACTATGATAGAAATAAGTAAATTAATAAACACAATTAAATTATTGTAAATCAATGGTAAAGAGAAAATTTTTTGCCTGAACCGGGAATCGAACCCCGAACCTTTAGCTTTCCGTGCTAATGCTCAGACCACCGAGCTAATCCAGGCTTCATTCCCATCCAAGCAAGAATCCTTCCTTTACCTTTACTCTACTGGCCCCACATTCAATTGCAATGAATCATCATTCACAAATACACAATGAATGGCTTCTACCTGAAGAAGACATGAAGGTACTCCACACAGCTATAGCATTATTTATTAAATTAATATTGTGAAGCTAAAGCTATTACTATGATAGAAATAAGTAAATTAATAAACACAATTAAATTATTGTGAATCAATGGTAAAGAGAAAAATTTTTGCCTGAACCAATGAGTTTTTAAGCTGAAAATGTTGGTACCATCAGTACCAAAACTTATCTCTCCATAAACATAATTCTTCAAATGAACTCTTGATAAACATGACATTGTTTACATTGGAAAATGGATATTAGTGCTGTAATTATATGCTTTTGAAAATTGTAATCTATTCCTGTTTCTGTGTTCTCCCATCATTTAGTTAAGAACTGAACTCAATGGCACAACAGCCCTGGAAAGCCAATGGCCAAGGTTGGTTGCTTCAGGATTCAACCACATATCATACCAACAAGCAGTCTTCAACTGGTAAACATTCCCATTAACAGAGAAAATTTCAATCAAAAGAGAGAACACATTATAAACTTAGCAATTGAAAATGGCTCTGAATAAAACATTATTTACTAGAAAATAAATAGGTTCAGGAAACAAAAATTAATAAAAGAAAGTATCATTCAAACTGAAAAAGAAGAAAATTGAAGAAATTTACAAATCATCCTTTAACACTTAATAAGTTTAAAAAATATTCAACAAATTCAACATTAAATTTGCACTGGAAAATTATTTTAGCCATAAAAAACTAATGAAAACTAGCAAATCGTGAAGAAATTAACAAAGACATAAAAATAAGGAATTTATCAGATAAAGTTGGGGAATATGAAAAAATCTACATAGAAAAAAAAACTTAAACATTAGAATGAGTCCATCTAGATAATAAACTAAACTGGGAGCATCATGTCAACAAGATCGAAGAAAAAGCAAACAAAAACTCATACATACTGAAGAGATTAGCTGGAAAGAAATGGGGGAGCTCATTGAACACCCTAAACAAAACATATAAAATCTACATGAAACCAATTATAACCTATGGAGCAGAAACAATAGTAACAGCTAAAGACACCGCAATGAATAAACTAGAAATAATCCAGAACCGAATGCTAAGGTTAGTCACTTCTCACTAAAACACACAAGTGAATCCTTCAACATACCAATCAACAATACCCCGATAACCAAATCCAATTGCACAAAATACCTAGGAGTCCATCTAGATAATAAACTAAACTGGGAGCATCATGTCAACAAGATCGAAGAAAAAGCGAACAAAAACTCATACATACTGAAGAGATTAGCTGGAAAGAAATGGGGGAGCTCATTGGACACCCTAAACATAACATATAAAATCTACATGAAACCAATTATAACCTATGGAGCAGAAACAATAGTAACAGCTAAAGACACCACAATGAATAAACTAGAAATAATCCAGAACCGAATGCTAAGGTTAGTCACTGGAGCAGTAAAATCAACTAACACTGCAACTATGAGAAATGTTCACAGGCAACCCCTCAATTAAAAATGAGATAGAAAAGAAATCCTGCATCATGCACACAAAATTAGCAGCGCTACCAAAAGCAATCCAACCTCAAAGCACAACACCCCAGATCTTAATCACACAACCTTCCTTTCTCCACAAAACTAGTAATCTATTCCAAAAACATAAATTAGATGCCAAAACTGAACCAACACCTCAAATACCAAGCCCATTAGATTACCAACTGTACAATGCAACCCTCTCAATAGACGAAATAATAAAGAAAAATGATACAAACCCATCAATAGCCAAACAAATGACCTTAGAAACTATTAGTACAAAGTTCCCAGAACCAGAGTGGCTAAGAGTCTTCACTGATGGCTCCAAAACCAAGAGTGAAAATGCTGGTGCAGGAATCTACTCCCATCTGTTTAGTCAATATGTTGCAGTAGGCACAAACAATACAGCCTTCGATGGTGAAGTAAAGGCCATAGAAGGAGCACTCCACAACCTCCTATTCCGAACAAAAATGTTTACAAAAGCTGTTATTCTGGCAGACTCTAAGGCCGCTATACAAGCAATAACCTCCAACCAAACACCAGAAAATGAAACCATCTTGGAATGCCGTAAACTTCTGAAATACCTCAACAACCAAAATAAATTAATAGCCTTCCAGTGGATACCCTCGCACATCGGAATAGTTGGCAATGAAATAGCTGATGGACTTGCCAAAAAGGGTACCAAAATACAGATAACAACCCACCCCAATTCGAACCTACACAGAAAGATCGAAGAAATTAAGAAAGCATTCCAAATGGAAAACATGAAAGAAAACATTGCAACAGCCAGAGGGAAATCATGGGAAAAAATTGATGAGCTATACACAGAAATAAAATATAAAGGCCGCAAAGAAGCAGTAGCAAAATTCAGACTGATGTCAGGACACGACTGCCTGGCTCACCACCTCCACAGAATAAACGTTTTCCAATCCGACAGATGTGTCATATGCAAAGACCCGGACCTGATCATGGACAAACACCACCTTCTAGTCTGTCCAGCTTTAAATCCAACTGCACAACACTCTAAGGACCTTGTTCGCTTGTACTGGGAAGCCAGAGAGAAAATGACTTAAGCGTCAAATCTCGCCATTAGAAAACAACAACAACAACAACATTAGAATGAATGAACACCTTGAAAGGTAAACATGTGGAAATAGAAAATCTGCAGTCGCTACTTACATTTCATTAAAAAGGCACAGAATTGAAGTTTCATTAGAAAGACACAGAATTAAAGTAAAATTAATGAAACAGATAAATCCATAGAAATCACGCTATGGGAGAAGGTCTACATACAGAAACACAAGGACAAAATTATGAACTTTGAAATTCCCAGCAAAATGATTTGATAACTAATAAATAGCGAGTAATGAAATCTCATCTCATAAACTCCATGATCTTTAAGCATGATACTGTAGTTTCAAGAGGCATCCCTCTCATCTTCAACCATATTTATGCCTGACTAAACATGGCTGAAAATGTGAGGGATGCCTCTTGAAACTACAGTTTTATGCTTGAAAATTACAGAGTTTATGAGGTGAGATTTAATGACTCACTATTTATTAGTTATTAATTTGAAAGCCTTGTAATGTTGTATCGCATAATTAATTTATATATATATATATATATATATATATATATATATATATATAAAAATAATAATTTGATTTGGAAGTTGATTGCTCAATCAAGAGAGAGAAGAATAATGTGCCTGCAGGATTATCACCATCAAATCAACAGTCAGATGCCAATTTAAGAAAGAAAAACTAACCCTTGAACCAGGATTTGAACCCTGGACTTTTCTTTCTCTATACAAGTGTGCTGTCCATTACACCATTCAAACGATGATGCAAATGTTAACATTTCTTTCAACTTATACAATTCTCATTTGTCCAAAAGTAGATAGCTGTCACTACCATCATGACAACTGATGTCTTCTATTCTGAAGTATTTTTATTGAGAATTTATACATTACTTTTTAGCGGTTAAGCTTCCGAAGGCAGATAGCCGTTGCTACAATCATGCCAACTGATGTCTTCCATTCAGAAGTATTTTTATTGGGAATTTATACATTACTTTCTAGTGATAAAGCTTAATTTTCCACTAAATAGTAATGTGTAAATTCTCAATGCAAATACTTCTGAATAGAAGACATCAGTTGTCGTGATGGTAGCGACAACTATCTGCCTTCGGATGAACAAGAATTGTATGAATTGAAAGAAATATTAACGTTTCCATAGTCATTTGAATGGTGTAATGGACAGCACACTCGTACAGAGAATGAGAGGTTCAGGGTTCAAATCCCAGTTCAAGTGTTAATTTTTCTTTCTTAAATTAGATTCTATCCAGGATTAGAAAATGTTAACTAAAATAAAAACATCGAAAAAGTCAGATGTCAGTTGACAATAAAAGGGAGGCTTTCTTAAACCAGTCGACATTTATACAAAATATATTATGTGAGGTATAAAATCTGAATAATTTATTGATTACTAGTTACTACATTCTTAAAGGAATAAAATATGTATTAATTCTTAACATATTTTTTATAATGCTATTCTGTTAACAATTAAAGCAATAAATTAATTGTTTTATTTATTGATGTTTCTATAAACCTTGAAAATAATTTTTGTTTTTGCCATGATTTTTATTTTAGGTCAGGCTGAACAACATTGTATTACTCATCATGCATTATAGTATCCCAGGCTTGGGGAGCTTGGCCTCCGAGAGCTCATAAATCCTTCTTCTTCCTTCCAAGTATTAGGCCAAGGCCTGTTACGATCCTATAGAAAATTTTCCCTCCAGCGTTTCATAGGACAGCCCAGTGATCTTCGTCCTCTTGGTATATAATTATAAACAGCTTTGGAGATCCGATTTGAACTCATTCTTTCAAGATGGTGTTTCCAATTTAGTTGGTACTGTTTAATATATTCCAAAATTGGCGTAGTCTTCAATTCTTTTAAGATATCGGTGTTCCTTTTCCGATCCCATCTGGTGTATCCCGCTGTTCTGCGCATGAATCTCATTTCACAAGATGTTATTCTGCTTTCATGTTGTTTTTTTAGTGTCCATGCTTCACTACCATAGGTCAACACTGGTCTAGCCAAATTGTTATATAAACGTAATCTGGTGTTTTTTTGTACAAGGGATGGTTTCATAACTTGATTAATAATTCCTAAACTTTTATTATAACTAGTAACTTTTTCAGGGATATCCTTTTCATCCCAGATAGAGAGATAATATCCAAGATATTTAAATTGATTAGATCTCTCTAAAATTTTATTCTGGAGACAGAATTCTTCCCACCGATACTCATTCCACTCATTTGTACCTGTACTGGAAATGCAGGTACACAGTGAGAGTCAGTGGCATTCAATCCAGCGTGAGAGTGGCAAATTCTAAACACCGATATAATTTTAATATGGACTGGGTAAATGATTATTTTTGCATTCAAAATGACACAAAAGTTGTTTGTTTATTGCGTTCTACGTAGTTCCGTCATGTGAAACATTATAATATCCCACGACATTTCAGATCTTCACATGCAAATCAATATGGACAGACACAGGCACGATTAGAAATATATAACTGTATTTTCATTAACGATATATACTTCTAAAATACATTTGGTAACATGCATGGAGTTCAAATTCATAAATTAAATATAATAGACATATGGGACATTGTATGTTTTGTTCACACAGGGGACGACAGGATGGGATTTTTAAATAATCCAAGCAGCAAACACTCCAAAACAATAGCAGACAACCAGTTTCAGAGAATTCAGTACGTGCTAGTTACCGGATTTCAAAATTGTATCAAATCTAAAACACTCTCCAGATTAAATGATGACACCCTTGTCTCAATATTACATCTCTCTACGAGTACTATCAGCCTGACATAGATAAATTAGTGTCAGCGGTCTACTACACGCCTTTCAAACGTTTACACTTATATATATATAAAGTGCGTTCAAATGGAAGGGATTAGTGCACATGTTTCAGGTTGTAAGGTTGTGCTGCCACTGATAGTGCGTGGTAAGCCGAGATAACAATAACAACAGTCTTGAGTTCAATGAAAGCTGGAATGAGAAAGAAGTCATTAACCTAACCTAACCTAACCTAACTACACCTCATTCGGCACTCCCCATGCCTGGTATACCCTTATACAAAAAAAAAGATAATGTAAGGGTTACATAAAGTAGGGTTCTATTTGCATGAACATGTATTGGCACAGAGGTCTTGAGTTCAATTCATATTTCAGGCAGTAAATTTTTCCTTCAAAAAATGATTTTATCATTCAACATGTGTCTATAAATTTACAAATATCACAGCTTTACAAGCTGTAATAGCAGTATTAAAAATTCCATCATAAAGTCTTCCTGAATTAGAAGCAATCCAATTGCATTGTGAATGAAGGTTTAAGCTACAGAAAAACAGGATTATACAGTATAAAAGAGAAAAATTTCTACTTGAACAGGGAAGCCTGGACAGCATAATGATCAATGTGGTGGTGCATAAAACCAGAGGTCTTGGGTTCAATTCCTGGTTAAGGCAGAACATTTTTCTCTTCAATATGAATGTATAAATTTACAAATAACTTCATAACATTAGCCTGTAGCGTGTTGTATACCACATAAAAGGGCATGAAACATGCTGTCAAATGACACATCTCCCAGCTCTCTAGCTCAATTAGGAGAACACCTAGAGCAATACAAAAGTTTTCATTCATGGTTCTTCGTCCAATTTTTAAAAGCTACACATAGACAGTAATTCAAAACTGAATACACACATCTTGATGAATTTTGGTATTTTTTCATGCCTATATGAATAGTAAACATGTGCCAAATTTCATGAAAATCTGACATTTTCAGGTTTATACAGTGTGATGAGTCGACCTGGAATAACCCTCTTGATATATATATATTTATAACATTTATAAGTCAACTCTCATTGCAATAAAAATATAAGAAAAAATAACTCAGTGGAAAGAAATAAACTCAGGAGTCAGACAAGGTTGTGGCCTCTCCCCTCTACTTTTTAACATATATATGAATGCCATTGTAAAAGACTTTAGAGAAACAAAACACGGAAGTATCACTATCAATAGAAATTTAAAATTAGATATAAGAATGTTTGCAGATGATCTTGTTTTACTAGCAACATCTGAAGATGATTTTCAATGGTCAGTACATAATTTAAATTTGATAGCCCAGAAATATTCAATGGAAATATCTACCAATAAAACTAAAATAATGGCCTTTTGTGGAAAATCCCCAATACCAAGCAAAATTTGTTTAAGTAACAAAATTTTAGAGAGAGTTAATGAGTTTACTTATTTTGGGATATAAACTCTCTTTTGTTGAAAATTTGGATTTATCAGAGAAAATTGTGAAATTCAACAAATCAATGGGAATCATTAATAGAGATTTAAAACCTTCATTAGTGCAAAAATCAACTCGTACTCGTCTTTATCAAATAATGGCTCGACCAGTCCTATGTTATGGAGTGAAGCGTGGACAATAAGGACGAGAGATGAAAGCAGACTAACAGCTTGTGAGATGAAATGTATGCACTGAACAGCTGGCTACACCAAATGGGATCGAAAGAAAAATGTAGAAATCCTTCAAGAACCTAATGTGTCACCAATACTGGACTACATCTCCAGATATCAGCTAAACTGGAAGGAACATGTCTCAAGAATGGCTAGATCCAGGATCCCCAAGGCAATAATGAACTACTGTCCAAATGGGAAACGGTCACTTGGTCGACCTATGAAAAGATGGCACGAAAACCGCTTTCTCAGGCCGTAACAGTTCTTCTAGGACCAATACATGGCAGGATGATGATGATGATGATTAAATTTAATTAATACCTACAATCCATCGGACATGCTATGTAGGGTAATGAATTTCACTGTAATAATTTCAGGAATAAAGGGGACTTAGTCAATCATTGCATTGCGAAACCTACTCTGAAATTTCTTTCAGAGTAGTGCTGTGAAGTACAAAGACCATATCAAAAAAATTATCTGCCTTTTTACCTGCAAGGCAACAAAATCCCATGCCAAATATCTAATTTAAACTATAAGTAAATAATACAACTCCCTAACTGGTAGACTGGATAACCCTCACAACCATACCACACCCAGCCTCATACCACTTTGCTCTTATTCAAGCAGGGAATCCATCTGCTTAGTACAGTGGGTTGCCATTGCTCGATTCTGGCTTTGATTTCTGTGCTTTGTAGTTAAATATGGCGGATAATTTTTTTGGACATGGCCTTGGTACATCTCAACGCTTCTCTGGAAGAAATTTCAAGATAGGTTTTGACATGCAATGGTTGACAGTTCTCTTGTTAGACAAGAAATTTGAGGTAAGAAACCTATGACCCAAGAATAAAAATAATGAAGTTATGTGGTCAAAAAGAAGAGGACATTAGATGTTAATAAATAAATTTGAAACCAAAATAAGAGTGAAAATTTGAGTTAGAACATCTCGGACCCTACATCAGGAATGTTGAAGACCTGAATTTCAACAGCTCATCATCAACTTTCTAATATTTAGTGTTATGAGGAAAATGTAAAATCTCATTAATTTCATGACAGTGCACAACTGAACTAGGGTTATTGTATTACGAACCATAAGTTGGCACATATCTGCTTCACTTGTTTGACTGTGTCGTTTAATGGACTGGTCTCCTACTGCAATACGCATGTGAAAAAAATACATAACAACTGATAACTTTTCTTTTTGTATGTTTACTGTGTGTAGGATACAATCAAAAGCAAAGAATATTTACAGTTTTGTTGAACTTGCAGATATGCATCTTATTTATTGAGAAGCAGGAAGTTGTGCTTTAGGAGCTGAAGAACTGTACAGGGAAAAATATTCCAACAGAAGACATCCACATCTACCTTTGAATCTATCAATAATTATTTACATGCATCTGGAACCTTCATAGTAAACTGACATAAAGCCATTGCAAGACTAACTGCATGTGCAGTGGAGTTCGAAGATAATATCTTGGATAGGATTACATAAAACACTTCTACTAGCACCCGTGTTATCACATGTGCACTTGGCACCAACCATGTTAATGTATGGCAAGTTCTGTACAAAGAGCATCTTCAAAAGGTACAAGCCTTAGGTCCAGTGGAATTTGGCCCCTGCTTATAATTTTTTAATTCAGCTTAACTACAGCAACAAGGTTTCTTTCTGATGGTGAAGTTCATGGACAAGGTCATATTTACCAGTGATGGGCTAATTCTGAATTCAAGAAACTGCCATGTGTGGGAATATGTAAATCCTCATTCAGCTCTAGAGAAGCAGCAACAACACATGTTTTCTGTTAAAGGGTGCACTGAGAATTGAAATGAACATAAATTAGTATATTTAGCACATTGGCTTGCAGAGTATATTATCTTCATTTTAAAATAAATAAAGTGAAATTAATAGGGAAATAATAATAATAATAATAATAAATCCCACATTGACAATAGTTCATAGAGAAATGAATCAAAGTGCCACACTTCAAATCATAGCTGTCGACATCAGTACAGGAAATATTGTAAAACTCGAATATTTCTGGTGTTACGAATAATACCACAGGTTGCAATTATATGAGCAACTAACTTCTGTGATCACACGTGTTTCATATACCATGGATTTAATGTATACCCAGAAAAAGGAATCAGTAAAATTGGGGTCCAGAGAACGTGCTGGTCAGGCAACAGTAGGACTCCTCAGAGAAAAACTTGGTTCAAATGTTCTCATACATTGAGGCTGAAATGAGGAGGAGCTTTATCCTGCTGAAACCACATATGACATTGTATGTTAAGAGGAACTTTTTCTAGAAAGGTAGACAGTTTCTGCTGTAAAAATTGGAATAAATATGCCTGTTTAACTGAAAAGTATTGAGATATGGATCAATCATATAACTGAAATTATTCCAACACATGTTACTATACATTATTGTACAATGTTCTTCAGTAGAGTATTTAAATAGTAAAATATTCCATAAATATGAATGATTATGAAAAATAAACAGCAGAGATCAGATGAGATACCAGCAGAACTGATAAAATCAGGGGGAGAAAAATTGATGGACAAGATATGCCATTTACTTAGTATGATTTGGGAAAAAGAAGCTTTTCCAGATGAATGGAAAGAATCAATTTTGATACCAATCTACAAGAATGGAGGTAAAACTGATGCAACAGGGGCATCTCATTACTTTCAACTTCGTACAAAATTCTAACAAATATATTAGTAAGCAGACATTACTCCCTATATTGATGCTATTCTAGGAGATCATTAATGTGGATTTAGAAGAAACAGGTCTATAACAGATCATATTTTTAGTATAAGACAGATTTTAGGAAACAAATGGGAATACATTGGTACTGTACATCAACTGTATGTAGACTTCAAAAAAGCAAATGATTCAAATAAGAGGGAGAAGTTATATATTATCCTGGGAATTAACACCACATTTATAGCCAGTGAAGTTTACTTTCGATCTTACATATTAAATTTATCACTTCTCACTAAAAGACAAAATTAATTTGAAGAGAAAAATATACACCTGAATCAGGATTTGAATGCAATGAGATTGAAAATAAACTTCACTGAATATAAATGTGGTGCTAATTCTCAATAAGTCTTCTTGTTAAAGAAGCCACAGATGGCATGTAGAATGAAAAGTTTATAGCCTCGGCATGCGAAAATTCAAATAAAGTAGAGAATTAATATGCATTTGAATCGGAAGCCTGGTAACTCAGTGGTAAGAGCGCTGGTGAACACCAGAGAAATTGGGTTTAAATCCTGATTCATGAAAAAATGTTTCTCTACAAATAAAATGTCTTTCAATGAGAAGTGATAAATTTAAAATGGTGGTAACAGCAAAATTTCAACAGTTGGAGTTTTACTGAAGATGAACGGAACTTCATGAGGTGAGATAAAAAAACACTTTATCCAAATCAATTATAAATTAAAAACATGTGAAAGTTTGTAAGTAGATTTCTGCTCCACCCTACATAAAAGGTGCATATATAAATATTGTGACACTTTTCATTAGGTTGAACATTTCAACATTAAATAATAATAATAATAATAATAATAATAATAATAATAATAATAATAATAATAATGATTGATGATTATTATTATGATGTTGTTAATAATAATAATAATAATAATAATAATAATAATAATAATAATAATAATAATAGTAGTAGTGATAATAATAATAAACAATGGTAGTAGTCAAACTAAAAGGACCATCAACGCCAATGATGATAACAGTAATAGTAGTAATAAACAATAATAATAACAACAAAACTTTAATTACAAATACATTACCTAGAATGCTGCATATAGCAACACTCATGCGGTTCATGGAAGGATCATCAAAGGAACACAGGCAGTTCATGACAAGTCGAGCACAGCGATATTTATCAAATGCCACATCCTGAAGAATTCTGTCACTGCAGAGAGTCAACAGCGTGTTTTTCTGAAGCTGTAAAATATAATGCAGTAATCAAAATCACATATATTCATTTAGTAAATTCATCGCTTTATTTCACTATGCTCAACAAAAAATTATCCGAAATATTTTTACGACATCTGGTACATCTCTTGAATAATGTTCCTGGAGCATAAAGACAGCAATATTTATCTCTTTCTCATGCATGTCAGTAACATTTTCTGCTGACCTTAATGTGGTACAGATGGAAATAATACCCAGGATCTCTGTGATGTTAATCGGCATTTTAACCATTAATCCACAGACATGATAACTGAGTTTTCTGATAGCACAAATTTATTTTACTACCTTATTCTTCAGCCTCAATAATTTAATAAAATCAAGTAAAACAAAAAAGATCCACAATAACAAAAAATCAAGAATTTATCAGACCAAAAGCAAATAAATTACTCAAAAAAATTAGAGGAACACATGTTTAAACCAAAACACGAGAACGAATATTGAAACAATTTAATGTTGGATCTTTTGTAATTATAAATTCAAGATTTATGTAAAATTAGAAGAGACATTCAAACAATATTTTCTTGTACAGTAGTAGCAATGTGAACAAGTTATCATTTGTAACAGAAAACAAAGTGGAAATTTGAGATTTACAATTTTTGGAATCAATGTTTCCATGGTTATTTCAACACTCAGTACTTAGTGTGTCCTCCATGAGCCTGAATGACTGCATTACACCTACGAGGCATGCTTTGCAGAAGCTTTCTTACAAACTTGTGGGATCCTCTCCCATTCCTCGGCGAGTGCATGTGAAAGTTCTTCAAGGTTCTGAGGTACAGCAGGATGCTTACGAACAAGTTTTTCCAACTTATCCCATATATGCTCGATCGGATTAAGGTCCAGGCTGCATGCAGGCCAGTCCATCACTCGAATTTGTCATTCTTGCAGGACATCTCTGGTAGCCTGTGCTGTACGACATCTAGCATTATCTTGCATTAGAATAAAATTAGGGTCCATACCATAAGCAAAGGGTACAACATGTTGGAGGATAATGTCATTAATGTAAATATCAGCATTCATGCGCTGTGGGACAACAAGCTCTGTCCGAGACTCAATAGTAATTCCAGCCCTAACCATAACCTAACCACCTCCAAAACTGTCACATTCAATAATTGTGGCTGGATCATAACGTTCACCAGGACATCTCCATACATGTGTACGACCATCAGAACCTGTTAGATGAAATCTTGATTCATCTGTGAATAAAACACCCTTCCATTGACGGAGCTGCCAGTTGACATGATTCTGAGCAAATCGCAGCTGGGATTCTTTGTGCTGATGTGTTAAATGAGGGGCTTTAAAGGGCATTCTGGACCTCAACCTTGCATTTCTCAGTCTATTTCTTACAGTCTGATCAGAAATTACCATCCCAGTTGCTGTGCATAAATGATTTTATAGATCTCTGGCTGTAGATTTTCTTCTGCGCAAAGCTGATATGACAAAAAATCTATCCTGCACATCTGCAGTCTTCTTCTTATGACCTTGCCCGGGTTTCCTCTTGTATCCATATCTCTCTCTATATCGCCTCCACAGCCTATGGATGACGGAAGGGCTGACATCAAGAATCCTAGAGACACGGCGAATGGAACGACCATCTTCAATCAATGCAACTGATGTTTCATTCAGATGTCTCATTTCTCTGTATTAGCTTCAGAGAACATAAAAATAACAATTACCAACCACAGATTATTCTTCAAAACTGTTTTTAAAAATGAATCAATACGAACTCACTTTGGTTTCAGCAACTTTTGGAATCTCACTAACATATTCAGAGAAAAATTAATAAAACCCAGAAGATCTTCAATCTACTTTTAAACAATACTTGAACTCAAAACATCTGACTCTCAAAAATTAAATTGTTACAATATTTATTTTGTGGCTTTGGTTTAAACATGTGTTCCTCTAATTTTTTTTTTGAGTAGTGTATTTGTGGAAAAGAATTGAAAGGGTGTATTTAAACAAACCTCAATACAGAACAAAATAACACTTTGAAATAATGTATATAGGAAAAGAGAAATGACTGTAGTAGCTGCACATTTTTTGACAGAAATGAAACTGATGAGAACAAAAGTTTGGTATAATAGGAAAAATTCAACAGAGCTGATAGAAAAAAAAATCTATATCGAAAAGAATATGAACACAGTTAGGAATTTTTAAAATCTTGTCAAACATGGCTTTATCTTGAAATTCATCCGTGTACCACCAGAGGAAAGGAAATCAGAAGCTCGATGCAAACTGTCAAAATCATTCATGGTTAAATACGAGGAATAACATTATGAGATTATTTATTCAATGAATGAATGAGTCGCTTCATATCTTACCTCATACTTTATGTTTCTTTAAACATGGGAACTGCAGTTTTCAAGGAGTCACTCGTATCTTCAGCTGCCACTATGACTACCAGATTTTCGTTGGATTCTTCATCTATAACATTGCCATCTGGTGTTGATCTGATGAACCTCGAGATCTAGTCCCATTTCAAAATTCATGGATCTAAATTTGTTGTTCTGAATGTACATCTTTTCCCAAACTTTCAATTCCAAAGGTTTTTCCAAATTATTTTAAAAGTTTAGCCTCTTTTTTCAATTTTATGACTCTCCAGCAAACTATGTGCTGCAATAGCTGATTTTTCAATTTCACCATTTTAAATATTTCTAAAATCTTCTTTTCAGCAAGTGTAAAATTCCTTTTTTGTTTTTCCTATGTATACTTCATTGCAGTCTTTACAACTAATTTGATAAATTTC
Source organism: Diploptera punctata (assembly GCA_030220185.1). Lineage (NCBI taxonomy): Eukaryota > Metazoa > Arthropoda > Insecta > Blattodea > Blaberidae > Diploptera > Diploptera punctata. The sequence continues at coordinate 1,292 of JASPKZ010003838.1, read as the reverse complement.
AGATTTTTTACTATCTGGGCTATTTACTTTATTATTGGTTATTAATAGATTATCAAGGCTAAATTTATTTATAGGTGCCAATGTTATATCAAATTTCTTGAATTTTTTTAAAAATTTGTTAGGTATTTCAGGATGCTAAGTAATTTTCTTGAATTGTTTTCCTTTCTTTGAATCAGATTGCAGGGTGGTGTATTCTTGTTTATTTTTTTTGTTGTCTAAATTTCTTAATATTTTTATAATTATTTCATTTCAAAACCATTTAAATTAGCTATGTTTAAAATATGATTATATTCTTTCTTAAAATCTCCTTCATTCAGTGGAATATTTAATAATCTATACATCCAATTTTTTGAAAATTGCATGTTTATGCGCAATATGATCGAAACCCAAAGACTATATAATTGTCTGTATGAGTATCCTTCCTGTAAATAATGAATTTGATCCTTTGCTGTTGTTCATTCCAATATTTACAGGAAGGATACTCATTCAGACAATTATATACAGTCTTGAGGTTTTAATCATATTGCGCATAAACATGCAATTTTCAACAGTTGGATGCATAGATTATTAAATGTTCCACTAAATGAAGGAGATTTTAAGAAAGAATACAATCACATTAAACATAGTGGAATGCAGGCTTTCACGGCCGGTAATCATGGTTATAAAAGATTCCGGGCTATGTGGCCGTGGTCTATAACTGGCGTTTCTTCCAGACGTTTCTCCCTCAACTGCGGAGGGCATCTTCAGTGGCGAGCGCTTACAGCTGTTGTTTCCCTGTCGTAGACTCGACTGCGAATGAACAGCAGAAAGCTGGACGCTCTTCTTCATGCTAGTGCTGGACATCACGTGAGTCGCAGCTGTTTGTATCGACGTCATCATACTGGCTTCTGATTGGTTCGGAACTCTCTCTCCTTGTTATGGTAGGTTTGACTGTTTTATTGTCTAATGTGTGATACCAGGCTTTGGCTAGTTTTATTCCTTCATCTTTTCTATTGAAAATTGTCCTTGTGTTTATAAATTTCTATGGCCTCTCTGTATAATCTGGGAAATAATATGGTGTATGAGCTAAAACTTGTGTTTCATCGTAGAGAATCTGATGTCCGTTTTCAGTAATAAACGTGTTCTGCTACAGCCAATTTTTCTATTTGTCCTAGTCTGCAGTTTCTTCTATGTTCAGTCAAACGGGTGCGTATCTCTCTTTGTGGTTCCAATGTAAGATCTTCCACAAAAACACGGAAGCCGGTATTACACCGCAAGTGGAGAGGCTGTGGTCGAGGATCCTTTGGATGAGC